>OX388214.1:24446728-25062617 GCA_947578815.1 Epinotia ramella
GCTAATTATCAGTGCAGATCATGCTATGGAAACTTAGAACCTATTGCAAATCCAGATTTTGATTGAAAACGGTGATGCCACCTACTCGCGAAATTTCTAGGTAGCTGTTGCTGTAGCGAACTAAAATATCAGTGTTGTTACATTCAAATATTTTATTTGATGTAGGGAGATTGATACGTGCTACGTAAATGAATATGAGGAGTTAAATAATGAGAAAACCTGTAGTATTCAGGTTTTAATAAACATAAAATTGTACATTGTTTGAAATAATACACGGAGAAATATTGAATGACAATGACATGACAGGCAGGAGTAAAATTAGAGGTTGGCAAGAAAGGAGGTTGCAAATAGATCATATCACGTCAAGGAGAACAGTATATTGTATAATGGTAACACAACATTGTGTCTGCTTGACATAAGTATAATGTCGTTTTGCGTGAAATATGTTGACATAATTTGCGTCAATAAATCCAATTAAAAATTTAATATTCAACGAAGTTTGTTTGTGATTTGTGCATTTATCTATAACTGGAGGACCTGGAAGGGCTTTAGACACCGCTAGTCGACCGAGCGCGGCGGTTTGTTGAGAAATATCTAGGAAAATGTAGTACCGAGTGACCTTGGTTTTGGATGAGCGTGTCGTTTTAATGTTTCTTGCTTTATATTAATAATATGTTCCTTTCCATGCATGAAGTTACTAATGTATTGTTAATAACTTAAATAAATCTGTGTATTCCTCATTTTTACGTTTCATTTCACAACAGTTATTACAAACATTTAAAATACTGATTAATAAAATACGACCGAATTGAGAAGTTCCTTCTTTTTTTTTATCGTTTGAAAAGTTTTATACGCCATAGCACAGATGGCGCTTGTACGCAAGCATAAAATGCCTTCTCAATTTGGCTGAGTTGCCTGTCTATCTCAGTATGTATATTGTAGTCTTTGGTGCAGATTGTCTCTTTCAAGAAAAGGTGGTTCGGGTAGAAAACGCGGTCCTGCTGATAAAACTAAGGCAAAAAAAGTAATCGAGCATTTTAAGAAGAATCCAACTCTCTCTGTCCGTGACGTCGCCAAAAAATGTAAGGTATCGAAATCGTATGTCCAAAAAATCAAGCAGCGTGCAGGTTTACGATCGTACAAGGCAACTACAGTTCCTAATCGCGATGCTACAAAGGATAAATTATGTAAAACCCGGGCTCGAAAGTTGTATACAAAATATTTGACGAAGTTTGGTTGTATTTTGATGGACGACGAAACATACGTGAAAGCAGATTTTAAGCAATTACCAGGTTTGCAGTTCTATGTGGCAAATCAAAGAAGGAATGCCGATAAAAAATTTACAACAAAAAAAGTTGATAAATTTGCAAAAAAAATCCTTGTCTGTCAAGCCATACATGTGGTCAAAAAGCAAATCGTTTGTTACTACGGGTACGATTAACCAATCCATTTACACGAAAGAGTGTTTGAAAAAACGCTTATTGCCGTTTATAAGAAACCACACAGAGCCTGTCATATTCTGGCCTGATTTAGCGTCCTCACATTATGCCAAATCTGTTTTAGAATGGTACTGAAAATAATATCTCCTTTTTACCGAAATTAGCAAATCCACCAAACTGCCCAGAAATCCGGCCGGTAGAGCGTTATTGGGCAATAATGAAAAGAAAATTGAAAAATAGTGGTAAAATTGCTACAAATGAGCAACAGTTCAAAAGAATGTGGGATACAACATGTCAAAAGATGACCGAAAGTGATGTACAGAGATTGATGGAAGAAGTCCGAAGCAAAGTCAGGGTATTTTACCAGTGTTAATTTGTTAAACAGGAGGTTTATTAATTTTCAAGAACACTAATAAAACTTTAATTTAAATAGCCCATGAAATTGTTTTTCTTAGTTTTTTTTTAAATTTGTCGTTATAACACCGACCACTTTTTTTCGTGGACAGCCTTTAATATTTAGAAAAAATATTATGTTTCACATTCGACTGGTATTCTAGAAGATTGTACCACGGTAAATATGAGCTAAAGTGGCATCTCAACTAGGGTCGTTAAAGACCTTTCTACACCTGCGCTCCTTTACCTTATCTAAAACCTGTTCTATGAGGCGCACACGCAGCACGCGAACGAATGTACGGCCGAAACCCCGACTTGCACTTAAGTTTACTGTGTCGATGCGTCTGTGTGAGCGCGTCGCATCGAACGTGTGTACGGATTTGTTTTACTGCTTGGTAGCTATATATCTACTGTGCTTCTGCTTGCACGATCTCGCTTGCGCGAGCGTAGCCGAGGGTGTGAGAATGAAAACGCACCGATATTAATCCAAACTAATCAACACGGCAGTAGCACGTTCCGGAATGAAGCCCTAATGTTAGTTTTAGAATAAGCTTGTACCTTGCATCACTGCATTGAAGTAGTTTCAAAACGATCGCATAACAAGTGAAATTAAAACATTTATCAAAAAACCCATCAGGTGTTTTACAAATATTATAGCTTATGTCACTCCTACGATTAAGAGGAACCCAACGACACCTCATAATATGTCGAAATCCGCCAAACTGTTTAGACCGCAGGGCGTGCCAAAGAATAAGACGTACACACATACATACAGTTAGTTAGAGCCTTATCACACTTGCGATTTCCAAGCGTATTTTGTATGAAGGCAGCGTGTTCGCCGCGACTGATAATTGTATAGAAAACACGCTCGCAAATCGCAAGTGTGATAAGGCTCTTAGTTATACTGGGAATTTTCCGCAAATCGCCATCCAGTGTGCCTATTTTGCGTGATAAACGGTGGGGTACCGCTACTCTAACCACTCCAGCTCCTCTAGAAAGTTGGTGAGTGCCTTGGTGTTGCTGACTGCGTCTCGTAGTGGCAGGAGACCCTAGGTGCTTTTTCCTGTATACTTCTACCTGCTTGCAGTCCAGTAGAATATGTTTAGTCGTTTCTTCCGCCTCCATGCACGCCCTGCACATGGGGCTGTCTGTGATACCTATGTTCTACTACCCATACATATCGTCGGGTAAAAAATAGGGATATCGATTTTAGCTTGGAGAAATTAGTCGAAGATACGCTCGATTTTTGAAGTGAAAACTTCTTTAGCGGCGCTGAGCACTTTTTGGGATGGGGGAAAATTGTTAAATACGCTACAGAGTTTTGTGACGTCAGATGTGAAGGAGGTCACTCTTTGCTGCTAGCCGATTCGACTTCATTCAAAACTGAACGCTATTTGTAAGAGTATAAAGCCGTTATAGTTATTTATGATGCAAGTGCCGAAAATAGGAAATTCGCAACGAGTGGTGGTAAATTAAAACACGACCGAAGGGAGTGTTTTAAATCGACACGAGTTGCGAATTACCTATTCGGACGTGTATCGTACAACGTTTTACTGTACATATGGCTCTTTAAAGTTTCGACATATGCACGGAAAGTGCTCTTTTCCGCACTAGTGCGGGAAAGTAGCACCATATGTACTGTAATAGTAGTTTATGCAACTGATACATAATCAGAGGCCTTAAAATACGATCACACGAGTGTTTTAAGGCTAAATTATGTACAGTTGCATACACTACTTTATCTACACACATATCATAAGTACTCTAAGATGGGTTCAGAAGCCGTAGGAAAATGACCTGCATTGCTGCTATAGTGCTACCTGTAAAATATATTTGTTGCAATCGTGGCTACATTTACGATATCCGGCGGAGTGTTCATTCGTTCTCGGAGTCACTACTACTCATATTTTCAACTGAAATGTGAATTATAAACAACTTTTCACAATTCTACTTTCGTAACAGCAAAAACCAACAATGAAATGACAACAGTAATGGCGGCAATTCGATCCTACGTCAAGACGAATGTTTTTTTTAATCATAGACAAACGAATGAAGTCCCTATTCTCATGTCACTCTTGATCAAATGTCGTGCGGTTTATATTAAAAAACATACTGAATTGACGTTTCGCATCGATGACTGTTTTAATATCTATGGATACTAGAATAGAGACCCACTTGAGTTTTGACAGCTGTTCGAAATTTAAACTCATAACCTTACAAAAATCTGTACTGTAATAACATTACAGTACAGATTTTACCTACTACCACAGACAAGAAAGTTCTCATAGTAAAATTGGTTGTAATAATGCTGGTAATTTCCTACGGTTTCTGAACGCATTTTAGAGCACTAATGATATGTGCGTAGATAAAACACTTTTTGCAATAGCATATTCTGCAAATAAATTTGTAATAATACCAACGCGTCCTTCACCGTTTTGCTATTGAGAAAATTTGAGCGTTATTCCTAAAGAGATAAAGCTTAGAAAAATATTTATCAACGGCAAAAACAAATTGATATTTTGGTCGCTACCGTGCACCGCCATCTGCTGTTCTTGCAAATTCGAATAGTTCGAATTAAACGTTATTCCTAAAGAGATAAAGCTTTGAAAAATATTTGGCAATGGCAAAAACAAATTGGTATTGTGTTTGCCGCCGCCCGTCGGCGCGCCGGACCCCGGCACCGTCGCGCCGCGGCGGCGCGTTGGGCCCGTCGCACCCAACGCGCCCGCGGGCCGTCCGCCTAAATAATTGATAATTGTTTATAAATTTGCGTCAAATTCATTTTTAGGGTGACACCGTAAGATGTCACGTGACTTGATCGAAAAACTGTTACAATGTTTTTGAGTTTTCACTTCTGCCGGCACTCCCGGAGTGCAACCCGGTTTTTTTTTTTACTATTGGTTTATAGGCCGATCCGATGAAGCTATAGAATGCGCTGTGAAAGAGCAGTCTGGGGAAAATCCAGGGGAAACCTCTGGCCACAACCTGGCGGGGCTTGCGTTCTGTCTAAAGTCCAGTAGGGACGAAACTGTTAAAAACAGCAGAAAACGACCTTATGCTCAGAGCATATTGGTTTTACTTGCGTCCGTTTGACAGAATTTACACTTGGGCTTTCGGTCTATTACATATTAGAAATATTTTCTGAAAAGGATGAAGTTTCGTCGGGTGACATTGGAAATAGGACACTTTCGTGATTTTGGAGGCGTTTTCTCCCTCAACTCTCATTCACCGTCATTCCCTTATTTCTCATACTGTTCCTCGATGTAGAACGAGCACTAGTTTTAGTTAACAGGGCAAGATATCCTGGTTGTATATTTAAATATATATAGGTACTAGCTTCCGCCCGCGACTTAGTCTGCGTAAAAACTATCCTAAACTAAACTATCTTCGTGCAAAATTCCATCCAAATCGGTTGAGCCATTTAGGCCTGAACGTGATTGAGTAACAAACATCAAAATATACAAACTTTCGCATTTATAATATTAGTAGGATAATAGCATGTAGTAGGATATCTGTATAATATAATCGTACCTTACCTCGATTACAAACTTAAACATATGTAGGTTGCAAGTGAATTTACAATATACATCGTATCTTTTGTCCCACTCCCACCCCCCTGTTGTTCCTCTCAGTTTCGTAAGAGTCGACTATGGGATCAGGGTTGAAGTGTGTTGTAGGCGATGTGCTAGCAAACTTCTTTAAACCTAATTGTAGGTTGAATTGAATATTAAGTTGTATGTGCTCTGCCTGCCCCTTATAGCAATACGGGCGTGTTTTTTGTATGTATGTTGTGATAATTAGGTGCTTTGTCATTGATGCAAATATCTTAGCAAGGTGCTACATGTTTTATAGGCAGCAGCGCCTAATAAAGCTTAGAGATGTTTCTTTACCTTCATCTATGGTTCATCGGTATTTTTATTAAACGTGCAGACAGACAAGACTTGTAAAATGAAAATAATCTATTTATCTATAAGACTTGGTATTAACGAGCTGCTTTTTATTTGGACACCGTCTTTCTTGCAATTTTTCTGAACCAACTTGTTAAGTATAGGGGTGAGGACCAAATTCTTTGCCAGTGGTTAGCCTAGTTAATTGGTAGTAGTTAAAAAGTTCCGTTGTGACACGAAAATTAGCTATACAATTCTATGGTTAATTTTCGTGTCACAACGGAAAAGTAGAACTATAGTTACTTTTACATTAGTAGATTAATTATAAAGACATTAGACAGGGAGTCGGGGGCGAAATGATTTATGTAACCTTGTTTTCGCTAGGGATTGCAATCCGGATTATTCGAAGTTCCAAAATCCGGATTTTCAAGGGATTTCACGATCCGTTTCAAAATCCGGATTTTTAAACCTAAATCCGGATTTTCAGATTTTTATAATATTAGTGTTAAAACTGTTAAAGTATTCTAATAGAGAGCATTTTCGGAAGCTGGGATGCTATGTAACCTTTAATGCGGTTGACGACTCAGGACTGGCCGCGTGAATGTTTTTTACATTTTTTTTTTGGGGAATGGTCAATAAACTTCACGCTGTATAAGGACGTGTTTAATTATTTTAATTGTTAATTAGCAGTTTTTTTATTTTTATATGTTCAGCTTCCAAAATTTGCGTAGAAGTAATACGTAATTATTTATTTATTAAAAAGACTGATTACTTTTTTGGGTTATTTCAGTTGTTTGTTATTTTTTCTAGTACTGAGAAAATACCTCCCTAAAATCTGGCCTTAATCCGAAGTCCGGATTTCGGCCGAACCATTATCCAAAAATCCGGATTTGCAATCCCTAGTTTTCGCATAACATGTACCTAACGTTCGATCTCGTTTTTTTACCAGTTTTATATTTATAAAACAGATACTTTATGCATGTTTTATAACTCGTTAAAGGGATATGAATCGTCGCAGACCGACCTGTATAAGGAAGAGTACATAACCTTAAAAAAAATATCATAATGACCACATTTATGCCCTCTCGCGAATTATAGGCTCGGCTCTGACATACAATTGCGAAATAGCGACAGAACGTATTTCTAGAACTATTTAGTCACCAACGGAAGTTATTATCGCCAATTTAAATATTACTCGTAGGTAACCTACACCCAATCTTATCAAAATGATACTATGAGTTGCAAAAAGCATTAAGAACGAACAGGTTCCATACAGGGATAGTACCTTTTTCTTTTGGAATGGTAAATTCTAAAGCCAAGGTTGTCGTCGCCGCTTCCGGTGTATTAGCTACTACGGGAAGGAAACTTCGAATTGTGTTAATTAATGAACGTATAACAATGGAAATAATTAGCCGATAACGCTTCTGGAACGTAAACAAGCTCCGTCAAAATGACGATTTTAATTGTTAATATTATTCGATTTGATACAAAGAACAAACACAAAGGGAAAATAAACCATCATCGCCTTGAGCCCTAAGCAGGCAAGGTAAAATATTGAATAAATTTGTTATGTTAAGAGGTGCGAATATTATTGAAGTAATACTGGAGGAAATACTTGCGTTTTGTTTTAGATACTGCACAACTTGTCACCGTTATCACGATATGTTTCCTTGAAATTTCCAGGATCTTATTCATTTCAAATTTCAGAATTTAACAGTTTCTCATGGCGTCGATGAGCGTGACAAGTGGCATAGCACCGACTCCGTGGGTTCACTTCGCTGATGGACGACTTTGACAATAACGATGGAACTTTGACGGATGAACTCAATTACAGAAATAGACGTAACCTGGAAATTCTGTATAGATAGGTTAATCCACGAACAAATTACTCAATCACGCTTAAACGGCTCAACCGGAGATACAACGGAAGATAGTTTAAAGCCTGGATTAAAATATAGGATAGTTTTTATCCCGGGTCCACGCAGACGAAGTCGCGGGCGGAAGCTAGTCAATAATAAATAGGTTGTTATTGAACCACCGAGCTTCATCTCAAGGCCTGTCGTCCATCAGATGAAACAAGGGTCAAGCAATGGCCAGTCTGTAATAAAAAAATCTTACCTAGGCTGTGGATAAGGAGAGATACACTTCTGGACGTTGGACAACTAATAATCAGGTTTGTAAAATAAAGAAAAGTACTGTCTGAGGCCTGACCCATTCAATTAATTAGGCTACAACAAGTTCATGAATGTTTTGGGAAAACGCTCTGCGCTTGAATTAGATTATTGCAGTAGTAAAGTAGGATTAGCTACGATTTGGTATTACTCCCTAAGTATCTTTACGAAATCTTGAGACGAAGTGCTTAGAAACAGACAACTTCGGTAGAACACTTTTGCTTCTACACTCAAACCCACCATATAGATACATGATTATAGTATTAATACATTGTTTAGAATACCCATTTCGAATCCAAGTTCATATATAACCGCTTCCACATTACATAACGCCATCGGCGTAAACAATTCCTCCACGAGCGCATAACGCGTATCGTTATGTACAACTTATTGCCGGGGAGACCTTGACTTTGGCATTGCTTGCATGCAAACTTATAACCAATCGCTCATTCCAACCTTATCAGGAGAAAAACGTGATACGTCGACTTCTCATGTAGGTTCAATGTCGATGCCATTGTTATTGAAACTCAATGGCGTAGAAATTGCCAGTTCATCTTTGTTTATCGTCCATCATTCAATTTGTTGATAGTTATTCTTGGAATTAAATTGGTATAAGCCACGGTAGCCGAGCGAGAGTCCGAACCCCGGCTTAAACCACTGGGGTTTTAACAAAAAACTTATGTAGGTACGTAATATCATTTGATATTTAATAGCACATTAGAACATTTATTTTATTTAACATTACAACGAAACCGGTCTAATCCCAATAAGGTCTAGTTTTTACTCTTGGTTTGAAGTACCTTTCCCAAATCTTGGGATTAGGTGCTAAAGCGGACCCCGGGCTCCTTTAAGGCATAACCAGGAATAACGCTGGAAGGATGATGATGGAATTAAATTGGTATACATAGCTATTTATTATGCAATAGGTATCAATGAGCGTGATCAAGTATTCATATTCATGCCGGCTTAATTGGCTTACTGTCTTCAAGAGTTGCAGAACAAGTTCCGCTATTTTTAACCCCCGACTACTGTTATAATTATAAGTTCAACATGACTGTCTGCGTCTGTCTGTGAGTCTGTGACATCGTAGTTACTAAACGGGTGAAACGAGATTTGAGTGCGGGTATTTGCTATAGCTTTCTTTTTCTTTTCTTATGCTTAGCTATGTTTGTAGTGTCGGGTGTGTTTTAAATGACCAAAATTTTAAAATTAGTCCCTTAGATGCTTCTTCACTGATAAGTATATCTGTAGTCACAAACTTAATTCAAAAAGTCAAAGTTTTTTGTAAGTGACGCTACATCATGTATTATGTAATGTCGGTTTGTTATCAATTCTTTTTCATTATTTCCCGACTGTAAAAAGCATTGCATCATCACCTTCAATCTGCGACGTAGAAAATGCGCAGTTTTTGCAACGTCTCCCTAGTTTGTCCTTTAGCCGAGGCGAAGCAATCATGAGTCTGAAAGCGTCACGCTTGCAGACAATCGGGTGCGGTTGGGGGAATACCAATGGACTGTTCCGGATCTCAGGACGTATAGGTCCCATGTACTGTACATATTACCAAAACAGCCAACTTATCGGCCCTGAAGTTGGGAGTTTGTAGCGAGCACACGTAGCTAGTTAGTCTTTGGACTGCCGATGAGTCGAGGATGACCGCAGAGCAGAGGCGTCTATTGGCCAATAGGATGTTTAAATCGAGGCATTGGAAATTATTATCACGTAGAATGTCCTTAATGTGATGGCTTCCGAAGCTGACTACGTAATTGGTCTGCTTCCGGAAGCATTTTTCAATGACTTTGGCTTTGCCTTGCTATACTATTATCTCTTTGGGGAGACCTATGTCCAGCAGTGGACGTCTTTCAGCTGATATGATGATGATGATGACTATTTTCTAACGCTCGCTGCGCGCGGGGCCATACAATGTAAGAAGGGGACACCTCCGTTGCGCTCTCTGTCGCAACATTCATGGTACCTATGTAGGTTAGTGCAACCGAGAGAAAGCAGACATGTCCCGTTCGTCGAGCATTTATGGAAAACTGTAGATTTCAAATGACATTAGCTTTATCTTGTTCCGTTTTTTGCATATTTTCCGCTAATGCTAGCGTTCTTTTCTGCATTGGCTCCGGAGTTGGCACCGGTGCCAAAACCCGGTCCTTGAAGGAGTGTGGTTTGCCATTATTGTCCTGTAGCTTACACGCATACCGACGAGAATACTTAACGTGTTTAAGTATACATTTTTAGTACCGTTGCAGACATAAAAGTCCTGCGGGTTTTTACGCTATTTATGGCTCTTTGTAACACATACTTACATGTACATATATATGTTTTAACTATGTTATTTAAATACTGTTCATTTGGCATGGAACTTGAAACTGGAAGTCCTTGCCTCTCTAAAAACCGATACCCTATTTTGATTTATTGTCCACCGACTGTGATAAACAAGCCTATCTTTTAGGTTTGCCTAATGAAATGTTAGGAGCTCTGTAGCCTTTTTTTTATTGGGAGAAAAACCGTCATGGATACCTCCGCACCAGGGGGATAGCGCGGAGGTTATGTCGGACTCGCACCGACTAAAAGCCCCCCGATGATCCTCCTCGACGCATCTCGGACGGCTATGGGATCTCCTACGGAACGCACCAGGCCGCGTTAGCGTCGCGCCTCTGTGGATCCTACCCTATATTTTTATAGACGATCGCAGACCCTTACGACGACACCAGCAGGTCGATCACGTAACGCATTGTACTTTAGGTAGATCTAACTGTCCATTTTTATACGGAAAAATGACAGTTGGATCTAAGTACCTAACGCGCGTTCATAACGAGTAATCACCCCTCAGCGCTCATAACTGCGTTGCCGTCCCTTTATTCATTCGAGGATTAGCTGTTTGACACTTGTCAGCCAGAGACAAAAGTTTGTCACTTACTCAACACGGCTGCCTAGCAGCAGTATCAGCTTAATAGTGGCCCTAACAAGTCTTTTTCTAAAATCCTTCCTGGCTAGAGCGAGTGCACTGATAGTGCGACACCCATCACATTAGGATGCCAGAAGCGCAGAAGGTTGCGCAAAGGATGCAGCTATGCTATTTACAACATTTCTCACCTCGCATCACACGTGCTAGCGTATCTTGACCCGAAGATCCGTAACTACTGCCACTACGTCCAGGCTTACGCTGGTTCGACTGAGTTGTTGGTGGTCTCTGTGAATATCAGCCCCGCCCCATTGCTATTCACGGCTGGGCGACACTTCCGAGGATCAGTAATTGCTTCTGGAAATGCCCACAGTGTGTGGCTACTGGATTAGAATATAGAACTGTTATCCTGTTGAATATTGATACATTGATACTGATAGCGTATCGAATGAACGTTATTTTCTCCGAAGTTTTTAGAAAGGATAGAACAGAAAGACATTTATCCTGAGAACACCTCGTTATACGTGATACACGCACCCTAAGAACCTAAATAGTCGAACACTGTACGGTTCAAGACGAATTCTGCCGTGAACGCTCAGCCTCTGGGATGAAATACGCTTGGATTTTCCCAAAGAATTACAGTATAAAGTCCTCTAAGAAAGGAGTGTACAGGTTTTTAAAGCGTCGGCAACGCGCATGCAAGTCTCCTGTCGTTGCAAGCGTCCATGGGCTACGGTAACTGCTTACTATCAGGCGGAATGTACGCTTGTTTGCCACCGATGTGGTATTAAAAAGACACCCCAAGAACCAATAAACAGAGGGCTACTGAAAAGGTCTCCAAAAAGCAATGCCGTTGATACAGCAACGCCGACGGAGCTGGTTTATGTGAGCTCACGAACTCCGAGTTCTATGTAAATATATTTTTTGAATTCAATACGTCATGTTCATGTTACATACAAGGCTCTGAAAAGGCAATAAAATTCATTTATGACTTCATGTTCACATCGAGTTGCGAAAAGCGGCGGCCAACCAAATCGGAATGCTGACATAATGCCACCAAGGTGACTTTCCTTATATTTTTCTCCGTATTTTCATAGGAAAACAACTTAATGCGATTAATCTATTTATTTGATAAGCGTGTTGTTTTCTTTAACAATCGCTAAGCTATTTCCTTGCGCATGCACATGGTCGCGGTTACAGCAATCATTTATAATTCAACGTCGCCATTTGCACATATATCATTGAATTAATTTTGATTTATATTTTTCATCATTGAAATATTGACGTTACGTTACATACGTTCCTTGGCTGCGAAGTATCACGTTTCAGGTGCGGCGAGGCGCGCCCATAATGACATTTCATATAATATTAGAGGCTTTTCTTTCATCTCCAATTGGCGACACAACATCATGGCGTTCAGCCACTTAAACAATCTTAAGGTTGTTTTTAATTTCATTGCATGTTTGAGAAATGCACTATACATACCTCAGCCGGAACTAGGGATTGCCAGTCTCGCCTCCCTATCCGGCCTCGCTACGCTTGTCCGTCCATATCTACTTGGCCGGCAAACCCTATTTTCCCAGGCTGTGCAGCAATTTACTGTCAATGTCTTCAAAGTTTTCGTCGTCGGACCAAAAAAAACTTGTTAAACACGGTGCGCAGAAATAAGTCAAAAGGCGTTTATTTCGTATCATTTGTATTTCATTTTCTATCTTCCTCTTTCAAAATCATTGTAGTTTCGTTAACAATGGCTGCACAATATTTGTTCCTCTAAACTGTAGGCACATACCCGAATGTGCGTAAATGAACCGCAAAGTGCGGTTTTGGAGCGACATGTGGTCAGCGTTGTTGTTGTTGCGCAATATATATTATACGTACTTGTAAAAGGATACCAGGGTGTACAAAAAAGGGTGTGAAACTTTGTTCGAGTATCGTTGGGGTACCTATAGATCCATTTTGGTTTCGTTGTGGAGCATGCCCAATTTTAAGAGCAGCTGTTGGTAAAATTCACGGTTCTGGTTATTGGCACTCTTGCCGTTGGAATTGTTACGATTACAAAACAAGCCTGAAACTATGGGACAAAATTGAGGATATAAGCTGTTATATTACGAAGAATATCTATTAATAAAGTTGTTCTATGTCCAGTTCTATCAGGCTTCCAAGCATTCTCGAACAGAAAGAAAAACGGCGTCTATTTTACTTGTTTAACGTTTGTAAGTTGTCGTGAGCATTCTCGAACAGAAAGAAAAACGGCGTCTATTTTACTTGTTTTTACGTTTGTAAGTTGTCGTGAGCATTCTCGAACAGAAAGAAAAACGGCGTCTATTTTACTTGTTTAACGTTTGTAAGTTGTCGTGAGCATTCTCGAACAGAAAGAAAAACGGCGTCTATTTTACTTGTTTAACGTTTGTAAGTTGTCGTGAGCATTCTCGAACAGAAAGAAAAACGGCGTCTATTTTACTTGTTTAACGTTTGTAAGTTGTCGTGAGCATTCTCGAACAGAAAGAAAAACGGCGTCTATTTTACTTGTTTAACGTTTGTAAGTTGTCGTGAGCATTCTCGAACAGAAAGAAAAACGGCGTCTATTTTACTTGTTTAACGTTTGTAAGTTGTCGTGAGCATTCTCGAACAGAAAGAAAAACGGCGTCTATTTTACTTGTTTAACGTTTGTAAGTTGTCGTGACAAAATCATTTTTCCCCTTCTTATATTATTATCCACATTGTTAAGATCATCTCTTTCCTTCTAATCTGCGCAACACCTCTCAAATTATTTTCCTTTCCGTCCAACTTCAACCTTCCAATCGATTCGACGTGTAACGTACGCCTATCTTCCACAATACGACAGACGACTAAAGACTTAAAGCCTATCAAGCCACGCCAAACATGAAACCATGAAGATCACGTGGCGGTGATGTAACCTTATCGCAGGAATGCGATGCCATTTCAGCAAGCGCAGCCAATCCGCTTATCGCGACCTTGACAATGACACAGCTAGGTGCAAGGTGTAATGTAATGAACATTGAACAACTTGAAGTCTATAGAACAATGGTTAAGGGTATTGTTTGCCGCGAGGAAGTAAGAGACGAAATCGAGCGACAATCCTGGGTATTGAGAAGTATTTGCAATCGTACGACAGGATGGACGTTTTATGAAATTTGTTTGTATAGAACTGAGTCATGGATGTTTTCTATGTATTTAAGTATTTATTTATCTATATAAGTATGTGTATCGTCGTCTAGTACCCATAATATAAGCTTTGCTTAGTTTGGGACTACATAGGTCGATTTGTGTACGATTGTCCGCAAATATTGTTTTATTTTATTTATTTATTTTTAGGGCTCCGTAGTCGACAAGAAACCCTTAGGCCCCGGCCACGACTGCGCGAATTGCGGCGCGGCAAACGTTTTATATTTACATTGCGCGGTCGAGACGCGCAGCGCACTGTGTATAGTTGGGATCACACGCAATGAATTAGTAAAACCGCAGCCGCTGCCGCCGCCGCGCGTGTCCGTGGCCAGGCCGTTATAGGCTTCGCCATGTCAGTCCGTCTGTCCGTCTTCGGCTTTGCTCAGTAACCCTTACAACTAGAAAACTGTAATTTGGCATAAGAATATAAGTAAATCACGCCGACAAAAAAGAAGAAAAATGTTTTTTTTTAATTTTTTTTTAGGGTAAGTACCTCTCCTACACGTAAAGTCGGGATGTAATTTTTTTTCTCGATAAACCTATAGCTTAGGGTATCGTTGAATAGCTTGTTCTAAAATATTATGGGTTTCTTAAAACCATTTTTCAACTCAGTTATTCGTTTGCGAGATATTGGGTTTTAAAGCCGTGTCATGCCACTTGAATCTTTTGAAGATGATAGTAATTACGCACTATCTAGATATGCATGTTACACAAAAAGTGCAGTGTATGCATGTAGAGGGCTACAGAAGGGTTTCTAGGTCCATGAACCCCTTAGGGGTCCGTGACATGATCGCTAGGCCAATTCGTAGGTAGGACGTAGGTATAGACATGTGAAACTTGAGATTTTTTTTTCAACGTTTTATTAATCAGTGAACTGGGGTATTTTTTAAATTCTGAAAGAGGTCCATGCTTACAGTGTTACCACTACGTTACTAGTTATAGTGGTTTATAGTGAACCTACCTTCTAATAAAAAAAAAACATGCAAATATACAACGTCGGCGGCAAAGTAACGTACCTGATGGTGAGCGGTTCCCGTTGCCTATGGACACTTGCAACTCCAGGAGACTCGCGTGCGCGTTGCCAACCCTTCTCGAATATTGGATTCTAGGCCACAACGCAATAAACTATTGCGTTGCATTTGCATAAAATAAAATGCACGACAGTTTTACAACCGTGGCGAACATTTTTATATATTTACATAGCTAATGGACTTGGTTATTTTCCTGTATCGTGTACCTATCTGCCAAAGTGACTAGAGACGTGCCTGGGTTAATTAATTATTTAATTGGTATTGACATTACGAAGATCGGTTGTACCCTAAAGGAGCCCGGGGCATTGACACCTGATCCCAAGATGTGGCGTCCGCACCAGTTTACGCAAGCGACTGCCATCTGACCTTTCAACCCAGAGAGAAGACTAGACCTTGTTGGGCTTAACTTAAGCCGGTTTCCTCACGATGTTTTCCGTAAGCGAGATGTAATGATGGTATCAATTGAATACTGCACCTATCTTAAAAAATATCTACTACGTAGTAATATTATATTGGACCCGATTCTACAGTGGCCTCTAAACTTCCTAATTTTATTTAGGTGTCGCTAAAACACATTGCTATTCTATGAGCAGCTGTCATAATCAAATGACAGCGCTAATTTGAATCTGACGTTTCTTATTTTAGGCGATCTATACAACTTACTTAGCTGCCTAAATGCTATTCTAAATATGTCGTTTTTAATCTGCCGCCTAAATTATGTCTAAAAATTAGACAATTTAGTTTTAGGCTAGTTAAGCCATGTGCACGTAGAATCGGGTCCATTGTTATGTATAATTTTAGTGTAGTTTTAGGATAGTTCACGCTCGTTGTTACTTATAATCATGCTCTGCATACATGTTTTGGATGGCATTCCTAACTAGAACCCCTGATGTATCTTGTACTATCTATGTAATGAATGTTATCTGTTTTGTGTGCCTAATAAATAAATAAATAAATTAATTAATAAATATTACTTATTCTGTGCTAGTAGCTCTGTGAGCTGCAGAACTCGTGAGCCTGCTTTTATTTCAATTCCTGTTTTTAAAGGGGTTTGGGTAAAAAAGTTGTAATTTTTTTTTAGATGAGCGGCCACTCGTAAAGGAAGTAGGTTATGATAGATCTACTCAAAACAAACATATTTTGTTATGAAATGTAATACATTAAAATGCATCGGAGCCGAGATATCTGCAATATATATTTTCACAGGTCATATTGTAACGTTATAAACTAAACTTCAAACTTAAATATCTCGGCTCCGATATTGTTTAACGCGTTTCATTTTATATATCTATGCATATTAAGAAGTCCTCTAAACGATTATTAAAAAACATCCTTGGCCGCTGCAAAAAAAACGTCATTTTTTCTCATACAAGGTTACCCAATGCCCTTTCCATAAACTGAATCGACAAAAATAAATCTCTCTCAAAATGAACCTGCTCACAAAATTTCACGAGAATCCGTTGAGCGGTCGTAGGTCAGACAGTCGGATATATGGACACATGAAATAATTTCTGCCCAAGCTGAATTGGAGTTCTCTCGTTTATTCAATGAACCTAAAGTTGCTAGACAATGAAAATTAAATAGCGTGTGTTCAGCCTACTCCCTTTGGGAATACAGTCGTGAGTTAATGTTGTAAGTAAATCGTTGATAAGAAACTAAACTCATTCTCAGATATATCATTATGTGTGTAGCCCCTCACCAGGCTTGTATCACGGGGAAAATTGCAGGGCAGACGAGCGCGAGGCAGACCACCACCACCTGAAAATCACTGAACCCACTGGCATCCGCGAACACCGGCCGCTGCACGTATACAACGACGGTGGCAAACAAGCGTACGGCCCGCTTGATCGTTAGCGGACACCGCAGCCTAGCACGCCACCGGTTCCAACGGCGGGTCATCTGAATCTTTATGAACGTAAAGCCTGGGTTGGCACACTCCAATAAATATACATTTCCCATGAGAGCAACTATAAAATCGCAAAAAAAACTGCTATCACAGTTAACTCTCAATTGGCTCCTATTTTTTGCGATTTCGTGTTTGGTTCCATGGGAAAAGTTGTTCAGTGTGACCATTCGCTTATTCGCATTCCATTCCGAATCATGACCCCGATATCAGCCAGTACAGCCGTCTATTTTCACTGCACTGGTTCCTGTTTTATTGCGTTTGTAACGTCCAAGTTCGTATTCAATGGATACCATCAAGTGGATTAATCGTGGGTCTTTATAAGTGCATCCGTACCCACTGCACTGCGAAAGCACGTGCAGTTTTATGAACACGGGGTAAACCTGAATTCCACAGCAACTGCCGTCTTATCACGGATCATGTTTCCACGTGCCAGCTGTTAATATTGCCTATCTTTGGCGGCGCTGGAACCAATTTCTTTTCAGAACGCATTCTTGGAGCAATCGGTGGTTTCTGTCGGGTAGACTACATAATTCCGAAGAGTCATGTGTCCGATACATATAATATTATTATGTGCCAACCAACAAAATATTCCGTTAAATCACCTGTGTCCAAATTTTCGTTAAGCGGAAAATGGCTTTCGGAATAATGATGGTTTCGGACAAATTACTCTTCGGAATTTGTCTATGTTCCCATTTCTGTCGCGTGTCATACAGTTGGACTGGAGAACTAGCTGAACACCTTGATACCTTTTCGCTCTCTCCCGTTTGACAACGTTGGATGGCAGTTTTTACATGTATGTATGATGTTAAAGCCACAGGTACAAAGGTATGTCCACAGCCCCTTATGAGGCCGACCGTGTACCGCTTGCGAATTTGAAGATATGTGCTTATGTAGGACTTAATCGTACCGTAAAGCCTTGATAAAGCATATTAAGATTGTTTGTCTTTACGGCGTTCTTTATTATGTAGTTTTACGTGCTCTATCTAAAGCAAATCTTTGTCGTGAAACATCCTTATTGGGATTTGTAAAAACAACACCTTTCAGCCCTCTCATACAGCGTTCTGAAGATGTTTATAACTTCTTTAATATCACATCTCATACACATCCTTTGATCCTTGGTAGTATCATACCTTTAGATTTTAAGATGAGAACAAATACTAATATTACTTGTCTTATCATTGGTCGATAGGACCCGCATGCGGAAGCAGAAGCTACAGTAGCCTAGTGGTTCAGGCATGCGGCATGCGTCTGTCAAGCGGTGGTTGTGGGTTCGAATCCCGGCTCGTACCAATGAGTTTTTCGGAACTCATGTACCGTTAGCTTTTCGGTGGAAGAAAACATCGTGAGGAAACCGGTCTAATCCCAATAAGATCTAGCTTTCCTTTTGGGTTGGACGGGTAGATGGTAGTCGCTATCGTACAACTATTGCCTATGCCAAATCGTGGGATTGGGTGTCAAAGCGGACCCAGTGCACCTTTAGGGCACAACCGGGAACAACGCTAGGAGGATGATGATGATAGGACCTGCCTACGGGGTGCGGGGGATTTCCAAAACGCTTGCCATAACGCGCATGCGACATCACCGTTCGATAACAGCTGGCAGGAGTTCTCTTGGTACCCCTCTCTCTCGCACGTTTTTAATTGACCGATAGAATAGTTGTTAACTTGTTAAACCACATGCGAGGAATGTCTGCGGTAAAAATACTGTGCTAGCCACTTATGACTTTCATTAGTTGTTATGTCATCCCGTCTATCTGCGGGAGCACCCACGTTAACCAACTTAACTACCAATGAAAAACGACTCTGTGAATGTATATGATTTCGTATAATTGATGTTTACCATTCCCTTATGAGGACGCAAATAAACAACTAGTCAGCGTGTCTGAACGTTTTCGGTGTGCAATGAACAGCAATCGCCACTCATTAGCATTCTACGTGTTTTTTTGTACGTATTATTTGTAATTCTCGACGCACGCTCGTGGCTTATTTAGTTATGCTTTTATCGCCATGACGGTATTGTTCTCACAACGTTAGCCTTTGTCTTGGCCAAGGTCATGCAGGTGTGACTCATGGGCATACTTTTATATCATGAGTCGCAGCAAATTTACTATTGACGCTAGCAAGATGTAGACGCGGCAATTTCACCTCTATTTCTAAGAATATATCAACATGTATCACATCAACAGTGCGAATTTGAGTGCAGATGTAATTTTGTGAGCCAGCACATCGTAAGCAGGAGGAAAATAAAACAAAGATCCATTTGCGAAGGCTGTTGTATTATCTGTAAGGCACAGTAATTGCCAAGTGAAACTCGCGCTGAATACCAATAAGATGTTTTTATATTTTCATTTTAAACATATGGCCGCTACGTGCACACATTTCCAAGCTAATTTGCATTAGTCGATTGTGAACGGTTTTAACTATCGTATTGTATGGCAGAACAAATGCATCAACTTGATCGACAGTTTGCCTTATCGATCAATGTAGCATATTTTCTCACAGCGCTGCCTCGACGGCTCATCTATCAATCGCAACGGATAATCGTTTACTGTGGACTATTACTCAACACATTAGTTTCCACGTACACGTGACGTGACCTTATTTCATTGAACTAGCGACGGAGCGAGCGTTGATCGGCAGTTAGAGGGGAGCCTGGGCCCCTTCGTCACTCAAGTGGGCTAAGGCCGGCCAACGACCGAGCCGACCCCACCAGTTAATCTAGACCTCCAAACCACCACATAACATCACGGACACCCACATTACGCCTAAGCGTACAACGCCGTACGTGTCTCATTAAGTTGGTCTTGAGGAGTGACTGGTATTTTTAAAGTGCGTGCTGTGAAAGGAACCAGCAAAAGAGAAAGGAAAGCGGTCGGACACGTCGAGCTCGTTACGTTTGTTTTTGAGACTAATTAGGAGCTTGGCGTCATCGCTGGGTACTGGTGTTCAGCGGCGTGGCGCCAAGGAAATTGCTTATTACAGTAGGGAGGTTAAAATAAAGAAAGTCCAATATTGCAGTTAAGAGCGTAGTTATATAATTTAGTTTTTGAGTACACAGTTTTACACAGCTGCTTTAGAACTGTCGTCTACTTCTCAAATAATGTATCTTGTCACTTTCATCTTCTCTTCTTCTTCTGCTTATTCAAGAGCTAAGCTCTTGTCGGTGTAGCTCAAAGTAGGCCCTCCATCCACTCCGATCACAGGTAACCTCTGACTCCTCGATGTGATGAGCTGTTCTATGTAGTTTATTCTAACCATACTATAATATAATATAGACATATTTACATTTAGCTTTACGTTTGACTTGCCGAATAAGGGCAACAAGCGCTTATAATAAACTAGATTCTGCCCGCGACTCCGTCCGCGTGGAACTCGTTTATATCGCAGCTCCATACAAACTTCCACCCCTTATTTCACGCCCTTGGGGGATGATTTCCGGGATAAAGACTCTCCTATGTCCTTCCCGGGACTCAAACTATCTTTACATATACCAAATTTCACCTAAATCGGTTTAGCGGTTTAAGCGTAAAGAGGAAACAGACACACACTTTCTCATTTATAATATTTGTATGGATGACCGTCAACCCAAGCTAGAAAGAATAGTCAACTGAACGTCTTTAAGAGCCTTAGATGTCCTATGAAAGACTACACGGAAGCATGCTGTCCATTTGCGTCTTAAATGCAATTTGTATTCACCAGTTTCGTAACCGCACATCACAACGGGGTTAGTAGACCGATTTGGTGGAATAATACATCCAAATACCAGTTTTGCGGTCAAATCTAGAAGATTCAAATTGCAATAACAGTTGGCCAAAATTGTCGGCCACAGCGAATAATTTCAACGGTAGGTACTGTCTGGTCTAGCACTTAACGGTTTCTGAGAAGCGTCGGCGTCGTCGTGTAGAATGCTTTTGTTTTCGTGACGAGACACGATATGTGCCGTGAATATACCATCATGTAGCCGTTGCATCACCCTGGAGTGCTGTAAGGTACGTAGGTATCGTTGAGTCCGGACGAAATGTTCGACTTTAAGGGCCTAAAATAAACCATCCAACAATAAAAAAATAAATACGTTCATCATTGGTACTTTAATATGAATTACATTGTTTTTTATGGATTTACAAATACTGTCAAGAGTAAAATATAGTCTATGTTCTACTTCAAATCCGATACTGCTTCTAAACTTTCTAAAATGATCCAAGTAGTAGTCTTTAACGTCATTGTTCACTTTTTTGAAATAATAATTCCTATTTGTCAAAAACCTATGTTTATACCGATTTTCGCAAGTTTCCTAGGCGATGAGCATAGCATATTGAGTTAAGATAAAGAAGCAAAGCTAGGCAAATTTTTGGGTCACAACATGCTTCAATTGACACCACACGTTATAATAATAATAAATAAATATGAGGGGACAATCTTACACAAATCAACCTAGTCCCATAGTAAGCTCATTAAGGCTTGTGTTGTGGGTACTAGACGAAGATATACTCGTATATAATAGATATAAATACTTAAATACATAGAAGACTTCCATGATTCAGAAACAAATATTCATGCTCACCACACAAATATTTGCCCTTACCGGGATTCGAACCCAGGACCTTCAGCTTCGTAGGCAGCGTCCCACTGGGCTAACCGGTCGTCGTTATAGGTACAATACAAATGAATATTGAATGTTAAGACTGAAATGGGACGTATTATTAATGTAATCTGCTCAGTGGGCCACACACGGAAAATAAAAAAAAATCCTGTCCACAAATGTTGGAACAAAGGCGATCTTTTCCTGTATATTTAATATTCGGTCTCACAGTCTTAAATACAAGTTCGCTATTCAATTATCCTCATGAGATGTAAGATATTGTTAACATACTCGTAGTGACTGGTTCTATGACTAAACTCAAGTACTTGTACACACAGGTAATAGTTATTTATGCTACAAGTGTGGAAAGTAGGTGATTTCCGATGAGTGTCATTTTTATACATGAGCGAGTGAAGCGAGCGAATGTATAATTCGACACGAGTCGGAAATCATCTTTACGCGCGTGTATCATACAACATTTTACTATGCCTTGTGTGAGAATAGTTATTTACGATACAAGTGCCGAAAATAGGAAATTCGCAACGAGTGCTGATAAATTAAAACACGACCGAAGGGAGTGTTTTAAATCGACACGAGTTGCGAATTACCTATTCGCACGTGTATCGTACAACGTTTTACTGTACATATGGCTCTTTAAAGTTTCGACATATGCACGAAAAGTGCTCTTTGCCGCACTAGTGCGGGAAACTAGCACCATATGTACTGTAAAATATTTATTGAAATCGGTCCAGTGGTTTCAGAGATTAATACCTAGGAGTAACAAGCTTATAAACTTCTTCTTCGAGGAAGGATCTTAGTTGTAAGTTATTAGTTACTTCAATAACTAGCGTCAATTTATAGCATCAGTTTGACCTAGGTGCCTTCAAAACAAGAGTGAATGGCTATTACTGAACCAGTGGGCTTCATCTTAGGCTCTGTTGTCGCTTACACCACATTCACTGGACAGTCTACATATTATAAAAATAAATAAATCGGCTAAGTGCGTGTCGGGCCATGCGCAGTGTAGGGTTTCGTAGTTGCCTGTCTTTCTTAGGTACATCGACACGCGCGCGCCAACTAAATGGTTGCGTCGGCCGATTTGTACGAAAGTTGGCCTTTAGTACATTTTAAATTGGTCGACTATTACTCGGTAACTAGTTATGCCTACTTAGCCGTGATAGTTTTCCTTTTAAATTCATTATACAGGGTGATTCAGGAGACGTGAGCAGGATCAACCCTACACATACAGTTAATGTTAATGGATCGTTTACCATCGGAATTAAGTTAAACGCCCACAGTTTTTTTTTACATTTTGTGTAAAAGTTTCATTCACAATAAATCATGGTCACCCTCATCATGTCATTAAGAGGGGGCGTATCGCCAGGGAAAAATCAGAAATCACCCGCGCGCCCCGTACCTGCCGCGCTGATGCGTCTATTGCTGCCCCGCTCCTTCTCGCATAGTATATGCCCCGACAGTCAGATGAAACATGATGAACCTATAGATAGTTATAATAAGTGGAAATAAAGACAAAATCTGTAAGTATTTGAAGATATAATTTTCGCTAGTAGCTAAGTCAGTTTCGAGAGCTATAACTGAAATATGACCTTCCGTTTTTTTACTAAATCACGTAAGGGTTGTAATTTAGCATAATAATGTCTCGTAAAAGGCTAAAGCAAAAAAACAGCTATAATCGAATTTAAACTTTTGTGAGACATATCTAAAATACTACTAATAAATCCACGGTTAAAAAATTAACGTAAATGTCACGGCAGGCGACATGTTTCCAACTCTTCGGGAGTTCTTCTTCAAAACAAACATCGAAAACACTAATCCTGAAGAAGAACTCCCGAAGAGTTCGAAACATGTCGCCTGTCGCGTCATTTAATACGTGAATTTATTAGTAGCATTAAAAAAAACTGTAATTTATTATGAAAACTTCGATCATGTTTATGAAAGCCAGATTTTCAGGCCACTGTGTGGCGGCCAAATTTTTCAATTCTGACCCCGTGTCATGGTCGGCCTTATCACGCGATAAGTGACAGGATAGAGCGTCCGTCACTGGCTGACACCGTTTGATAGAACGAGACGATGCCCCTATCTTGATACGGGGTCTGATCTCGGATTCGTACTTGGAGACAATGGAGACGCTTTGGCCCTTTAGTTATCAATGTTGAACATACTCGTATTAAAGAAAAACTGCAAAATTGTGTTCACTTTTTTAAATATAAAAATGTCCAACTTAGCAGGCAATAATTCGGGTAAAATTATTATTACTCCAAAAGAAAGAAGGCAAAAAAATATGCATAGTGATGAAAATCCCATTCAGATATCTCAAAGAATTACGAAGCTACAACCGTTTTAATATTGCTTGTTAGAGAGAGAAAACGCAAACGGTGTGTGACGTCACATTACAGGATGCTGCCGGCAGGCCGCGTCGACGGCGTCGCCGACCACGATGCGCGCGGCACGTTGCCGTCTTCTGTGACGTCACATTCTTCCAGCGTCATCGTTTCATATGAAGTTGCGTTTTGCGAAAAAGGGACAGAACACATCCCTTTTAAAACTTTGGACACTTATAACTTCGTGATTATTTAACCTTATGCGTTTATTTTTTCTCCATTTGACAATTTTTTTTATCCTTCTTCGAGAAAATATCACATTATTTTATTTAGTGTCTACGCCCCTATTGTTGGAATCTAAAAGCGTCACCCGTGATGACTTTAAAGAAAAAAAATGACAATAATTACACGGTTCACCCACGTATTAAACGTCACTACGGGCGACATGTTTCGAACTCTTCGGGAGTTCTTATTCAGGATTGAGTGTTTTCGCGGCGGTGTCGCTTGAATCACGACAAGATTCAAGCGACACCGCCGCGAAAACACTCACTTTATAGAGTACAAATTACTTTAATTACCCAAGGAATACCACTACCTACATTTTGTTGCTTAAAAAACCATCGGAGCTATAACTGAAATATGGCCTTCCGTTTTTTACTAAATCACGTAAGGGTTGTGAGCTAGCATAATAATGGCTAGTAAAAGCCTAAAGCAAAAAAAAGCTATAATCGAATTTAAACTTTTGTGAGACATGTCTAAAATACTACTAATAAATCCACGGTTAAATTCACGCATTAAATGTCACAACAGGCGACATGTTTCGAACTTTTCGGGAGTTCTTCTTCAAAACAAACATCGAAAACACTCATCCTGAAGAAGAACTCCCGAAGTGTTCAAAACATGTCGCCTGTCGTGTCGTTTAATACGTGAATTTAACCGTGAATTTATTAGTAGCATTAAAAAAAAACTATAATATATTATGAAAACTTCGATCATGTCTATGAAAGTCAGATTTTCAGGCCACTACTGTGTGGCGGCCAAATTTTTCAATTCTGATCTCGGATTCGTACTTGGAGACAATGGAGACGCTTTGGCCATTTAGTTATCAATTTTGAACATATTAAAGAAAAAGTGCATAATTATGTTCACTTTTTTAATATCAAAATGTCCAAGTTCGCAGGCAATAATTGTTGGAATCTGCACTCTCGATAACCCTAAAAGCGACACCCGTGATGACTTAAAAGAAAAACAATGTCAATAATGTCACTACGGGCGACATGTTCCGAACTCTTCGGAAGTTCTTCTTCAGGATGAGTGTTTTCGCGGCCGTGTCGCTTGAATCACGACAAGATTCAAGCGACACCGCCACGAAAACACTCATCCTTAAGAAGAATTCCCGAAGAGTTCGAAACATGTCGCCCGTAGTGACATTTAATACGTGAGTTGAACCGTGTAATTATTAGTACTGTTTCAACACGTCTCACGAAAGTTTAAATTCGAAAAGCAATGTCCGCCATCTTGGAATTCAAAATGGACATCATTTCTAGAATCTTCACCCTCGAGAAGCCTGCCAATGTATGTTGTTCTTTAAAAAAACGCGCATATTAATTGACTGAGCTACGGTAGCCTAGTGGTTCAGGCATGCGGCTGTCAAGCGGCGGTCGTGGGTTCGAATCCCGGCTCGTACCAATGAGTTTTTCGGAACTTATGTACGGAATATTTACCGTTAGCTTTTCGGTGAAGGAAAACATCGTGAGGAAACCGATCTAATCCCAATAAGGTCTAGTTTTCCCTCTGGGTTGGAAGGTCAGATGGCAGTCGCTTTCGTAAAACTAGCGCCTATGCCAAATCTTGGGATTAGGTGTCAAAGCGGACCCCGAGCTCCTTTAGGGGCATAACCGGGAACAACGCTAGGAGAATGATGATGATGCGCATATTAATTTACAACGAATGTTTCAAAAATTTTAAATAATGCGACCACTTTTTGAAATATTTCTGACTATGAATTCGTATTTAGACCTCTCAGACATCGATTTTGAACATAACCGGATTTATTCTCAACTAGCGATCCGCTCCGGCTTCGCACGGATACTATATTATACATATAAACCTTCTTCTTGAATCACTGTATCTATTAAAAAAAACCGCATCAAATTCCGTTGCGTAGTTTTAAAGATCTAAGCATACATAGGGACAGACAGCGGGAAGCGACTTTGTTTTATACTATGTAGTGATAGTGATAGTGATAATCTTTCATAAAGTAAATA
The DNA here is from genome assembly GCA_947578815.1 of Epinotia ramella. Classification (NCBI taxonomy): domain Eukaryota; kingdom Metazoa; phylum Arthropoda; class Insecta; order Lepidoptera; family Tortricidae; genus Epinotia; species Epinotia ramella. Next base: position 24,472,837 of record OX388214.1, read on the forward strand.
CACGATCGACAGAAAAATGTTCGTCTAGTTTTGCATGTACTGCATAAATTATTCTAAGAAGCCGGTCACCCGCCGATCGCTGCGTAATCTTATAGTTGTATTTTGAACTTTAAGATCTATATGTTAAGGTCGACTTTTAAATATATTATTTCAAAATGTAGCAAAATATCTACTGGAATGTAATGATACGTTCATTCACTGGACGAATATACTGGGTCACAATATTATTGAAATAATTATGTTCATCGTGCTGTCGTGAGAGCACAGAACGTAGTCCTCTCGTCTCAGCGGAGCGATTACGACTGACTCCGCCCGCGAACGGCAACAAAAGATATACAGAACCGCACGAAACACGCGACGGGAGAAAGGGTATCGCGCTAAATAAAAAAGGCCTATACGCCAAATACGTTTCACCTCAATAAGTCTGAAAAGGGACTACATAAAAATACCCCGCTAGTACTTTCATTAGGTAATGTGAAAAGCTATTATACACTCAACTTTTACTTAATTTATATGCACGGGAACCTCACACTATTGAAATTGAGTAAAAATAAGACATGTTTTGGCGGTTCTTTTCTATCGAGGCAATTTTGGTTTTGTATGGTTTTGTTCAGACGATTCAATTGCAAATATGATGTAGTTTTGGTATGTTCTTTTTCCTGGCATTCGCTTTAGTTTGTCATAGGTAAATATTCAATCTAAGAACCCCGATTTCGCGGAGCGCCCCCTCTTAACTTAAGAGTTATCCTCTTGTCGGTGGAGTATTTTCCATCTCTCTCTGTCGTACGCCAGCCCTTTGATTTGCTGATACGACACGACACCAGCTTTTTCCTTTATTTGGTCCATATAACTGCGTCGTGGTCTTCCCCTGCCTCTCCTTCCTTCTATCTTTCCTTCCATTATGGTTTTAAAGAAGTTGTCGTGCCGTATCAAATGACCAATCATTTTCCCCCTTCGAGTGCTGATGGTGTTCAAGATCGATCTCTTCTCTTTTACCCTTCTCAAAACATCCTCATTTGTTACTCTCTCAGTCCAGCTTATACCTTCCATCCGTCTCCAACACCACATTTCAAACGCTTCCAGTCTTTCTCGGTCCCTTTGTGTCATTGTCCACGTTTCGCTGCCATAAAGGGCAATACTCCACCCTACACAACTAAAAAAAAATTAACGTTAATCTTACCAATGCTGGTACGACTGAGTAGCTTATAAACTATTGAATCCGTAGGGTTGATCCTGCTCATGTCTCCTGAATCACCCTGTATGTACTACTATTAAGATTTTTTTCACATTCCCAGTAGCAGCCATTTAGCCGGCAGGGGGGGGGGGGGGGGGGCAAAACGAATCACTAATTTAAAAATCGTATTAAGAAACCCATAATATTTATGAACAAGCTATCCAACGATACTCCACACTATGGGTTTAACGAGAAAAAAAAAATACACCCCAAAAAAATGTTTTATCAAAATTTTATTCTTCTGTTTTGTCGGCGTGATTATACCCATTCCGAATTACAGTTTTCTATTAGTAATGGTTACTGAGCTAAGCCGAAGTCGGACGGACGGCCAGACGGACATCGCGAAACTATAAGCTTTAATACGGAACCCTAAAAACAGTTTATTTGTATACTTTTGTTTGCCTTCGCGATAAAGAAAGGTGTCATATCGCCAAGGTTCTCAGGTCATCATCATCATCATCATATCAGCCGAAAGACGTCCACTGCTGGACATGGCCTCCCCCAAAGAGTGCCAAAGCGACCGGTCAGGTTCTCAGGTGTTTTAAGTAATTTGATGTTCTTGGTAGTGAACAAGGTCACCATAGCCGAGGATGGGCTGTGTTCACACACGATCGGAATTATAAATTGTAAATCTGTATAGTTGCCTAAATAAGTTGCGTTAGCGTCAGTTGGGTCCACTGGTTAGCCTTCGTAGCAAAGAAAGGTGTCACCAAGGCCCTGAGGTGTGTAAGTGAGCGTAAGCATTATGCTGTCTTGTTTCGGGCAATGAGGTAAGGTGAAACAGCTGGTTACGTCGGCGCGTACGTGTCGAGAACGGGGCCGTCAGGGCTGTCGCTGTGGTGTTATATTATTTTCTCAAACTTGCAATGAAATGTTGACGTGACTTACTTCAAATTAGGGTCGGAAATACTACGTATCCGGTGCGATGAGTGAAGATGATATGTAAAGGAATTTCATACAACCTTACACACCTAGGCCTGTAAAGCAACCTTCTTTTGTTTTTAAACGGTGGGGCGCGGGCCCGGAGCTGGCGGCGCGGCGGCGGCGGTGCAGGCGGTGCAGTTCAGAAACGTATTATTTATAAAACAAATTGACAAATTTTTATTTTTATTAGATTAGATTAGATTATTTTATTTCATTTTGAAAATTTACATGTCATTTCATAAAATTAAAATAGCATGGATTCACAAAAAGATCGTCAGAGTGTATAAGAATAAGGAACAATAATAAATAATAGTCAATAAAAATCCAATATTAAATTAGAACAGACATGAGAAACAAAAAAAATACTAACAATAGGAACAATTTAAATTTCATTGCAAGTTTGAGCAAGGCACTATACAGAGAAACGGGGTTGCCGGCCGCGTATCCCTATCCGGCCTCGCTACCCTCGGCCGACTATATCTACTTGGCCTGCAACCCTTCGTTTCCCGGCCTCTATAGTAATGTACTATTTCCCCTCACTGCCTCAGAAAGCCGTCTTTTATCCTTTAAAACCAATGGGCAAAAACGCGTTTTATCCACTAGTGGGGAAATTCATTTTACCTTGGAGCGTGTTTAATTAGCTTTTCACAAAAACAATATAACAAAACGTAAAACGCTCATAATACAAAAATTTCGCTGCTATAACAACAAATACTAAAAACAGAATAAAATAAATATTAAAGAACTTTTAGAAAATTGCTTGTTGCCTTCATCAGGCGCTGGGTCTCAAAATGGGAAAACTAAAATCCGACTCGCACTTGATCAATATTGAACTTAATATTATTACTTTCATTACGTATTATTACTGTTGAAAAAAATCAAAAAATATTATTATTTAAGTTGTTTTGCATGTTGCACTTTCGTCGCTACAGTGAGTTTTGTGTTACACACGGGTGCAAATGTATTTTACTTCTCGTGTGTTGATACACTCGCTACGCTCAGGATTATATTTTAGAAATATAGTATCCTTTCGCTTGTTCGTGTTTCAATTCCACACTCGCGGGTAAAATACAATTTTGCACCCTTGTATAACAAATAACTATTAAAGTTGCGTTGGAGTAACTTTAGAAAGTTTTACCGTGGAAATCAAATTTCCTGCTATCGCTTCAACAAGAAAGTGTCTATCGCACGCTCTCGATTATATGGAACTCGAAATTTTTTAATTTGTGCTTACGCCTCTCCTCTTATACACGTCGATTTTTTTCGCACTATATCTCTTGTTCTAAGTGCACTAATAAGAAAGAGACTGATAGTGCGAGAAAAATCGACAGAGCTCGCGCGCCGTCGCGTGATAGCCGTGCTGAAGTGTGATACATAGTTTGGGTCTTTTCAATGGCCATACCGGAAAATGGGTTTAATGAGAACGGCATTCCACGGGTGTCATGATCTTGATATTGGCTTCTTGTACAATTACTCGATCTCAAGCTCAAAGCATTTCGGAAAAAAATACAGTTCGCGGGTGACAACGCCATATTTAGCCGCTTTTCACAAAATTACCTATATTTTGAACATGTCATGAACTTCGATTAAAACAGAATTTCGACTCATATGTTGTAGCTATAACTTGAAAGTGGCAACCCTGCCCGCGAGGCCATCGACCCGATGCGCTGTGACGTAAGCAGCAACTTTCTAACAACGACGTCAGCGCAGCGGCATTTTGGTTAAGGCCGCACTGTCCATCCACCACTACCATCCGTCCACGCGATAACAAACCCTCTCCCATTGCAATTAGAGTGTAGTCATTTGGTGGTGTGTGTAGTTATCGTGGTGCTTGCGCTGAACCGGGCCAATGCTCCCGGATGGACTTGTTTATTTTGGTACAATTTTAACCTTATCTATTATTGCTCAATCTATCTATCGTTTTTAAGTGTTGCTACGCCCTTATCGTAAATACTATGGAATTGTTGACTTGCGATCGTTCTGACGTATGAAAAGTTTTTTAGGCTTGCGTGTGTTTGAATGGAAATTGGAACCGTTAAAAGGTCACATATATAGCTCTCTGCCCTGTTCCGAGAAGTTTTACTGTCTGCTCCGCAAAGTTTGGCTACTGTGACTCTCCACGCGATTTCAACGCGTGCCTCTCCCCGGTTTCGAAGTAACCTCGTTCGTTCCATCATCTCCATCACGATGTTTATAATTCTCATCACGGTTTCATCAAGAGATAATGTGACATGAAGTTTGTTGTAATTTATTAAACTTTCTGAATACTTCATAGGCGTTAGTTTTTCATAAAATGTTCAGTATCAAAGTTACAATATACAGAAATCTCCAAGTTTGGAGTTCAAATGTTGCCTCTTTTTTAACAAAAGGGGTAAAATCTTTAAGTTGGTTTAGGAGTTAAGAGGTAGATTCCGAAACTGCAAAGATTGGCGAAAGATTTCTTGATATCTGAAGAAATCTTTCGCCAGTATCATAGAACAGACTATACGGATAAGGCTACTTGACATTTATTTTTCACGGCGCTAGTCGACCCAGTTTTCTGAGTGGATCGAATGTTTGTATGGGACTAACTACAATTAAAGCACGTAAAAAGACTATAAGAGGACCAAAGGTGGACCCCTCGCTGGCGACACAGCTTACTTATACAAATTCACAAAGAAGTATGACGTCACCATTTTCTATTTGTACTAATTGTTTTATGGAAAATCTAGTAAATTGCCCTTTTGGTCTTGAAATACTGCGTTTAGTTTAAGTGCATAGTTTTCATACATTTTTTTTTTTAAGTGTAAGTAGGTATCCTAGTGGCAGTATTCAATTTACTCTTGGACGATATTTTTTTTTTATTTTTTTTGTAATCTTTCAAGTTTCGCAGATTTTTATGGTTTTGTAATTTACAATTTATTGCAATAATTTGATGGTTTACTATACACCGCGTTATCAATTTCAACATGAGGAGAGTACCCTATTATGTTATAGTTACGCAGACGATCCGCAGCCCTCCACCCTACTCTATAAAAAAAAATCCTTAAATTAACACTAACAGACAGGCTATGCGTGCTAATGATACAGGGGGTTATTATATAATTATATGGTACTAAGGTCTAGAGCAGTGGTAATACAATATCAATAAAGTATGGAACTTGAAGTCGTGATAGACTCCAAATATCGGCTGTTATCGAGAGGAACTGAGGTTCAGTTCGGTGAAACATGTTTGCTGCCGCTGTCCAGTCTATCATCGAGATGAGATGATAGATCTTGGTTCGGGGAGACTTGGGCAGCGTAGGGTTGAGGATTAGAAGTTAAACACAATTAAGTATCTGTTTAAGTAATGACCGTTTATTTAGGTGTGTTGCCTATTTTATACATAACAGGTTATCGCTGATACAAGCAATATGCATTTATGTAGCAGTGAACTATTGTGTTACTGCTAAACACTTAATCTGGTCAATTGCCATACTACAGAGTAGAGTCAAGGCATGGTGCAGGGTGAGCGAGATAGCACGCGTTGCCTCGTCTAATAGTCCTCCATTTAGCCTGTTCTATAAACATTAAACAGCAGAGATCGCATTAGGAATCGAGGACGTGTACGTGACTGCGCCACGTCACGTAGCGTCACAAGTCACTATACACACATACAGGGTCTTTCATTAGGCACGCTCGAACTTTGCCAGCGTATAGCCATTTTGGAAAAACAATAGCTGTCAAATTTGGCGGGAATATACAAAAATCGTGACATTTCATCATGGAACGCTATACGCTTCAACAACGCGTAGAAATTGTTAACATCACGGGATATATTAAATTTATTGAACGAAAAGATTGAGAGTTTCGTCATATCGCGTGGTGGCGTCATCAACTGGCCCCCCGAGATCGATGACTTAACACCGCTCGACTACTTTCTGTGGGGCTACGTCAAATCTCTTGTCTATGACAAACAAACCACAGACAATTACTGCTCTGAAGGCCAACGTAACCCGCGTTCTTCACGAAACTGAGCCCCATTTATGCGAAAATGTCGCCTAAAATTGGTCCACCTGGATACACCTACAGCGGAGTCACGGGGGCCATTTCATAAATAATGTCATCAAATGTACTTTGTAATAATATAAATGCAATATCAGCTACGCAGGTTATTTATTTTATTACATTTCAAAGTTCGAGCGCTCTTAATGAAAGACCCTCTGTGAGCTCTGTAAACGTGTACAATTTAATTTAAAAATGATGATATGTATAATATTTTGAATATTATTAATAAATGACTTATGACTTATAACTCGTGAGCCTGTCTTATGTCAAAAAAAAATGATTTCGACAATGTGACTTGACAAAAAACTATATAATTAACAAACTCACAAGATTTCACGAGAATCAGTTGAGAAAGGCGACCTCTAGAGGAGAACAGCCGAACATCGTGCGTGACATCGTGACAGCGTGACGGACATCGGACATACTATCGATTTTCGGCCTAAGCTGAAGCATAGAACTTCGTTCGCTTCGCTCGTTCGATCGATTATTAATGCTAAACTACCTCTGTCTGCTTGCCTGTTACCTTTTCGTCACGCTTGAACCATTGAACCGATTTAGATGACATTTGGCATGGATATAGTTTGAGACCATGGGAAGGAAAGTAAAAAGATTTTATCCCGGAACTCATCCTTTGATAAAAACTATGGGTAGGATAACTGAAGGAAGAGTAACATGAAAGATAATTTAAGGGGTTTCAGGGTTGCCAACCGTACTATATTATATAGTGTTGTTCTATATTTTGACTATTTGTACTATATACTGTTGACGAAATGAATATTGCGCAATAATACTATATTTTGGTGGTCCTTACGAAGTGGTTCAAATTGACCAGGTTTCGATTAAATTTTACTAAATAGCAACATTGCCCAGCCAAGTATATATTTATTTATATATTGTACTAAATTTATGTCGTTTTTTTCTGGAAAATACTTTCTCTCCCCCAAAAAAGTTGGCAACCATTTGACTCGATTTTTTGTAAGACGTTTATGTCTTTCCGCGAATGACAAAACGATATATTGGGCCAGTCAAGCAGGCGTATTGCTACGATAAAATGGGAATCATGCTACGCCAGCAGTGCAAAATCAATATTCTACCAAACTGGGCTCTAACGATGTCGGCACTCAATGTTCCTGCAGTTCCTGCAACAATTCCGCTTCAGCCCAATGATTGACTGAGAGGTAATGCCTTACGTAGGTACGCCAACTGTACTCTGTTATTGTGCAATAAAGATTGACTAAATAAGCGTCTCAGTGATATAGAGTTATGTTTACAATATTTTAACCAAGAATTCTCTTCTTTACAGGTACTTAAAATAGAAAGCCGTACAATTCGGTATATCCGTTGCTCTCGCTGCAACAGGGCTTGAAGTAGGTATGCACATTAATATATTCGTTAAGTCTGGGCGAAATTGATTAGTTGCATAACAATTTTCTACAGTTAGGGCAGGATTGAGATGTTCAATTAGGAAAAAGACACGTACAATAGCGTCTGAAACGGAATACAAGTAAGTACGCACAGTTATGTGCGACTTATTTATTTTTGGGAACTCGTACATTGTGAAGGACATTATCAAAAACCGGACAAACATGAAGGTTACCTTCAGTAATATCCCACCTGTCTCCTCTTCTTCTTGCATGCCCAGCGTCTTATCACTGTTGTCCCCACAGTGTCCCAGATCCTCGACCCATCATGAATTTATCCAGGTTTCCACCAAGGTTTTCCTCCCTTTCAGCCACAAGAGTGTCCTGGGACAACAGTGGGACGTATTCTTCCCTTCGTAAACTTAATTCACCTGAACTGATTCACCTAATAGGTCCATTAAGTACACTTTTAGTAAACTTGAAATACCCGGGTTCTTACTGCTGTGACGCAACGAACCGAAGCTGATCTTGGCGCCCGACACTAAAGACCGCCAGGCTGCCTTATCTAATGCCGTTTCTGCCCAGTCGACGGCCCGGAGTTCATTCAAGTTTTTTTGGATTTCGTCACCACATCGACCTGCGACGCCCAACAGGTTTTCGACCAGTTGGACATTCCGAGTGGGCCCTACCCCGAGGTCAATCAGATCTTTCACTCAGTGACCCCAACGGCATCTGAAACTCTTTTTGTTCTCAATATCCCCCAGCTCTCAACTATCGGTTCCTATTTTTACCCGTTTCAAGTGGAACATTTTCAATTAGGTCCAACTGCGCGTAATTCGTTCCAAGCCGCCGTTCCGTCTCAATGAGTTCTAACTTTAGAATTACTAACAATTTCGCTGGGAACTGTTCCGCGAATGTTTGCTTTAGACAGGGGAATTGTAAAGTTTCAGGTCTCGGAAGCTGTTAAAATACTGGCTTGCAAACTTGGCTTCAACTATGGTGTAGGTATGCAATATGTAATAGGAAAGTTAGTTGAATTTATACTTACTCAAACAACGCGTTAAATCAGACCTGAGGATGTTTCTTTAGCTTAGACAATATTCGTTTCCTCCGTTGCTCCGTAGCTGTATGAAATCCCCGAGGTTATGTCCATTTTTCGTCTGAGCCGACGGCCTAATATTACAAACAGTTTCATCAAGTAAGCAGATGGATTGTATGAAAACATTACGTCAGTTAAATCAGCTTCAATCACTAGGCTCTTTTGGTGGATGCTCTTGCGGAGCCGCACTCTGAATAGTGAATAGCTAATAGGTGTCGATCCCTGAATCACGGCGCGGCGGCGATGAAAGTCTGGCACCGTTCGTCGACCCAGATGCGCGCGCGCCACGGCCGATGCACATGCACCGTCGCACACAGTCTACGTCAGAAATATCTACACAGACAGACGACTAATAACACTCATCAAGGGTACTCCCTCCAGATGTTTTTGTATTGATTTATGTTATTGTGGTAGGCATTGAATTAGCATAACTATGCATAGCAATTTTACTAGTCTTAAATGGCTGCTATCTCTCTTTCATTAAATGAATATAAAGGACAATCTTACACAGATATAGCTAGCCCAATAAGGATTGTGCTATGGGTGACAACGGTACATTTAATACATGTAGGTACGTAATAACATTTAAAAATCAGAAATAAATATTCATGTTCATCACACAAACATTTGCTTGTACCGGAATTTGCATCCTACTAGCACAGATGAAATACAAAGTTGCCACGTAACAGATGCACGCGCTTAGGGAAAGGGCGTGTCGGTGCGGGATTATGTCTGTCTCGCTCTAACGTTAAGAAGGCCGGCGTCATTGGACGACGCCAGGGCTGCCTGCGCAACAAAATGTATACAATCCTCATTAACTATTTAAGTAGAGTTAGTTTTATTATGTAGATGAAGGAGAATTTAAGTATACTACATTCATTAACAAACTTATCATTATGAGTCTTTAAACACGTATTACATTCAATTTAAAAAATAATTAACAAAAATCTTTTTCCTTGTCTGAACTTATTTAAAATTACTTTTTAATGTTTTTTTTTAAATCATTTTGTTCAAGTAATGATCAATTTCTATTATTAAATTGAATCGTATTCCGGACTTTTCAAGCTTATTGCTGTGCAATCAATAGCTTTAAAAATATTTTTACAACTTCTGTTTTAAAACTATAAGTTCAGATTCTTTACTTAGCAGTTCCTTTTCAATCTTTTCTAATTCAAGCTTTAGTTTTTTGACATCATTTTTTAGGTTACTCATTTCATTATTAAGTTTCCTTTTCCTTGGTGATGCTGATGTCGCAGAAAGTCTGACTGTAGTTTGTGTTGCTTGATGTGTGTCACTGGTAGGTGTTTGCACAGATTGAGATGTAGTATGAGCCTTTTTAACAATTGACATGGATACATTTGTATCCAATGTTTGTGTCGCTGCTTCTTTCTGTTTTGGAGTACTGGTTTCTGTCGATTCTTCTGGTATGTCTTGGTGATTTGGTATACGTTGGGACGGTACTGCGTCCGGTTTTAGTCGTGGATTGTCGACGATGTCTGATTTGTCAAAATGCTCGCTGCAAATCATGTGGCTGTCGTGTTTGACATCTGGTGCGGCTAGCTCTGGTCTGCTGATCAGCTCGCACCACTCTTTACGCCTGAAAATAAGAGAAATGTAAGAACTTAAACTTGATGAACTCAATATATTCAAGATCAAAAATACACGAGTCTTCTCAAGGGTCAATCAATATTCCCCTCGATACGCTCAAGATTGTACTATAGAATCCCTCGTTACACACGGGATATTTTGCTTCAGGTTTCAATATACTACCCTCCCCATATATATGTCGGAGAGGAGAAAGTTGTTTTCAGCGCCCTCTATTACATTCAGCGGGACTTCGGTCGTATCTTGCTTTACTATCATTCTACAAATGTCATCATCGAAATATCAGCGAACGCGGACATATTTGTCTGGGCAGAGTCGGTAGCTCATTAGTTCTACCGTTCGCCAACAGAGGGGTATAACAGGTATTATTTGAATTTGAGACAAAGCAATGAACGGTCGGATTGGCTGTCAGTGCTGTCATTGTGGAGAAAAGTCGGAGAGAAGGTGGAAGCTCTCTTTGATGGAGAAAGAAACGCGAACATGATTTGGTTTGACGGTAACCGAGAACTGAAATTGCCAGTTCCCTGTATTTCACATGACTTTTGTAAGAATGTTATACTGAATGAAGTCAGAAGTAAAGTCGATCGTCGTTGATCAATGTCCACACCCCGACATAACCATAATAAATAATTTATTGATAATATACCACTAATGGAGGCAGTGGAACTCTATTCACATGGAGTCGAGTCTCATAGTAGTATCGATTCATTAATACAATTTCAAGTTTTATATATTATTATTGTTTATATTAATGTGTAGTTCTATTATTATTTGACACGTTTTTTTATTTTATTTTTCATTTTAATAATTAATGTACTTAAATGTAATGTTGTAATTGTATGAAATAGGAACTTAAATGATATTGACTATGTCATATGTATTATGTTGTTATATGGGCTATGCCTGAAATAATTAATTTATTTTTCAATACGTGTTTTTGCTTCTTGACGTATTTGTTTGTAGCGTTGCTAAGCAATAAATAAACTTCATACAAATAAAAAAGTTAAAAACCAAAGAGCCCGGAAATACGTCGTCGTCTTCACAATCGCTCGCAGCAACGTGTTCCAGCCAGCCCTTTAATTACGGTCCCAGGGGACAGACTTATGTCAACGCGGCGGGATGACGTCCGCGGGCTCCGTGCAGGTAGCCTGCCATTATTTGCCTGCCGTGATAGACTGGGGGATAGTGACACAATTTTCCCGGCGTATAGCGTACCTATAAGTATACCCATTTGTACCAGGCAAATTTTTGCACAGCTGATCATCGTCGAGTAGCCATTCACGAAAATCACCATGCTATACTTTTCCGAGGGTTCGAAATGGCTGCCATACCGCCCACCGCAAACGAGTGTTTTTTTTGCATGATGATTCATGAATGATGATTAGCTGTGCAAAAATTAGCTGGCAGGTACAAATGGTTCAATTGTTTTATTTTTATTTATGTGTTCTCGTCGGTATGGCGGGCTGTAAGTGTAAGTTACACTGGAGAAGTATTGCGTCACGCTACCGCCTGCTTCTTTTTTTTATCGACTATCGGAAAATACAAGAATTTTTGTGTAACAATGTTCGACTTTCGTAATTTGTCCGACACGTTCGATTAACGCCCACGCGATTGGACCGCCGGTACCAGCGCTATGACCATCATGTTCATTTGCGTCATCACGTAATTACGTAATTAGACCCCTGAAGGGTCGCCATACTTGGTGCAAATGACCAGCAAAATTGTGTCACTATCTCCCGGTTTATGACGCACAATCTACTATATTATAGTACTGCATTGTAAAAAGGGGAAAATTTTTACTTTGTGTTTCGCCGAATAAGAGGTAAAAAGAGAATAGTACAAAAATCTTACCTCTCTTCATTTTTCGGCAGTTTAAAAAAAGACAATGCCTTTTTGCCTTTATAGTTCTGACAACCATACACTGCGCAATATGTGCCTCGTGCGGACATGGCGCGGGCTGCAGACGCGAGAATAATATCGTGCTCACGTCCGCTCGCAGCAACTTGTGCCAGCCCACTGATTAAACTCCCCTGGGACGTACTTGAGCGAGCGGGGGGCAACGTCCGCGGGCTTCGTGCAGCACGGCCATCACAGGACGGCCCGGGAGCGTCGAGATATACTATCCGTCTCCTTCTTTTTAGCACGCTTAGAAAGAGACGGATAGTCTATGTCGCTGCGACGCAGCTCGCGTGCCGTCCTATGATAGCCGTGCAGGTAGCCTGCCGCTATCAGACCGGCCTCACACACAACGGAATTGAGTCACTAAATTACCTGAATAAATCTACTTTGTGCACCATTTCTACTAAACGGTATACCTTTTTATATAGAAAACTCCCGTGAGTCTCAGACATACATATTAAAATATAATGAAACGGGTCACTCGTCTTTAAGGTCGAATATCGCTCGACTCGTCAGAAAGGCAAATATGTATCGCATTAGACCCGAACATGGTTTTCTCTTATGTGCACACATATCTACAAAGTGCTAGAGATTCCTTTCTGTAATAAATATAGCTATTATCGATAATGTATCTCGTGTTAAAAGTTAAATAAAAATAATACGGGAGTAGACTCGAAAATTAGTATTACTCCAAAAGAAAGAAGGCAAAAAAATATACCTAGTGACGAAAATCCCATTCAGATATCTCAAAGAATTACGAAGCTACACCGTTTTAATATTGCTTGTTAGAGAGAGAAAACGCGGTATAGATTAGATTAGATTAGATTATTTATTTCATGATAAAAAATTACATTACAGATTTGCATACATGTCAAAAAAATAAGAATTATTATCATGATCGTCAAAAACAGAGAAATATTAAGAGAATGTCAACAAATGTAAGAACACAATAACAAGGAAATTGAAGAAACAAACCAAAAACAAAGAACACAAATATATCAACCTCTAGGTATCGTCATTTTATACAATATTTAAATACGTGACACAATACATTTAAAGTCAAATCATAATCATACAAATTTAAATAGGTCATAATAATAATTTAACATGTCAAGTCCAGACTCATATACTCTTTAACTGAGTATAATGGATTTTCCAATAAAAGGTATTTAAGGCGGCGTCGAAATGCTTCGTCAGATGGTTCCTGTCTAAGATCAGCGGGCAGTCGCTCGTAGTAGGTAGGCCCAATGACACGCGGGTTCTTGCCTGCAACCCTGCGCGGGTTCTTGCCTGCTGTATAGGTACTATCTTGGGTAGTTGGTTTCTTTGTGTCCTCAGTAATGCGCTTGTGACTTGTGAGTTTGTTGTCGCGTTTCGACAAAATCTCTTTAGTCTGTCTGTCTATCTCCTCTATAGTATCTTTGATGTAAATCGTACCGCACAAAGGTATGCCAATTTCAAAATAAGATAAAATATCTTTATTGTCAAAGCTGTCAACACATGTACCAACGTACATAGGAATAAACATCAGCTTGCCCATTTCGGGCGTACAATATTAAACTATACTAATACATGCAGATGTAAAACAATAACATAACATCCACTGCTTCCGTCCACTGCTGGACATAGGTTTCTCCCAAAAAGCACCACAATGACAGGGCCTACGAGTGTCAGAATCGATATCAATATGCGCCGAAAGGCCACTGCTGAACATGGGTTCCCAAAGAGCCACAATGACAGGCTCAATAGGCGCACCCTCCAGGCCGAAAGGCTCGCGTGACAACTTCTGCTATAATGCGCAAGTACATTAAACGTCAAAAAGTTAATATTAGATTAAATTTAATTAATTCTAATTTATTTATAGAGGAGAGCTAGCGACCAAATCGGTCATGTGGCTTCAGCTGTATTGAAACTCCGTTAGCTACTTCCCTGAACAACCTTTTCCGATAATCTTCGTGCTGGCAGGCCGCGGGCGGTGGATGCGGGTGTAGTACGGTGAGGAAAAAAAGAAAAAAAATGTGGGCTCAGCGACTTTAATTTTTTTTCAAACAGTTGCTCTGTACTCCCTGTGCAGTGTGCACCCAAAAAAAGTGAACGGTGTGTGACGTCACATTATAGGATGCTGCCGGGGGGCCGCGTCGACGGCGGCGTCGACCACGATGCGGCGCGGCACGTTGCCGTCTTCTGTGACGTCACATTCTTCCAGGCGTCATCGTTTCATATGAAGTTGGACCTTCTTAAAACTTTGGACATTCATAACTTCGTGATTATTTAACCTTTTGCGTTGATTTTTTCTCCATTTGACTACATTTTTTATCCTTTTTCGAGAAAATATGACATTATTGATTATTTTATTTAGTGTCTACGCCCCTATTATTGTCAGTCAGAATATTAAACAAGAATAATTCTCTCACTGAAAAAAAGTAACTTTTTTACAAATATATTATACTTAACTATAACTTTATCTGTTAGTATTGTTAGACAGAAAAACACCACTTCATTAATACCATGATTTAATACATTTAGATCTTGGTAACAGACATAGCCTGGGTAGATATTGTCACAGCACGGGAACAAATCTCGACAGCCGCCATGACGCCATAGGGATGTGACACGCCGCTAGTGTTATCCACCGCACGCTAACAGTATATACAGAGTGTTTTTTTTAAATGGGACAGTATGGGGAAATCCGAATCTAAAGGAGATAGAGGAAAAGTGTCCAAGGAGACATTAGGTGTTTTTTTATGTAAACAAATTTGGCTCATTAAAATTTTTGGTCAAGCGTGAGTTGTTCTTAAAAAATTATAAAGTTGGTCAATTTCTTTTTTGACGCGGGTCGGCTCTGTTTCAGGTAAGGATTATTTCATTGTATGGAAAGAAAAAAATCTGAACAGCAGAAGTTGGTCAAATTTAATGAAAACTAATCTTCATACAATTGCAGTATTCGCCTTTTAATATTGTTGCAAGTGCCTAGGCGTGTAAAAAAATATTTAAAATTATTCCATTTTTAAATTTCGATAATCGATAAGAGCTCCAGATGATTCAAGAGAAGAACATTTTTTTTAATCTTCGTAAACATCATGGCACGCGATAGTCTTGAAATTATAAAAAAAAGAATTCAAATTTGGAACGTAAGTTATTTCTGCAGCTGTGATTTTGTTTCCAATCAGTTCATGCTTGTAATTTTATTCATCATGGCGTTTTTCTTATGGTTACCTTAAGGGTCGAATTTATGAATCCCGATACAACTCCGTACAAGAATTAAAAGATGCTGTTTACAACACTTTAAACACAATTCACCATAAGTCTCTGTTAAATGCAACTAGAAGTGTCTTGAAGCGTGCTCGTACCTGCATAAGACAAGACGGCGGCCACATCGAACATTTACTCAAGTAATAAACCAACTGGGGGTCGACGTCACTCGCTTCCGTAGGTTTACCCTCGAGACCCTACAAGTGACCCCTGGGCGGTGCTAAACGAGTGACAATTTCTACTGGTGGGAGGCTTTGGCCGAGGCTAGGTACCACCCCTCCGACTAAACCGCTGCGCCATAATGGTCCGCCATGTTCCGGAGCGAAGTCTGAGGATTGCCACCCCGAGAGGTCGTGTCTGAGTAGTTGCTTCTTGCCTGTATATTATCGGGTCACGGCTGGTATATGCCGTTCGTGAGCATCTGGTTCTGGAGGCTAGCGGGATCCGAAGCACGGTGCTCCGCTGGCCGACCGCAGGTAGTTGGGGGCCCAAGTAACGGGAGAGCCACCCGTGAAAGGCTGCCCCGCCAACTAGCGAAAAATCCCGGAATGGCTCCACCTTGCCGGTTGGCGACCGGATGGGAGGGCCAGGTGGCCATTTCGGGGGGGTTCGGGCGTCCCCGCGGTCTCCAAGCCAGCTGCATCCTCGTGTGGCATATAAAAGCCTGTGTTTGGATTTCAAGGCTGAGATGCCTCGCTCAACTTGCGCCTTCTCGTCTATTCACTCTCTTCCCCTTCAAACCTAAAATATGACAAAAAAAACTAAGAAAAATAAGTTTAAACAGCGGATGCACTCCCTCCCACTGAAAGTGCACCTATGTAACATTCGAGGTTTGCACTCCAATATCGATGCAGTCCATTACCACCTGGAGACTGACCAGCCGCAGCTGCTGTTCCTCACCGAGACGCAAATCAGGTGTCCAGGTGACGCGGCATACCTCAACTACCCTGGGTATACTCTTGAGCACAAGTTTCTTCCCCGTGCAGGAGTGTGCATGTATGCTCGTGATGACATCTGTATAAAGCGTCTCAAAAACCTTGAGCAGTCCAGTTTTTCCGTCATGTGGGCGTGGGTGGATACCGGCGTAACTCAAATTGTCTACGCTTGTATATATCGTTCGCACAGTGGTGACCAGGAGGCGTCAAAACTGTTCAGCTACCTCAGTGAGGCAGCCGATGAAGCTCGACAAAGGTATCCTACGGCTGAATTGGTCATTTTAGCGCGACTTTAACGCGCACCACCAGGAGTGGTTGTTCCCGTATCAAGTGACCGATCATGCTGGAAGAGAGGCACGCAACTTAGCTTTGACACTTGATCTCTCCCAGCTTGTTAACTGTGCTACCAGGGTGCCTGATGTTGACTCTCACTCGGCCAACTGCTTAGACCTCCTGCTAACTACTAACCCAGACCAATACTCAGCGTCGGTAACAGCCCCTTTAGGTACCTCCGACCATTGTCTGGTGAAGGCTGTATCTACATATTCCCCACCTGATCGGGGCCCTAGTGGTGAAAGACGGGTGTGGAGATACAGGTTAGCAGACTGGGATGAGATGCGCCACTTTTTCGCATCTTATCCTTGGCGTGCAGTGTGTTTCTCTTCAGATGATGCATCGATATGTGCTGGCGCAGTTGCCGATGTCATACGGCAGGGTATGGAATATTTTATTCCTTATGCTGACGTCCCGACTGGCTGCAAAGCTTCGCCGTGGTATAACGCTGACTGCGACCGTGCCGACGCACTTAAGCGAGCAGCTTACCTGGCTTGGGCTGATGCTCGTAGGCATAAAGCCTCGAATACGCGTCATCTGAAGAGAGCGTTTAATAAAGCCGCCAAGGCAAGCAAGAAACAGTTTCGTAGGGCACGCTTCGACCGCGTTCGTCGTATTGGGACTAAACTGGCCTCATATCCTCCTGGAAGCAAGGCGTTCTGGTCCTTGGCGAAAGCGGTTGAAGGAAACTTCTGTCGGCCCTCTCTACCTCCTTTGCTGAAACCAGATGGCTCACTTGCTCACACTGCCAAGGACAAAGCCGACTTATTTGCTTGTCTTTTTGCGGAGAATTCGCGCTTGGACTCCACAGGTAAACTTCCTCCGGTGCTTTCAGAAATGAATTGCTCTATGAGCAATATTCATATTCGCCAGAAAGAAGTTCTTAAAAACCTACGAGCTCTAGACGTGAATAAAGCTAGTGGGCCCGATGGAATTTCTGCCATTGTTCTGCGAAACTGTGCAGCAGAACTGTCTCCGGTTCTGA
Source organism: Epinotia ramella (assembly GCA_947578815.1). Taxonomy (NCBI): domain Eukaryota; kingdom Metazoa; phylum Arthropoda; class Insecta; order Lepidoptera; family Tortricidae; genus Epinotia; species Epinotia ramella. Next base: position 24,490,490 of record OX388214.1, read on the forward strand.
CTCGCCTGTATCGCCTGTCACTTGAAACGGGTGTAGTTCCCATATCTTGGAAGCTGGCTAATGTGCAACCCGTGCCCAAAAAGGGCAGTCGGGCAGACCCTGCCAACTATCGACCGATTTCTGTCACCTCCATACTCTGCAAGAATATGGAGCGTGTACTGAATAGGCGTCTCCTAACATACCTAGAAGACAATGATCTCCTCAGTGATTGTCAGTATGGTTTCCGCCGGGGACGATCAACTGGGGATCTTCTAGTGCATGCTACTCATCTTTGGAGCGAGGCTATCGAGAAGCGTGGTGAAGCTCTTGCCGTGTCTCTCGATATCTCCAAAGCATTCGATAGGGTGTGGCATGCTAGCCTAGTGAGCAAGCTTCCAGCTTATGGGATACCAGCTGGCTTTTGTAACTGGATAGCAGATTTCCTGAACGGGCGATCGTTCCGTGTGGTCTTAGAAGGCTACACATCGGATCAATGGGCTTTAGATGCCGGTGTTCCTCAGGGATCTGTTCTGTCTGCAACCTTATTCCTATTGCATATCAACGACATGTTATTGCCCGGAACCTTTGGGTATGCTGATGATAGCACAGTTGCAGTCAGATATCTGTCCAGTGCAAAGGCCAGCAACGATGAAATTCAATCTTGTCGGCAGGATATGGTTGATCGTTTGGATTTGACTCTTAGGGCAGTCTCCGACTGGGGCGATGCTAATCTAGTCAAGTTCAACGCAACCAAGACGCAGGCGTGTTTGTTCTCTACTAAACGGAGTCCGTTTAACTTGACTCCAACTTTCCGAGGTGTATCCGTACCAATTTCAGACCATCTGCAGCTCCTTGGCATGGACATCAAGTCCAATATGAACTTTGGGCTCTACATTGAATCCTTGGCGCAAACTGCGGCAAAAAAGCTTGGCATCCTCTCTAAGGTGAGGCGGTACTTCACACCCAGGCAACATTACCATCCTCACCACTTAGATGGTTGGCAGTCCTCAACTGTGCGCTTCTCCAGAAACTTCCTGCCTCGCACTGCTAAACTGTGGAATAGATTGTCGCCTGCGGTATTTCCGGACCGATACGACCTTCAAACCTTCAAGAAAAGAGCGTACTCCCATCTTAAAGGCCGGCAACGCACTCACAACACCTCTGGTGTTGCAAGTGTCCATGGGCGGCGGTAATCGCTTACCATCAGGTGATCCGTCTGCTCGTTTGCCTCCTATATCATAAAAAAAAAAAAAAAAAAAAAAAGGCAGCTTCTTCAGCTTTACCAAGCACAGGTCCGGTCATGTATGGAGTACTGTTGCCACCTCTGGGATGGATCCGCTAAATATCAGCTAGCCACCTTGGATTCGATTGATGGGCGTGCCAGGAAGCTCATTGGTGACCTATATTTAACCGAGGCTAAAATGCAAAGACTGGAACACCGTAGAAAGGTTGCCTGCTTATCGGTGTTCTACAGGATACATTTCGGAGAGTGTGCGCTAGGATTACACGAATTAATCCCGCCCTCACCATTTCGCCATCTTGGGACTAGGCGCGGTCGCGGGTTCCACCCTTATGTTGTTGACTTACCACTGATTCGCACGAAGCGCTTTGCGTCCAGTTTTCTCGCGAGGACAGCCAAAGAGTGGAACTCGCTTCCGGCAAACCTTTTCCCAGTTACATATAACATGGATCTTTTCAAGTCGAGAGTGAATAGGCACTATCTAGGTATGCATGTTACACCCTCGACCTCATCATCACTTACCATCAGGCGAGATAGGGGTCAAATGCGTACCTATACTCAATAAAAAAAAAAAAAAAAAAAAAAACTGTATGAAGATTAGTTTTCATTAAATTTGACCAACTTCTGCTGTTCAGATTTTTTTCTTTCCATACAATGAAATAATCCTTACATGAAACAGAGCCGACCCGCGTCAAAAAAAAAATTGACCAACTTTATAATTTTTTAAGAACAACTCACGCTTGACCAAAAATTTTAATGAGCCAAATTTGTTTACATAAAAAAACACCTAATGTCTCCTTGGACACTTTTCCTCTATCTCCTTTAGATTCGGATTTCCCCATACTGTCCCATTTAAAAAAAACACTCTGTATAAACTATATCTATTCTATATTAATATTATAAAGATAAATAGTCTGTGAGATTGTCTTTGTAATTTTATGAGTTTGTAAATTACTTCAGCTGCGTGTAGAATAGACTTGCTGGATGGTTATATGCTATATTTTATTCCACAGTTTTGTCTGCGTTCTTTGCAGTTAGTATAGGTAGAAAATAAGTAAAATAACAAAAAAAGACCGGTTTGCACTCCGGAAGTGCCGGCAGAAGTGAAAACTCAATAACATTGTAACAGTTTTTCGATCAGGTCACGTGACATCTTATGGTATCACCCTAAAAATGAATTTTGTATGTTCGGCGACAAGAACAGCGGACGGCGGCGGCGAACAAAATACCAATTTGTTTTTGCCGTTGCCAAATATTTTTCAAAGCTTTATCTCTTTAGGAATAACGTCCAAATTCCAACTATTCCAATTGCTCAATGGCAAAACTGTGAAGGACGCGTGGACAAAATTACAAATTCATTTGCAGAATATGCTATTGCAAAAAGTGTTTAACGGCTTTATACTCTTACGAATAGCGTTCAGTTCTGAATGAAGTCGAAAGTGACCTCCTTCACATCTGACGTCACAAAAATCTGTCGCGTATTTAGCAATTTTTCTCCATCCCAAAAAGTGCTCAGCGCCGCTAAAGAAGTTTTCACTTCAAAAATATGTAAAAGAAATACATGGTAGAGCATCGACAATTATGAGCATTCTTGGAATATAGCAATAGCTATTATGCAATTATATGAATTATTATGCTATGCGTTATATCAGAGTATTATATTACACACCGTATATGTACATGGTGACGCACAGCCATATAGATAATCGCCTAAGCCTTACAAGCAATTAGTGTACAGGCATGATCATTGATCAATATACAACGGAGATTGAAAAAAAAAAAAGTGAACAGACTATAGTCGACGTCATTCAGCCCGGTTACGATAAGACGGCGGTTTATGAGAAAAAAAAAACAAGAATATATGGTTATAAGCGCTCCAAAAGAGGCACACTAAAACCGAGTCAATTGCATCAAGTTGCCTCAGTTTCGCGTCGTCAATGGAAACGTATAAACGTGTCTCAGCTGTCAGATTTGGTGGCTATTTTCACACAGATTTCCTTACAAACCTCTTTTTAGAGTTCCGTGCCCAAAGGGTAAAAACGGGGATAGTTAGACAGTTGAAATTTTCACAGATGATGTATTTCTGTTGCCGCTATAAAAAAAATATTAAAAAACAGAATAAAATAAATATTTAAGGCTCCCATACAACAAACGTGATTTTTTTGCCGTTTTTGTAGATAATGGTACGGGACCCTTCGTGCGCGAGTCCGACTCGCGCTTGGCCGGTTAACTTATTTATACTACATATTTGGCCACTATAGTATATATATACATATGTTACGAGTACAATATTCATTTGCTCTTCCGCTAAAAAACGTGCTGGTCTATTAGCGAAGATGAGATGCAACTATTTGCGTATTTGTGCATGCTGAATGCAAAAATACAATTATATTAAAAAAAAAATCTAAATCATTTATTTTTAACCAACGTTGTTTTTACATGGTGTCGAATCCTCCTTTTAAATGAGAAAAAAAAAAAAACTATAATTTAAGTCTGCACTTACTGACACGATATGGGCCATGGCCTGAAATAAACGTTTATTTAATTTAATTTTTAATGCATGCCGATTTGATCTCAGTTCACAATTTGACGATTCGACATTGTCACTATCACTACATAGTATAAAACAAAGTCGCTTCCCGCTGTCTGTCCCTATGTTAAGCTTAGATCTTTAAAACTACGCAACGGATTTTGATGCGGTTTTTTTAACAGATAGAGTGATTCAAGAGGAACCTTCCTCTTGAATCATACACGGGTACTATATTATACATATTTATAAACCTTTATATGTATAATGTAGTACCGCGAAGCCGGGGCGGGTCGCTAGTATAGTTTTAAACTAAAGAAAAATAATACAGTAAACTTTGAACGGAATTGACAGTTCATAATTTATCGAGTTTATAATTTCGCGAGTAAAGTGTTCACAATCGAACTGTTAAATATAGTATGTATCCTCGTAAGTACTTAAATAAATACATATAGAAAACATCCAAAACTAAGCAACCAATGTCATACTCATCAGAAAACCGGCCCAGTGGAGTCTCCTGCTTACGAATCTTCGTGTGGACGTTAAACGATGAGTAAGAACAGAAACGCTCCACGTTTTATCATTTATCAGCCTCAGGGCATTAGTAGCGTTTGTCGCGAGCAAATATTTGGTTTTCGAATTCCTGTGACTGACTCTTGAGTGGTGACGAACATCTTGAGAGCCTCATTCTTGATTATGAATCATTTCGTAGATCATCATCATCGTAGACGTTTTAGAAGCCTTTATTTAACTTTCAAACGATGTATAAATACATTTTACTAATTAGGGTAATTCCGGGGTAGATGGCCATAAGCGGGAGATGGCCCATCGAAATATTTCATGGAACCAGTGACTTAATTTCGTAAGGTTTTGTTTATTTCGCTTCGCTTTGTGCGTGGGAGCACGGGTGCAATTAACAATTAGGCAAAAAAAAGCATAAGGTAAGTAAAATCGTCTTTGATTGTTTAGACTAGTGTCAATATTTTTTGGAGAGGTCATGTTTTACCAGTTTATGATGTTAGTTTCTCAAAATAATGCTGTTTTTTGTATTTGTTGCAAAGTATACGAGTGTCTCATTGTTCTAAGGTCAGATTTTGGCAAGTCGTGTCATGACTTGTTTTTATTTTACGTAAGGTCATCTCTCCCGCAAGAAAAGGAGAGATGGCCACTGGCTAGTTTTAGTCGGTATGCCATATGATCCTGAATGTGTGTCGAAGAAGAGTATATAAAAGGAGAGGATAAAATAATTCAGGAAAGCTAACAAGAAAAAAATATCCAAAACTGCCAGCTTGGTGTGTCAACGAAAGAAAGTACCGCAGCTGTGGGGATAATTGCCTATTATAAGTTATCTTCTTCGAAGACTGGTTTCAGTGTAGTTTTGGCTACCTAAGAATTGCCCCGAATTCGAGGACACGTGCTTAAGAATATTTTTTTTAACGAAAAATATACAAACTAGAGAGACTACGAGAGTTAAAGTTATGGCCATCTTTCCTGTAAAGGTGTGGTCATCACACCCGTACACCTTGGGAGAGATGGCCAATCGTGCTTTTTTTCCAACAGTTTTTTTCGAGGTGATTTATATAGATATTATACTTTTTTTGTTTAATAATCTAAAGTTAATTAACCAAAGTTTAATAAAACATAAAAAATGTATTCGTGATGTGTAAGCTTTTATTTTAACAGTGTTCCAAAAAAACGATGGCCAACTACCCCGGACTTACCCTAAATGATAAACTCCCGACGCAAAAGAGGGTTTTTAGTTTGACGTGTCTGTAGGTATAACTGTGTCTCTGTGTGTCTGTCTGTGGCATCGTAGATTACTGATTTTATTGAGGTTTTTTTGTCCGAAAGCTGACGTGATCGAGATGGTTCTTAGCTACGTTTCAACTAAATCGGTTCAGCCGGTTTTGAGATATACAACATACAACTTTGAAATGAAAATGAAAATGAAGTCGAGGGTTTTTCTAGTTTTCTAGGTTGTTATACTAACAATATAAATTGTAAAGTAACTCAGCCTGCCAGTTTGTCAGACGGTCTGTCCGTCTGTTTGGTTCCTTTTTACACTAACTCTCTGAACCGATATAATATGTGAAATGTGGGATAGAGATGATCTGGCTCCCGAAACTCCCGAATAAGAACGAAATTGCCCTCATCCCGAAAAACATCCCTTAAGACGCTGTCAACACCAAAATGCCCTTAAGGATTTTGGATAGCGCGCACACTGTCTATTTGTATCGGAGTAAACGAGAGCGAGTGTTACTGGGCGGCCCGGTTTTTGAAGATAATATATTACATAAATATTGAAGAATATGACTCGTTAGCGGTTTAGGTTCAATATGTTGACTTCATGTTTTTAATTGCAGGCCCATACGTCAAAAAAATAAAGACAGAACCGTTTAATGTGATTTTAAGACCAATCTTTGCAATTATTTTCTATCGAGCCGATTTCGTTCGATTATGTATCGAGCCCGTCCACGGTCTTTGAAATATGGTGAATACTTATTAACATATATTTTATTTGATGTGCTAGAACAAATAGTTTTTCTTAAAAAACTGCTTAAATGACATCAATTTCACCAAATTAGGTTTTGTCAGCCTCTTAAATTCGTGAATGAAACAAGTTTGGATGTGAGTACCTACCATTGACGTTCCACTCTGACGAAATCGCGAGTACCTACAGCTCATGTCCAAATGTGAGTAGGTACAACATATGATGCTACAGTTATCTTCTGATCCAACCATTCGGAACGTTAATTCCAACTTCCAAACAATCGTAATTCAAATAAAGGCCTGTTCACACGAGCGCGCCGGAGCGGCGCGAGTCACGCGCGTCCCGTGACGTCACGCGCGGCCGCCGGCGCGATGACTCGCCCGTTTGTTGGTCATTTTTTACCGGCAAGCTATTACGGTCGACCATCTCGCTTTTTAATCCCGCAAGCTCGTTTTTTGCGTTGCTGTGTACAACGCTTTCTGTTTTTATCTTGAGTTTTTATTCGAAGGTATAGAAAGGGTATACCTATGGTTTGAAATTTTGACTAATCCGCTTTTTCTCGTGTTCAAATCGTGGGATCTGAACATGTCGCTTACAAAAGATTTTCGGCCCAAGCTAAAGCATGGAACTTCGTTCGCTTCGCTCCCCCTTTCCCGAAAACCGCGTACCCGATGTAAAAAATTCGGTCACCTGCATGCAGAATGAACATCCTGAATGGTTACAGCGCGCGAGCGATAATAAGCGTATCTATATTATAAAACAGCATCATTTCCGTAAGTTCAAGTTATCGCGAAACCAGATTGCACGATTACTCTTCACACTACCATGATTATATAGCACATTAGCATAAGGAATATGAAATGAAAGGTTCTAGTACGAAATACTTGCTAATTAGACGTAATTACTTCAGTTTCCCGAGCGTGACCCGCGTGTGAAGACTGGGGAATAAATTATATCCCACGGTCCGTTTGTCTTTCGAAACGTCTTTGTTCCGCTGCGGAGCTATGAAAACACCGACTGTGACGCTAGACGGATTGGCTCAGTCCAGATGCTTGCTTCTGATTGTGTACGGCGTTCTATTACAAATATGACTGTTGTGCCAGTTACTGCTGACTTACAACGCTGGCTCAGCGACCCGAAGTGGATCTTGATTCTTGGCCTTCGACACCAAGTCACGCCACTGTGCTCTGCCCTGGGTAGTTTGAAGCAATCAAGATCGGCAGTTTGAAGCTGGCTCAGGTCTTTCATGACGTCGTCTATCCAGCGGGGGTAGCACAACTGACGCCGCTCTGCGACGCGAGTCGAGAAAGATCGACCCTCTATTTTCTAATTTGCACGGTGCGAGTGAGACAGGAGATGCTCAGTCGCGCGCGAAGCGACTGAGCAGCAAGTTGTGCTAGACGTACAGCGATATCTTGGTCGGCCGACTGGACGTCGCACCATTTGGGCACTGCACTGCACTCTTATTGCTCGTGCTAGTTTAGTAATTCACCTAGTGGTGATCGTATTTGCTTCATAACAAGATTAATTTTCCTTTTAGGGTGTCTTCATCTTTGACTATGTCTTCGTTGTAACCATGACTTATACACTAGTATGTCTAAATGTAAATTACTTTAAACTTCCAGTATAAATTAGTTAAGCACACAAGCAATGAATGCCGCCAGCCACGAAAAGTAAACCAATTACACATGCACCAAATCAAGTACAGTTAGTGTTTGATGCTGCAATGCAAAACAGTTCTCAAAATAGCAATAGTTACACAATCCACGTGCATCTATGGCTTCCTTGACATAACCAATTATCGCGCCATGCCAGCCTGCATATTTAAAAAGTCGTATCTTTCCACCAGTCGTCTATCAACATGGGATCTTTTGTGTTGTTAGTGTAGCTCAGCTCAGACGAGCGTATGTCGAGCGTGTCTAGAAAGCGCGTCGCGTCGCTTGGGTGGAGCGTGACGCCCACACGCCAGTGACCGAGAGTCGGTGGCGCGCGACGTGGGGAAACGCCTTTATAGCGCCTTTCCTTGCCTCGAGGTTTTTGTCTTTGTGTCCCTGAGTTTATCGGATGAGGTGACATGTAGAGTTTGGCTGGGAAACGATTGGTTCTCGCCAGTGTGTACCAAAGCGTATACCTAACCCAATATGTTATCAAAATCGCTGTATTCCGTAAAGGAATACAACCAACAAAGACTAAATGGAAATTGTATTTAAAAATGACATCTAAGTATATTTTTTAGGTTTAAGATGACATTATTATATTATTATGAATATTGCATGTACTTATTATTTTTTGACATCTGACAATTTAAATCTAGGATGGCCTTGCTATTATTAATATTGTGACATTGACATTGTACCATTTATCATTAAGTATTTAAATTGTTCCTATTGTAAGTATTTTTTGTTTCTCATGTTATTTGTTTTAATTTTAATTGGATTTTTATTGACTATTATTTATTATTGTTCTTTATTCTTATACACTCTGACGATCTTTTTGTGAATTCATGGACGGCCGGTTAGCCTAGTGGGTAGTGACGCTGCCTACGAAGCTGAAGGTCCTGGGTTCGAATCCCGGTAAGGGCAAATATTTGTGTGATAAGCATGTATATTTGTGTCCGAGTCATGGAAGTTTTCTATGTATTTAAGTATTTATATCCATTATATATATCGTCGTCTAGTACCCATAACACAAGCCTTACTGAGCTTACTATGGGACTAGGTCGATTTGTGTAAGATTGTCCCCTAATATTTATTTATTATTATGCTATTTTAATTTTATGAAATGATATGTAAATTTTCAGAATGAAATAAAATAATCTTATCTATGTGCTACTTAAGATCACGTTTAAAGAAGCATAATGGAAAATAATGCTATGCTAATTGAATTGTCAGACATTGACTTTGAATTATTATACCATGATGATTATGTTGATTACTAGCTGATGTGATGATAGGGAAATAAAATCCTCCTTTTTTAGTCAAAGGGGTTAGGTTATAAATGAGACACAGCTTTATCATTCTTTCTTTTATACTCCGCCCGCGTAATACATTAAAGCCCAGGCGGATCGACGGGATAAAATAATATGCCCATGAATATCAGAAGAAAGAAAAAATCCCAGTAGATCTATTGTAAATACAAATGCATCTAGCGGTAAAAAAAAATCTCAGTAGATACAAAGTGGATCTGATTGATGGATCTTATGAGATAGATCGTGATACTCGTAAGTATTGGGGGGTTACCCCCTAAATACAAAACTCTTATTATTAGTATAGATCATAAAGATAACAAAACATTGAGAAAATGTTATTTATTGTCCTTCACAAAGTTCACACTCCCGGCAAGCCGAATTGGGAAACTGGTGCGGGGTCCAATTTCCCCCGGTAAGTGGTGTACATAAGGAAGGAGTAACGTGCGATGTGGGGGCGGGGTGGGTCTAGCACAGAATAATGGAAACAGAAGCAACATACGATGATAAACTGGCGCCGTGTACCGCACTCATCGTGCTTACAAATATCTAATCACCAATGATTTGAAATCGGCCCTAAGTATTTGCCAAGAAATATCATTCTTTAGCGTTATCACCGGTTGTGCCCTATGAGCCCGAGGTCCGCTTTGACACCTAATTCCGAGATTCGGCTTAGGCACTAGTTTTACGAAAGCGGCAGTCGCAGATAGCAGTCAATACCTTCCAACCCAGAGGGAAAACTAGACAGACCTTATTGGGATTAGACCGGTTTCCTCACGATGTTTCCCTTCACCGAAAATCTAACGGTGAATATTCCGGACATAAGTTATAGTTACATAAGTTAAAAAAACTTATTGGTACGATACGACCTGGGATTCGAAATTCGAACCCACGGCCGCCGCTTGACAGCCGCATGCCTGAACCACTAGGCTTCTTAATATCTTACATAACGTCTTACTTACGCTATTAATGAAGTGTCTCAGACTTGGGATTTTTAAGTACGAAGCGAGTATGTAACACTTACGTTAAAAGGCCTGGGGTCCATTATTATAAAAGCTAGTAATTTGTAATACAAGCGGAAGTTTCTTCCTGAGACAAAGAGACATCCGCTTGTAGTACAAGTTACAAACAAGCCTTTGTGAGACCCCTGGTCTGGTCAGTCATGAGTCCATAAAGTCCATTGTAAACTAAACACAATCCGTCCTCCATCTGTATTGGAAACTTAGGGCCGGCGCTCACTGAGGGCGTGGCACGGCATGGCACGGCAGGTTGTACTGCGGCATCCCGCGGCGTTCCGTGGCATGCCGTGGCATGCCAGTGCGTCTTCTCCCTCCCTCCCGTCGGTGCGCGGGGGCAAGGGAGGGAGAAGACGCACTGGCATGCCACGGGATGCCACGGCATGCCACGGAACGCCGCGGGATGCCGCAGTACAACCTGCCGTGCCATGCCGTGCCACGCCCTCAGTGAGCGCCGGCCCTTACTTTGATGCATGGTATGACAACACAGGTCCTCTCTTCCGAGACTCCCGAACCACGTGACTGACACAAGCCTACGTCATCATGCTGTTAAATGCCGTTTGATGACGTAGGCTTGTGTCAGTCACTTGGTTCGCGAGTCTCGGAAGAGAGTACCTGTGTTGTTTATACCATACTTTGATGTCTTTAAGGTCAAGAGTGAACAGGCATCTTCTGAGCGAGCGTGATCTATCTTAGGCCTTGTCCTAACTTTCCATCATCCTTTGCTGTATTCGCTTCGCTGGCTGTCTCCGGTGTCTCTTGCGCTGTATACATTAAAAAGGGTAGTGTAGATTTTTCTCGTCACGTCACGTCACGTCACGCAACGTTACGGCATCGGCGGGCGTAGTTTTTTGTTTGCTCTAACACGGTTAGGTACAGAATAGTTCATGCGTATTCAACCTGCATGCAGCTGTGCAAAAATTTCAGTACGGTTTATGTCTACACTAATAATTGTCTGAACTGGAATGTCTATAATGAATTACAATTTCAAATGTTGATTATACTGTGACAGTCCTTTATACTATAAAATCAATTTTCGTGCAGCCATTTAGCCAAATTACTTTTAAATGTCATCTTACTTTCTATTTTTATATCTACAGCCAATTTATTAGCTTTAGAAAGACATCTGTCACTCTCGCACTCGCATACTTGTCAGAACGTGACGAATGTCTTATGATAAGCGATAATTGATAAAATGGCCAGGCAAGCATGCTACGCCCGCAGTTGTTTTAGCCCCGTAGACTAAGGTCAAACGCCGTTACCAAATAAAAAACCGGCCTTGTGCGAGTCGGACTCGCGTACGAAGGGCTCCGTACCTTTATCTATAAAAACGGTAAAAAAATCACGTTTGTTGTATGGGAGCCCCCTTAAATATTCATGTTATTCTGTTTTTTAGTATTTGTTGTTATAGCGGCAACAGAAACATCATCTGTGTAAATTTCAACTGTCTAACTATCACGGTTAATGAGATACAGCCTGGTGACAGACGGACAGACTGACAGAAAGAAAGATGGACGGACAGCGGAGTCTTAGTAATAGGGTCCCGTTTTACCCTTTGGGTACGGAACCCTAAAAAAGTACACACTGAACCAATCCAACTATATGTATTGAAAGCGATCGTATGGAGTGGAGCCTCTGGTTTGTCGAGGCGCATCTGCCGCGGCCTTCGGACGCGCTCGGAATACCGGTACCGGACGCAGGGACGGACTGCCCGGCTAGCAAGTAATATAACATTTATTAATCAGTGCACTGTTTGACCAGAATTGTTCATGGTGACCGCGGCACTGAATTTGTTCAAGTTAGCTTGGAGAGTTGGAACTTGGAACTCGGGCGAGTATCCAAATTTAAGCTTCTTTGTTTATTTATTTTATCCTTATTGCGCTAAATAAGGAAGTACAAATAGGTAGCGATTTTTCTATCCATTTAATGTAAATTTCTAAAGGCCAACATTGGTAGGACACGCTCTCCTGCTAACCTACTGCAAGACTGCAACATTTCTAACAAGAATCCTATTAACTGCCGAGTGCCAATGTAAAAATAGTAGTTGGAAGATTCTCAAATTAATCAAGGAGAATTTACCCAAAACCAGACTAAAACTAAAGAACATCAGCAACTTCTGGCACAACTAATTAAAAATGTATTTTTCTCATCAAAATGAATAGCCTACTGGTACTAACCTTTCCGACAATAACCCAGCGAACATTATCGACATGCCCACATCCGCCATCATTTGTTACTTCATGCGATTCTCGTAACTCGCCTAATATACTTCTAGCACATAAAACATCCAATAAAACTTCATTCAACAGTAGAGTTCGCCTCGCCATTTTACAAAATGGCGATTTCTTTTCTGAATCCTCGTTGTTTGCGGCGTTTTGCGTCCGCGCAAGTTTCTGCGTATCGTCGACAATGGTCGCCCACGCTCATCCGCTGGTGATAGTATTGGCACGAGGTTTGCGGTTAGATGGCGGGTAAATCGTCACAATTATGCGCGGGAGCGACAGTTGCGATGACACAAAACACAGAAATGTAGATATTTATCTTTGCTGAGAAAATGTGCTTGTGTTTGTAGGTGGATAACCTAAAGATTTAAATTTCCAGCTGATTGGTATTTCATTTTACAGACGGTTTGGTGCAACCAGCCCTTAAACTTTGGTTATTTATTTATTTATTTATTTATACAAGGAATTCCAACAGCTATGAAATATTCGCTAAACTTTATAAATAGCAACACAGAGCCAATTATAGGAACTCGCAAGTAGAAACTGAGTATAATAATATGTTACACAGTACACGCTATATGATAAGTGATAACATTGCACAGTATACTGTGATACAAAATATTACAGTATGAAATATATCAAAAAAACAAAAGAAGAATCAAATCTTATATGAGCAACGAATAAGAACATCTCTGGATGTACAAATCATCTATAAATGTACAAATACAACTACAAATTCATAATGCAAAAACGGGCATTACGAACGCTAGCTGGTGTGAAACCTCGTGACTCATGCAGAGAAATCTTCATAACGCACAAAATTATGACGCACTACTCCACATACTTATTTGAAATTATAATGTTTGTTAGACGAAACTTAACCATGTTTAGGGTTGTCGAGGTATCAGGTAAGACTATTCGTTCCACAGGCCAACTAAGAACAGTCCCACGTCGCATGGCACTTGCAGGAAAAAACCCGCGCATCATAGGTCCTACGTACTATGAACGTGTACCCGCCGAAATACGCATAGAAACATCAGAAACCATATTCAAGCGTCGATTAAGAAACTTTCTATAGGAAAATCCACTGTATTCTATAAGTGAATTTTTTGACATAACCGCATAATTGTTATTTATTGTTTTTTGATATAATTCAATTATCGTATTATTATGTACTGACGATCCTTTTAGGTGAACTTTGATAACTATGACATAAATTTAAATTAAGTGGACATAGTTATATTTCAATTGTTAGTTATTAATTATTATTCTTCAAATTACTTTTATTGAATGTTATCGTATGTTGTTGACGATCACAATAGGGATTCTTTTAAATTGACATGGAATGTAATTTATAATGTAATCTTATATTGTGAGTAAATGAATCTGAATCTGAATCTGAATGTACACAAATAATTTAATGAACAACATGGACCGGACACAAATTAATTATTATGTTTTTTAGAATCCCTTGGGACGTGATCTACCTTAGTAACTTCTAAAAACATGTCCACTCATGTGATGTCATGTGATCTGGTATGTATATGTGAGACATGATTATGAATAATAGAAATATAAATAAAAAAATAATTTAATACGCCAGAACAGACGCTTGTTTTCCTACTTTAGTTATATGCCTAAACTACAAAAATTATCCATAAAATTCAATACGTCAAAATATCCATAGATTACATGTCAGACGAAAAGAAAAGCTCACATAAACAAACCACCAAGTATTTAAACTTTGTGATTTATCTCTTGGCCCGGAGATTGGGTGAAATAATGAATTACGAAGTTTTGCAAACGAAATGGCAAACGGTATCAGAAGTATTTTTCAGGTGAGATGATGCGATTCCACGCATTTTGGCAAATAATTTGTTTACTGAAGGCGAGAAGTAAACGTAATACGAACATAACACAATATTTGTTAGGAAAATTCCGTTTTCTTGTTTACGCATCACACGAAAAGTATTAAGCGTAAGTTATTGGAATAAGAACATATTGTCACACAAAAGGTACAATAATTATGATTTATGAAGAAACAACAAATCACTGCAACCTTGCAACAAGAATAGGACATGATGATCGTTCGTGATTGAGGTATGATACTGATGATGATGATGACGAAGAAACAGCATTATTTACGTGACAAAGAGAACGAACAGCATGAACTGAGACTGTCGTTGCGATTGACACAACGCGTTTTAACAGTTCTTTTTCACGATTGCACAGTAAACTGGTTGAAATGGTAGTAGCGTTTATTTCATCGAAATCGTCCGAATGAAACTAAATTCCACGCAGAGTCGCGGACACAACACGTTTAAAATTGAAATAATCCATCAGAGGAACAGATATAGAGATCCCGCCGGAAAATCCATTTTCACACTCTTTACTATGTATACTCGAAATAAGTCCTAACCTAATCGTCGTGCGGGGCTTTACCGCGCATGACTGTCCGGATATGGCACCACTATTCTAACCATGATATTAAAAACTTGTTAATAGAAATTGCTATCGAAAGCTGATTCGTCAGTCACATCTCATCGGCATAAGTTAAGGTGAGTCTAGCCTCCAAAATTTGGTCACTCGCACGCTCATGTTAGCTCGATACGAGTATGCTCCTCTACTCGGCCGCGCACGAACCAACTTACGAAATGATTATTTTGGAGTTTCGGTTTCTGAACTGAAATTTTATTTTAAAAAAATACTTCCGCGGGGGCAAACAAGCATACGGCCTGCCTGATGGTAAGCAAAAACCATCAGCTATTAGACGTTTGCGAAAAATAATCAGCACAAGCGCGCTACCGACTCTTTAACTGCCTATTGTTTTTCGGAAAACCGTGACAATACTTTAAAGCAGTAGCAAATTTTAGGTTTTAAGCCTAGACTGATCTTATCATCTTTGCCATAGTTTTTGTTTAAATAAGGTTCTACAAGATAATTCAATCGTCCAGATTATTAATACAATATTAAAAGGTACCATTTTGTTATATATATTTCAGCCTCAGCATTTCAAAAACTATCATCTGGCGTAGCTGATCTCCTTAACACATCTCGTTAATTAGGCCCTCATTCGCTCCTAGGACTCGCCGCGTGTTTGCTTTTCGCAGTGTAAATGTTGCCAAGAATCGATTTGCGTCAGTCAGTTGTTATGCATGCTTTTTAGCGAGCCGACGCGAACTAGCCTAACATCTTTTGCAAATTTGATGAATATTCACGCTGGAGTATTTCCAAACACGCTTTCACATTTTAGATGACGTGTTTTTGACACATGTTATTATGATAAGCTTTTATCAAACTTCGTGTCATTATGATTCGTTGTTCATGTTATCTGTAGATCATCAAAATCAATCTAAGTCTTCAAATAATTGTACATGATTTCCTAGAACACATGCATTAGTTACTCTAGACTACAGCATACGTTACAATGATATGTGTGCTGTCCCGTCCATTACTATAATCCCGTATCTGAACTCGCTGACCGACGATAAACGTTCGGACTGGCGCGCGCTCTCTGGTGGTCCGTGCTCTCACCACCCCCGGTCTTGCTTTGAACTGTACGTGTAAGGCATTCCTTATCGTTCGGTTAAACATTAGTTCATACGGCGTTTTGCCAGTGCTGCCAGGCGTTCTCAGCAAGTGCTCTTTAATTGCTAGGAGTTTTTCCTGCAGGTTACCTGGATCAGAATCCATGCTCTTTAAGGCTTTCTTTACCGTCTGCACATATCTCTCCGCCTGTCCGTTAGTAGCCGGATGATACGGCGCCGACGTTTTATGGACCACTCCACTTTTCTTAAGGTAATTCTCAAATTCTGCCGAAACGAACTGCCGTCCATTGTCAGAGTGTTAAAGACCAGTGTTAAAGGAAAACCGAACGTTACAAATAGATCCTGTAATTTTCTGATACACCATTTGCTGGTTGTCGTTGTGGTCGTTGTGGTTGTGGTTGTCATATTCTTTTTCTGCCGTCTTGGTGCAGCATAAACAATGACACAACATGTGCTATAAATGAGAATCCCCCAACACGTTTTGACTTTTGATTAGATTTATTGGGGCCCCTGAACTACTCATATAGAACCATTAAACTTTAATAGTTTAAACCGACAACGTTGTAAATAATTATTGCCGATTGACATTCTTCCTTCTCTTTCTCCTCCACAGGGGGAGATAGTCCCGAGCAGTGGCATGTGAATATAAACTGCGTTGAATGTTTGCGACTCTCTGGGCATGAGTTTGAGAACTTCTACATTTTAAATAGGTTAAGGAGCAAACCACCACCTAAAATCCGCCCCTGCGGCACTCCCGACACGCTCCGCACAGCAATGACGTAGCTTCGCTACGTTTCGCGACTGGCAAGCGGCGCGCGCGTCGCATACTGATGGGCGCTGAATGCCGATGTACGTGCGTTTCGTGTGCGGCATCCCGATTAGGAAGTGCACGGGCGTTGCGGCGGACTTGGGAAATTTTGAATTGATTAGGATTTGTGACTTTTGATTTCGATGCTTTGTTGATGTTATTGTTTTTTTTTTAAGGAAGAAGTAAAAGTTAAGATTTGTATCTGTTTTAAGTCTTAAGTATATAATCTGTCTCGTAAGCCACATAACGTAATAACCGATGATCATAGGTTGGTTTGGTGCGGTAACTTCGATTCTTTTTACGTAGACCAGGTACGTCTTCTTTATTTCGCTGGTTGCTTTGTTGATTTTAACATCAAAAATAAAGAATACCAAGATGCTCAATGCATCGTTTTTTTTTCTCTATTGAGGAAGGACTCATAACCGAGCCTAAGTCATAGAAGATAAACGCCGCTCTAACACGTGCTAATTATGTCATGTGACGTGATGTAAGCTCAAACAAAACATAGTAGTTCGCGGTAAAGATCTAACTACATTATCTAATCAATAGATAATTTCACCATAGCAACACCGGCGTGCCACATATCGTTAATCCTACTAACATTATAAATGCGAAAGTTTGGATGATTGCAACTAAAACACACAAAAACGGGTGAACGGAGTAAGGCGAATTTTAGTATAGTCCTGGAGGAAATTCTTTCGTTACTTAAACTCCTATACTGACATGTTTAGTTTGTAAATTTCTAATTTGATTCTTTGTTTAATTATTTGACGATCATAAGAAGTCGTGTAAATTGACCTAGTGTAATCAAATTTATATCGTATGTTTATATTGTGAAATAAATAAATCTAACCTAATAACATAGGTATGTATATATACTTTTTATCCCAGTAAAAGTCCAAAAGGAAGTCAACGCGAATGAAGTCGCGGGCAGCAGCTAGTCCGACATAAACAATTCCGCTTATCACAAATGTTTATCATCAGACATACAAAAGGAAATGAAAGAATTTGTTGCAATTTGTAGGGTTTCGTTTTTTTTATCTGAAATCTTACCAAATTGTTTGTGTTTGCAAAATCGCTCCTGTGGCTTTGACATTAAACTGGAATTTAAATAAACGTAAACACCAGATGTCAACAAAAAACTCGGATTTCTATCCCTTCGAGAACAGTTAACTCGAGTCGCGCAGGTGAAATCTACCACATTGACCCTGTTCCCACGGATAGCAAAAAACCTGACAATACCACCCTTCCTAACAAGGTTACCTTCCTGACCTTGGAGACAGCAGGCGGCAGATGGCGCCGTGAGGGTCGGAAGGGCTTAAAAACAAAGGGTTGAGGGTAAGACGTGACAGTTGTCCATGGGAGATATGGTGCATATGAATCTGGATTATCATAAAATGTCTATCTGAACGATCATATAGTGTTATGTCTACACTAATATTATAAAGAGGAAAGATTTGATTGTTTGTTTGTGTGTTTGTATTGAATAGGCTCCGAAACTACTGGACCGATTTGAAAAATTATTTTACTATTAGCCGACATTATCCCTGATGAACAAAGGCTACTTTTTACCGCGGGAAAAGGCTTCATTCCTACGGGAAAACGGGAAATCCGCGCGAAGCCGGGGCCGGGCAGCTAGTTATCTATAACTCTATAAGTACTAGTAACTATGTATAAAAGGAAAAATATGTGAGATTATAGCTTCGTAAGCTTCAGTACGTCGTTCTTCAGTACCTTGCATGACTTGCTTCGACGAATCTTGATTGCATTGAACTGATTATGGGATACTAGCTTCCGCCCGCGACCTTGTCTGCGTTGACCCGGATGAAAACTATCCTATATTTCAATCCTGGCTTTATCTTCGTGCAAAATTTCATCCACATGGGTTGAGCCGTTTAAGCTTGATTGAGTAACAAACATCCAAACTTTCGCATTTATACTCTCTTCGAGTCTTGAGATCTTCGAGTTACTTGGTAGTTTACCGATTGCAAGGGTTGTAGAAATATAGATTTTTGTTGTTGTACAAAAGCTACATACATATTTAAATTTCCAAGCGGAGCTTATGTGCATTGCCGGCCTTGGTGTATAAATAGTATGACCTTTACTTGCTGTCAAAGTTAATGCTTACTGTGGTACGTAATAACTCGTTTATTAATATTTCTGTAAGTACATGTAAGACACGCCACGCCACGCCACGCCACACTATATGCCAGCCACGCTATATGAATGACACAAGTTAATTTGTATGATTATACCATTATGAGATATATTATTCTGTAAATTAGATGTAAAATAATCGTTTGGACAAAGTTGACTTGAGTTATTTTTTTTCAGATAGGTTTAGTCATTGTATGAACTCTGGATTTAAGTGATGTCTGAACTACATTATTGAGAGTCTTGACTGTCAAATGCCAGTGCTGACACACACTAGACTTCACCCCTGAGTACAGTAAGTCAGTATAAGTACTATGTTGTTAATGTTAGTACCTATATCCTACTTAATAATACTTAAACGTTTACGAGATGATATGAACTTAGTATGCGGAGTTTTAATACCTTATAACTGGTGTAAAAATTCTAAAGTTTATGTATGTAGTTCTATCTGTGACAGTGAGTAATTTGCTTTCTTTTGGAATTGTTTGTTGTAGGGACTTATTTAATTGCAATACGTAATTAAAACATCACAAATTAGAACGTTTTCTTTCATATACAACAGAAAATAGTCCTAAGAGTCAAAACAAAGTAAAACAATCCTAATCTAATAGGGGGTTCTACACGAGTAAGTATATCAAAAAAAAATATCGATATGTATATCTAAAACTTTGTGGTCTTCGTAAAACCTGGCTATAGGTGTAGGTATAGAATTAAAATTCGGACATACGATCCGGCAAATGAAATTTGGTGATCACGATTTCTTCTTACACTGATCCGACCTTTCCAATTTTCTTTATTTGACACTAACTCAATGGCTCCTTGCATCGTTCTGTGACGTGATGTGCAGTGCAGTGATGTAAGCATAACGTAACAGCTAAACTGAACCTTAATTGCATCAGCATAAGGTGTAATCTGTCACTGTGTCAGCGACGTGCGTGAGTGGAGGTTATCAGCGGGGCTAGCCCAACTGACGCCGAACCGCGACGCGAGTTGAGAAAGATCTACCCTCCTCTTTCTAATTAGCACGGTGCGAGTGAGATAAGAGACGCTCAGTCGCGCGGGAAGCGACAGAGCAGCAAGTTATGCTAGACGTACAGATGTAAGTAAGTATACAGTAAAGGCCTCTGGCCCCAGAGCTGTTGTCGAGTCATCAGGTTCCTTAGGTGCGACTCGCACGGCTGAGTTAAAGGGGAAATATGCAAATTGTCTCGTGAATTTATGTATGTAAGTAAGCACTTTATTGTGAACAAACGCCAAAACAGTTAACTGACCATCCTGTATTTATAAATAAATAAATATTAGGCGACAATCTTACACAAATCGACCTAGTCCCATAGTAAGCTCATTAAGGCTTGTGTTATGGGTACTAGACGACGATATATATAATAGATATAAATACTTAAATACAATAGAAAACTTCCATGACCCAGAAAAAAATATTCATGCTCATCCCACAAATACTTGCCCTTACCGGGTGACCGCGACTTAGTCTGCAGGCTATAAACTAGCTTCGTGCAAAATTTCATCCAAAGCGGTTGAGCCGTTTAAGCGCGATTGAGTAACAAACATCTAAACATAAACAAAATTTCGCATTTATAATATTAGTGGGATGATCGCAACACACTGGCATCCGTGGACAAGTAGATACCGAAAGAAAAGTCTACAATAGTTTTTCACGCCACTATCTCAGCGCCTGAAGCGTAAATTAAACAATAAACATATACTCGTACCTACCTTAATACTTCAATATCACGAATAGTTATAAGTATACACTATCAGACAGTGACAACTCTAATACATTAACGTGACAGACATGACAATACATTGACCTGTTTAAATGACTCGCGCATTATGTATTTTTCATCCCTTTCTGGAATTATGTACACATGGTTAAAAGTATCCCATATTTTAATCTTGACTTTAGACAATTTTTTTATCAAAATCCATAATAAACCGCTGCGCTGAGCCGTTTTTGCGTGATTAAATAACAAACATCCAAACTATCGTATTATATTATAGTATACCATAGGTAGTAGGATATTAGGGTGTGCTTAAATATATATTTATTTGACAACCGTGACTGATGATTTAACCTTATTGTGAAGGGTCTAGAATTATGTTTGCTCATGATGATTGTCTTAATGACGTCAACCTAGTCACGATCACGACTGCATTTATAAATCAACATCAAGATCAACGATCAAGGTTATATTATATAGTTAGATGATTATGGAATGTAGTTGAAACATTTGCATTTTATACGTTATTTTGTTAACGTTATTTGACATTCACAGGCTAACGGCGTGATTTTTTAAGAAACTTATGTAACTAACTTTCATGAATTTCGCGCAACTAGAATAATTTGAGAAAAAAGTATGACGTCACAAACGAAATATCTCGTAGAAGGTTTGAAAAGCGGTAGGTATGTGCCACTCTGTAGCAAAATTATTTCCGTATCGGGCGTAAACTCTTGAATCTCTCGTTTCGCTCAAGATCCAACTTTAGAATCCCGCTGAATCGAAATCTTTCGCTTCTTTCAGGATAATATATTGCCCTCGCCGTAAATTATCATTTTGCTCCCTTGAGACACAAACTACTATTTTTTCATTGTAATCTGGACACAAGGCATTTCCTTCCAATGTGTTCCTTCTAGGTACTTAATACGAGTATTAGGTAAATCGCGACACATAGCCGCGCCTAAACAAGCCTGTCACGTGACACGGCTCATGTAAACAAGGATGTTGGTTCAGGTGCGGTAGGTACAACGCTATGCCCTGCCCATACAGTAGGTCTTGACTGTTGCTGGTATGCTGTTAGAAACTTGAACGGCTTTAGATCTTGCAGTAGTTTCAAAGCGGTTATGCCCAGGTGTTACCGTTAAAGAGTTACCACCAATACTTTAGTGGTATCAGCTGCGAATTTCCTAGAGAACTTTGGTGGCCTCAGGCGGGAATATCTACAATTTAAATCCACAGGATTAATAGAGAATTTTATATCACTAAGTCCGCCTTTTGTACTATAAGTTCTTCTTTTGTGCTATAAAGATTAAATAAATGAATATCTAGCTGGCATGTTGTCCCGTGTAATATCACGTTGGAATAGCACCACGCCCTTATACCTCGCGTGTTTTTTGAAGTGAAAACTTTTATAGCGGCGCTGTGCACTTTTTGTGATGGGGAAAAATTGTTAAACTCGCCACAGGTAACGTGACCGTAAGATTCGACAGATTGAAAATTCGTAAGACGGACACGTGACCTGATCGAAAAACTGTTACAATGTCATTGAGTTTTCACTTCTGCCGGCACTCCCGGAGTGCAACCCGGTCGTTTTTTTTAATGAAGAGACGATGGTATGTAATTATACCATCTTGATGGTGAGCAGTCACCACCAGCACACCAGAAGAATCACAAGTCACAAGCCCGTAGCCGTTAATTTGAGAATCGAATCGTGTTCACGGTTGCGTTCTTCGCTATTCTGGGTAAAGCACAATATTTTTACCACTTTCACTGCCGCCTGCCGACGCCGATTTCCGCTCCTTAGCAGAAAACCACAGGATCGGCTACGTAGCGCGTAGCTATACTTGCCAGTGAATGTTGTTTTGGCGTAGAACACCGTGCGTGGGATTTTAGACGGTAGCCCGGGTGGTTCCCGGGAGTCCGTGATACCCGTCCTGGTTCCCCAGCCAGGCGGAACGCGTAAAAGAATTTCCTTACGAAAAAATTGATCTTACGAAAAAATTGGCCTTCTTCATCACTCGTCAGTCACATTAGTACTTCGAACCCAACCTACTGTGCTCTCCGCTATGCCAGTAAGCACACTAGTTTATTGCGGAGGATGAATCAGCAACATAATGGTTGGGAAACGCTGTTCTGAAACGAAAACACTGAGGCGTTGACGCAACGAGTTTGAGTCAACGCGAGTGATGCTATAGGTGTGCTTTGTTCTAAGTCAACACAGTTCTAAAGTTGATTTGTCTGCATTTCTGTTTAACTTCTAACCCCCTTATTCATAAAACTTAACGTAACTCTGTCAACTAATATTTGTTTGGTCCCTTTAACAGATAAAGAAACCCAATTAAAATTAGTTACTTAATGTTAGTTATCACCTTGTATACACCTTAGTAAAGAAATAATTTCAGACGAACGAATTCGACGACATCATAGTTAAAATATAGGTTCCATGAATTAACATTATTAGATCTTAGAATATTAATAAATAATGCCATTACTTGAATCTTATCTATTAAACAGGTCCGTTTAACACTATAATTTATGTGTACTTCTTAAACAGTTATCAATTTGTAGGTACAGCTGCACTGATATGCCGCTTTGTCATAAATTTGGTTATGTGCTAGAGTAGAGCGAGTAAGCGCGTGCAGTCAATTTGTTCATCCAATCCTCATCAATAAGGGTTACCTATTACCTTTTAACAGACTAGGATGTAGTGTTGTGAGTTAGAGCTCGGCCGAGCCCCAACGACTCGAGGCACCAGAGCTAAGGCGAGTCTTCTTAGAGTAGCATAACGCTTGTCTTAGCTTTAAAAGCTTGAAGACTCAAGGCTCCGCCGAGCGTTAAACCACAACACTATTCGGATGCCCTTTCCAGCTATGACCAAAACAAGGGATACCCCAAAATTCTTAAAACTGTCCTTGAAACTCTATCTACAATCTAACATTATGTACACCCTTTGAAACAGCCATAACTCTGCCACAAAACTGGCCGAACAATAAAGCTAAACTAAAAGTGAAAGTCGGTATCGTAAAATGTTAATTTCGCCCGTTTCATTAACCGTTATCCTTTGTCGGCTAGATGAGTTATAGTCGGGGTCTATTTGACTGGGCATGGTATGGTACTGTGCAATATTGCGCGTAGAGAACCAGTGAGTTTCATTTTTTTTCTTTTATCCGTACTAGTTTCAGCCCGGGACTCCGTCCGCGTGGAACTCGTTTATCGTAGCTAAATACAACCTTTTATTTACCATTTCATCCTCATAGGGGATGATTTCCGGTATAAAAACTATCCTATGTCCTTCCCCGGGACTCAAACTATCTCTATACCAAATTTCATCCAAATCGGTTCAGCGGTTTAAGCGTGAAGAGGTAACAGACAGACAGAAAGAAAGAAAGGCAGACAGACACACTTTCGTATTTATAATATTACTAGCTTCTGCCCGCGACTCCGTCCGCGTGGAACTCGTTTATATCGTAGCTCCGTACAAACTTTCACCCCCCACTTCATCCCCTTGGGAGATGATTTCCGGGATAAAAACTATCCTATGTTCTCCAGGACTCAAACTATCTCTATACCAAATTTCATCCAAATCGGTTCAGCGGTTTAAGCGTGAACAGGTAACAGACAGACAGACAGACAGACAGACAGACACACTTTCGCATTTATAATATTAGTATGGATTAGTATGGATAGTATGCATATCTGGGTAAGGCCGTTATTACTTGTTCCTGATTAAGCAGTTTAAATCGTCTACATTTTAATCAATTCCAGTGTGTTACGAATTTTAGTAATCCATTAATATGGCTAATTGGCGTAACACACTGGAAGTGATTAAAATGTAGACGATTTAAACTGCTTAATCAGGAACAAGAAATAACGGCCTTACCCATCTGGCAACAATTATACCTATAAAATAAGCTGTCAATTAGTACCTAAATATTGATTCATAAAGCTCGTAAGAAATTAAAACCATGCGTCGTTATTTCATTTTACATTGCAGTTGCCATCAGATAAATCGGAGCGGCCAAAGTGCTCACAAAGATCTGAACACGTTTCTAATGCCACGACGATAGAGACGTGTTTAGATATTTGTGAGCACTTGGCCGCGTAATTTTTATTGTTTTTCAAAAAATACGCATATCCTCTAATTACCTACATAAATATCTAATATATATTATGACACGACACATGTCCTCTGTTTTTGATGTTGTAGTTTGTAGTCGGCCATGACGTTCCCTATTTGTGTTTTTACGTTATCCGTTACAATTACGGTACTACATATTTACAATACATTTCTTTTAACACTGCTACAATGAACAGCATCTACAAACAAAGACAGTTAAACCCCTCGTTGCAAAAAAGTTCAATATGCTTTACCAAAATTTAAATTGTTTCCATTTCCCCTAATTATTTAGAAGAAATCATAAAACATCCTACTTTCGCTTGTCCTTCGCTCTTGGACGTTGTTGTCTTTTAAAAGGGAAAGCTGTTGAAAATAAATTTCGTTGTTTTATGACCGTATTTGAAGTAACTGTTGGCATTGAGTTTCATTGTTTATGTAGCTTCTTTCAGAAGACAATGCGCCCCTGCTACCAACCAAGTCGTAAATAAGATGCGTCACACACAACACAAATAACTTTTTGTATTTGTTGGAAAGTTTGTCCCTGATGTTTCCTTCATGACTATAGATAGTCCGATGTGGAGATCCAGGAATATTCCCAAAAATGCCCGATTCTAAAATATCCACTATATCATCATACCCTTGCTCATTTGACCTAAGTTTTAGAACGAGCGTGGGGTAGGGGTAGGACATAATTATCAACTGTTTTTAACCGGCTTCATAAAGCGAGAAGAGGTTCTCAAGTCGTCGGAATCTTCTTTTTATAAACATATTACTCTAAGCCGCCTGGACCGATTTGGAAACTGATTTTTTTGTTTTAAGGGTATCCTTCCCAGTTGGTCCCATCCATTCCATCATCAGGACCCGATATTGGGATCTCGGAGAAATCGAGGAAACTCTTCAAATTTCAAGTCTTTTGAAGTTGGTTATAACATTGTTTTTAAAGTAAATTATTAGGTCGGTCCCTTCAAAACTTGATTCGCCCTAACACTCGTCCGGAAAACTACCAAAATTACCATGCAGGTTTCACAAATTACAAATGCCAAATGCCATTTTACTGACCGGAAACTGTTGATTGTGTTACTGCAGTAAATCGCACGTTACATTTGATGATATTTAGATAACATTTCCGTATAACGACTTAACGACGCATGTAATTCTGAAAGTGACTCCCATTTTCCCACTACTTATAGTATAATTTACTTTAAAATCAAAGTTTTAATTTAACCGACTTCAATTTAGTACTCCGCCAAGCCCCGAGAACATTTCCACATTTCTTTTCCAATTTACCACATGAACTGATTTCCGAGAGCAAATGCGTTGATTATTAGACAAAAAAACCGAATCGCTGTACGTGGGCCGATAATATTTAAGGACTTCCGTCGATTCCACAAGGATCACCTTTGGCACTTCATTAGTTGCTATTTCAACGGAATCTTATCAGAATCTGTGACGTACTTTTGTACTTTTAAGTACATAACTGAGGAATTCCATAAGTCATCTGTGGTCTTCATCATCAATTCCACCCCACCAAATTTAGGATTTCCGGGTGTAAATACACGAGTTATAATAGAAAATACCAAAATCACTACACGCGTGCCTAATATAATTGAGGAGTTCCCTCAATTCCTCATGGATCCCATCATCCAACTGAATTTTTGAAAAAATAGGACCCACTTGGAAGCATATACATACAAACAAAAAAAAATATTACGAATCGGCTCATCAATGAAGAAGTTCTGAGGTAACAAACATTGGAAACAAAAATGAGATAGAATAGAATAGAATAGAATCGTTTATTGCATATCACATTACAAAGATTGGATGGAATTAACACATAAGTAGGTACATGCGACACCCGGCAAGGGCACAGCAATATCAGAGCAGAGGGCTAACTAATTATTATAAGTAAGTTTATACAAAGCTAATAAAGGATAGCAGATTATCGTCGTCAGTACAAATACGAATCCTCAAGTCTTCCGGACATCCGTAACGAATCCCATGGAACGATTAGTGGTGCAGAGTACAGTCGAGGGCAAAAGATCTCGTAAGCGCTCTCCAACACGCAACGGCACGACTATCACTGGACGGCCCGCGAGCTGTGTCGCGGCGAGATAGACTATCCGTCTCTTTCTAATTAGAACGCTTAGAAAGAGACGGGTAGTCTATGTCGCCGTCTCTTCGTAATTAGAAGATTTAGAAACAGAGTCTCGGCGAAAGCCGTGGCGCAAAACTCGACCGAAACATGATCACGGCTCGAGTACTCTGCCAAGAGTGGACGCCTGAGAAGAGAATATTGAATCCGCTTGCCCATTGAACATCGCGGTTAAATGAAATATAGTGATGATACCCAAACGTCACATTTTCCTGAGAATCACCCGGGAGCGCGTACGCCGATGACGTCACGACCCCGACCAGTGCCAAGGCCCAGTGAACGCTCCTCGACGGAGTTGGATAATCGCGGAATGTATTTATAACCTCGGCTGTGAAGGAAAGCAGGTTTCCGCTATCTACGATGTTGGTTGGTCAAGCCGAAAAGTTCAAGAACTGAAGTTAAAGTCAATTAATATGTCATACATAGGTCATCATCACATATGTATAGAGCTATAGGGTCTTATCGGTGGAGCAATTTCCATGTATCTCTTGCTTGAGCTTTTTCTTTGAGAGCCATGCGACACGATATGTTTACTTTTTCCTTGATTCGGTCCATATATGTTCTCCTCTCTTTCGCCTCCCGTTTGCGTTTACATTCCCTTCCACAATGGTATTAATACTACCTATTATTGTACATATTTGTATTAATACTACCTTTTATTGTACATATTTGTATTAATACTACCTATTATTGTACATCTTTGTCGTGTCGTAAAAGGTGTCCAAACATCTTCTCTTCCACCCCGATCATTTTCAAAGCGTCATAACTTTAACACGGATTTAGACCCCTGGAATGTCCTGTTTTCCAGATTGTAAAC
Organism: Epinotia ramella; assembly: GCA_947578815.1. Classification (NCBI taxonomy): domain Eukaryota; kingdom Metazoa; phylum Arthropoda; class Insecta; order Lepidoptera; family Tortricidae; genus Epinotia; species Epinotia ramella. The sequence goes on from OX388214.1 coordinate 24,518,262, forward strand.
GCAGTGACAGGTTTTGATTGACATATATATGTACAGTTAAGTGTACAAAAGTGGGTGTATACAACTTACTCATAAATATGTCCCATAACTCTTATGTCAGCGGTTTAAGGTTTTGGTACTTATTTATGAGAGGATGTTATCGATACATATTATTGCACTTGACTGTACAAGTAAGGCTGGTTATTGTAATCTGATGAACAGCAGCATCGAAGGTCATCAAAATAAACTATATTTATAGCATTGAATTCCATTTACAAATTATATCACCCAACCTGACAACATTTAATTTCGTTAAGTGATTCAACATTGTAATGTATTCACTTTAATTTATTATGTTGATTGGGTAAATACATGTGTCCTAAGCAAATTATTTAAGCCAAAGCCTGCACACGCTTTCAGGCAACCGCTGTTTCGATTGACTGCCCCGTGACAATTTTTTTTCGCTCAGTTCGGGTTGCACAGGGCGGTTCCACAACAGTTCGCCTCTTGGGCACAGCAACTTACGCGTCATTGCTCTGAATAATAGTGTTATTATTGCTGTCACAAAGGTAATGTTATTATTATTGACAATATCTATATCCGCAATATACATTATCTAACCGCGATTAGAATGGTATTGAAGGTGATAGTTTTGTCGTATACCATCATCATCATATCAGCTGAGGCCTTCCCTGAAGAGTGCCACAAGCCACAACGACCGGCCCTGCGTGCCGCATCCAGAGACCCCCGTGACCTTTACCAGGTCATCAGTCGACCTTGTGGGGCCCCACGGTGCACCTTCTGATACGTGGTCGCCACTCGAGAACATTTCCGTCCCAACGTCCATCGGTTCTACGTGCAACCCACTGCCACGTAGGTTTAGCGATTCAGAGGGCTATATCGGTTACAGGTGCCGGCAAATAACTTGCGCAACGCGGGACGAAGTGGGGGGACAGCTCGCTGTGTGTGTGACATCTGTCAGAGTAGAACTGTATTACTTAACTGCGTAATTAATAATCACAAACCTTGATAAAACCTACATATTAAGTGAACGAAAGTGCATAAAAACATGGAACCATCACTGCACTACTCGGATAATCACCGAAGAACATTTCGGTGAGCTATTTTCCGTAAAATACGTATAAATCGGATGACGAAGAGAACTGTACTTTATGTTAATACACTCACACAGAGAGAATTTCAAATTAACAGACAATATTCGTCATAATATATCTTAAAAATCACGGTAATCAAATAAACCAGCTGATCGCGCACGCGCATCGACGGCGAGCGGCGACGACTTGACAAGTGACAGCTGACAGCCGATAACGTCAAAACACAGCGCGTTCGTTCAGAAACTTTGTTAGTTAGCGTTTACGAAGAGACAAGATTTAGTGAAAAAAACTCAATACTTTGTGTTACGTTACATAACATTAAACTATCACAAAAATGACGCCGTTACCATTAAATAAACCTACTGCATGCTACAAATGTAAGATGACAATAAAAACGAAGGACTTTATGAAATGCTCTAATTGTTGCAAATGTTTTGACCTAAAATGTGCGGGAAAAAATTATTTAAGCAAATCTCGATCAATGACAAATGAAGAAAAAACATTTTGGAAATGTATATGTTGTCAGACAAAATCTCCAAAAGCTGAAACGAAGACATTCAATAAACCAATAAGTAATACCTCAAAGACAAAATCCCCGGACAACATCACTAGAAGGAAAAATTTTCCTAAAAGATCGAGTTCCCAAGATAATATCTGTCAGAGTTTCGCAGATAACGATATTATGAGTTCCACACTTAGAGATCTAAGCACATACGAAAGCCCACGAAGTCTCCCAAGCACATCTCTTTTAGAATCTTCACAAACAGTTGCCTTAAAGATGCAAATAGAAGATCTCACACTTGAGCTATCGAGCGCCCATGAGGAAATTCAGAATTTAAATACTGAGAATAGTTGTTTGCTGAAACAAGTTGATGCCTACAAAAAAAAGACTAGTATATATAACACACTACTAAAGGACAATACTCTTTCGAAATCGCTCCATTTGTCCAATAACACGTTAAAGCACTCAGTGACAGACACAAATATGGAATCTAAAAATACAGAATCTGAAAATAAAATAAAGGAACTAGAAAAAGAGGTAATGAAACTAAATAGAACAATAAAAACATTGCAAACTAAAATCAGTAATTTATTGTCAACGAACAAAACAATCAAGCGGAAATCTGATGCATTAATAAATAAAGAAATAACTCTTTCACGCATTCAGCAGTCTACCAAAGCCTTGCAAAAAGCTGCTCAACGCCTAGAACAAAAGATTGTTGAAAACTCATCGTCTGATAAAAGCTACTCAACGTCAGCAAAAAATCAAACGGTATGTGAACAGAGTTCCATCCATAAAAGAAAGGACACAGCAGACACTGTAAATAAATCACACAAGCCGAAACTACTGCTTCTTTCGGACTTCCACGGTGCTGAATTACTACTACCTCTCTCTAAGATAAGAAGGAATGACTATGACTTCTCTGCAGACATAATACACCACGGAACTACTGAGCGAGTGTTGCAAAATGTGCAAAATAAGATAATTGATTTCAAAAAAAGTGACTGTCTAATCATAATGTGCGGAGGCAGTGACTACAATGCCACGCCACTAAAGACTATACTAAATTTTTTAGAGGATACTGTAAAAAAATCTATACATACTAATGTTATAATCTGTGACATACCCTATTCTATAAACTATTCCTCCGAACACTACAACAATTTTGTAAATAAGTTAAACTCTGCTATACATAGTAAATTTACCAACTTGTCACATGTATGGCTTCAACCTAGCACTATTTATTTCGGAAAAACTGATTTCCAAAATAATGGCAATAAACTTAACTACAGAGGTAAATACAAGCTAGCACAATGTATAAACAAGATATTAAGATGTGTAAACGAAGCATTCTATAATAATAATAGTAATAATTGTACTTTTTTATGAATAACCAATGTCCGATGTCAAATAATCCAGATATTAATGGGAATGCAAAAAATGAACTTGTCACCTACAATAATATATATGTTCTTCATCAAAATATAAATGGAATTATAAACAAAGCAAACATATTATGTGTTCATTTACAAGAGCTAAAGGAAACTGGAAAACAAATCGACGTTATCTGTATTACAGAACATAATATGAAGTCAGGTGACGAAGTACATTTGACCATTCCAAAATATAGATTAGCATCTTGTTTCACAAGAGAAAATAGGAATGGGGGATCTTGCATATTAGTACGAAATGGACTAAAATTTAATATTTTAAATGAAGTCAACAAAACCGCAATCACAAATGTTATAGAGTGCACATGCATTGAATTGACTGATCATGGTATTATCTTACTCTGTATTTATAGAATCCCTAATAACTGTTCACGGGCAATCAATCTATTTCTTAATAAACTAGATACTATATTAAATAAAATTTGTTATACCAGGAAAAAGATAATACTATGTGGCGATTTCAACATTGATACCCTCAAAAGAAATACGCAATGTAAGGATTTTGAAAATCTCTTACATGGCTATAACTTGAAATTAGGTATATCTCAGCCAACCCGATTGTGTAGTGGAACATGTATCGATAATATTATCCACAATATCAGAGGAAGCAAGACAGAAGTATTGGAACTTGCTCTCTCGGACCACACAGCACAATTACTTAAATGTCCGGTAAAGAAAACTTGTTCTCTCACACATTGGTATATAAAAAAAGTAGATATGTGTGAAGAAAATATTGAGAAATTTATAAATTGTCTGAACAATCTCACTTTTAATGATGTCTTTACTACAAATGACCCAAATGCAGCGTTTAATAGTTTTATTGAATTATTTACATTATTCTACAGCCTGTGTTTTCCAACTAAGAAAGTAAAAATTACCAACACCTGTAAGCCTAAATGGATCACTAAAGGGATCAGACTCTGCTGTAGACGAAAAAGAGAAATGTTGTGGAAATATAGACTGTCATCAGCTCCTGAGAGTAAGGTGTTATTTAAATGTTATTCCAAGAGACTTGCAAAAATAATTAATTTGACACAAAAGGCACAGAATGACCATTATATAAAAACATCCAATAATAAGACAAAAGCAACTTGGAAAGTTATTAATAATTCCAAGGCTAAGCACCCTGTAGAAAACATTGAAAAAGTCACATTGAATGGTAATGTTATAACACACCCAAAACGTATTGCTGAAGCTTTTAATAATTATTTCATTGACCAAATATATCGATTGAATCAGTCTAGTGACAACAATAATTACAACAAAATGAATACAATGACATCTCATAGCAATTCAATGTTTATGCAGCCCACCACTCCGGATGACATAAAATTAATAATACGGTGCCTAAAAAATACGAATAGTGTCGGTTTTGATGGTATACACACTAAAATAATAAAAAGAGCATGTCATGTTATCTCTCCTATACTCAGCTATATTATTAACTTATGTATAGAACATGGCACATTTCCTGAATATCTTAAGATTTCTGTTATAAGACCCCTTCACAAAAAAGATGACAAAAATAACATTGCTAATTATAGGCCCATTGCGTTGTTATCTATATATTCTAAAATAATTGAAAAAGTCTTATACAATAGTTTATACACATACTTCGAAAGTCAAAAATTATTTTCCAAGGAACAAAAAGGATTTCGTAAGGAAAAAACAATAAATATGGCAATATTTGACTTGCTGCAGAGTGTAATAACAAATATGGATAAAAAAGTCCCTGTGTGTGCTTTATACATGGACATGTCTAAAGCATTTGACTTTGTGGATCATAATAGTCTTGTAAACAAATTGTATGCTTATGGAGTACGTGGCAACATCTATAGTCTAATAAAATCCTACTTAAGTAATCGACAACAAATGACACAAATAAAAAGATTGTCCTTAGAAACAAAAACAGAACTAATCTACACCTCTGACCGCAGAGACGTTCTCTACGGAGTGCCTCAGGGAAGTGTATTAGGGCCTCTATTGTTTTTGATTTACATAAACGATTTACCAAGAGCTATCGAACACCCTATGGTTCTTTTCGCGGACGATAGTACAGTGGTATTCGCAGCCAAAAATTTAGAAACATATGAAGCAGACATAAATAAAACATTAGATGTAATTATACAATGGTTGACAATTAATAATTTGAAAATTAATCTGGATAAGACAAATATAATGACATTTAGACAAAAATTGCAGCCAACTAGTTTAAATATAGCTTATAAAGGACATAAAATAAATGAAACTAATGTAAGTCGTTTTTTAGGGCTAAGCATAGACAATAAGTTGACGTGGAAAAACCAAATTGACAGTATATGTAAAAAACTTAGTACATTTTCATATGCCTTATACAATTTAAAAAAAGTGTCCAATCAGGCATCTGTACTAACGGCGTACCACGCATATGTTACTTCCACCTTAAGATATGGTATAATTTTTTGGGGTAATTCTACAAATCGGGAAAATGCATTTAAAGCCCAAAAAAAATGTATGCGGTCAATCTGTGGAATCAAACAGCGTGACTCATGCAAACCACATTTTATTCGGTTAAAAATACTTACTGTACCTTGTCTGTACATATATGAAATAGTAAATTTTGTGATCCAAAATCGAAACCAATTTGGTAAATTTAAAAGTGTTCGCCTACAAAATAAAATAAGAGCAATTTCAAGTAATACAGCATTATTACAAAAAAGCATACTTGGAATGGCCCACAAGATTTTTAATAAACTACCACAGACTATTGTTGGAAAAGTTGAAAATGCTGTTGATATGAAACTATTAAAAGAATTTCTATTAGGGAAAGCTTATTATACGATAAATGAATTTTTAACTGACATATGCACTTAATTAAGAATTACTACATACTATTATACTTTTATATTTTTTTTAATAATTTTGACTACATAATATTACTATTTCTGTAACTGACTGCGAACTTAATTATGTATATTTTCAAAAATTTTGAGGACCTACCGAATGTTAATTATTTGTAAAGCATGCTGCATGTAGTCAAGCATGATACAAAAAAAAAAAAAACAATATTTGTATGCCGAAAGGTACCACATAGTGATACTCATAAAAATGTAATACCTAATCTACCTATGTTGGACAAATAAATCTTTGAATCTTTGATCTTTGAATCTTCGCACGTACAATTCGCCTTGCGAACTACCCCACCCCTTCGTCCCGCGTTGCGCACTTTATTTGCCGGCACCTGTACCTTTGTTCTGCCACATACTTACCTACTTACGTCAAACTGCATATTATTATGAAATTTATGAATTAACAGCTATCCCATTTCCAAACTCATTTCGGTCCAAATGCATAAAGTAACTTTAAATTTCATTATTTCGCGATGTAAGAGAATCGGGTCCTTGTTCGCCATGTCACCAGCTGTCATTAGAACGTCGTGAATGCGTCCTAACCTAAGCCACTGACGCTGGCTTCATCCAAAAATAGCACAGACGTCACAGTGCCAAGGGCAGAGCGATCCTTATCAGAGTCATCGTTCGAAGGCTACTTATACTTTACCTTACTGATACCCGGAGCGACAGATACTTAACCCACGGACTATTAATATTTTCAGACAATCTTATACAAATCGCCCTAGTCCCAAACTAAGCAAAGCTTGTACTATGGGTGGGTACTAGACGACTATAAACATTCTTATATAAATAAATAAATACTTAAATACATGGAAAACATCCATGACTCAGGAACATTCGTGCTCATCACACAAATATATGCCCTTACCGGGATTCGAACCCATGATCTCTTGCTTCGTAGGCTGGGTCACTACCAGCTAGGCTAACTAAAGCGGTCGGGTGGGGCGGGCGGATTTTATTATTTTTATACAACTCCATCGATATGCAATTCCGGTATTTCGCTTATTATTTAATATTTTCGTATTCTATCCAATCAATCAATCATTCAATCAAATATATTTATTTGTATAGAACACCGTACAATAGGATGTCACAATCACAATATTTATTTATTTAAACTTTATTGCACAAAAGAAAACTTATCGTACAAAAGGCGGACTTAATGCCATATGGCATTCTCTACCAGTCAAACCTTAAGGCAAAGCGGAAAAGATAAAGCGGAATATTATAAATGGTTTCATGTATTCAGCCGGTGTAGGCGTGCAAATATTCATTAAAGTCTAATATTCCATTCCCATAATTATATACATTACACGTATTTGTTCAGATTAATATTACATGTCAAATGAAAAAAAAAAATAGAATCGCAATTAATTCCATATCTAGGTTCTAGGTCTTATTATAACTAAACAATATTATATGGCTCCAGAAAACATCTAACACTATAATAGTAGATTATACACTAAGGGGATAAAGCACTGTTTTATGTCACGGGAGCGAATTGAATCCCGAACGTAACGAAGGACTCATAATTTAACTCCTGAGCGTAGCGAGGGAGTTATTAAGTTAATTCCTGAGCGAAGCGAGGGAATTAAGACTGAGTCCTGAGTGCAGTGAGGGGTTCAACCGCCCAAGACTAAAACAGTCTTATCCCCGAGGTGTATACTCTACTTTTCACACCTTATGCGAGACAAAAAAACCCAACACACACACAGGCTACTTGGCTTCTTTGTAGCTGACAAATATTCAAAATAGACCAGAAGCACTGATTCAGACACAGACTTTACGCCTTTTACAGCTTTCCATTTGTCAAAATCGTTGTAGGCTTTTAGGTATTTTTCCTTTGACTTCTCTGGCAGCAGATTGTTGACAATGCCTATGGCATCTAATTTGATAAACTCAGGAGTCAAAACACTTTCATCACTCGACATTTTCAATATTATTTTTGAAATTAAATCTTCTATAGGCACCTACAAGAACTCGATTTGTTCGTCACGCGTGAACAAATGAAGGCGCGCGACGAAGTTCCAAATTCGAAAGAACAAGCCGTGGTCCTAGATTCGAAATTCGAATTTCGAACACCGCGCTCCTCCGGACCGGGGTTCACACGGAGGCAAACTTCATTTATTTTGTCAAATCAAGTAGGCCATGGCCTAGGACAAATTGTGTTTAGCAAAATTAAACTTTATGCATATAGTAATAAGAATTATGAAAAGTGAAATCATATTATTAACCAGCGGGTTATAATGAAATTCAGTACAACATTATAACCCGGCTAATACCAAGGGATTTAATGTCTTGCTTTCGGTAGGGTTTACATGACCACAGATTAAAGAATACAAGTACAGATACCCAATCCCATAGAGCAAAAGCGTACCGTCCTAATGTAGGCAATTCTGTATACAATTTTAGTCTCGTAGCTACACCAGTAGATGCCGTATCCGAGCTACCACGGCTATGACGCTGTCAGCCTTTAGTAATACATTGAGATATCACCAGATGGCGTTGACTTCCCGGGCAACAAATACAGTATTTTTGATTTTTTCGATATAAAAGTAGTATTTTAGAGACAATATTACACATCCCACAAAAATATACATAACCAAATGCTTAGAGCCTGTGGTTCCATAGAACTTTCGCGACCCGTGATGGCGCCATCTAGTGACAGTACCCAATAATACGTAGCAAGCTTGAAAGCTGACTCGCATAGTACGAGTTACATGGATTTAGTATCAATTTTATTGCATTTACTAAACTTATAAAATATACCTTTATTGTATGTGCGTAAGTATGTTTGTGATATAATTAAGGTACGTTGAATTTATTAAGGTGTAAAAATCATTCTATCTTCACGATTACTGGTTCAAATGTTTCGCTCGGTACCTGTGTCGCCATCTATGAGTTCTTTTTAGTATCAATTATACGTTGTTCTAGTTGGGAGGCCATGACATGACCTATAATTCGGCATTGTCGAGCATGTGGTGTGAAAAAACATTTCTCTAACAGCCGGCTATTTAACTTAGATTTGAATACGTAAAGCTTACCATCCAACGTCCTTATTTCCTTGGGCAGACGGTTGTGTATACACATATTAAATGCATTTCGCTTATAAATAAATTCTTGTAACATTGCGGCTTCAGTAACAGGTTCTATCCGACTTAATTATTATTTCAACGTCGTTGCCCAAATTCAGTTTGGGAATACCGATAAAATATCCCAATTTGAGGAAGTTTGTTTTAATAAACGGTATTCCCGGGCTGGCTGTGCTAGAACAATCGGTTCACGGGTCATCTTAATACAATCTGTAAACCCAACTTTTAACAGGTTAGCCTAGTGGGTACTGTCGCTGCCTATGAAACTGAAGGTCTTGGGTTCGAATCCCGGTAAGGGCAAATATTTGTGTGATGAGCATGATTATTTGTATAAATGAATCTAAATCTAAATCTAAAATCTAAATCAACCTTTCCCATGGGACCAACCACGAAATCGCAAAAAAAAAGAGCCAATTAAGAGTTAACTGTGAGTTAAAACTGCGATTTAATTGAGAGTTATGTATGGAATACCTGGTTTTTTTTTGCGATTTCGTGGTTGGTCCCATGGGAAAGGTTGTTCAGTATGATCATCTTATTCGCTTTTTGTCATTCCGGATCATGACCCCGTTAACACCCTGTATTGTACAAGCTTTGCTTAGTTAGGGACTAAGTCGATTTGTGTAAGATTGACCGTTTATAAAATGTTTTGCATATTGTATAACTCGTGAGTTTGCATACCTACATGTTATCCGACCTTTGGAAAATATTTAACATCGATTATTAATAATCTGCCACACTCTTAATACACGTGTTTCATTGCAATAAATACTAACGCCCATTGCCACAGTTATGAGGTCACTATAACACAACACGGCTCTCAAATAACCTTCGAAAAGTCTTTCCGGCAATTTGGCTTATCTTCGCCTAATTCATTGGTAATGCGAATTTGTGCGAGGCAACCAGGAAAAACATTACACATGTTTTGATATGTAGTTTAATGTTGTTAAATTCCTATTGGAGGTTTGGCGTCAATGTCGTATAAGTTATTTCGAGTGGAATCGGGTTATCGTTGGGTTTTTTTTTGTGGTTTCTCCAATTTCGCATAAACGATGCCCACTGTTATCGCATTGGAAGTAATCACATACCTACATAAGTACAATGATGTAATATAAAAAAAACATGTAGATACGTTGTCTTTACGCGTTCCATGTGTAAATATGGCCAGGCTGACGCTAATCATGGATGACAATTGAAAGCAGGACGGTATGCTAATATCTGGGAGCGAAACAGGACAAGTATATGGTGAGGTTGGTCAACTGGCCAAGTTTTAGTGTGCCACTTTCGGAGCGCGTATATCCTATCTACCTAACCCTTTTTTATCATAATTGCATTATTATATAAACGGTCACGCCTGTATTTCCAAAAGGGGTAGGCAAAGAACATACAATTTGATTTCAGTGCGACTTTCGCCCTTAGGAGGTTAGGAATCAACATAATTTGATACAAGGTTTCTGCGAGTACAAGTTCACGAGCATGCAGAAAAGAATTTCAGCTCTAGAGTAGTATAGGTAACTAGTGGCTCTTCTGTGAGCTGCAAAAACACAACCCTGTAATTAAATAAAATCGAAAACTGAATAATGATTGAACTTGCTCATTATACTTCACGAGAATCTGTTGAGAAGTGCGACCTGTATTGTATGGGGAAACAGTAGTTCTCTTCGCTCGCTTGTTCATTAAATACTGCTAACTTCGCATGAACTTTTTACAATTAGCTACATATTTTATAACGTTAAATTTTACAGTCACAAGCGATGACGGCAATGACATCCCAACAATACCAGAATAACATTATTTTTGTAATATCAAGTTTAAATTTTTGAAAACAGTTGAAAAAATCCATTGATGACTAAAATGTAATCATTAACATTTAAAACAAGTTCCAGTGCCACAAATAAATTCCTGTTTTTAAAAACTCATTTATTTTTAAACATAGTCAAACTAGCGCCTTCGTCCTGCCATTTCAACGGAGATCTGCTAAGTGGCTTAAGAGGCTGACAAGACCTAATTTGATGAAATTGATGTTATTTAAGCAGTTTTTTAAGAAAAACTATTTGTTCTAGCATATCAAATAAAATATATGTTAATATTCACCATATTTCAGAGACCGTGGACTTGGACGAAATCGGCTCGATAGAAAATAATTGTAAAGATGGGTCTAAAAATCACATTAAACACACAATCACATTTTGACGCATGGGTCTGCTATTAAAAACATGAAGTCATCATATTCATACCTAAACCGCTAACGAGTCATATTTCACAAATAATCCAGCCCTTTTTTTTATTTCAATATTTATGTAATATTATCATCAAAAACCGGGCCGTCCAGTAACACGCGCTCTCGTTTACTCCGAAACAAATAGACAGTGTGCGCGCTATCCAAAATCCTCAAGGGCATTTTGGTGTTGACTGACAGCGTCTTAACTAAGTATGTATATCAGATCTATTAAAAATGCGTGCTTTATTTTATTTGTCTTAGTGTTGAAAAGAGGTTGGTTGGTGGTTAAAGCTTCCATCTTCATTTTGTTAATAGGTATATCACACATCTTTGGTAAAAATACAGCCCTATATCTAAAAATCCTGCTTAGGCTATTTATAATTTAAAATGCTTAGATTTATTTTCTTGACTTACGGCTGTTTTTTTGACGAGTGGAAGTCGCAAGGGGAGGCCTTTGCCCAGCAGTTGGACATTCTATAGACTTCGAAAAAAGTACGGCTGTGTTTGAACTTTGATGGATAAAACAGACACGTTTGACCGGTGACTATGTCACACTAGATTACTAGAATTTATCCGAATCCGAATAATTATCCATTGTACACATTGTACATTGTTGACGACCGTTTTAGCCTAGTTGGTTTGTGACCCTGCCTACGAAGCAAGAGGTCCTGGGTTCGAATGCCGGTAAGGGCATTTATTTGTGTGATGAGCGCGAATATTTGTTCCTTAGACATGGGTGGTTTCTATGTATTTACTTATCTATTTAAGTATGTTTATCGTTGTTTAGTACCCATAGTACAAGCTTTGCTTAGTTTGGGACTAGGTCGATTTGTGTAAGATTGTCCCCGTTTTTTTACTAAAACCAGCTCGTCTTGATTGCGTCAATGATCATTTATTTTTGGCACAAAGCTTCGAATCTATCATTTTAGTCGTATACAGGGTGTTAACGGGGTCATGATCCGGAATGACAAAAAGCGAATAAGATGATCATACTGAACAACCTTTCCCATGGGACCAACCACGAAATCGCAAAAAAAAAGAGCCAATTAAGAGTTAACTGTGAGTTAACTGCGATTTAATTGAGAGTTATGTATGGAATACCTGGTTTTTTTTTGCGATTTTGTGGTTGGTCCCATGGGAAAGTTTGTTCAGTATGATCATCTTATTCGCTTTTTGTCATTCCGGATCATGACCCCGTTAACACCCTGTATTTGTAATTCTGACCCGACTTCAATCAACAAATTCTTCAAGCTTGATAACTCGAGTTAGTTGAGTCCCCTTCTAACTCACATCATGACTTGCTACATCGACAAAACATGTTCAACCTGTGCCCAGTTTTTTACCAGCCCCTTTATAACTAGTTTTTGCTCTCAGGATGCGGAATTCGCCTTTCATTTCGTGCTCAGGGACACTCGAGCCGATATTGGACCGTTTAATGGTCGTTTCATTTCAACTATTCGTGTTTTATAAATATTCGGAACCACGAATGGCCTTTTTATTGAAACTGGTTTGTTTGACCTCGGGGTTTCTAGGGAAAGTCTCGTTCTTGTTTTTATAGTTCCTTATTTAAGTTACGTCATTTCGTGTAAAATGTCATGTAATATTTGCTTAATCTTTACTAAGAATGAGACAGCTCACTGTCCCGTTGTATTGTGCAATTCACTTCACAAACACGTTTATGAGTTAATTCGGGAATGATGGCTGACGTGCCGATTGAAAGGAATGATATGAGGGTCGAATTTCTGTGCGGAAAATTCAAACCATGGAATAATAAAATGCGAGATGGTTATGAGGGAATCATTCATAGAGTAAGTATATAAAGTAATGTGTTTGTGTTAACATAGCATCTCCGTGGCACTTTTAGTAGTCGAGTCATGTGGACTGTCAAAGGTTTCTGTTACTTAAGTACATAATGTTGTTGGCGCTTGAAAAAAGAGGAATAGGGGAAGACAAAGGGAACATACATCCGAGTGAAGAATAATGATAACGAATTGTATCAAACTGTCAAAGGTAAGGCTCAGGAAAGAGAGAGACGAAATTACTCCACTGACAAAAGCCTAACTTTAAATATATGATGATTGATGATGCCCTTAATTCAATTACGCAAAATTAGCCGAATCTAACATCTTGATATTTCAGCTGAAGATATCGAAGTCACAGTTCTGCACGGCGTTATAATAAACACGTAGTAACTAAAATAAATATTTTTTGAACCTCGTGATAAAACGGCGCATCTGCCAAGTGACGCGAGTGCGTATACGTAAACACGTGGTATAGAGAAATTGTCGTAAGTCACAAAAACTCGACAAAGGAATTGTAGCTTTCTGTTGCAGCTAATAGGCTCGGTTTTCAAATCTTATAGTGTATGGTTTGGTTCTTTAACTGCGTCAGATTCTTCCTCAATGGGCTTCCTCAGAGACTGGCCAACTGGAGAAACCATCAGTTATCTAGTTGGATGCGTGCCATGGACAACCCGTGGATAATTTGAAATCGAATTATGTATCGTGTTTACGAAGTTTCCGCGATGATTTTGTGTCTAATGTAAAATAAATAGTAAGCCTAATAGACTTTGAAATAGATATACAAATTTGGGAGTCTGTATGCACGACGTCCATGGTTCGGATATATGTCTTGGACTTAACGTCGCACAAACAAGGCTTTCTTAGAGAAGCTCAAAAGCACAACAACGGTGTCAACGCTTGCTCTAAAGATCCTCAAATTCTTCGGACACACGGTCAGGTGCGGTGTGGATCCGGTAGAAACTGTAGAAAGCCACATCATTATTGGGCGTGTTGACGGAAAGAGGAGCAGAGGACGTGCGTCCAGGACATGGACAGATGTGGTCCAAGAAGTTAGCAGGTTCACACTACAGGCAACCATGCAATCGACTCAAGACCCGGACAGTCTGAGGAGCAGTGGCCAAGAATTTCCATAGTCGACAGGTCGACACGTTTCTCTGACATGTGGATACGACCAAGTAGAACGTTTGACATCAGAGATTATTACCCCTCTGATCTAAATCTAAGGAAAAGGGCCTTAAAACCTGGTAAAGGTCGCGGGAGTCCGCTGGATGCGGGTGGCGCAGGACCGGTCACTTTGGCACTCTTTTGGGGAGGCCTATGTCCAGCAGTGGACGTCTTTCGGCTTATATGATGATGATTATGATGATCGCATTGGCTGAACAGATTTCGACAATTTAGCTATTGTTTGATTTGTCTTGACGACCCAAGTGTCCTTAGATAGTGACTTAATATTACATAAACAAAAATAGATACGGATTGACTAATAGTCATAAGATGTGAGCTTCTAATCTAAATTTAAATCGGAATGAACATTTAAAAAGTATCACTATAATAAGTACATGTCTGGTTTGTAATAAGTCGGGTTTTTAGATTCTCGATTAAATTTGGCTGTTTAAGCAGGGAAGAGCGTAGCAACGTGCAACGGAAGTCCCAAAACCATCAAGTGATTGCACGGGCGTCAAACTTGTTTGCAAGAACTCTTCACGAGGTTCCCCGTTGTAGTTTTGCTGTAACCAGTATAACTGGCTTTTATTTCGATTAGTCGCAAGTGTTGCAACGCCGTAGAGGTCAAGTTAAGATAGTAACGAGTAGAAACCGATTTGAGAACACTCGGGCAGGTGATTTCATCGGAGTCTCGTCAAATTACGGTTCGGATTCGGCCGGTAAACATAGTACACGTGTAAGCAGCCACCTTGACTCCGACAATCAAATTCAAACGCAGTATACATATTTATGAGCAAAAGTAGTCCATACTAATATGAATACGTAATGTCTGTGACATGTTTCTATGTAGAAATCCCTGGAACTATTCGTCAGATTTAAAAAATCTTCCAATTGTTTTTAGAATTGACCTTCTGCTCCTCCCTCATTAAAAAATGCGAAAGTATGTCTGTCTATCTGTCTGTCTGTCTTTTACCTCTTCACGGTTGAGCCGCTGAACCGATTTAGATGAAATTTGGTTTGTAGCTATTTAGAGTCCCGGAAAAAGACAAATGATAGTTTTTATCCCCGAACCATTCCCTAATGGGGTGAAATGGGGGTTGGAAGTTTGTATGGAGCTACGATATAAACAAGTGCCACGCGGACGGAGTCGCGGGCAGAAGCCAGTAACCTGTATTTTTAACCCCCGAACGCAAAGAGAGGGGTGTTATAAGTTTAACGTGTCTGTCTGTATATCTGTGTATCTGTCTGTGGTATGGTAGCTCCCAAACGGATGGAATGATTTGAATGCGGTTTTTTTTGTGTCATAGATAATTTTATCCCGAGTGTTCTTAGCCATGTTTCATGAAAATCTGCTCAGCCGTTTTTGAGATATTGGATTTTGAAATGAAAATGTCGGGGGTTTTTCAACTTTTCTAAGCTGTACTTAGTTTATATCCCATGGCTTAGCCTGGTTCTTCGTAGTACGCGGGTGAAACCCCGCGGCAAGTAGTTCAATTTTATTATATCTTGGATAATTTTAGGTGTTTTCCCACTACTTTTATTATCAGATCGATAGAGTTACGGTAGTTACGATAGCTACGGTAGCCTTGTGATAGGCATGCCGCTGCAAGCGGCGGTCGTGGGTTCGAATCCCGGCTCGCACCAATGAGTTTTTCAGAACTTATGTACGGAATATTTACAGTCAGCTTTTCGGTTAAGGATAACATCGTGAGGAAACCGGACTAATCGCAAAGAAGTATAGTTTTCTCTGGGTTGGAAGGTCAGATGGCAGTCGCTTTCGGAAAACTAGTGCATATGCCAAATTTTGGGATTGGGTGTCAAAGCGGACCCCGGGCTCCTTTAGGGCACAACCGGGAATAACGCTAGGAGGAGGATGATTATCGATAGAACAGTTGGACTTCTTCCAGTGTTATTTATTTACATCTAACTAACTAGTTTCTAACTCTCTTCTTGTTTCTAGTAACGGGTATTTACTAGATTTACCAAATTGTGTCGCTTTCCAGGGTGAGGGCCTGGAGATCTGTATTACAGGTTTTTCAATACCTAGTTCAGACTCCAGTCCCTCACAAAGGATACTTTGTACCACTTTAATGTTTACCAACTAGTTGTCAAACTGTTTTGTATGTCCTTTGTGAGGTGAAAATAAATGATATTTTTACTTATTTATTTATTTTTATTTATTTATCGAATTCTGTATTAGGATGTAGTGGAACTTCTGAGACGAAAAACCCAAGCCACAATCAATTTGAGGTCGCGAGAGTCCGCTGGATGCGGGTGGCGCAGAACCGGTCATTGTGGCACTCTTTGGGGTAGCCCTATGTCCAGCAGCGGTCATCTTTTGGTTGATAGGTATGATGATGAGTTCAATCAATAGTCGCGTGTACGTTATTTAAGTATTTTATTCTATTGAAGAGTCTTTTCGTGAAACACCATTTCTTATTCGGCTTTAACTAACATCTCTGACTGTTTCAGTGTATTCCTTGTCTCCTCATTCCAGCGTTTTCCCTGTTGCATACTCAGCTACTTCCCTACTTCACAATACTCGTTGACTGCTTTGCCTATGTATACTGTGACTGCAATGTTTATCGACAGTGACTCACAGTCAGGGCAGGTGTTTCAAGAATCAGAGTAATTACCTTTGGCCAATTATTTTAATTCGCATCTGACTTTTTTATATTATCTTCCATTTATATTTATAGATATAGTATGACGACCGCTTTAGCTTCGTTGGTAGTCGATGATGGTCCTGGGTACCAATCCCGGTACGGTCGATTTGTGTAAGATTTATATTTATTTATTTATGTGTCGCTAACAAAGATACCCTTTTATATAGTTGGTAGCAGCCTAAGTAGCCAGCATACCTATATCTCAACACGTCTTTATTACTTTATCATATAGTTATAAAGACGTGTTGAGATATATTTGGCTACTTTGGCTGCTACTAACTATATGATGCTGACTGTACCGTCAACCCATCAACAGGCTGCTGACTATTATGATCTACATATATAAAAAAAAATAGGTTTTAGTACTACTGCTTTGGTGACTCATCTACTAGTAGTGCTATTATGTATACAAGTCTTTGTAGTACCATGTACTTGTCCTGCTAGCTGATTGATGTATATTGGTTTGGTATCAGCTGTTGACAGGTTGAGCTGCTGCTAGGGTATTAATATCATGGAATACTGTTACGGAATTCATTTAAATCTGGTCCAGTGTTGAGTGGTGTTCATTTTTGCCCGACTACGACAGAGCCGAAAGGAAGGGATATGTTTTTAGAAGTCTATGTTTGTGTTTACGTGTGTTCCGCCGTAGCGTTTGTAGAAACTGAACCGATTTTTATAAATGAGCGGTCAACTGTCAATCGATCACAAAGTATGCTCCGGATGACATAGGCTACTTTACTTTGATGCTTGTAATTTCACTGATAAGGAACAGAAGCACTGATTTTTGTTTTGATTTTTAGCGCTGTACACCTGTGTTTTTTCTGGTTTTGTATGTAATTTTTTCTTGAAAAACTTTTTCTTTTTTTCCTAAATATCAATAGCTGCTCGCGACTTATCTGTCTGAAGTTTTGTGAGACAATGGGTCAGGAAATGAAAATTCATACCTATTCTTGTGAAACAGTTCAAACTGAATATTCCAGCACGTCGTTGCAAACTGTAATGCTGCTTATTGTTTGTCAATAACTAAACAGATACGACTTTTCTTCACTCATGTACGTATCCATTAAATGAATTGTTTTAGTTAGTCCGTGGCGGAGCTGTCAATTTGTTCCAGTCAGCTACAACAACAACGATGTTTGTATATAATTTCAACATCAGTCTATCGCACAAATGTGATGTATCGAGGTCAATTCGTTCAACTATAACTAAACAAATGTGTGAACAGACGCGTTCTGAAGTTGGATTCGTTTGACGACTGATGACTTTCATTAGTCGTTATCCCGTCTGCTAATCCTGTAACCTTGTCGCCTGACAGTACGGGGTACTTTGCGTCAAATTCGGTAGTTCTAATTTTTTGCAGACGTGATTAAGATGTTGACTCGTTAACTATTGGGTCTACAAGTTCTAGTCTCATATTGTAGCAAATTTAATCTAAATTAATAACGTCCTGAGAAGGTACTAACAAAAACTAGTCCTAGGGTTTTCGCGGTAGTTTGATTTTTGGCAAAGTTGCGTTTGGGCCAACATGGATTTGACGCAATCTCTGGATGACGTATAAAGTTACTGGACTATGCCGGGAGCACCCGCAAGCGGTATATCGACCAATAAAAATGCAATGTTAAAGCTTTGTTCAAGAGTCCCCAGGAACCTCGACTCTCCATACAAACGTAGTTAGGTACTCATTTTAAAACGGCAATATAACGCTGTATATGCAACTTGTTCTGGCACACCAGCAACTAGTTTCCGACCCCCCCCCCCCCCCCCCCCTCCCCGGCTTTATAGAAATTTGGTATGCAGGGGTGGGCATGTTTCTCTGCAGCTTTCAATGACAACAAAGTTTCATGTTGTTTCAGCACGCTTTTTTAAAAATGAGAGCCAAAACAATACTTTTATATGGGAACTGTCAAAGAAAGCTTGTCCGTCCAGTACACATCGCCTTTGACACACCCTACATTTTTTATATCACGTCGGTGGCAAATAAGCGTACGCTCTGCCTAATACCTAATGGCAGGCGGGTACTGGAGCCTATGAGCTCATTCTTATTTTGAGGAATTGTTGTGTCGACACGACAGCTTGACACAAGCGCTCGTCGACACAGCGTATCATCGGGAGCAATGGCAGCATTGCCCACAACCATAACACAACACCACATACCTACACCGATTTTCCTGATATTATTCCTATGAAACAGTACCGCAAACATTTGGGTTCCAGTTGCACGCGGTCAGAGGCGTCGCTCCCCCTAGCGCGCTTGCGCAGTGTTATGGCGTCCTGTGAGTGGCGCTCGGCGCCCGGGTGCAACGCACCCCCTTCACTATAGGTGAAGCCGCCCACGCTGCTGAACGAGATCCCGTGGCGTTCCTCTACTAGGCCGAGGTGGCAGTCGTTGGGGTTTTAAACGGTAGACCAAAGCGTTAGCGCCGATAGTCTCATACAAGCTTTGGCCCGCCACGGGGCGGGATGAGTTTCTCCCCCGAAATGCATTTCCCCATGTGGATGTACTTCCCGGCGAGCGGTGTGATGGTAGGAAGCACTTAGGCATCATGTTTAGCAGATTAAGATTGGGCACGATCCTGTGTCATGACTGGAATGTACCTAGACGTGTCTTCTGCCCACGGTGTTGACGTCATGATGACGTAAAACTATTGTTGCCAACTTTCTTAATTGCCTTATTAAACAGTTTGTTTGGGACATTTGGGGCTTCTAATCCAGTTATGAGCGTAATAGAACTGTTACTTTGAATTTATATAATCTTGTAAATAACTGTTATTTCATTACACATTTCTATAGTGTGTGTAAATACTTTATTGTACACAAGACACAGGTAAAAATACAGACAAAATAGGTTCCGTGATTTAACCGTGAAAATATAACAGACAAGTTACTTTCTAATTATTTTTCAATTCCGATGATGGCGACCCTAGCAATTATGGATTTGCCCTATTGTGAGCTCTGATATTTCTGGCCAGGCCAGGCCAGGCCAAACTTACTCTTGAAAACTCCATTCCATGCGGGACATTTATCGAACGAGGCGAGCGAAGCGAGCGAAGTTCTATGCTTCAGCTTGGGCCGAAAATCGTTTCTGTCCAGCGTCCAGTGTCAGTCCCGCTGCTCACATTCAGCCGCATTTCTCAACCGATTGAGAAATTGAGTAAGCAGGTTCGTTTTTTTTTTTTTTTGGCGAGTCACAACTTAATTTTTTTTTTTTTGTTAAAAGCTATGCTCTCGAGTTCTACAGCTCTCAAACCCACTAGTATTAGTATGGATTCGTATGTTGCTCCCACAGTGGATGCAATCGCAACAAACCGGAAAACGTTGCTACGCCGCAGCTCCCTTGGAATAGTAAAAAACCACTTGTCATTGTAAGTTTACAACATATTGCGCCGTCAAATGTGTAATATTCGTCAACAGCTATTGACCCCTTTACATCACGTTTTAATGTATTCGGCCATTATTGAAATATGCGCTAATTTGGTGACGTAGGAATCACTAACGATTTTACCAATCTATCTTTTATGTGCCAGAAGTTACGACGGCACAGTTAATGACATATTTGTATCGGTTATTTCAAATATAAATAGAGTCACCTAAAAAAATATATTGACTGGCCCACCCACAGAGCGGTTGCTTATAGGCTTACCGTCATCTTTGAGGCAGCTCTACTGGGGAAGTATCTACGTCCAAATAGGGGTGTAGACTCGAAAATTAGTATTACTCCAAAAGAAAGAAGGCAAAAAAATATGCCTAGTGACAAAAACCCATTCGGATATCTCAAAGAATTACGAAGCTACAACCGTTTTAATATTGCTTATTAGAGAGAGAAAACGCAAACGGTGTGTGACGTCACATTATAGGATGTTGCCGGGGGGCCGCGACGACGGCGGCGCCGACCACGATGCGGTGCGGCACGTTGCCGTCTTCTGTGACGTCACATTATTCCAGCGTCATCGTTTCATATGAAGTTGCGTTTTGCGAAAAAGGGACAGAACATACCCCTTCTTAAAACTTTGGACACTTGTAACTTCGTGATTATTTAACCTTTTCGGTTGATTTTTTCTCCATTTGACTACATTTTTTATCCTTTTTCGAGAAAATATATATAACATTACGTATTAATTATTTTATTTAGTGTCTACGCCCCTATTACAGAAGACCGCGACCATAACGGCCCGGTCACGACATTGCGCGGCTGCGGCAGAGGCAGCGGTTTTTCTAATTCATTGCGTGTGATCCCAACTAACCACAGTGAGCTGCACGTCTCGACCGCGCAATGAACAGATAAAACACTTGCAGCGCCGCAATAGGGGTGTAGACACTAAATAAAACAATCAATAATGATGTATTTTCTTGAAAAAGGATTAAGAATGTAGTCAAATGGAGAAAAAAGTAAAACAGGAAGTCAAATAATCGCAAAGTAATAAGTGTCCAATGTTTAAAGAGGGGTATATTCTGTCCCTTTTCCGCAAAGCGCACCTTTATATGAAACGATTGTCATCTACTACGTGACTTCACGATCTGCGAGCGTTTTCTCTCCAACAAGCAATATTAAAACGGTGTAGCTTCGTAATTCTTTGAGATATCTGAATGGGATTTTCGTCACTATATATATTTTTTTGCCCTCTTTCTTTTGGAGTAATATAATATTATGCGTTGATAAACGGTTTTCCTGTTAGACTTGTGTTTTATACTGATACCAGAACTATAGCCGTACTATTTTTTATTAATTATAATATCGCGGGCCTTACAATATGCATAATTATGTACCTACCTACAAATATGTGTACAGAAAGCTCTATAATGAATTAGTGACAACAATAAATTTGATTAAGATAATTATTTTATGGCTTGGGTACCTACTAAACTATAACTGACCCCGCGAACTTCGTATCGCCGTACAAAAAGTGTGATTCTTTTTTATGGTACTAAACATCTTTTTTTTTTCGTTGTTTCCATTTTTGAAATACAGAATCTGATTTTCGGACGGAACAAACACAAAAACAAACCAAATTATTTGTTTTATATGTAAATAGATTATTAGCCATATGGTATATTAGGTACTTTAACATATATTTTAGTAGGCACAACAAAGCATGAATGCGACGAGCCTATAGTTACGCATATGTCAGCCTGCGTAGGCATTAATATTTAATTTTTACTGTATAATTTATTTTTAAAGTTAGTCACGGCCTATACGAGCTACATTATTTATATTATCAGCTATAAATGTCTGATCCGTTGATCTGTGCAATCACAATGTCTCATAAACAAGATAAACAAAATGGCTTGGATATAATTTTATTGGAGTTGATGACGCGGCGATGACGTCAGCAATGTCAATAGTATCAGTCGACCGATATCTGCTCGTTATATAAACAGGGAAGTAAATAAATATAGACGCTTCAATATGCTGCATAAGATATCGTTTTATTTTTTATATAATACGAGGGACACACCGAAATGATCGGAATTAAAAAAAACCGATCGAAGATGCAACTTCGTTATGGTATGGTTTATAGTTTTTTTAAGTAGGTATACATTTTGTTGATATTTGCGCTTTTGTAGAACATGAAACATTTTATTAAGTTAATGATTCAAGGCTGAAGTTGACATTGAAATGATAGCAAACTTTTGTGCTGTATTACAATAGTATTTTATGCAATCGTTATATAATGTATGCTTTTTCAGTCGAGTACCACGTTTTTAGCTAATTATATAACTATTGCATACAATACTTTTTCTACGAGTCAACGGAAATAAAAATTTATTAAACAAACTTGGTATAGATCTATTGAAAATCGCCCTGCTGAAACGAAGTGCAGCCAACCGCTTTTTTATTTTTGTGCGTTGATGTCTTCTGGTAATCGAGCCTCGTGATTGGTCAAAATTCATTTCAGTTCTGTGTACAGTTAAATAATAATTATTTCGATTGTCCATAAAGCTTTTCATCGCTAAACTTTTTCATCAGAATAAAAGTATTCCATTGCGTTATGGTTTGCGAGGTTCTAATTTAAAGATTATAGTCGACGAGTATAAAAAGTTCAAACCTCGATCAGTCCCAGACACCGTGATATTTTAGGATTATGATATTAGTTTCTTAATTTGCACATAAAAATATATACTATTAATGCTTTTGACGAGTCTCACCAGAACCTTTGTATAGTAGCTGTGCAAAAATCAACATTCCTTCTTCGTTTAAAATATTGAGGAAGGCAAAAGGAAACTCGCTTTCCAACACCATCCAGCAAACTAACAACTTCTGAGGGGCCGGTGTGTTGGGACAATCTTTCAGCAACCTGAGGTCATATAATGATCTCTGCTCCTATTTGACGGAGCTCCAAACGAAATTAATCGAAATTAAGAAAAGAGCGTACTCCCATCTTAAAGGCCGGCAACGCACTCACAACACCTCTGGTGTTGCAGGTGTCCATGGGCGGCGGTAATCGCTTACCATCAGGTGATCCGTCTGCTCGTTTGCCTCCTATAACATAAAAAAAAATATATATATATATTCAATCCAGACCAGTACCAGGAACCCAGGTGCTATTCAAACCTGACACCACACGGCGGGGGATCTCTCAGAGTTCTTTTTTTTCAGTTTGTATAGGTATATATCTCGGCAAATGTGTGCCTTGTTACTGACGTGTAAATGTTACTATGTATATTTTTACAAAAGGCCATCGATTCGATTCGATTCGACCTATTTCTTGGCCGGTTATTTATTTAGCCATCTATTGGGTAATTGGGCTAGTAGCTCGCTGTTGTAGATGGTTCTATAATACGCCAAATAAGAACGCTTCGAGTTGTGGATGCGTTGGTTCGCCCTTCATGGCAGCTCCGAGGAGGCGATCACCTCTGAGGTCCTGTTTTCGTGCCGGACGCCATTCGTCACTGCGTTGTCTTCAGGCTTGGCTGGTCGGCCATTGGCACCAACTTGCTACTGTCAAGGACAAGGATATTTTAGTACTTTATCCCCGTTGTGTGGACAACTGTCAGTTTCTAATGTTTAGTGTATCATGATTGAGGTTACAAACAAGTTTTTGAATGAGCTTTGGTTGGTTTCTTTTTAAGCAGTAGCAGCTTGGAACTTCGACCATTCTTTATTCTTACTTCCGTATGATATAGAGCGGACCGTATGAATGTTTGCGTATGATCTTGTAATTCGGTGCTAAGTACTTTCCTGTATAAATAAATATATAATTCTATTTAGTCCGTCAATCAGATTATCAAAAAATATTAGACACGTATTTTTTTATTTGACAATCAAACAACAACGTGACGTCCCATTGTGCTAAAAAGCAGGGATGTTGCAGACATTTACATCCGCATCCGCAAAAACGATGCGGAGTTTTTGCGGATGCGGATGTAGTACAGTTCGCGACCAGATAGGGGCCAACACGGCGCGTGCCACGCGCGTGTCAGTATTTTCGTCAAATAGTCAATAAGATAGATAGATACTTACATAATTTATTTGGCATTTTGCAACAAAGTAAATAAAAAACACAATCTAATAAGAATCTTAATTTAGTTTCTGTAATCTGACGATTCGCCGTATTCGGTATTGGTGATGCGTTAGGTTCAGGCCTTTAAAACGTTATAAAATGAACCGGAATTATAACGGTATATTCCGTTAGTGTTCGAAAATTACGTTATAACAAAATCAATATTCTCCATAACGATATAAATACCGTAACAGAATAAATAACAGACCGATATATAATAATGTTATAATATCGTTTTAAAATGCGAGCCGCGCGCTACGGCTGCGCCGTTGCCGCTCTGTGCCAATGCCAACATGCCACCACGTGGGCCGTAGCGCGACGTGCGACGTTGCCGTTATGTTGTTCTAGCTTCTAAATCTTATTAATGCCTGTTTACCTCGATCATTTGCAAATTGGTTGTGAATTGTGAATATTTGGTTGGTTGCGACGATAAATGCGGCGGAATAAAAATGGGACGCAGGAAACGCAACACTGTCCACAGATTCGTGGACTTGCTCATAAATAAAAAGAAAGAGTGCCAATCTTAATAGCCCCTAGGTATACACTATTACAATATGTAAGAGGGTCAATATTTTTTATGTTAATTGTTTGTCTCGGCACTAAATCGCAAACTACAGACAAACAAGCCCTACGACCGACGGTGTTGCCGTGAGCAAAATATTATGCATAGGTATGTTGGTATGTGCTTTTGTTCATTAATCTTAATAAAATTAAAATATACTTTTAGTTTCCGACATTTTAGTTTATTTTTGATTTAGAGCCATTCCGAAAACGACAAGTTAAATAAAATCTGATTATTAAACCAAAGAATGTGTGAAAAGAGAAAAAGAGTGTGTGCCACATTTTCAGGCCCCTATTTGAGAACCTCTGGATAAGACCAGAATGCAGAAATTTTCGTCATCCAGTAAGCTATAATCACATACTTAAAATCCAAAATTTCAAGTCTGTAGGTCATTTAGTTCCGAAGTTAAGCGAAAGCGAAGTTTCGCATTTATGACACTCACTCATGATCATCAAAATAGAACTAGTACTTCCCATAAACTCAGAAAGCTGAAATTTGGTACAGAGTTAGGGTTTAATGGCCACATAAAGGGAAAACTATAAAAAATTGCTATTTCAACCCAGTTTTCTAGATACACCAACTGTATACATTACTTTGTAATCCTATACAAATATATAGGATTACAAAGTTACATTTGCAGTGAATGGGAAAATTCAAAAGCAAGAATGGGCCTGCATTCATAGGTTGTATGTATGGATAACACATTAACCTTAAAAAAAAAGTGAGATTCCATAAAAAACACTCCATGTAAAAAAGAGGCCAAGTCTCGAAACTCTTCCACCGTAAAAAGTTGTGAGATATTTCGTAGAGCCAAGTCTTAGGCATTCTTTAATCTTTATTTGCTTGCTAAATAAAATTCTGTAACTTGGCAATCACACAACTTTCCTGCATTAATGGATTTCTGCATACCTAAAGCTATGTAGTATTGTGTGATTGCCAAGTCACAAAATTTTATTTAGCAAGCAAATAAAGATAAAAGAATGCCTGAGACTTGGCTCTACGAAATATCTCACAACTTTTTACGGTGGAAGAGTTTCGAGACTTGACCTCTTTTTTACATGGCATGTTTTTTATGGGATGATGCATTTCCGATTAATGAGGCACAGAGTAGCTAAAGACAATCTGATTTGAAAATTATTAGTCAGGATATTCGTATCAGGCTACAACCTGCGCCGACAAGCCGAGCAAATCGAAAAATTCTCTATTTTACTATGACGTCGTGCACTCTAACAAACAACCTACGTTACCTAATCACAACATCGCTTACATTGCACGAGTAGGCTATACTGAATGCGAGAAAGAGGTAGCCTATAACGTTATTACATTATTATATCGGTTAAAAAAGTATCGGTTTTATATTAATGGTTTAGATTTATAACGTTATAATGGATATCGCTATACAGCGCGTCAAATATCGGTTTCGAGTATAGCGGTTTTAGGAATAATAACGTTATAAATGATAGCGCTATACGAAAATAGCGCTATTTAAAGGCCTGGTTAGGTTTGCAACAATTGTAAATCAGTCGCAGTCAGATAAATTTATGGTTTTGAGTGTTTTGCCTCAAATACCGCATCCGCATCCGCGGATGTGAACCTCGAAATATTCACATCCGCGGATGTCTAAAAAGTCGCATCCGCGGCATCCCTGCTAAAAAGTGTACCATAATGTGATGTCACACGTAACTCTCCATCATTTTTTGTTTGATTGACAAATAACAAAATACGTGTCGAATATTTGTTGATAACTTAACTGACGGACTAAATAGATTTTTATAGGAAAGTAGCCAATTGAATCTAGTGCAGAGTTCAACTGGCGTTTGACAGACTCATCATCTTCATTGTAGTTTTTTTCCGGTTTTACACTAATATATATGTACCTATCCTTTACAACAAAAAATAAAATTACCCTTTTCCATCAGTTTGTCTGTTTTCGTAACGAGTTCACATCACTAAAATCTACTTCAACTCTTGATATCCTCGTTATGAGAGACCATTGCTTCTATGTAAACGGACTTAGATTACTCATGTGTGACTCGGTAACAGGGAAGTTACACCTGTTTAGAGTTATGTGTGAGGTCGTCATCCTCGTAAAGCTGTCGTTATTGTCGTGCGGAAAATTCCTGCTGTGACCCGGTGTTGTGTCGCTCAGATATTCGCCATGCCAGGGCTGCCAAGGGTTTTCACAGGATTGACTCGCGAGATGTGTCGCGGCTACAGATCCGTCTCTTTCGAAGCGTTCTAGATAGAATGAGACTGAAAGTTTATCTCGCCGCGACACAGCTCGCGGGTCGTCCTCTGGTTGCCGTGCAGGCAACAAAGGCCCTTATTTACAAATACCTTACAGACAAACATACAATATCAATATACAAAACTTAAATGACACAAAAACCAGTTAAGACATATACTCATTTAGTTTTAGGTCTAGTTATCAATGGTGAAGTGCTTTATGTTATTGCAAATGCGACCACTACGAGGATTAACTTTACTGACATTTCGCATAAAATACTATTTGCATTTTTTTCCGGATGATGGTAATTTTTTCATGAGTCTTCTAAAACAAAACTAACCTAAATCATGCCATGAAAAGATGTAAATTTCGTAAGAAATACGACTTAGGAAATGAGAAAAGGGAAGCGTTTGAGAAGTTAGAAATTTCCACTAAGTACAAAAGTTACGAGTATGTACCTAATTTCCTTCAAGATACACGAAACGTGCACTTTCGTCTTACGAAAGCTATGACGCAGGCACTGACACTATTTATATCATTAGCACGTGCTTTATCAATAGTGTTTTGAATACATACAACTGGAGCTCTGATAGTTTAGCAACTCATGTGTGATGCGATAACTCTTTCTCAAGAAAATATTATAAAGGTCAGGCCAAGAAAGCTATGCCAGCTATATAAGCATGCCATAATAAATGGTATGGGAGTTAAGAAAACGATAGAAGCATGCCCTGCTACTAAAACTCTTTACGCCCTGTCTTGGTAACCCTTCAAAGAACAGGCATCTCTTACAATACATCAATTTGTATTTTTTTTCAGTGTCAAATTATTTGCGAAGACAAATGTCGGATCGCGGACAGTGACGTGGTGACGTGCTTTTGCAAGAACCATGGTATTTTTTTATAACATCTAT
Organism: Epinotia ramella; assembly: GCA_947578815.1. Taxonomy (NCBI): domain Eukaryota; kingdom Metazoa; phylum Arthropoda; class Insecta; order Lepidoptera; family Tortricidae; genus Epinotia; species Epinotia ramella. The sequence goes on from OX388214.1 coordinate 24,546,340, forward strand.
GTATGTATGTATGTCATCTTAAACAAATCATAGCATAATAATAATATCGTCACATCATCACATCATCAGACACAAGCACACATTCACACACACACACACGGACACGCATGCACACACGCACACATACACACACGAAAGTTAGTTGATAAGGTAATATAAGGTAAAATCATAATGTCGGAAATTCATAATAACTTTAGGATTGTCATATAAGTACTATGTTCGGAAGAGCGAGGCCTCCTGACACAGGTTCACCATACCTAATAGGAGGACTTAACCATAATGTAATTACCAACTAAGGTTATTATGTCCAATAAATTATTCTTATTCTTATTCTTATTCTATATCTTTGACATGCAAAATAATAATAAATAATATAGTTTCATAGATTAAATAAATTCGCTACGGCAGCTTAGTGGTTCAGACATGCGGCTGTCAAGCGGCGGTCGTGGGTTCCAAACCCGGCTCCTACCAATAGTTTTTCGGAACTTATGTAGGTACCTACTTACGGAATATTTATCGTTAGCTTTTCGGTGAAGGAAAACATCGTAAGGTAACCGGGGTCATCCCAATAAGGTCTAGTTTTCTCTCTGGGTGGGAAGGTCAGATGGCAGTCGCTTTCGTAAAACTAGTGCCTATGCCAAATTTTGGGATAGGTGGCGGACCCCGGGCTGGATGATGAATAAAGTTTCATAGATTGACGTAACTCAAACATTAATACAATAGATGGTCACCAGCGTTCAAAAATAGTTTCAAGTTTTCCCGACATCACAAACTTGTCTTTTGGCAACCCTGCCACGTAACACGGTAACTCAGTTACATATATAGTGCGTCATTGTCACGTGTGACTTATTGTACGGACAATACCGCTTTCAATTAGTCGTATCTCTACACGTCTCGTAGTTACGTACGCCTTTTAGTTAATGAATAATGACGACGAAGTAAACAAAACTACTCCGTTAGGTCACTTACCTAATCAGAGCTTATTAACAGCCGTGCCGTTTATTGAATCTATATTTACGAGTAGCTATGCCACACTGACTGACGAAGTGATAGGACTTCTCGTCTCTCAATTTACAACAACAGTCAAGTGTAAAAATATACGTCATACAAGGGGTAGGCAGACACATAACGTTTAATAGGCAGTGCTACTTCTAGCAATTATGCATCCATCTCCGCTCCCTAATTAGGATGCTAAATTCAGGTAAGGGTCCATGAGCCCCTTTCTATTTTCCGTTATCAACACACGTGTGCGTCTAGCGCGCTCGACGGGTTAAAAGCAGGGAAATGTGCTATAGCAGTAATAGGTTGCTGGCCTATAACACACTAAAGCCCTATCCCGTAGAGTCAACTTCAACGACACCTAAGGATAAAAATAACAATCGAGAAAGATAGGAAGGAAAAGGAAAAGAAGACCAAGAAAAACTTACATGGAGTAAATAAAAGAAAAATCAAAGCTTCACCTTATGAATAAAGGGAAGCTCAGAACATTGAATAAGTTGGAAATACGGGTTATGTATTTTCTGGAAAAAGGATGGAAGAATGTAGTCAAATGGAGAAAAAAGCAAGAGGTCAAATTATCACAAAGTTATATGTGTCGAAAATTTAAGAGGGGGAATGTTCTGTCCCTTTTCCGCAAAACACACCTTATGAAACGATTGTCATTTACTGTGACGCTCGAGGATCGTGACGTCACGATCTGCTAGCCAGGTCTCTCTCTAACTGGCAATATTAAAACGGTGTAGCTTCGTAATTTTTTGAGATATTTTAATGGGATTTTCGTCATTCATTAGGCATATTTTTGCCTTCTTTCTTTTGAAGTAATAATACATTTTGAGTCCTCACCCATTACAAGAAAATACAATGAATTAAACGTGAATATAAAATGAAGTCATTATAATTAACATGCCCTTGTGACTGTTAATACAATTTTAAACGTTATTTAATGATTTGTACAAAGATTGAATACAGTTAAAGTTTTGAGGTAACTAGTAGAGTCTTTTGTCGATGATAGGGCAACTTCTCCGAGTTTTTTTAACACATGAACCTCTTGCCGCATCGAAACTTTGCAAGCAAACCGCCTTTTTTGAATCAGTGATACTGATTACCATTACAATACGCGCCACATTACATTGTGTTTTATCAAACAGAAACTGATTTCTCACAAGTTGGCGTCTTTGATGCTACCTACTAGTACTGTCGCAACTTATATTCCAATATTCTTTAGAATAGGCAATAGGCCTCATGTTCAAATTGATAACGTAGTGATGCTAAATGGATAGTAAACCATCAAATTATCGTAATAAAGTATAAATTATAAAATAAAATTAAAATCATAAAAAGATATGAACCTTGAAGATTTGGAAAAAATATGCTTTTTTTTATTGTCCAATAGTAAATTTAAAGCTACCAATAGAATCCTTACGCTTTTACAGAAACAAACTTGTATGACAACTATGTTTAAACGCAGTATTTCGCGTTGAAACAACAATTTACCTGATTTTCCATACGACGATTAGTACAACTGCCACTTGTGTCTATCAGTATGAAGCGTTTTGTGCTGCCGCCAGCGAGGTCAATCTTTGTCTCTATTTTTTGGGTATTTGTGTTCTTTAATTGTAGTTGGTCCCATACAAACATTTGTTCCTCTCCAAAAACTGGTTCGAATGACATCATAAAACAATCTTAGTCCGCATCCGTATTGTTTATAACTATTGATTAGGCTGCTACTTACCAACCAGGAATGTTAACCTCTTTGTTAAAGCTAGTTCTACGGCTTCGTCCCGAAACTTACTCATTGTGTCCATTGACTATACAAATTAAGGCCGCGGTGGGGCTGCACCACCTGGCCTTCTTCTCTACAATAGCTACCAATTAATTTTTAAAGTGTAACCCCAATCGTGGCACGAGATCGATTATGGCTCTAAAAGTTACGTTCGAAGTGTTTCCATCACGCCACCGAGACACGAAATGTCAGGTTATATCGGATCGGAGTATAATGAGCTAGGCTGTTGGACTTGACTTGTGGCATCAGAATTGAAATTGGTTTGCTATTACTCGCGCACTTATTCTGAAATTCCAGAATATTTGTCTGCTTGGGATCTTTTTTTACAACACGGTCCGTTGGCTCTAAGAATGGTATTCGGGTTAAGGCGAATCATATCCTAAATACTTGCGCGGGCTGTATAGGTCGAGACTGTATAGATAGACTTGAAATCCGCGCAGCACATTCATGAGACGCGTTGCACAGGTTTTTGATACCGGCGCTATTATTCTTTACGCGCTCATGCGGCTCACCCCAGTCACCCCACCTGTCACGTCTAAAGGAACTAGACCTCTACCTACTCTTAGTTACTACGAATCGCGGCGTCAAGGTATATTTGTGGGTGAGCGTTGAAGTGAGCTTACAAGTTAAATAATGGCGGGGCGGATGTCTAAAATCTTGGCAGATGCTGGCGGCTTTTTATTCATGTCACGTCCATTGAGGTTACTATGGGGCTAGTTAAATTTAATTTGAAAATTGTCCCCTAATATATAGCCCTACCATGCACCATACTTGCACACAGAACCTATGGCCGTTGGGGTGGAAAGGTTCTCGAGTGGCGACCACGTACCGCGCAGCGTGGATAGGCCCCCACAAGGTGGCCTGATGACCTGGCGTCAGCTGGAGTCAGCTGGATGCGGGTGGCGCAGGACCGGTCATCGTGGCACTCTTTGGGGGAGGCCTACGTCTAGCATGCTTTGGGTCGCCAATGCACATATGCTGACGAGCAGAGCATTACATCGAATGTCATCAGTCATCGCTCCGGGGCCAATATCACTGAAAAGGCCGTATGGGTCTCCCGACAAAGCATCCGTTAGGGCACAACACGTCACCAAATGTTTGCCATGACAGCACTATGAATACTATGATAGATAATCCGAATTGCCGCATCTTTATGGTTAATTCTTATAAATTATAAATAACGTCTTACTGTGAAGACCTGATCGGTCGCCGGCACGCAAACTGGCATGCATAACATCGAATGTCATCAGTCATGGCTCCGGAGCCATCAATATCACTGAAAATCACGAAACAACATTTAAGTAACTGTTTAACTGACGTTTCATGGAGCCATTTTGTTCTTTCTAAAGGAACCTGGGGCTGGGACTCAATACGTCCGATAATCCGAAGTAATCCGAACTGTTGGGTATTTTGAACAACCGTTATACAACAATGTGTGGTAAATGGCAGCCTAAGCTGGACAAATATATTATGTCAAGGTGATAATTTAATCATAAATTATTAAAAAAAAAAACTACCAAAAAACTTCTGCTTTTATGACATCCACAGTTAGCAGTGTATTATAAATTATATTATATATTTTAAATTATATTATATATTTCACTAACTAATATCTCTTACCCCTACTCAAGTACTCAAGAGTCCACGCGACTGTCGACTGGCTGGAACGTGTCACGGTCGACCTTTTTGTTCTGGAAAAGGCGCAGGGCTCCAACTTTTCTGAGGTTGAGGGTTTTAAACTTAAAGGTTAAAGGGAGAAACGTGTGCTCTTTTATCGCCAGATTTGAACGGGAACGTGTTCTTTTTAAATGTCAAAGAAGTGACTAATAAGTCTGGAATGGTACTTCAATAGAAGTACCAATAACTTTCAACTTTGCGAGTAAATGCAAAAAATGTGTAGGTACAAGTACATTTCGTTCCGAGTTTTACAAATTTCGTATTTTATTTTGATACAGGTGATGTAGGTTTAGGTACATCGCCATCGGTAACTAAGGCTCCATCCCAGTAACCCTTACTACAAGAGAGCTGTAATTCGGCTTGGGTATATAAATCAATTATTTACACCGTAATAAACTGCAGAATAAATTGTTTTTTTTTCTTTTAGGGTACTTCCCCTACATTTAAAGTGGATGTATTTTTTTTCGTTCTAAACCCATGGTGCCGGTATCGTTGGAAAGCTTGTTTAAACAAATTATGGGTTAGTTACTTCAAACCATTCACCAACCGACTCGGTGATCTGTTTGCGTTATACGTATTAGCCTTTAAAGCCCAAATATTTGTTGTGTCTCTTGCCGACTAAATGGCTACTGGGAATGTGAAAATCTTCGTGGCAGTAGAACATATTTATGAATTTCGAATGAAAACTATCACGGCTAAGTAGGCATAACTAGTTACGAGTATAATAGTCGACCAACTTAATGTGTCAAGTACACCAACTTTCGTACAAATTCGGCCGACGTAACCGCACCATTTAGTTGGCGCGCGCGTGTCGATCTGTCGATGTAATAAAGAAAGATAGGCAACTACGGAACCCTACACTGCGCGTGGCTCGAAACGCACTTGGCCAGTTTTTTTTACTATTCACCTCGATTGGGCAGGGCTCGATGTTCTAAACTATGACATAAAGTTGTGATGCTATTTCCAGAGGATTGTTAGTTGATACGCATCTTATATATAAGATGAATCCATCTTCATTATTTTTGTAAGCTTCTCTACAAGAAGGCCTGCAAGTGAAATACATATCTATTTCCAGGTATAAGTGAAGCGAAGTTGAGTGGACCTAACAAATACAGAATCCAGAAACTTGCATGTCGATCCCAACAAAGTGTAATAGTACCTTATATCACCGCTTCAAGATCGATTATCGCTTGGCAGCTCCTGGCGTGTTCCTAGAATCCTTCGGCACCGCCCATGGACATGCGAATGACAGGGTATTCACCACGCCTTCTATAGGACTCACTTATAATCACCTCAGTGCAACCAGTCAAGTGTTACCTTCCGATTAGACGGTTTATGGTGAATGAATGGACCTTCGAGAGATTCAACAGTGTAACCTTTTCACGGTTACTTATCTGAAACACTAAACTTTTTTGTCCTTTTTTCATTTTGGCATTGACTTTTCGACAAACTTCGTTTCACTTTTTTTTCGTTTCCGACACTTCACTTCGAACGTTAACAGCTGGTCCGTTTATGGTTTCGCTTTTGTAATTTTTTGACAAATTAGTAATGATTCCCAATTATTGGTATAGCCGTAATATCATTATTCCAACGTAACTATTCCGTGGATAATCTGTTCGTGTTTTATGAAATCGGCTTTATTATATTTGACATATTATTGTTTATACGGAGCAAACATATGTTACTAATTCACAATCCTCCCAATGCTGTTTTTTTATCTCTATTGGTATTAATTAGTCATCACGCTTTGCAAATTATACCTAAGTATGTAATACATATATAAGAATTAGGTAGTAGGTAGTAAAAAAGTGTTCGGTTCTGGCGCTTCGCCGGCCGCTACCGCGGCACGCTCGCTTCGCTCGCTCGGCTCGCGCGCTTTAGGGTCACGGTTCTACCTAACACTCCTCCTCGCTTCGCTCGTCGTCGTACCTACACCGACCTGCCTTAGAGTCTCTATGAAACTACGTTGAACTTCACTCAAAATGAACATTTGGCTAAACGTATGGAATGCGGAAATTAATAATGGATAAGTAAAAAATTCGCTGTGAAACAAAAGTCGTAACAAGCCGAAGCTCAAATGACAGTAGCGGTAAAAGTTTTGGATAACACTGAAACATTTGGATAATATCTCAATCAATATAAATGATAAAAGTAATGAATGGTATATTCGGAGAAATCATAAAAATACGAAAAATTTAGTGATTGCGATAGGTTACCCCTTTTCACCGACTGGTTAATTAACTAGGTAATGCGTCCACTGGATGTGAAAGCGATGCCATGACAAGGATCATGTATTAGAGAGCCACGCTCTTATTGGTGGAGTAATTTCAAACTTATTCTACAGTTCTCTATTGTTCCAATTAATATAGAAAAGTGTAGTGTGGTGGTTTCCCCCTTGCCTTCTACACCGCAGTTTACGAACCGAGTTGGTCTTGCCGTGATACCTGAACAAGAGCCCTACCAGATTACTATATTCGTTTTCCCGTCGGCACTAGTGCCACTGCCGTCTGCCTGACACCAGAGGTTTCCGACACAGGATATTGCAGCTGTTTATAGAGAAGCTCCTCCTACAAGACTTCCGACTACATCCTGATAATCCATCGTCTGTGTGGTCAGGCCAGGCCACGAGATAACCATCACATCTGATGGCCAGATGGATGGACGGGATGGTACTACAACAACAACCGACAAGAGCTCTTTGTTTACTTTCGGTGTGTCCCAGGTTCAATACATCTCATAAATTAACTCTTCTTCTTCATGTTGAGGTTCCTCAAATAAAAGATGCCCAATGAGCAGCGATGCGGACAGCTCTAGCAGTCGCGTCTCTCAGGTCATGTTCCGAGTAAGAGTGAGGGCACGCCATCAGGTGACCACGGTTTGCGGTGCTGTATTGCAAACGGATTGGGTTGATTGGCCACGCAGTCCCATCTGGCCATGTCTTCCTTGCAGCGGCCAGCTTGTGAATAAATGAAGTAATGTATTAATATTGGTTACGAATCTTGGATCAAGCCATAGTAGGGAATTAGGGATATATGGTGAGATGAGGCGAGACAGGTTGTGAATAGCTGGAAGCGTGCTGATGGCTGGGAAGCACGAAGAACTATAACGACGCACGAATAACTTTTGAGTTTCCGTGTCAAGCTGGCATTAGTATTTATTAGAGGAACCCATTACTTCTTAGGTGGGAATTATTGGTGTGAATTGGTCTTTAATGTATGTGTGTCATGTTTATGTTTTAACATGTTTTGTGTACAATAAAGTGCTTACATACATACATACAGTCAGCATCATATAGTTAGTAGCAACCAGAGTAGCCAAATATATCGGAACACGTCTTTATTACTAAAGAATTAAGGACGTGTTACGATATATTTGGATACTTTGGCTGCTACTAACTATATGATGCTGACTGTACATACATACATAAAGTTTGATCTTCGCTACAAGTCCCCAAACAATAAGGCACGTGTTCATGAAACGTGCCGTGCTATTCTCGATTTTTCTCGGAACTTTTTTTCTGAGCACAATAGGTATTTTTCTCAGAAACCCTTGAAAGTTTTAACTGTGAAGCCTATAAACGCCACGCCATATTCATGTTTGTGTTATTGTTAACTTAATCAAGTAAATGTGAACAAATAATAAAATAAATATCTTTAAAAAAAAATGTTATGACAATCACTGGATAAGTTATCTGGCTTGATCATTCAATAATATGACATACTACCTAAGGTTCCACAGACTTAGTTTCCAATTAATGTTTTAGTGCGAAAATAGTGAAACTAAAATTAAACTGGTCTTGTTTTAGTTAAGGCTAGTGCAGAACAGCCTTTCATGCTATACATACAGTCGTATTTTTATGTGACTGCGGTCTTTGTAAGCTTGAGGTACTTCAGCTACACACACGACAGAGACAAATGTAGTCCCCTCTCTCTTAATACAGCGTATCCTGTTACTGGCGACCAGGAACACAACACCACAGACATGCAAGTAGTGATGTATTTTTGGCTGCGGTCTTTGTAAGGTTGAGGTAGGTACTTCAGCTACACACACGACAGACAAATGTAGTCACTCTTAACACAGCGTATCTTGTGCCGACCTTACCGACGACCAGGAACACAACACCACACACATGCAAGTATTGCAAGTAGTGATGTATTTATGGCTGCGGTCTTTGTTAAGATGGAGGTACTTCGCCAGGCTGCTTCAAGTATATGCGGTATGCCATTCCGCTGTGCCCACAATTCAAAACAGCTATCAACCAACAAGAACTCACCACCACACACTCAGGGTGGTTGGGTTAGTAGACTTAGTAGAAAGAAAGAAAGTAATATATTTATTTGGTGTGACCAAGACATTACAAGCGGCCTCTTACGATTACAAACCGTTTAGTGCAACCCACGCTTAGAGAGCAATTGGACCCGATTCTAAAGTGGCCTCTATCTAAACTTCCTAATTTTATTTAGGTGTCGCTAAAACACTTTGCTATTCTATGAGCAGCTGTCATAATCAAATAACAGCGCTAATTTGAATCTGACGTTTCTTATTTTAGGCGGTCTATACAACTTACTTAGCTGCCTAAACGCAATTCTAAATATGTCGTTTTTAATCTGCCGCCTAAATTATGTCTAAAAATTAGACAATTTAGTTTTAGGCTAGTCAAGCCATGTGCACGTAGAATCGGGTCCATTAGTGATCTAATCATGACTCCGGTCTTCATTCATTAGCTGTCAAAGTACGAATGGGTAATTCTCAGACAAAAACTGCCCTCTAGATGTCAGGTGATTTGACGCAATCCCTATAGTAGGGCAGTTTCAGGTGATAATGTGGAAAAAAAAATGGTGCTTTTGTCCAGCGTGTCCACATTTACGACAATTTGTTCGAGCATTCTGTCCCACAACTATAGTAGATTTTCATCGTATTGTTTAGTTATTTCCTGTCAATGTCAGTGCAGCCTACGTACTTGCATCTGACATTGTTTTTGTAAACGATATCTCCAACAAGCTGGCCCTTTTAACTCGAATCGGAGGCCAAGACTCGCTTTGGACCGGTAAGCCATTCTACTTGCTCGGTTTTTTTTTGTTATTTGAAACGCTCCGAGAACCCAGATACTCCTCGCCTCTTCAGTTCTCGGCCCGCTATCAGTGTCCATGTCCACGTCCACGCTTTCTAATGGCATCGCGTGTGCATTAATGTGGTCGCGTGAGCGGCTCGCGTGCCGCGGTGGCGTGCCGCGGGGCGTGCGGCGGTAGCGTGCGGCGTGCGGAGCCATCCCTCGGCGTCAAGTCGTAAAACTAATTTGAGTGGAATGGTCGAATGGTAGTTGCAGATGGTTCTAGCTATGTTGGTGATCTTTGCGCTTGGGTAGAACGTAGCTATGGAGGGTAGAATGTTTGAAAAATGTGCTACTGTGTAATAGACACGTGAACGGCATTTAAGGCGTGCAGTCAGGGGTATTAGTCGTACAAAATATTAGTAATAAATGTCTGTGCACGCCTTTATGACACTGACAATAGAGTCCTGTTATTTATGTCCTTATTTATATACGTATATTAATACCCCTGACTGTACATACAGAATTCCAGCGTTTACACTGGTTCAACGTAGGGTTTGCAAAGCTTTTATTTAACTTGCACTATTCGTACGTATTTAGAAATATATTGTCTTTCAACATTTGAAATGGTTTAAATTTTCAGCCCCTTATCAAGATAATTACGCTTCTTGATAATTATAGGATGATTATCCTATAATTATCGGACAATTATCACCAGTTCGGTCAACTTTGCATAATCCGAACTGATTTTTTTCTTGTATATAAGAGGAACCCCACGGCGCGGCACGTCACGTTGACACTTCGTGTGTTCGGATAGACGCAAGTGCGGAAATACACGTTCGAATACTTCGAATACAGTTCACTTTCACGAGCGCATTTTTTTATTATAAATCGATAATTATCCTTTCGAACCCTGCCGATAAAGCTGAAATTTGGCATACTGTAGGCGAGGCCGCAATATTAATGTAAAAATTACAATCTCATAGCACCGAGTACGTTTTATGTTTACCTCCTGCGCTCGAGAGTAGGTACTGACTGCTTTTGCAAAGCGATAATCCTCGTATGACGCATGAAAAGCAAAACATACGGCAAGTCAAAGGTTAACGAAGCATTTCCGAGCACTCGTCACGCAGAGTAAACAAGACTACCAAGTGTCTGCAGCGACTACGCGTGCCGCGGACTTCGTGGAATCAATCTGGTCAGCGCTAACATCGGTCTCTTGTTTAATAAGAAACCTTTTCATGCACTTTCTATCAATTGTGGTTTTTACTCACTGTTAAGCCGGTTCACGGTCAACGCAATGTGTTAATTTAATTAGATCTAGGGACTACAAACGAGACAGTTAACTGACCATTCTGTATTTATATAGAACCTTATTGCAATGCACATAAAGTCCACACAAATCAGATATCAGATATTTTTATTTTTCAGAATACAGTTATAAAAGGTTTTACAGTATAAACTGATGGTCGGTCAGCTGTATTGTCGAAAGTATGACGCCTTTCATCTTTTAACCCTTGGCATGGCTGGTGAACGAAAGTCACACTGTGTGCCTGGTGGGTCTGACAAACCCGTAAATGTAAAAAAAAAATTACATATGAATTGTTTTTTTAACTTGTTGGTTTGTGTGTTTTTGGTTATTTTGTACATTATTTTTACTAGAAATAAAAACAAGTCTTAATCCAAGAAACTCCATAAGAACTTATTACATAAATAAAAACATTTGATATTTCCATCAACAAAAATAGACTCTCATGTCAAAAAACATAAAAATTAAACTTATACCTAAGATCAACGTCAGTCTTAGGTTTATTTAAGGCACTGATATATCATTGTGACTATCTATAAAATATATACTCGTATGTATATAAAATATATACGAAACATAACGTAAATGTACTTAGCGATAAAATGTTACGCCGTATGCCTGGTCGGGTTTCTCAGGCCCGCGAGCACTTTACGCACGTCCAAATCGAAAGGGTGCTCGCGGCCGACTGCGGGAGCCGCGTCAAAACGTCGGGTAGTTCATGACGCGAAGCTACTCAGAAACGCGACGCGGTAAATTTAAAATTTCAAAAAATAACGACGGATTTTTCACAGCCCGAGTCTGTCAGACCCTACCAGGCATGCAAAGGGTTAAAATGTAACAAAGTGTTATCCACATGATTGCTTTATTGCTTGATAACTAATTAGGTAGTCGTAATTACCATTGGCCCGTTTCATAGAGCTACAGTACACACATTGTCACAGTACATTACAAGTCTAAATAAACAACACTGGGGTGCTTGACCAATAAAATTTCCCCCATACAAACTTTGCACCCCTATTTAACCCGCTTAGGGATGGGTTTTTCCAAAACCCTAAAATTGCTTTTCTTGTATAAGGAACACAAACTTTCAAGTCTTTTACTTAAAATTGTACTCCATCCCAATGCAAACTTTCAACCCCTTTTTTGGGGATGGGGAGGGGAGGGAGGAATTTTCATTTCTTACTTACGTTATATAAACTACCTATTCTGAAGATACAGCTTTCTAGGTTTAACGGTTTGAGCTGGGCGTTGATTTAAGTCAGTCAGTCAGGACTTTTACGTTGGATAACTTGAAGCTTCGTGAAACCCACATGCAATTGATGTCAACAGCTGTCACGCCATTTAAAAGTCTTTCATAAAACTCGGAAAAAAACATACTATCCACACATGCTCTTACTAACACAATCTATCGTTCTCTTTAGTACGTTTGTGCCGTTTAGATTATTTAGTTGGCTGTATTATTAAGAGTGAAGCTGAAGACCCATTCGTTGAACCTCCCACGTCAATTGGAACTGACCTGGCTAAAGACTCGATACATGACTCAATTGACGACGTATTCGAAAGGACCGGAGCTGCCTATCAAGATAATAAAGAAAATGATTGACTTAAATTATGATGTGTCGGTAACCTTAGACTGTATTAAATAAGAAAGATTGTATTGTCTGCTTCGTCTGAAATTGACGTAAGAAACAGTTCACGTCATCTGAGTCAGTATTCAGATATAGATCGGCTAAAATGCGCTGGATGCGGGTGGCGCAAGACCGGTCACTTTGGCACTCTTTGGGGGAGGCCTATGTGCAGCAGTGGACGTCTTTCGGCTGATAGATGATGATGAATGATAAAAATATGTATTAAACGAAAGAACGCGTGCAAAGTTGATTTTTACAAAAGTCGACGTATGGTTAAACAAATGTTGAACCTCGTAACTTATGAATAATCAGATTAATTTCATTTCACATATATATATATACAACTACAAATACATATCTAGTAAGTACGGTTTGTAAGAAAATAACATCCTGCAGTTCCATTTCTGACTTTCACAAAATGTCTAATCGTTGAACATAACCACAACGCAGCATACATAAACCAGCAAGGGCATAAAACTTGCAAAAGATCTTAAATAATTCCAATCCCCAAGGAAGTGAATAACCGTAGTTTTGCATAACATAGTTTAATGCAAGGCTTATCATGGTTGAGTAATGGGAGCGGGCGGTAGAAATGCGACAGTGACGTGCAACACGCGAGCACCTCGACACGCCACCGCTATTCACGACGCTGACGACAAACCAGGAAACATCTGAGCTCCCATTAAGGATACTTCTTATGAATCCGAAGGCCCAGTTATACTAGAGCCAAGTAGTGAAGTTGTGAATGATGTGATTCGCCTAACAGCACGCCACCCTGCACTTGTAATTGGTGAGCGGCTGCGGTTTCTTCCCCGGATCTTCTAAGTGGACTGCTTTAGACACGCGAGACGGGATGGCAATCGTCTTTTCAAATCGGTAAATGTTAGTAGAAAGCATGGCATCGAAATCGTACTTTGCTCGAAGATTATGCTTTGCACAAGTAAAGCTATTACGCACATAAGGCCGGTCTTAGTGAGTGCCAGTATCCTTTGCAACGAATTAGGGCCCCTTTCTCTTATTACACTACCCTGTGTTGCTCAAAGAAAGATAAAAGAGGGTCTCTGAATACCGTGTAATGTGATAACATGTTACCTTGATGTTGAGAACTTGGATTTTTAAATTACACTTAGTTTGGTGTATTTTAGCTCAACGATACTTTCATAAAACGGAAGAACTTTAGTTTAGAGTTTAAATATAGAATAAAAGTAGTTCCAGTTCCGATTAGTGAGTTCCCGATTTCAGTTCTAAAATAGAAGACGTAAATAACGCTCCTAAACTCCTAACGGTACCAACGCATGAACATCCGTAAGAAATGTCACAAAAACCAAGTAGTCGGAAGATCAAAAGAGCAACACACCTTACAAAACATAAAACTTTATGGACACCGTTAACATATTCAGGTTTGGAAGCAATAAACGCAGATAACGTAACTTTTAAAAATAAAATGGTATGTTTAACATTGTAAAAAGTAAAAGCTCGCTTCATCTTCGTTTATAGCATTAACGCCTGGGCCATTGTCGAAATTCGAAGTTTCATTTGGCCTTAAACCGGCAGTACCGTTCCGTTCAACTGTTAACTTTTTAGGCTGCTTCTAGATAGTGAGACCACCCAATTTTCAACACCTTTTGTTTCGTGTTCAATACACATTGTTTGCGAAGGCGACAAGAGGCTAACTGTAAGCTGACTGACCTTTTCTCTTAAGCCTCATTAATGATTTGCCATGTTAAATCCTACTGACGGATTATCCGACTTCTTTTGTTCTTCGATCCTCCACTGACCTTTATGCACGTGCTACTTCTTGGCTAATGACGCGACTTATCTATCTTTTTTGTGTCGTTGCAACGGTATTTCGCCTTACGTCAATTTCTCGAACGTCACAGATGTTTTCGTCACTTGAATGCAAGCAGTTCTTGCACAGAGGTGAAATATATTTTTCGTATTACGGGTTCAAAACACTGATCTAGCAAATATGTAAAAGGTTAATAAATAAATTTATCGCTTTTCTTTTAACTGGTGGTATAACATTGTTCTTTTGTTTCAGGTAATGAAGGAAGCCCCACGGTTTCGTGCCTTCCTAGTCCTCCCACCTTTCTTCCAACTTTCCGATCCGAGTTTATTTCTGTCCTCTCGTGGGTGGTTTACTACAAGTCGTCAGTCGAGTTAAATAATACTTTTTATCGGTAAATATTTTTATATCGCAGGAAGCGTTTGATTGCTTGAGTGATATATTTAGAAGTGGTTATATAAACATCTGAGGTGATAAGAGACGTGGTGGGTGAAGCCGCCTCGTGACATGTTAGTTCCGTAAAGTGGATCTAGAATGACAGACATTCAGATGTGTTCTTTGAGTAATGAATGGAAGAATAACTTATACAAATGTGACATGTTCCCGACTGCATCGCCCTTTCTTTCAAAAAAAGAATGACAGGGATGTGAAACGTGGGACACGAGGACACCTTCACATTTTGTAAAGTGACTACCGGCCAAGGTGTTAAAACATGTCTGTCACAGAGTTCTTTATTGGTTGAACTCGTGTTGACGTATCTTTGAATACCAAAAATACAGATCAACAAAATATACAACGAGAACCGAATTTGAAGTGTACCTACTCGTAGTATTCGCTGTTAGCCGGTTGAATGTTGCTTGTATAGAATACAAATTCGATTCCGTCCCCGCGATGATGATCGACATTAAATCAGCGAAGCAATGTTGCCAATAATGGCGCGCCAAATCTGGCTGTCCATAAACCGTAAACAACTACATAAAAACTATTCGCCACGCGCATGTCGTGTTGTATCGTCACGCTCTGCACAGTCACGTTCCTTTACATTTTTCTACATCACCAAATACATCAATGCTTTAACAAAAAGTCACAAGTTCTTACGTTTTATAGTGACTTAATCCCTTTGGTTCCGGAGGTAGGATAGAGATGTGTGCTTTGTCCGAAACTGGGTGGTGAAGGTCAGCCACTATCGATAGATCACGTTGAGTTGAGTTGAAAAACTACACAAAGGTTAGATCGAGTCTTTGCAAAACAACCACATGCGGGCTTGTGGGCACTCGTTTTAAATGCCTCGTGTACTTTCAAAGCGGAATTCTAATCTAAATGCCTACGTTATAGATTAAAGTTATATTTATAGACAGACATAGTAATAAATATTCAACATTTGATCGGCGATACAAGTTTTTATTTATTCTTACGAGTATGCAAATGAATCATACACAGATTTGAATTCAAATTTGTTTTTTCTGGTTCCTTTTATCAACCAATGATGATAGTAATATTATATTCAAATTGATAACGTAGTGATGCTAAATGGATAATAAACCATCAAATTATCGTAATAAAGTATAAATTATAAAATATAATTAAAATCATAAAAAGATATGAATCTTGAAAATTTTGAAAATATATGCATTTTTTTTTTATTGTCCAAGAGTAAATTTAAAGCTACCAATAGAATCCTTACGCTTTTATAGAAACAAAATTGTATGACAACTATGTACATAAACGCAGTATTTTGCGACCGAAACAACAATTTACCGGATGTTCCATACAACGATAAGTATGTACTTACAATTATTTTGTACAAGTGACGTCATACTTGTGTGTCTATCAGTATGAAGCGTTTTGCGCTGCCGCCAGCGACGTCAATCTTTGTCTCAAATGTATGGGTATTTATGTTCTTTAATTGTATAGTAGCTCCCATACAAACATTTGTTCCTCTCCAAAAACTGGTTCGAATGACATCATAAAAAAATCTTAGTCCGCATCCCTATTGTGTGTTTTGTAGTTATTAATAAGTTTATATTGATACGAGTATGTATGTTAGTCTTCAAGGTATTAGTAATATGGGCCTTGTTGCCTGATTGAAATAAATAAATATCCACTACTGTGTTAGCTGATCTTACTTTGCGATCCTACAGCCACTCCAAACTTTATTTTGCTCTGGGTCGCCCTAGCCAAATCCTTTATTGTCTGTCCAACTGCGAGATAAATGTCATTCTAACAGCAAGTGCTTCCCCTTCTTCTCGCCTCAAATTCTTAAACCTGTCTCAGGTTAGCCAACATATGACCCTGATATTAACCGTGTTTTTATGAAGGCAATACCTCTAGCGTCCTTAACTCTCGGGAATATGAGTACTTAATACTTTTTGTCGCTTAATCTATGACCCAAATATTGCAGGCTGCGTCGTTGATAATTGGTTCAATACATAACCCGCTCATGGTAAAGCAGATCAAAGTAGTAAACATGTTGGTGTTTTTCCATATATAGTTTACAGTTTTAGCAGATCAAAAATGGCATAGACAATCTGGTTCTAGAACAAGGTTCGGAACAGGTTATCGAGACCTTAGACCTTAGATTTCGCGGGCCGGATTGAGTTACAACAGGTTGGCTTGTAAACTGGTTTCGTCATACAAAAAGTATCCTGAGAGAGCCGAGGGCCGACTGTGGGAACGTTCTCACGTCTCCGTTCCAGCCCGCTTCCTAGCCAACGTAGCATAATATCTCCTGTGCTGTATCAAACTTGATTAACGATAATATATTTGTTAGAATTAATTGACTCATTCTAGTAATAGTATAGATAGTAATGTTTTTGTTTGGATGTTTGTTGTTCTATGACGCAAAAATGGCGGATGGAATTCGCATACAATTCGGCACACAGATCCATACTAATATTATACATGCAAAAGTGTGCCTGCCTGTCTGTTACTTAAACTGCTGAACCGCTTTGGATGAAATTTAGTATAGAGATAGTTTGAGACCCGGGGAAGGACATAGGTAGTCTTTATTCCGGAAATCATCCCCAAAGGAGGTGATATGGGGGACGAAAGTTTGTATGGAGCTACGATATAAACGAGTTCCTTGCGGACGGAATGGCGGGCAGAAGCTTATATAAAATAAATTCTCTAGGCGAATCTTAAACAAATTAATCATACCGGTTGCGTATTTTCCGAAAGCGATATGGCGAATGATATTAATTATGAGTAGATAGGTATATATGTATATGTCTTTATTTGTATTAATCAAACATTGTCAATTATTACATAAAACGATTAATTTAAATAAATAAATAACTATCGTCGGTTTTTTTATTAAGTAGTCGAACTAACTTGACAGTTCATTGCACACGAATGTTGCCACGTTTCGCTAGTGCTGTTAATATCGATATTTAAAAAATCCAGTTCATACAAGAGGTTTAGTAAAGCCGTTTGTATACTAGTGTTGTTATCATTGTGTAAAAGTTATGTAAATAATAGCTTGATAGAATTTGGTTTCTAAGAAGTTCTTTGAGCTATTATTGTATTATTTGCCAATACGAATAAGATGTATATAGTCTGATCCACCATCCGTGTCACTGGAAGGCAGCTGAGAGACAAATTCTATTTCATTCTTACGTTAGTTTTAGTATAAACATAGATGAGTATGTATTTTCGGCTATTCTACTACTGACACGGTTGGTGGACGGACTATGCAAGGTAGGTTTCTACTTTGTGAATTCAAATTCCTATTTAAACTGTAAAAATAACTATGTAGATTCTGGTAAAGTTAGTAACATAAAATAGATTTATTATTCAACAATGTATACAAGATGTATACAAGATGTATACATTGTACATTGTGAGGAAACCGGTCTAATCCTAATAAGGTCTAGTTTTCCCTCTGGGTTCAGATGTTCTCTGGGGTCAGATGGCAGTCGCTTTCGTAAAACTAGTGCCTATGCCAAATCTTGGGATTATGTGTCGCAACGGACCCCGAGCTCCTTTAGGGGCACAACCGGGAACAACGCTAGGAGGATGATGAATGTATACAAGATGTCTAAAACATGATTATTTTCTAATTGTATAAAACCTTTTCCATACTTAGTATGATTACTTGATAAATTACAATTTGAATCAGATTTATAGTAGGTACAACGTTATATCGACATATTTGTATCGGCATAAACCTATCACTATTTATTTTTCCTATGTCTGACAACATTTTCAGCTGTCAAGTTAGTTCGCCTAATTAAAAATCCGACTTTACATTTACGACACACACACATTAACTACGTTTTTTACTGTGGTAAATAAAGCTAATGTGGTTTAATTATGGAAGTAACTCGAGGAGACAATATTAACATTTATCTTTATACTAATATAAGGACAACAAGCGGTTATAATAAATTTCATGTCGTACAACGGACCGACGGTTTTATTAGTCCTTTTGACGCTTTTATTGCCGACTGTACTTTAGGATTATGTAGTTTAGGAGTTGCTATGGTCATCTTTTGTATCCATCATCGCATCAGCTCCGTGGCGCCACGTTGTAACACTTGTAACCAAACTTACATCATCATCATGTCAGCCGAAAGACGTCCACCGCTGGACATGGTCTCCCCCAAAGAGTGCCACAATCACCGGTCCTGCGGCACCCGCATTCAAACTTCCATAAGCCAAACTAGCTTCTGCCCGCGACTCCGTCCGCGTGGAACTCGTTTTTCAAAAAAAAATTCAAAAAAAAAATCAAAATTATTTATTTTCAACAAGGTTTTTACATTTAGTGTTCATTTCTCCCTTTTAAGTTAGACACTTGTATTAGGGGGAAACGCTCTTTCATACAGGTGGTAACAGCATGTTAAAAATAAGACTAAACATAGTTTGTTTTCAGCTTACTACTAAATCTATCTATCTTATTACTATACTTAGATACTTAGATTGGAAAGGTCTTCTGTTCATTATTAAGGTAGTTCTGTATTCGAAAACGTTTATATCGTAGCTCCATACAAACTTTCACCCCCCATTTTAGGGAAGTGGTGGGTTAGTAAGAGACAAAAAGTAGCCTATGTCACTCTCCATCCCTTCAACTATCTCCGTTTTGCCATGAAAGACGGACAAACAAACACACATACACTTTACCATTTATAATATTAGTATGGATTATATACGGCTCAATCGGATACCTACGTACAGAGGGCAGAAAAATGGCTTGCAAATTTTATAGAAGGAAGGATTTTTAAATTTATCACTTACCGTTGTGCAAGTTAGCAGGCTATGATGATCGCATTTACGTAAATTTTACTGATCGTTGTGGACACAACATGGGTACAGTCAAATACAAAAAAATAAGTACCTTCATCTTTTTGTAGTACAGTACGTCACTCTCGTACGCTTAAGTACTTGACAGAACGTGACTAGCGTTTTATCCACAGATAGGTATGCCATAACCATTACATACTCGTGCGTTTTCTAGGTAAAGGCTGTCGCTTATTCACTCATTGACACCAGACTGCTTGACGTTTCTTAGAAAACGATTAGTTACTGTTAAAAAAAAGTACCGGTAAGGAGGAAACTTGTATACACATAGGATTTAACAGAGGCTTTTCTGTGAAGGAAAACTTCGTGAGGAAAACGGTTTTATCCCAATAAGGTCTAGTTTTCCCCCACGGTTGGAAAGTCAGATAGCACTCGCTCTATATATTATAATGGGAAAAATGAAGCGATTAGAGGCTCTATTATTTTCTATTATAATTTCTAACTGAAAACTACCCAGCCAGCACCGATGTCCATCAACTATTCGTGATGCAGAAGAAGTGTATTCGCATACTTACCAACACGCAGATACCGAATAGTTGTCGACCACATTTTGCTAAACTAAATATTCTCAGGTTGCCCTCTATATACATTATGGAAGCAGCACTCCTTGTTAGGAACAAATCGCACTTTTTCACCAAAGCAATCGTCAATTCGCAACGAAGGAAAAATTACAAAGTCCAATTAAAACTACCCGCCTCTAAATTAGAAATGTACAAAAAAGGCCCGTACTACCGATGTATACTTGTAGCAAACAAACTACCGGAAAAAAATATAAATGAAATTGAAGACAAAGTGTTCAAAAGGGAACTAAAAAATTTGCTCCTCAATAAATGCTACTATTCCATAGATGAGTACCTGAATGATGAATCTCTGCCCAAGTAAAATAATCGCTTGTAATAATAATAATAATTTTATTTTCTTTTATTTAATAATAATAATGTGATATTAAAGAAGTAGGTAAATTATAATAAACTATAATGTATAATAATATAATATATTATTAACTACATAATTTGGATTTAAGTGGAAACATTAATAAATATATTATAATTAATTAATTAATAAAATAATATTATAATTAATTATTAATTATATTATTTGATTAATATTATAATGAGTTTAATAAATGCAAATGAGGAAAGTACTGAATAAGTTAAGTAACATGTTTTTTTTTCATTTCGTTATTTTGTAATTTGTCCGATTTATTAAATTTATAAAATGAAATTGAATTAATGTAATCAGCAGTCTTACAGGTATTAATGAAAAATAATAATAACAATATTTTAAATAGCATAATAAAATGATAAATAAGCTTCTAATCTCATGCCTCGAACATAAGTGTCAGAATGCGGATAATTCAATTTAATGGATGTGTGTATAGTAGTTAAGTAGCTTTACTTAACCTAGTAGTAGCTTTAATTTTAAGAATTAATTGCTGTGCCCTAACAGGGTTCATGTGTGAACCTACCCTAATGTAACACCTATTTGTACCACATGATAACTATGCAATAAATGAATTATGAATTACCTGCGGAAGTAGATACATATGGCGTATCCCATTTTGTACACAAACTTTTATGTTATTCTAGGATGTCGTTTTAAAATGAGAACCAAAACTACGTTTGTATGGAGAGTCGATGGTCTGGCGACCCTTAAATATATTGGCTAGTAATAATTTACTTTAAAAACAAAGTTTTAACCGACTTCAATTTAGTACTCCGCCAAGCCACGAGAACATTTCCACATTTATTTTCCAATTTACCACATGAACTGATTTCCGAGAGAAAATGCGTTGATTATTAGAGAAAAAAACCCAATCGCTGTATGTGGCCCGATAATATTTGAGGACTTCCGTCGATTCCACAAGGATCACCTTTGGTACTTCATTAGCTGCTATTTCAACGGAATCTTATCAGAATCTGTGACGTGCTTTTGTACTTTAAGTACATAATTGAGGAATTCCATAAGTCATCTGTGGTCTTCATCATCAGTTCCACTCCACCAAATTTATGATCTCCGGATGTAAATACACGATATATAATAGAAAATACCAAAATCACTACACGCGTGCCTAATATAATTGAGGAGTTCTCTCAATTCCTCATGGATCGCATCATCCAACTAAATTTTAAAAAAAATGGGACCCACCTGGATGCATATACTTACAAACAAAAATTTTCGAATCGGCTCATCAATGACGGAGTTCTGAGGTAACAAACATTGAAAAAAAAAAAAAAAAAAATACAACCGATTTGAGAACCTCCTCCTTTTTTTTGAAGTCGGTTAAAAACAGCGGCGCGCGATTACCAGATTATCAGCAAAAACCTAACCTGGTTTGTTTCGGCGCGGCGTCTAATTGGCGTTTTGCCGTCGTTTCTCACAATGGTCTAGGGAACGGCGTAACATTTAACACAATCGGCGGCTTGCGTGACGTGGGAGACATTTAGATCGGCCCATTCTAATGGTGTTGGGTCACGCTTGTGGGATCTTCGAACAAGCGCAGCTAATGGTGATGACTAATGACCCGATGCTTTAGAGTCTTTAGGCAGAGAATATCTAGTCGCCTTTTGATGGGTTGACGATATCCGACCGACTGCAAGCCTCATCTCATGGTCCCGTCATCAGGCGTATTGTAACGAAAGAATAGCCGTTAGTTTAAGCATACTCGTACAATTACAATAATAACATCCGAAATCAGTTGTTGAATGATGGAGTTCTACTGAGGCTCTAAGTTTTACCGAAACAAAACGTTACGACCGCGTTTGCGTTTAACTGTCAATTCCCATACAAATTGAGGGTAAAACGCAAACGCGATCGTAAAGCTTTGTTTCGGTAAAACTTATACTAGAGCCTCTAACCACAGAATTGATAATAGTACTACACTCGGCGTCAAAAAAATCGCACCTTTCCTAAAATTCGTTTCAAGCGATTATAACTCCGAAGATCTTTACTTTACTCTATCATTATTAGTATCATTTGAAAGCTAATGAAATCCCCTATTTGAAAACGGTAGGAAATTGGCCACCACCC
Source organism: Epinotia ramella (assembly GCA_947578815.1). NCBI lineage: Eukaryota > Metazoa > Arthropoda > Insecta > Lepidoptera > Tortricidae > Epinotia > Epinotia ramella. Next base: position 24,568,897 of record OX388214.1, read on the forward strand.
CCATAAAAAAAAAAAAAATCTGGGAAAATGTGGAACAATGTGTATTCTGATCAAAATTACAAAGAAAAGGAACAATACAAAAATTAAAAATCAACAATAACAACCCTTAAAAATTAGTCTTAAAACCTAGTGTTGCCTCCTCTAGCCCTCCGAGCAGCTTCCATGCGGTCAGTCATGGACCTGATGAGCGTCACGACGTGTTCCTGGGAAATGCTGTCCCACTCCTCGATGACGGCATCTCGAAGCTCATCGAGAGTGGCAGGAGCTGGATCAAGGGCCCGAACTCGCCGTTTCAGCTCGTCCCAGAGGGGCTCGATAGGATTGAGGCCGGGGCTTCTTGCTGGCCAGTCCATAACCTTGATGCCAACTCGACGTAGGTAGTCCTTGACAATCAAGGCTGTGTGACACCGGGCGTTGTCGTGCATGAACTCGAAGTTGGCGCCGACAAAACCAGCATATGGGACCACATGCTCTTCCAAAATCTCGGTGATGTACCGGTGAGCAGTCAGAGACCCCTGGCCGCGACCACCTCCAGCTCTGGAGACGCACACGAGGTCTGTCTTGCCGTCGATAGAGATGCCGCCCCAGAACATGCAGGATCCTCCTCCATAGCCGACGGTTTCCACGGTGCAGGCTGGTGTGAAACGCTCCCCTGGTCGCCTGTAGACTCTCTTACGCCTATCGTTGGTGTACAGGCACACTCGGGTTTCGTCGGAGAACAGGACATTCCTCCACTGGTCGAATGTCCACGGCACGTGCGTTTCGGAAAATCGCTTCCTGGTCGACCGGTGGATGGCAGTCAATTGGGGGCCTGTAGCATCTCTCCGGGCTCTCAATTCTTTTCTCGCTGCCTTCTTCTGATAGTGGAGACGCTGACTGCTGTACTTCGAGTAGCTCGAAGCTGCTGCTGCAGCTCCACAGCGTTGGAGAAGCGGTTCCGCAGAGACGTCGACACAATGTAGCGATCATCTCTGACGGCAGTGCAGCGACGTCTCCCGGATCCATGTCTCCTGATGTAACCTCCAGTCTCTTGGAACCGTCTGTATACCCGTTGCACTCGAAATCGGCTGATGTTCAGTTGCCGAGCAACTTCAACCTGCCGTAGTCCGGTTTGCAGTAGGGCCACCACTTGAGCTGCTTCTTCTGCCGTGGTATCCATTTTCACTGGGTTTTTTCTTGTCGGAGCTCTTCAGGTGTGACCTCTGTGACGTCTGGATAGCGAATAACCCATAATTGACTTTAACCCCCCTCTTTTATACGCGTCCAGGGTGGTACAATTAGTGAGCCTCCAAACGCTTACATCGCCACTTTTTAATCAAAGTGCTGGCGATTTGTGGTTTTTGATTTTCCGTACACAAATGATATTTTTTTTTAAAGCTTATTCATTGAGCTTTTAAATGATACTAATATCGATAGAGTAAAGTAAAGATCTTAGGAGTTATAATAGCTTGACACGAATTTTAGGAAAGGTGCGATTTTTTTGACGCCGAGTGTAGTACAGAAGGGACACTCTTTTGATCTTTACAAAAGGCGCTTTTTTCTCAGCCAAAACATTAAGATTTATGGCCCTCTGACGTCGTCGACGACGATGTCGACGTTCATCGCTACAAGTACATGCCGGTTCCCCAACGTTGGGGCACCGGCATGTACTTGTAGCGATGAACGTAAATCGCGGAGTGTCCCGCGCCTGCTCTAACGACGAAATAGAAATACAGATTGAGAATCTCTTCGACGTTTTGGAAATCGGTTGAGGACTGATGTGGAAAATATATGAGCCACCAAATTGGGTTGAAATCGGAAACACACTTCACCAACAATCGTAAAACTAATTGCAATAAATACTCTACCAATGATAAGTGTTTCTTCGGCCGTGCTGCGGCGACTTAACTATTCTAGGCCCATTTGCTGCAAGAGATCAATCACTGTTGTAGCTCCCAATACTTCTCTAGTAACTTGCATAACGGACCGTGCAAGTTTTCTGGCACACTCAGCTTGCATCTCTCATACAGTATTGTGTTTCAGTTTGAGTAACCGTTAGTTCGGCTTCATTATTGATGTCATCCGCCATATTGTGACGTCAACGCCCACTTGAGTACGCCTGCCGGCTCTCAGGTGGCATACCCGGTTTTGTGATAACGTGAAGAACGATATCTGAAACGCAATTTTTTTATACCACGACGACAAAATATTACGGCCCAACTGATGAAAAGCGGTCACCGTAGACCGTAGGTTCTTGGTATTTAAATATTTGTACTTATCTATCAAATATATCGTCGATCGTCGATACACATAACATAACACATGGGATCATTTTTGATTATTTTGATTATTTATTTCATGATAAAAAATTACATTACAGATTTGCATACATGTCAAAAAAATAAGAATTATTATCATGATCGTCAAAAACAGAGAAATATTAAGAGAATGTCAACAAATGTAAGAACACAATAACAAGGAAATAGAAGAAACAAAGCAAAAACAAAGAACACAAATATATCAACCTCTAGGTATCGTCATTTTATACAATATTTAAATACATGACACAATACATTTAAAGTCAAATCATAATCATACAAATTTAAATAGGTCATAATAATAATTTAACATGTCAAGTCCAGACTCATATACTCTTTAACTGAGTATAATGGATTTTCCAATAAAAGGTATTTAAGGCGGCGTCGAAATGCTTCGTCAGATGGTTCCTGTCTAAGATCAGCGGGCAGTCGCTCGTAGTAGGTAGGCCCAATGACACGCGGGTTCTTGCCTGCAAGTGCCATGCGACGGGGAACTGTTCTCAAACGCCCAGTGCGGCGGAGTGTTTTGCCAATCGCATTTACGGTATCAAAAGAAGAAAGATTGTTCCTTACGAACATTATAATTTCGAATACATAGAGTGAGTAGTGCGTCATAATACCGTGCATTGGGAAGTAGCCTCTACACGAAGTCCTCGATTTTGCCCCAATCATCGCACGTACGGCACGTTTCTGCATAAGTAGCACTCTGTTGGCATCCGTTGAGTTTCCCCAAATGAGCGAACCGTAGGACATCAGCGAATGGAAATGAGCAAAATAAACCTGCTTCATGGCATCGTCAGATATTAAAGGTTTTAACTTACGCAAAGCAAAGACTGCACTACTCAATCTATCGCATAGTTTGTCTACATGGCACTTCCAGTTAAGATTAGAGTCCAGAGTGAAGCCAAGGAACCTACATTCATCACTTATCGGCATCGGGCTGTTAGCTATACATTTGATTGTTTTTAACCGACTTAAAAAAAAGGAGGAGGTTCTTAACTTGGTTGTACTTTTTTTTTTGTTACGCCATGGACCACTTGCAGACCTTACAGTTTGGAGGACGTTGTGTCGACTCGTTAGCACTTATTAATATTTTTGTATCGATGGCTTCGCGGACCATTACTTCGCGTGCTTCGAACCACTGCTCTAGCAGGACCGGTCATTGTGGCACTCTTTAGGGGAGGTCTATGTCCAGCAGTGGACGTCTTTCGGCTGATATGATGATAATGATGAACTAGGTACGGTTATTCTTAGTCTATCATACTCATTCATTGTTAACATTTAGAGTTAAGTTGAGATACGTCGGTCAACGCGACGTTCAGCTTTACAAAGCGAGTTTCCTTTCCAAGCAGTTTATAAATAACAGCAGATACCTAAAGCCTGCTGTACACACTGGGCCAACTTTGGCGCGTGAGCAGATGACAGTTATGCGTTAGAGGGAGAGGGCTATAACTCGATCTCTTTCGTTTACATAGCTGCCTCCTGCTCGCGCGCCAACGTTGGCCCAATGTGTACAGCCGGCATAATATGCATTACAGCCCAGTCATTTTTGTGTTCTCCAGGGACTGAAAAACCGCAAAAGACCGGTAACCTAAAATAAAGGTATCAATTGAAAAGGTATCCAACAGTATCGGTACCCGAATATATCAATGGGTACCTTTTTAAACGGCACCGCTATGGTGAAAAAACCGCAAAAGACCGGTACCCTAAAATAAAGGTACCAATTGAAAAGGCATCCAACAGTAACGGTACCCGTAGGTTGACCGTTTCAAGTAAAGGTACCTGACCGAAAAATGAGCCGTACAATTACGGTGACCGATAAAACGGATCAATGATTTCGGTCCGAGTATCGGATACCGAATAAAGTGATGGTTACATTTCTTACATTTTTCGTAACTTTTGACCCGCTCGCGTAACATGTGTTGTGAGGGGGAGGGGGGGGAGTAAGAGGGCGGAGCATGAGGGAGGGCAAGGGCGGGGGCGGCAGAGGGGTGGGGGGGCGCCATCCGGCACGTGGTCGCCACTTGAGAACCTTTCCGCCACAACGGCCATCGGTTCGACGTGCAATGTGCCCACTGCCACTTAAGTTTAATGATGCGGAGGGCTTTATCATCATATCAGCCGAAAGACGTCCACTGCTGGACATAGGCCTCCCCCAAAGAGTGCCAGAATGACCAGTCTGATATTTTGCACCGAGATACATAATTTAGTCATCATCATATCAGCCGAAATACGTCCCCTGCTGGACATAGGCCTCCCCCAAAGAGTGCCAGAATGACCAGTCTGATATTTTGCACCGAGATACATAATTAAGTCATCATCATCACATCATCATATCAGCCGAAAGACGTCCACTGCTGGACATTGGCCTCCCCCAAAGAGTGCCACAATGACCAGTCTGATATGTTGCCCCGGGATACATAATTTAGTCATCATCATATCAGCCGAAAGACGTCCCCTGCTGGACATAGGCCTCCCCCAAAGAGTACCACAATGACCAGTCTGATATTTTGCACCGAGATACATAATTTAGTCATCATCATCATCTCAGCCGAACGACGTCCACTGCTGGACATAGGCCTCCCCCAAAGAATGCCACAATGACCGGTCCTGCGCCACCCGCATCCATCGAACTCCCGCGACCTTTACCAGGTCATCAGTCCACCTTGTGGGGGGCCTACCCACGCTGCGCCTTCCGGTACGTGGTCGCCACTCGAGAACCTTTCCGCCACAACGGCCATCGGTTCTACGTGCAATTTGCCCACTGCCACTTAAGCCTAGCGATGCGGAGGGCTATATCATCATATCAGCCGAAAGACGACCACTGCTGGACATAGGCCTCCCCCAAAGAGTTCCACAATGACCAGTCTGATATTTTGCCCCGGGAAACATAATTTAGTCATCATCATATCAACCGAAAGACGTCCACTGCTGGACATTGGCCTCCCCCAAAGAGTGCCACAATGACCAGTCTGATATGTTGCCCCGGGATACATAATTTAGTCATCATCATATCAGCCGAAAGACGTCCCCTGCTGGACATAGGCCTCCCCCAAAGAGTGCCACAATGACCAGTCTGATATTTTGCACCGAGATACATAATTTAGTCATCATCATCATATCAGCCGAACGACGTCCACTGCTGGACATAGGCCTCCCCCAAAGAGTGCCAGAATGACCAGTCTCATACTTTGCACCGAGATACATAATTTAGTCATCATCATCATATCAGCCGAAAGACGTCCACTGCTGGACATAGGCCTCCCCCAAAGAGTGCCGCAATGACCAGTCTCATACTTTGCACCGAGATACGTAATTTAGTCATCATCATCATATCAGCCGAACGACGTCCACTGCAGGACATAGGCCTCCCCCAAAGAGTGCCACAATGACCAGTCTGATATTTTGCACCGAGATACATAATTTAGTCATCATCATCATATCAGCCGAAAGACGTCCACTGCTGGACATAGGCCTCCCCCAAAGAGTGCCAGAATGACCAGTCTGATACTTTGCACCGAGATACGTAATTTAGTCATCATCATCATATCAGCCGAAAGACGTCCACTGCTGGACATAGGCCATAGGACATAGACTCTTAACTTAAAACTTCGGAGCCAGGATGCTTGAAAATTATGGTGTTTCATTGATGAAGTTACCCCACTTGTATTTACTACTTTACTTTAACGGTCGGATACCTTTAAAAGACCCGGTGAAACCGTTTTTAAAGGTACTTTTATTTAACGCTACTGTTTGTACGGAAGCTTGTTTGGAAGTATTGATAGCGGTACCGGAATGCAACTTCAACGGTCGGGTACCTTTAAAAGACCCGGTGAACACCGTTTTGAAAGGTACTTTTATTTAACGGTACCGTTTGGACGGAAGCTTGTTTGGGTACCTAAAGTATTGATGACCGGTACCGGAATGCTACTTGAACGGTCGGGTACCTTAAAAAAGACCCGGTCATGACCGTTTTTAAAGGTACCTTTTCAGTCCCTGGTTCTCACAGCTTGTGTGCTGTAGTGTAACTAATTGAAATCGCCTTCGAAAGTATACAACATGTGTTTTTATTTCCGTGTGTTACTTTAAGCCTTGATACTACAGCTGCTCATGGAACGAAAAAACCCTAGAACTTTAAGTAGCGCCGCAAAATGGCCCCACAGAATGGGGGCAGTGGTGTCAAAACGATGCCAAGCAGCCGTTTAGTTCGAACATGCGCATACCGAGTTTTAGGCACGTGTTTGTATAACAATGAATTAACAAAAACATCTTTCTTTTCGTAAACATTTTAGCAATCAAGAATAACTACGAGTACAGGGAGAATGAATCTCTTCTACTAGATAAATAAAGATAATCTCATAGCGCCAATGAATGAAATTTCGCGTCGATTGTCTATCCGCCGCGCCAAAGTGGCTTTTATCTTGTTGCGTTAAGGTCGCGGGTCGCGCGGCGCGGTGACGTCACGCCGCTAGAACGCAAGATGGCTGCCGTGACGTCATGCGTTTCCTTTCCCGTCGCCTTCACCTTGACATTTGAATTTGATTCTCGGACGTGTCGCGCCGCGGCGGTGGTTGTATAGTTATTTGTTTGGTTATCTGATAGTAGTAACGACTTAGTAAAGATAAAGTTAGACTTAGGCTGGGATAGGAGCCGTGCGAACGAGTAGGAGCAGTGTTGTAGGAGGCACATGCAGCAATGAGAGTTCTATCAAATCCTATCTTATATCCTATCCTATCCTATTAGATACTATTAAACGAGCAATATTTGTATATATATTTGCAGTCACGTCCTCCAAAACGGCTCTAACGATTTCAATGAAATTTGGCTTTGGTTTACGGGGGCGAGAAATCGATCTAGCTGAGTCTCATGTCTGGGAAAATTAGTATTCTGATTCTCCGTATTTTCTCTACTTTCACCCGAGCAGAGCTCGGTCGCCCAGGGACTTGCACTTTGAATTAGATGTTTTCGTTTTAACTAAATGTCCACCCACGTGTTACAAAAAAGTTTTATCTGACGCTAACGGTACAAACTATAATAAGTATATCACTAAATAGTATAAAACAAAGTCGCTTCCCGCTATCTGTCCCTATGTATGCTTAGATCTTTAAAACTACGCAACGGATTTTGATGCGGTTTTTTTAATAGATAGAGTGATCAAGAGGAAGGTTTATATAATATAGTAACCGTGCGAAGCCGGGGCGAGTCGCTAGTATAATATAATATAACTGACCTACGTCTATCTAGAATGTTCATTCAAAATATTTTTTAATTAAATATTGAAATAATATGAGCAATTTCAAAACCTAACTTTTACCACTTTACCGGTTCGTTTTCCTTGTGGTAGTGGCATATTTATGTATGACTTAGTTAGAGCTGGGTCGTTTCGACTTTTCCGTGAAACGAAACGTAACCGTTTTTTTCTCTCACAAAACTGTTTTGAAAAACAGTTTCAAAAATAACTAGTTTCTCCGTGCGTTGGCGCCGTCGCCGGTCGCCAAACGAAGTGAAACGAAAAAACGGATGAAACAGGTTACAGTGTTCGAGTTACGTTTTCACGTTTTGCATTGCAACCGTTGCGTGTGACCGTTCGATCGTTTTTATAAAAACAGTTTGTGTTTCTAGCTACAAACTGTTATTCCGTTATTGTACGAGAAACCGTTTTTGAAAACGCTTATGGGAAAAAACGCCCAGCTCTAGACTTAGTGTGGGCTTAGTAAACAAGTAGGTAATCAATGCCATGAATGACATCACTTTGATTGGAGGCAGTTTTATCTCAGTATATTTGCAGAGCAAACTTACTTATGAAAATATTTATGTACCAGTACTTATTTATATTATATACCTACGTAATAATAGGCTGCGGCTCCGATCGTGTATTACAAAGAACACAAGCGGAATTAAATATAGCCTGCTCTTTAGCGATCTAAAAGAAAGAAAAAAAGAAATAAGACATTTATTCACTACACAAAAGACACACAGAGACAAAGGGAGTAGAAATACAATACAATTGACACATAATGTGTGTGTCTTCGCGGCAGTGAATCGGTCACTGTCTCAGCATTATGTCGATATCGCGATCTCTCTGCTACCTCTCTCTATTATCTGCTGCCGTCTTTGATTTTACTCACACTCACCAAAAACAAGTCAGATCTGCCAACCCCAAGAAAGAAGACATTTATTCACTACACAAAAGACACAGAGACAAAGGGAGGAGAAATACAATACAATTGACACATAATGTGTGTGTCTTCGCGGCAGTGAATCGGTCGCTGTCTCAGCATTATGTCGATATCGCGATCTCTCTGCTACCTCTCTCTATTATCTGCTGCCGTCTTTAACTTTACTCACACTCACCAAAAACAAGTCAGTGTTGTCAACCCCAAGAAAGAAGACATTTATTCACTACACAAAAGACACAGAGACAAAGGGAGGAGAAATACAATACAATTGACACATAATGTGTGTGTCTTCGCGGCAGTGAATCGGTCGCTGTCTCAGCATTATGTCGATATCGCGATCTCTCTGCTACCTCTCTCTATTATCTGCTGCCGTCTTTAACTTTACTCACACTCACCAAAAACAAGTCAGTGTTGTCAACCCCAAGAAAGAAGACATTTATTCACTACACAAAAGACACACAGCGACAAAGGGAGTAGAAATACAATACAATTGACACATAATGTGTGTGTCTTCGCGGCAGTGAATCGGTCGCTGTCTCAGCATTGTGTCGATATCGCGATCTCTCTGCTACCTCTCTCTATTATCTGCTCCCGTCTTTAATTTTACTCACACTCACCAAAAACAAGTCAGATCTATCAACCCCATATCGGTGTTGGGATCGATATCAGCTGCAGCTATCACCCGTTGTAAATAAAGACCTAATGTCTGATAATGATAATAGGATCTAGATACTCGATAATATTCATGTGATCCGAATGACGCAAATAGATATGCTATCGGGTTCGTGAGCCTAGAATATGGCAACGTGTTAAGCTGGAGATTAGGTTGTGATAATGTATAATGTTGTAATTGTGGGGCTATTTCCACCGGTGAATATAAAGGATAAGGTGTAGCACATCGGACTCACACAATTTTTATTAAGGGGGGGAGGGGGGGGGGGGGGGGGGGGGGCGTTCTGACTAGATTAGGAAACAATAAGGCCTGATTTTCAGATATATGATTATTAGTCTGATTTAATCGATGCATGATTGCCTACAACCTCTATAGAAACATAGTCTTGCTAAGCGGTCCGCAGTGCTCGCAATGATCTGCACACGAACTCTATTGTCAAGAAAATAAGGATCTGTCTAGGTCATTCTGAGGGTGTTATTTTGCTTAGCTACCTTCTGATGCTGACTATACAGCTAGCTAATCTAATATCTCACTTAATGAAATACGGATAAAACTTAAGTTAGGTATTAATCGCAATTTGTCCCAAAAAGCCATTCCCGAAGAGTATTGCATCTTTTTAGTGTGCCGTACCAAAATTGGTCCAACGGAACACTTATGCGATCACTCGGAGGCTGTCCGTCTGTCACAGCCAGTTTTCTCGAAGACCGTTTGACGTAGGAAGCTGAAATTTGGTATAGATATAGAAATGTATGGCCTAATTACATAAATAAAGTCAAAAAGGTGTAAAACCCAATAAAGGGGGCAGTTTGAGGGGTAATAAGGGGTTTCGAATGTATTTTTTGGATTGTAAGGAACGTGTGGGGTATCATTCGAAAGCTCGTAAAATTTTGAGGCGGTATACACATTTTGAGTTCTTTTTACGATAGCTCTTACTATAATATTTTTTTTTTTATAGTGTAAAATATGACCAAAGTAACTTTTTTTCATACAGTACTGTCCTATTTCAAAAACTATAGCCAACTAAGACTTGGAAATACACATGCATAACGGAAATTGTGTGTCGATGGCGGGAAAATTATCAACATGACGCTAGTTTTAATAGTTAAAATTATATTTACAAATTAAAGTAAATAAAATCGGTATAGCGTCTCATTTTACACTGGTTCTTCAGTATAGCCGTGCCTGGTGACGTACATTGCACTTCGCAGTCTGATAATGAATATTGATATAATGAAAATACAGCATTTTATTTCGTGTTGTTTCCTGTTTCCGATTTGTTCCGACCGAAACCTAAAAATACTCGATGTAAAGTAATTAAACAACGCAGGTCTGGTGTTTTCAACAATTACCCACGATCCAGTTAAAATCTGACCTTCGATTCGGTGTAGTTGTTCCGGATCTGGGAGTCAATATACTAGAGCTGTGTGGTAGTTTATAGATAGTTTGTGAATAGTTTATATTTCCGAATGAATCCGAGGAATAATTTGCATCTAGTAAAAATAAGATTTATTGTTGTCATAATCTATACCAATTCAAATAAAGAACTCCGTACTTTAAGAATGTTTGTTTTTCGTGTTCCATATTTCAAGCTGATACATAGACCAAAGGTTAATAAACCAAATAGAGGCGTCATAGTTATCATTATCACATATTTAGTGTCCCCACATTCAGTTATGTTGTTTGTATAAGTGCGCGTGAGCGTGTGCTAAACTTATTTGGCTTGGTTGAAAACCGGCTTCACTAGGTTTTTCGTAATACTCTATCTTTTTTCTTGGTCTGAGGTTATCGCTCGCGGATTCGACAAATTTAAAGTTATTAACACAACACCGTAAAGTAAAGTACAAGCCCTTACACAAAACACACCAATAAATGGCAGTGGGCGGGGCACATTGCACGTAGAACCGATGATGGCCATTGGGGCGGAAAATTTCTCGAGTGGCGACCACGTACCGGAAAGCGCAGCATGGGTAGACCTCTACAAGGTGGACCGATGACCTGGCCCCGTATCATGGTCACCCTTATCACGCAATAAGTGACAAGATAAGAGCGTCGTCTCGTTCTATCGAACGGTGTCAGCCAATCACGGACGCTCTATCTTGTCACTTATCGCGTGATAAGGCAGACCATGATACGGAGCCTGGTAAAGGTCGCGGGAGTCCGCTGGATGCGGGTGGCGCAGAACTGGTCATTGTGGCACTCTTAAGGGGAGGCCTATGTCCAGCAGTGGACGTCTGTCGGCTGATATGATGATGATGATGAGATGCTATCATATGATATGAATCATTTTCTATTTACCCAACCATGATTAGTTATAGATACCGATTACAGGAGTAGATCCGGGGCAGCGGGGTCTTCACGTCTTATGACCGTAGTTACACGTGGAACTGATTATAATAAGTTTGTTGATTAAATTAAAAATATTCAAATACTGCTCCCCGCTTAAGCAAAGTAAAAGGCCGCGGGATTGTCATATAATATTCGTCAGTTCATCCGAAAAGCATTGCGCGGGTGAAAGGTTTTTGAAATTCGATTTGTGGTTCCGGAGATTTTGCCCTATATTTGTATATAGGGCCTAATCTTACAACCTCACAACTACACCCGAATCTTTCGTATTAAGCATGTCATGACATATTCATATCCGTTATTGGCGCTGTCCATATAAAATTAATTGACCACTAACTAAATTGGGTCACAAAAGGAATTAGCTCAAACTCATACAGGAAAATAACACATTACTGCAGCAACCCTAACCCATAGTTTGTAGAATTATACGATAAAAATAATACATTTGGTCTACTTTTACAATAGTAGGTAATTACGAAAGCGATTAGATTCAGTGGAGTAGATGACGGAGATAAACCAATCATGATCTGTGATACCAATGTATCTTTCCACTGATATTAGACTTAAAAGAATCACATTTAAAGTAGATTAGGTTTTGGTTATTTGGATTACCCGATCTGTTGGTATGGAAAAACAGAAAGCCGTTGGAGGAGAGTTCTGAAGTAGAGACGGCGTTTGGGCAATAGTGTAGAACGACCTCCAACTCGCTGGACTGATGACTTGAGCAGGATTACTGGTAGTCGCTGGATGAGGATAGCCTAGTCGAATATTGCGGCTGAACATGATGGAAGAGGGAAGGTGGAAGTCTACATTTAGCAGTGAACGGGCTACAGCTGGTGATGAAGATGCCTATAAGAACAACAATAAATAAGAACTAACCCTTGTAAAAACTATTCTTGTTCTCATTGAACGAGAGAGCGATGCGAACGAACTTGTCTGCTTCAGCTTGGGCTAAAGTTCCTTCGTTTGTCCGGATTTCCTGCTGTTAGAGAACAGAGATTTTGTCGATTCAGATTTTAATACAATTTATCGCCTATTCCACGTATCCCTACTGCGATATCCTCCCCAGTGGGGATACGTGGAACATTTTTCAATTTATTTCTACTGGTGGATATACATGGAATTGAGTCGTCCATCTATCCCTCCCGGTTTTCAATGGTAGGGCAAGACGGAATTTATTCCACTTATCCCAATTACTTTCCCCCCTGGTAGGGATAAGTGGAGTTTTTTCGATGTATACCTATTTTTTGTCCCTCTGGTGGGGATAGATGGATTTTTTTTACCTATCCCTACTAATTTACTCCCTAGTAGGGATACATGGTTTTTTTCCATTCAGTCCAACTTAAATACTTGCTGTTTGGTGGGGATATATGGATCTTCTTGCACTCAGCCCTACTTACTTGCTGTTTGGTGGGGATATATGGATCTTCTTGCACTCAGCCCTACTTACTTGCTGTTTGGTGGGGATATATGGAACTTCTTCCACTGAGCCCTACCTATATGCTGTGTGGTGGGGATATATGGAACTTCTTCTAGAGGGGATTACTGCTAGCAGTAATTGCCCAAAAGATGCCACTGGGACGAAATGTAATTAACAGAGCACAAATTCGGTAAGATTATCCATCATCCTCCTAGCGTTATTCCCGGTTACCGCTCGGCTACAGTGGCTATCGGATCGGTATCGGTACAATCCATTGAAAACTTGTGTTTTGCAGAAAGTTACCGTTTTGTTAAATAAGCTTTATCTTTATCTTAAAAGATAAAGATAAAGCTCATACCCGGTGTAAATATAAGGTTTGATGTCAGATATTACACAAATACGTCTTGCTGTTACCATGTATGCTCATCCATGCGATAAACCTTTACGATTTCACAGCATTGCTAAACACAATCATTTTACCTGAAACCAAATGTTATCTTTATCTATGTATCTATGTAGATATAATGATAACTATGCTATATGCGTACTATGCGTAATAACAAGTAAGGTCACTAGTCTGGCAAGGCATCTTAAAAAAAACTAAATTTCGACAAACGGAGTCGGCACAAAAATTATACGTAATTATTGAATGTGCTCACAAAATTTCACGAGAATTGAGTGAGAAATGCGACCTGTATAAGAGAACCCCACATACGAAATATTTTATGCCCGAACTGAAACAGGAAACTTCGCTCGTTCAATAACCGACGGTCTGGGAAAGACAAGTGTCGATGACAGACATTTAAAAACTCGAATCTTGTAAAATTGCGGCACTACCAGCATAAGTGTTCTAATGTACGGATACTTTAATTCGCGCGGATATGTACTAACGGTTCTCGCAGTAATATTTGTCGTCAAAAACAGTGATTGACGAGAGGGTACTCGTATCCTGTAATCCTATCGCAATCACGAAATTTCATTTCCCAACTGTATCCTTTGTCTGAACATTCAGTTCTAAAAGCTGTTTTTCTCTGAAGCCATGAAAAATACAAGGACCCATAATCAAAGTGAATATAACGATACATCAAACATGATAAATCTGTAAAGCCATTTAGGCCGTAGATGATCCCAAACAATTGGCCATACTTACTCATATACATACTCGCCTTACCTCATTCCACAGCAGTAGTAAGGTAAATAATGTCCATAACGCACGTCGTCAAGGCGATATGCCGTAGGTACCCTCTAGGTATTCTCTTACACAAACAACTGATAGTGATAGTCGATAACAGTGATAACAGTGCCTAAGGAACCGTCATCGCAGATAGCGGCTGACACCCATTCGCTCCGTGGAATGTAGAAAAATAACATGACAAGCACCATTTAGCACGATTTAGATCATTTGTTATTTATAGCACGACTGCGGCAAACAAGTGTACGATGATGGCAAGCACCGTAGCACGTGGACGCTTGCGACTACAGAAAAATTACAAGCGCGTTGCCCGTTATATTTGTGGGTCTAAAAAATATTGTGGGGTAATTAGAAGGCTCAAAGTCACCTAAATGGCAATGGGGGCTATGTTGGGAGTTTCTCTGCGTGATCGCATCAGAAATGAGGCTAATATCCGAAGCAGAACCAAGGTAACCGATATGGCCCTCCGAATCGCTAAACTTAAGTGGCAGTGGGCGGGGCACATAGCACGTAGAACCGATGGCCGCTGGGGCGGAAAGGTTCTCGAGTGGCGACCACGTACCGGAAGGGGCGGCGTGGGTAGGCAAGGCAAGGTGGACTGATGACCTGGTAAAGGTTGCGGGAGTCCGCTAGATGCGGATGGCGCAGGACCGGTCACTTTGGCACTCTTTGGGGGAGGCCTATGTGTGAGTGGACGTCTTTCGGCTGATATAACGTCCGACATACAACCTCTACAGTAGTAACTATATATAGCTTTAGTGGTAACACCTGGGAATAAGCTGGCGAGGTAAATCCAGTATTTTCGGCCCTCTTTTACTGAGACCTGGTGGAGGCGGCATAGCCTGACTTTTGTTCCCCGCGTTACATATTGTCACAATTACGAGTACCTCTATAATTGTTGAAAATTCGGTAATTATGTGCCTTGATTCGCAGTGTGACAAATCTAGACACGCTGTCGCGTGTCAAGCCAAGTTCAAGCCTAGACCTGGCGACACGCCGCAGCATGTACTACATTACATGAACCATTTATTATTGTTATTTAATACATTTACAAAAAGAATAATAAAATTCGTGGAATATAAAAGTGTAGTTTGTATGGACACCGCTTTCGTGGACAGGTAAGATTCATAAAAGGAGCTATCATAGGTTAGCTAAAAATTTTAGGCCACATTGAATCCCCTTAGTACATCAAAATCTATTTATTGTAATAAACTCGTAGAAGCAGTAGACTCAATCATAATTTACACGCGGCTTGCAAAATGTAGATGTCACTTGATGTTCTGTATAATTGCTATTTTAATGAGAAAAGCTTACATTAGACAACATTTTCTTCGTACAAAATAATTACACTTACGAAGAGATGTGTCAGGGACTCTAAGGTGACACTCAGTCGGCGGATTTCACGTCTGTGGTCAAGAAAGAAAGGGACATATTTAAATGATGTTGCATCAGACAAAGACAGAGTATATATTGGCTTTGCTTTCAGTTACTAATTCTATCACTGATCGGTGTGCAGTACAGGCCTTTTGCATGTGCGATCTTTTTGGAAACTGGAATTTTGACGACCGGTTTAGCCTAGTTGGTAGTGACCCTGCCTACGCGAAGGAAGAGGTCCTGGGTTCAAATCCCGGTAAGGGTATTTAATTGTGTGATGAGCACGAATGTGTACCTGTGTCATGGATGTTTTCTTTGTATTTAAGTATTTATTTATCTATATAAGTATGTTTATCGTACCCATAGTACAAGCTTTGCTTAGTTTGGGACTAGGTCGATTTGTGTAAGGTTGTCCCCTAATATTTATTTCATTTATTAAATTTTTACACTTTTAATTGACTCTTATTGTGTGTTTCTTATGATCATGATTAATAAGACATATTATAAATAATAAACATTTTAAGCAACATTCATAATTGACTTTTCACGTTTCTAAGCTATAGTTTAATATTGTAATGTAAATAGACACTTTATCATACCCTACGCACCTGAAGTAAATATAACACCTACACGCCTAATTAGTAGGTTCAAATTAACCCATTCAGCGCCAGTTGCGACACACATGCGTCAGCGCGCCACGGGCGCTTTTCGCTACATGGAGTTTAAGCTGCTACGTGCTACGGCGTAACGCTACGAGCGTAGCGTAGTAATGAATGAGTTAACGGTTCAATGCCAAGAATCGCTACGCGCTACGGTGTTAAGGCACTCACTGCCAGGAACCCGCCTAGCGGGCGCCTACGCCGTAGTCGCTTTCCGCTACATACGATGAAAACCACGGGTTCAGCCACGAGCCTGGCGCGTAGCGAATCTTGGCAGTGAATGTGTTAAGAAATGTAAGTTGTAACTGTCTGTAACAAATAAACTACTATGTCCTCAACTGCGGTCATTCGCGCAATGTTATTGAAATATTTGGAGATATAGTACATACTATCTCGCGTTATCACTCGTTTCGTCATATCTGGAAGCGGCTGGTAAACAAGAAAATTTTAATTAAGAAGCTTGACCCGTGCGCTCTCATTACGGCTATTTTTAGAGGGATCGCCTCGTTAAGCTGATTACGACGAAAAATATTCCTAGTACACAGTTTCGTGGAAGTCAAATGTACAATAACAGTCATTGCTTACGTTTTAATTGCATTCACTTTTGTATTAACTTTACGTGTATCTCATCATGTAATGTAAATATGCAAGTTTTTCAATCACTTCCAGTATAGCCGGATTGACTTGAAAGTTAAGTAAATAAGTTTGACGATAAAACAATACTACAGAAACTTTAGCAACAATGCTCGAGTAAAAAATACCGAGATCCACTTTTGTGTTACGAATTCACGTTTCTTTTCACCGAGTTCCTTTTCTGGAGACCTAATCAAGATTGCACTCGTCAGATTCTTTTTTCGTAGCCGGTTGTCTCTTGACAGAGTCGTCGTCATTATCATTATATCAGCCGAAGACGTCCACTGCTGGACATAGGTCTCTTCCAAAGAGTGCCACAATGACGCGCCACCTGCATCCAGCGGACTCCCGCAACCTTTACCAGGGCATCCACTGATGGACAGGAGTTGTCATGGTCATGTGTTATTGGCTAAAATCGCTCTTGTTCCGCTTATGCCTATGCGTAGCATTGCGAGAACACTCGTTGAGGGCAGTAGAGGCAAAGCACCAGATGGAGAGATGCAATCCACGTGGCGTCAAAGGGCAATGCGACTAGCCCAAAATTGGATTTATTGAGCGGTGGTGAAGAACTGCGCTCCTGGTGGTCATGAACCTCAGTCTTGAGGATCCGACGAGAAAGAAGAAGATCCTAGATGCTAATGTTTATCAAACCGAGTGCTATGGACGAATGCAAATCATGTACCATTTGTTGATGAATAGTTTCACCTTCTTCGTTAGCCGCGAACGTTGTGGAAAACAAGCCACTATACACCCAGATTAAGTAGGTTGTCTATGGTAAGCCGTCAGCCGTTTGAAAACAAGTTGCAGAAGCCTTTCCGTCCCTTATATCGACTTCTCAGTGGGAATCCTCCTCTAAGACTCAGACCACTATTTTCAGTACAACTTTGTTTTGAATAGTGCATGTGCACTTCGCATGATGCGCACGGTTGTAGCCGTGACTACTGTTGTCACAGTGATTGAGACATATACCTACATGTAGACTGACGTCTCGTACACGTTCTAGAAGAGACAGTTTATCTTTATGTTTTGTAAATAGTCGTGCGATAAGACTGACGTTATCGCTACTCGATTATTTACGTGTTAAGTTAACTGGGAGGCAATGGCGACGACAGTCGACGTATTCACAGGTAACCATGGGCAGTAACTCGACTATAGCAAGGGTCTAATCAAAGAAGTCTTGCGGTTGATGTAGGCACGTCATTCAAGAGACAAATGCAGGTTTTCGAGGAATGATTGCAGCTGTATCAAGTAAAAGTAAAAAAGTAAAACCCTGTCCGATAATGCACAAAGTTTTTAGCGAAACAACGTGTTACAACTTCGACAATGCACGAGAAAAGATATCCTCGTCTTCTACTAAAATTAATAGAACACGAGGGTAGATTGATGAAGTGCAACGCAAGTACACAGTGGAGCCAGAGAAGAGCCAGCTATTGTGAAACGTCAACTAAGCTGGAATAATTTGCGAGTGCGGTAGAGATATAGAGATACTCGCGGTAGCAGCTCATTTGCTAGCCTTTTTGACGGTGTTAGAACGTTTCTATGTAGCTGGCTTACTGCTATATATACATTGTGTCGACACGTAAACAATTAAAATATTCTGTCAAAAGCATTATCGTATGCTGGCCCTGACTTTAAACCGTGCAAACATTCTCTTCACTTCATCATTATTTATAATACCTATGTTTTATATTCTTTACAGTTAATAACAGATAGGTTATCAGGTTAATATCAGATGCCACCACTTCCGCGTCCAGGATGGCCTAAGTGCCAAGCCCCCCTCCTCGCCCCCCAACTAAAATCCTGAATAATACTGCATATAAGCCAGGGATTTGTGCATTCTAATGTGCTTATACATATTTCCAATTGCAAAAACTACTTACTTTTCAATACTAAAAAAATATTTTTGTATACAATAGGTAGCCTACGTTACCCGAGCATAATTTCAATCGATTGACACCTCATTTATCAAAATCGGTTCAGTATCTTAAACGCTACGGTAGAACACACGTTAATTCAAACATGGACTGCGAACCTAAGCTACATATTTAATTGTATGATGTTTTGTCTGTTGGTGATCCTAAATAAATAAATTTGCCGTAGTCGGGTAAAAAAAGTCATATGTTGTTGTAGTAAGAGGACGAGATTAGTTTATATGGGAAGGTATTTCACATACTGTAATATTCCTTTCCGGATACGCTGGTGCGATGTAATTGTCATTTTGTTATATAGATAATGACGTGAAAAATTATGAATTGACATGTAAGCAATCACATCCTTTCGCTTTCATGTCAAAGTGAAGTTACGTTTTTCTCTTTGTGTCGCGGCGAGACAACCTATTAGTCGCCGCGACACAGCTCGCAGACCGTCTGCAATGCTAGTTAAGGCTCATTTACATTGGTGGGTAGCGTGGTTAGTACGCAGATTGCATAACTTTTCGAACTGACTCAGTAGTAGAATATTCACTCTTTCAGTGAGGCCTAAATAACTGGTGTGCTATTGCTATCGCTTGTATGAGAACCTTTTGACTATGAGCTGAAACTTGGCACAGTTGATCCTTAAGCAAATTCAGACCGGGAGCCATCGAGAGCCACCCCGCATTTAGTGGGGGGAGGGGGAAGGTTGAACCCCGCCGCGCTTCGTATTAAGCCATATTTCTCTAAAGTCAACTGTGCCGAGTTTCGCCGTAGTCAAAAAATGCTAGGTATCGTGCAATAGCATACCCGCTATAGATCGTTACACAGGGCACACAGACTCTATGCCAGGACCGAATCTCATTGGCAATTGACATTAGGAAAACGCGACTTTGTAAACGAGGCCTGTTCTTAGTCTATCCGGTTTTTTTTTTTGGACCTTGGTACTTTGCAGCAGCCTGAAGGGCTGTTGCTGCAGATCTTTGCTGGCCTGTGGGTAGTCTCCACTACAGGGCTACCCGACTGCCTAGTCTATCGGGTTCGATTAACATGTAAAAGTAAACACTGTTATCACCGCCCACGTACGCTGGTATCTGTCACACTCATTATGGTGTCGATGTATCTATGTGGACGGCAATTACGAGTACTACTTCATCATTACCTCAGTCGATGTGTCAACATTGTATCTTCTATCTACGTTTTAAATTCCATATTCTTCATATTCTTGCCCTTAAGACTTTCTCACAGGTCAGACTGACAGGGCATGGGAACCGTCGTGTCTGGCCTGGCGAGATCTGACCTGGGACCTCGGCTTTAGATATTCCATCTATTTAGGGTCGGCGCAGCATGTTTTTTTTTTCTTCCATACCAGTCTATCACTCGTTTTAACTTTCATAATATACTCGTACGTCACACCTGGCCATAAAACGGTAATTACCGCACGCTACGCGTGCTTAAAATTCTTAAACAGCGGGAGACGAAAAATTTAGTACTCACCATGGGCGGTAACAAAACAAGTAAAGCCTCGCACATATATCGCCAAATACGATTTGAGACATTCTTTGTTTTCACGCCCTAAGAGAGTAATGTTCGTTTCCCGAATCTGTTTTCGTTTAAAGCGGAAATAGTACATGACGTACCTATAGGGCGGTGAATTCGTGAATGCCCCAGATCGCAGGTGTTAATATGCGATCTGTGGCTTTACGAATTACCGCCCGTGGTGCGTACAAAATTTTACGTCTTCTCCTGGGTGTGAAGGGAGATTTGCGGCTGCGCCCGTGGGCGGTAAATGTCACTTACCGCCCGGAGTGCCGTAAATACATTTTAGGTCGAACAGGAGATCGAACCTTACTGAACTCGGCCTTGCTAAATTCGTTCTGTTTAGACAACTCGTATGCACCCTCCAGCTCTCAAGCTGACAACCTCTCTCAAAGAGTGCTCAACAATGACGAATAACATCTGAGCGTCTAAAAAAGTCGGCCTTCGGCTTCGGCTATTCCTATATTTCGGATTATAAGCGCCTTACTCATCGCCAGAAACACAACACAACATACCCACAGAGCAAGTATGTACTTAATGTGAATCCTTTATCGTACATTATGGAACACAACAACAAAACAAATATCACAAGACGTAGAAGAGAAGAGAACGTAGAAGAATTTGCCTCTATCAAGTTTCTTGGTTTCAACTTAGACAAACATCTAAATTAGAAGGATCGCATCGAGCAGGTGTGCAACAGATTAAATCGTTTTGTTTTTGCTCTCCGAAGACTGAGAGCAACTGTCTCAGTGGAAGCCGCGTTAACAGCTTATCATGGCTATGTGTCCTTAGTTCTTCGTTACGGCCTGATTCTGTAGGGGTGGATCCGTCAATGTGGAAAGAGTGTTTAAGGCGGTGCATTGGAAATTATCGCGTGCTTTGAAACGCCGTTTTGACTTGATTAAGAAACAATAAGGTCTGATTTTCAGATATATGATTCTTGACTATATGATTGTTCATCTGATTTTATGGATACATGATTGCTTAAAATTTCCTCTATAGAAAAAAAATCCAAAGTTGGGTCTGTATTTTCCTTTTTTTACTCAGCCTACTCAAACGATACATTATTTTACGACACAATCAAGTAAATACTATAGTATTTTATCTCATCTAAAATCTCACTTTATGAAATTTTAATAAACCTTTACTAAGTTAGGTATTTATCGTTTGTCCAAAACAGCGATTCCCGAAGAGTGTTACATCTATTTTTCTCGTGGGCGGAAGACATCAGCGTGTCTCTGTCTAGGGGGCGTGTACGACTCAAATCAAGGCATCCCCTTAAAGTCCAGAAGAAATGTATTAGGGTTATTTGTAATGCTTGGAATGATGATATATACATACGGGAAATATGTCTGTTTGTAAATGCCCATATATATTTATTTAAAAAACGAGGTGATGTAACACATAGAGAAACCAGACTTAAAATTATGAATTAATAAGATGGTTTACAGGAAAAATGCTTTTAACATGTGCATAGACATATATAATAATGTACCTGAGGACATAAAATTACTTGAGGAAAATAGTTTTAAATACAAATTGACTACCTGGCTCTTAGACCGTTGTTTTTACTCAATCCAAAAATATTTGAATCGTGACTGTCATTTGTAATTTGTAATTTTAATTTAATTTCTTGACATTTTGATTTATTTTCCTATAGGTATATTTGATTATTCTTGATTGTGTTATTAATATTTTATTTTGTATACTTTGTAAATGATTATTTTTGGTTTTATTTTATATTATTTTAATTGTACCGCTCCGAAAAATATTTGCACGCCTGCATGCAGGCCGAGTACAATGGACATATTTATAATTAGCAATGTAACATCTGCACAACTTGTATTCTAAGCAAATAAATTATTTTGATTTTGATTTTGAAGAACAGGTAACACCTATACAAATGCATTATTTATTGCATGCCCTATTAGGGATTTCTTCCAGCTAGCCTTGAGCAATTGAGTGGAGTTTGAGATTAACAGGTAAACATTGAATGTAACTAATTGGGGGCACTTAATACCCTTACTACCCCAGTTGCGCTGCTCCATATATTATCTCGTCTAAGTCTACGGCCTGTGCCCGAGCCGCTGTAAGCGGGGCGTGGAGCGTGCATATAAAACAAATGCAATTTATATGAACGCTCCACGCCCCGCTCGTAGCGGAGCGTGCATTTAAGCACTTAGACTTTATTTTCACTAAACCGAGTGTTGTTTACAACGCATATGTATCAAGGGTGTTCAAGCGCTTCCACACTTGTTTGACAAAAATACACATTAGCCTCCAATCATCCTCACACACACCGGTTATCGCTCGTTATCTGTCACAAACAGCCGGGTCAGTGAAATCACACTGTTCAGCCAGTTAATATGATAGGCGGTGGAAAGTTCCGCTGCGATACGTTATCACGCATGCGCGGTGTGCGTGCGCTTGCGACGACGTACCGTGTCGGGTAATGGACACTTACAGATGTTATGGTGTATTCTGACAGTGAAGGTTGTGTCTCTTCGATTCTGATGAAGGAATCAGCATAAGGCTATTCTATACTTAAATCAAGTGATATTCATAACATACACACATATACTGCTGCCGGGTACACTTACATAACTTCAAAGAGTCATTTGTCCGCAAACATTTTTTTTTCCGAATTTCATAATACCGATAAGCCATACCCCGTTATCAGTGTTGCAGAATCATTGAAAACGCTAGGGTTGGCACTGCACGTATATTATTTTTAACATGTGCCTCTAGGTATATATAATTTAATGCACTTTTTTTTAATGGGTAGAAACTAAGTTTTTAACGAAATAAAATCTCTTATCAACCCATTTTTTTTTAATGTTTTATTCTTTTTTTCACTCCATAATAGGTGGTTACGTCATTTATTTGTCAAAATTGATTTTGAAGTTACTTAATAATGGAGAAGCTGAAATTACAAAATGCATTAACAAAAACACCGTGGAACATTATAATTGTTAGAAGTATTTACCAATTACATCTGTAGAAGTGGAGCGATCGTTTTCATATTTAAAATGGATTTAATAAACAGTAATAGACGACAAAATTTAACGCCAGACAACTAATGAAAGTATACCTTATGGGTACCTAGGCATCTCTTTAATGCTTGTTAGTTATAAGATATATTGTTTTTGAAAAGTTTTTACCTTCGTATGACGTTCATAAGTGCATTGTAATATGCGTACTTGAAAAATAAACTATCTTTACCTTTATATAAATATGTTATTTTACCTGTAAAAATATTATTTAAGCAAAAGCCTGTACACCAAAATGTCACATGTCACATTGACAATAAAATAGATATTGTGCGACAACCCTATGACTTAGTTTCAATGGATCTGCAACACTGATAACGGGGTATGCCGATAACCATGTTTCGCTGATACTTTTTTGGATCTTTCAAGATATAATACTAACCTAACCTATTTATGTATTTCATTCAATAATCTGCGTCCAAATTTTCGATGAGCGGTAAATGGCGTTCGGAATACAAATAAATATTTTGTTTTTAAATTTGGAAATTTCGGAATAATGATGCTTTCGGACAAATTACTCTTTGGAATTTTTGTGTGTTTGTAGGAAGAAGCACTGCACAAAAAAGGGTCGCCTCCTCCTTTTTTTTGAAAGCGCACAAACGGGTAAAAAGCTCCATTCACCTGATTTCCCGCATTCCTCACCATCGCACAAATCTTATACTTAAATCAAGTGATACCAGTAATGGCACAACACGACGAAGTAAACATTCGTAACTTCTCCGACAAACCCGACTGGTCTGCCTGACTAGTCCACTTATAACTCGTCAATCGCACTCTCATTTGCACCAGATTTAAACACCCCACGTAAGAAGAAGTACTCATCCGTCTCTGACACTACGAGTATTAAAAAACTAAATTTCATGAGAATCAGCAGAATCTGTCATGAAAAGAAACGCAAAGATCCTACGTCACTACATTGGACATTAACAAAAGTGCTCTATAAAGCCTAATTTTTGGTTTGACTCTAAATCCGCATAAACAGCGTCTTCTCTTACATGGTTTCACGCTATCAACATATTTTTTATACCCTACGCACGAAAGCCCTTAACTATTGATAACTTCTGTTTATGTTTGTTATTATGCATAATAACTGTTTTAATGAAATAAAAAAATCAGTCTATATACCATCCCACTGCTGGGCACAGGCCTCCTCTCATGGATGAGAGGAACGGGCACCCGATTGAAAGGTTTTATAAAAAACCGCCCAAGAGCGTGTCGGGCCACGCTCAGTGTTGGGTTCCATAGTTTTTGTAATTTTTTTCAAAAACTAGTCAACCTATCAAGTTCAAAATAATTTTCCTAGAAAGTTTTTATAAAGTTCTACTTTTGAGATTTTTTTCATATTTTTTAAACTTATGGTTCAAAAGTTAGAGGGGGGGGACACATTTTTTTTTACTTCATTTCATTTCATTTATTTATTCATAAACAATACAACGATTGTGTTTGAAATCATTGAAAATACACAGAAGAAATCATAGAAAATACAGAGAAAATACATGTTGAGAACAGAGTAGAATTAAATGTCAAATATTATTACAATTCGCAGAAAATAATGTAAACACGTCAGATTTCTTTGTCATAACTATGGTTTAGACAAATTAACAACAATATTTGCATAATTAACAATGTCAAAATTATAGTACACCCAAAAACTAATTATATTTCCTGCTATAGGCTGTCAAAATAATAATCAAAATAAATATTTAAAAGTCTGTTCACCTATCAAGTGTCATAAACTCTTCCACTGCATATAGACACTGTTCTAGCAGGATTTTTTTAAGTTTTTTAACAAATATATGCTAGGGCTTGTTAGCAACTTCAGTTCTGAGGGCAACTTATTGTACAGAACAATACCTTGATAGCTCTCAGCGTGTTTAACCACTCTGAGTCGAGTACTAATTGACCGTGGCAGATTTTTAAGTCTAGTAGCCATCCGTAAATCCCTTTCCTCAGACGATTCTATTTCATTTAGATGTTTTATCTGGTCTTTTAGCACTACTAGAATATAAAGGCTGGGCACAGTAAGAATTCCAAACCTGACAAAGAACTCTTTACATGACGTCCGTTGAGGTACCTTGGCCATTATTCTTATTGCTCTTTTTTGCAATATAAAAGCGGATTGGACATTACATTTATTACTGTTACCCCATAATTTGATGCTATAACGTATTTTGGACTCAACTAGCGCATGGTACACCATTTTCAGTTGTGCCAATCTTAGTTCATCTCTGAGGCTTCTTCTGGAGCGATTATCTCCGAAAATATTTACACTATCAAAAAATGATTTTAGCAAATCCCTATTCATTTTTAAATACCTATCTAACAATATATCACACGTTAGGGTTGAAATGAAAAAAAAAAACACTCCCCACGTTACGTATAGGGGAGGTACCTAATAATAATAAAAAAAATCGTTTTTTATTTTACCACTTTGTCGGCGTGCTTGATATACATATTTGTACCAAATTTCAGCTTTCTAGTGCTAACGGTTACTGAGATTATCCGCGGACAGACGGACAGACAAAGCGAAACTATAAGGGTCCCTAGTCGACTACGGAACCCTAAAAACCAGAATACCCGTGCCAACATTGGCACATCCAGTTTAAAGATTCCGTAAACGGATACGTATTTCGATGAGTGTCGGATGTCGCAAGTTAACAAGCAACGCGAGCTGGCTCGAGTTCCGTTCCTACGAAAATTACGTCGAACGAGTCAACAGATACAGTCGGCAGATTACGCTGCCATTTGTAACAGACTCTGTTATGACATATATTATGTACGCCTTTTATTACTATGATGATGAAATGAAACGTCTTGATGACGAGCATCGTCGCGCCAGGTATTTCGTGGATAAATCCGGTGGTGATTCGGATTAATAATGTCTAGTAAAAACTCAAGTAACTAAGCTGTTTACCAGTAAACAGGGAAAATATTGCATTGATTTTTAAAGCCAAATAACTAACATATGATAAACATGGTCTGAAGAAACTTTAATCATATACTTGTTGCTGAATTTGACTTCACCAGATAGTTTTGATCAAAAGCAACGAACGGAGAACTTCCTTCTTTACCTTACCTAGTCTTTTAAAAAACTATCCCTTCCCCAGAAAACTATGAAACTTTAGACCGACAACCGACGTAGCCTAAGTTCCGTGCTTTGTTTAATTCCACGAAGGAGCCCAATACCTTTTCTAAATGACAAAACAATCTACGCAATGACCTCACTGGGCGCTTCTCAGTGGATCGAAGTTCGAGCACACGCGGTGACTGAGCCATATCAATGAGTGCCCAGCAAACAACATGTCAACTGGGCATGTCTTTGTTTACTCACCCGCCTAATTGAATTACTAATAATGTTGGTAAAAATAGCACGGTTCTGCGAACGTTCTAAACTATCATCACTGTCACCGCTATCGCTTTGATGTTAGGTCATCACATGACACTAAACATGTGGCATTTGTATACAATTAAATTAAGCGTTGACCGATTTTGTTTGTTTTCGAAGTGTTCATTATTATTAGGGAAAATGCTTACTAAATATGTATCTTCATCAGTCTCCACTTTTTGTTTATATGATATTTTGTACACTCGAAAGAACGTAATACATGTTTATTCATCATCATCATCATCATCATCATTTCAGCTGAAAGACGTCCACTGCTGGACATAGGCCTCCCCCAAAGAGTGCCACAATGACCGGTCCTGCAGGCACGACGTGGGTAGGCCACAAGGTGGACTGATGACCTGGTAAGGGTCGCGGGAGTCCGCTGGACATGCTGATTAAAGTGGTCCATTTTGTAATTTTGTAAATCTCTTCTCGCGAAATTGCTTATGTTAAAACTTGCAAGCCCGTTGATTGAATTCGACTTACAAGTCCATTTGAGTTGAGGTTTCCTACGGTTATGTAAGTCAGGCTATGGAATATTGTGGTGTCATAACTCATAAAGCTAGTATCATGATGCAGCCCGAAGGTGACTACAGGAACTCTTTCAAACGGCATTGCATCTCTATAACGATACTAAACTCGTAGAATGTTCTTGATTACTATAGTTGACTTGATGACTATTCAAAGAAAATTAAGGTGAATAGCCACCAGATATGTGCGGAGATGTGTTGCGCCCAGGTTTCAAATACATGAAAACATAGCTGCCGCAGTGGGCAATTAGTGCTTGTTCAAAAAGGAATTGTAGAAACTTATAAGATATAAATAGTGCGTTGTGATAAAATCGAAGTAAACAATGTCAACACCCCTGTTAATGCAGTATTTAGTTATATATATCACATAATATATGTTTAGCGTGTGTGTCCGCGGCATTTGCTGATTCGATGTAACGTAGCTTGTTTTTATGGTGTCCTTTTACAATCAATACAATCATCGTAAATTGACACTTTAAAATTATACATGATACTGAATATGTTATTCTCGGAATTATATTGAGGTGATGAGTCGTCTATGTTAATATTTGCGGTATTTCTGGCGTTTTGAAATATCTCTCGAGACGTTGTAAATGGCAATCCCAGGTTTGGTGTTAAAAAGCTGCGGTCGCTATCGATTCAATAAATATGACATCACGATACATATAATTTCCTTATTAGTATCAATTCGATCTGCCAACATTAGGGGGTTCCAAAAGAGTACATGAACTTAAGACGATTATTAATTTCAGAGCGTCTTAAACTTATTTGTATTTGTTTATTTTTACTGCTCATTTAATTAGTTATATTCTTATTCAGTTTTGATGGTAGGGTGTGCACATTTATAGGGTAGATATATACCTACGTATGCATTACGGATCTGTGAAAGTCAGTTGTTTCTGAACAAAGAACAAAATTAAAAGTCTAGTCGACATTCAATTTGTATTTGTATATTTCATTTCTATTTCCGTCCTCAAATGGGTAGAGCTTTGCAAATGTACTAAGCCATACTCGACCCTACAACGACCTCTGTATACGAACGACCTTACGTCGATGTCTTATGAACTCTTATCGCATGCCTGTCATTGCAGTAATTCCCGACATTATCAAATGAACAGAGACCTAGTTCGGGTTATCAATGCCCACAACGCCCTTGAGCAGGGCGATTCGAATCGATAACTTCTAACGTGTTGTGTAATGTTTGCCCATATTGCTTACGGATGGCACTCTGTGTGTTTGACATCGCTAGCCGATCCGGCCCAGGCGGACCATTCTAATGACCAGGATACACGAGGCTAGTTTTTCAAGCTAGGTACTGTACTATACTGTCCTGGCTTGCTGTCTTCGCTTGGGACATGCATGCTGTAAACAGCATTGTTTTGGGATGTAAACATGATGCCAGATAATTGTAAGCCAGCTAGTACCATCGCAGTGCGCACTAGTCGAACAGATGCTAGCTTCGCCGGCCACACGAAGCCGGGACAGCGAAATCAGAGGTGGGGGGCGCTTCTAGAACTGCAAGCTATTAAGCTATCCTGGCTTCAGACACTAGCTTATTAGCTTACTCGCTGGCTTACTCTTGCCTGGACATAAGCTAGTTTTGTATACACGATGATAGACGCACTAGCTTACTAGCACTACCTTGAAAAACTAGCCTCGTGTATGGCGGCCATTTAGATGTCTGCAAAGTTACAAATCTAGGGGTCAGCATATACTAGAGGCAAGTGTGAGGCGAGTCGAGGCATATTGTGACTAGCATAGCTAGTATTCGGATGGCTGTATCGGGCGCTCTTGTTGAGCCATAATAAGTTTGATGCTCGAATAGGTACACATTTGGAGCAGTCCGTCTTTCAGTGGGTAAGCACGTCGATCTTACAGAAGACCGCAGCCATAATAACGCCACTACTTGCTTGGTGGGTATTTGGTGTTGTGTTATTCGTGGTGAGTAATGGTTGCCAGAGCAGTAGGTAGGTAGGTATTCAAATTTGACTAATGGCTATGAGATTTTTATTTTTAATGTAATTTTAATAATGTTTCTTAAGAATGTAATTTCTGTAATGATTTCTCTTGACATTTAAATTGATTTCACAAATAAATGAGTATGAGTTTCCGAGGATGCGGTATGTTTACAGTGTCCTGCATCTGTCTCTGACTGTCAACACAACGAATCCTCGAATCTCCAGCATCAAAATAAAATAACGGAGAAGTGAAGAGTCCGCATTTGTCGCAGAGTCGTAAAATTAAGTTCTAGATATGTAGAAGGTATCTAAACGTCAAACTAAAGTAAACGAAATACATATTACACTATCTACTGGTATCAGACATTCAAGGCTCTTATCTGTCCGTTATCGCCGAGCACACCGGCGCACCCACAGGAATGTTTTCCTCGGGCGTTCTCGGTAATCCGATATGCGTTTGTGGAAGTGCCAAATAATCGCAGACACTGTGGGGCCTTGTTGTGCCAGTGTACGAATGTTGTCGCCGTGGGTTTTGGACAATCCTGGAAACAACACGAGCGAAGTGCGTCTGGAGCTGTCAATGTATTTACACACCATAAAAGTGTAGATAAAGTATAAGGAAGCCTCTATCTACGATATAAAGGCATCAGGATCATGGCGGGAGCGCGAGTAGGTACTATACTAGTCGTACAGTCAGCAGCAGCAGTAGCTACGCAAAATAACACGCTCAAAATGACCTAGATAGTCCTTATCCCCTTGACATTCGAGTCGTGTGTAGGTCATTTTGAGCACTTGATCCGCGTAGCTACTTTTGCTGCTGACTGTACCTCAGATTCGTTTGATTGAAGTTAAAAACGCATCAGAGGGCCAGCGTTATTAATATTAAAAACCTCAATTAATGAATTTTAATTTGTTTACTACGTCACCAAAAGGTAACATTCGTGCGTGACGTAATAATGGAACTAATTAAATTTCACGAATGAAAGTTCAACTTAACAACGTGTTTTTTTTTGATAAAGCTCTTCAACCAATCTGCTTAAACCGCAAACATACTCGTACTAACCAAGGGTTTTTTTGCTTTGGAAAATGTTCGACACGTATTACTTACTAGTTATTTCCATCTAGAGTTACATAACTGGTCATATAATACTTTGTATTGGTTCACAACTTCATACTGTGTATCATTAGCTACATGTTAAACACACATTAGTAAACATAGTGTTAGTCAAATGACTCCAGATGCTTTAAATTTTATTAGTCAAACATTATGCGAGAGAACGAGTGAACAGTCATTTCCATACAGTAATTTCATTTAAATGAGTCAACTTAGGGAATTCATAAGAAAACTTCAGGAGTGCGTTTCATTCATGTACCGTTTTATTGCTGCAAAATCGAATTCCTTCTTGCCCGACTACGGTAGAGACGAAATGAAGGGATATGATATGATTGTAGCCATGTCCGTCTGTCCATCCGTCCGTCTTCGGCTTAGCTCAGTAACCATTACTACTAGAAAACTGTAATTCGGCATGCGTATATAAATCAATCACGCCGACAAAACAGAAGTATAAAACCTTGAAAAAAATTTTTTTCGGGGTACCTCCGCTACACCTAAAGTGGGGTATGATTGGATAGCTTGTTCAAAAATATTATGGGTTTCTTAGAACGATTTTTAAACTCGTGAGTCGTTAGCGACATAGTGGGCTTTAAAGCCCAAATTTTTGTATGAGTCCATGTGCCCATACCTATTTTAAAATGACACTGCACATATATCTTGTTACAAAGTACGTATACCTAAAGCTGTGTTCATGGAAAAGGCAAACGGCGCGGGGCAACGCTAATAAACATTGCGTTGTCTAGAACTGTTTATACACAGGCGTGAGCGTTTCCATCGCCTGATAGCCCGCGTGTCGCGCCGCTTGCTCACAAAATGTACTATATTGCCTGTATGATCACATAATGTACTATATACATGCGCAGCTGTAACCACAGCAAATACTGATAAACACGTCCGTCGGTACGTAAATACATACATCCTTAAAACGGAAAGTCAGTGCAAACAGATAAAGTCGCTTAACACTATGCAGCACTGTTTAAGTACCAGTACTTACAGTTAAAGTACGTGAGGATTAAGCTGGCTGAGTGAGACACGGAGACGCCATTATGTGGTAGAATCATCGCTTTTAGTAATAATACGAATTACGAAATGTCTTTTGATATTTGACAGTGGCTTTCCGGTGAAGGAAAACATCGTGAGGAAACCGGTCTAATCCCGAGAACGTCTAGTTTTCCCTCTGGGTTGGAAGGTCAGATGGCAGTCGCTTACGTAAAACTAGTGCCAATGCCAAATCTTGGGCGGACCCCAGACTGTTTAGTGCACATCCGGGAATAACGCTGCGGAATGATGAATTAAAATATGGAGACTCAAAATCACAAAACTCAGTCGGTACTATACATACCTAAACATAAGTTTACCTTCTCTCTTCTGCTTATTTAAGAGCTAAGCTCTTGTCGGTGTAGCTCAAAGTAGGCCCTCCATTTACGCCGATCCCAGGTAAACTTCTCGCTATGTAGTTTATTCTAGGTCGTCCTCTTCCTCGCTTCCCCTCTATCTTTTCTTCAATGATATTGAGTAGTACAAGTTCATTGTCATGTCCATGTCGTATGAGGTGCCCATCATCTTCCTTCTCCCATCTTCTAAGTTTCTCATTAACTGCCTGATTTGTTTTACTCTATTCAGCACTTCTTCATTGGTTATCCTCTCTCTCCAGCTAATTTTGGAAGTGCGCCTCATTCATCATTCAGTCATTTAAATCAATATGAATTCGCTGAAATCCATGCAATAAACTTGTTTTAGTTTGTTGCGTGAATGTACGATGTCGTTATTTGTGAAATATCTGTAGATCCCCTCTGACCTTATAAAATTTATATTGAAATCTAGATAAATAAAGCAATTAAATACTTCTAATAATAAATTATTTAATTTATCGTATCTTTGATTTGTAAACATTTGATATATGGGGTTCCATATAATAAAAGGTGTTTGGTGGTTGTTCCGTTAGGTTAAAAGTAGGGATTGCAATCCGGTCCGGCCGGACCGGAATTCCGGCCGGATCCGGCGCTTTTTTGTGGCTACCGGATCCGGTAAAATTCACCGGATCCGGAACCGGATCCGGTAAAGTCACTCACCCAGCTAAAACACAAAATATTAGCGTAAAGCACTGCTAAGATTGAATGTTTCCGTCGATATTCAAACGTCGCTTGGCTTGACGCGCACGATGCGAGATTTGCTGATAATTGTTGATTCAGCAGTACCTAACAAATAATTGAAAATTATATTACTGTACTTAGATAAACCAAAGCTAACAGGTAGATTAATGAGGAGACTGATTATGTGGTTTGAGAACGGTTTATTATCATTTGACAATTTTGAAATACGTGTTATTTGATTGCAAATATTGCAATATTATTGTTATATGTGATTATTATGTTACATTTAGTCAATAAAAGAAAGAAGAAGAAGAAGAAGAGGGTGTAGAAGTCAATTAATATTTTGTTCATTCTTACAAAAACAACAAAGCTGATTGGATTATAATTTATTAGAATTATGTTTTTGTTTGTGAGTGAGACTGACTATACTCTATGACTCAACTATAATAAATAATTTAAAATTATATTACTACAGATAACTAAAAAAAGACTGGTTATATGGTTTACAGTTTAAAGAAAATTTTATAGTTTGGAAATTTTTGAAATACTATTTGATTGTGATATTTTCGATATGTGATTACTTAAAAATGTTAATTTTATGTTAAGTTGGTAAAGATAACCTTAGATTTATTTTTTGTAACTCCTTCAGTAGATATTTAAGAAAAGATCTCAATTGATGACTGATTATAAATAACATAATATTTCCTAGGCTTACTCAGATTGTGATTATTAAAAATAATTGAAACTTATAACTGCAGTTTTAATAATCCATTAGGATAAAATATCCGTCGTTTCTCAAATTATGATAAAAAAATAATAAAACAGTGACATTTAATTATTTAAAACCAGCCAGTGTAATCCGGTCCGGCCGGATCCGCCGGATTGCGGCCAAAATCCGGCCGGATCCGGCCGGATTCAAAATCAGTCCGGTTTGCAATCCCTATAAAAGTTTAGGAACCCTGCACTACAGTACAGGTCGCATTTCTCAACCGACTCTCGTGAAACTTAGTGAGCAGGTTCTTTTTTCTTTTTTAGTAGTCACACATTTGAAAAAAAAAAACTATAGCCCACAAAGCCACTACTAATGTATACGGTTAAACACCATTTAAACTCACGTATCATTCCGGTCATTGCGGGCAACATGTTTCGAAGTGTCGCGGGTGAAGTGCTCAAAATGGTGTAAATTATCTACTGCCTCAATAAAAAGGCGTGTGTAGATCATTTTAACCTTCTGAAACCCGTAGCTACTGCTGCCGCTCCCTACTAGGTAAATTAAGGCTAACGGAACAACTTTCGGCAGATAGCTTTAATATCACAAGAAATCCGATATGATAAATATTCTCGAATCGAGATTATAACAAGAACGAAATGTTGTAAACAAACGCGTGCCGCCCGTGGGCTGTTTACGGTGCGGTCGAGTACCCCGTGTCAACTGCCAAGAATACGGGTCGTATTTAATAAAATAATAAATAGAAGACGCTGAAAAATTGATGGCCCGGAAATTCCAGACTCATGACATGACACGAGCAACAACGTAATACTGGCTGGAATACTGAATACATAAATGACTTGTCGCTGCGGTAACCAGGGGCCGTAGACAAGGTTACACTCGACAAGCGCTAACGCTATCTAATAAAATGTATGGGAATGACAGATGCCGACGAAACACTTTTCGTTAACATCTGTCATTTCCTTACATTTTATTAGTTAGCGTTAGCGCTTGTCGATTGTACCCTTGTCTAGGCCCCCTGGACAGCTAGGTACCTACTTGAAAAACATGTTCAACATTTGATAGATCTACATATACTCATATTATGAATGCGATGTGTCTGTTACCTCTTCACGCTTAAAGCGCTGAACCAATTTAGAAGAAATTTGGTGTATTAGGACAGGGTACCTTTTAACCCGGAAATCATCCCCTAAGGGAGTGGAAGTTTGTATGGAGCTACGATATAAACGAGTTCCACGCGGAGGGAGTCGCGGGCAGAAGCTAGCAACAACATACATTTTAAAAAAACACAACCCCGACATGACAAACATGTTAGCTAAGAACCGTCTCGACTAACAAGAGTTTCGATTGAAAAACACCACTCAAATAAACTCTTTACTCAATATCAACACGTGGCTTAATGTTCGTGATCCAGAGGGGGTAGTCACGTAACGTTTTGAACGCGCGTTAGATAGATCCAACTGTCATTTTTCCACAACAAAATTGACAGTCAAGGGCACCAATATGTATGCACCACAAATTCTCAAATAAATGTACACAGAACTTATTTCTGCAATAATTAGGTTGTAGTATAGGTACCTACATATTTATGAAACTTTGAGTGAATACATATTGGTGCCCTTGACTGTATAATGCGTTACGTGATCGACCTGCTGATCTCACCGCAACACTTAGTCATAGTGATTTATGTATAATTGCGATAATTGTCGTGTATATAATAACTTTCAATAACTGTTAATATATACAATGTGGATGTACTTTAATAAATAAATAAGTGTATCTGTTTGAGAGCTACGATGACACATACAGACACAGATAATGTACATATTAAACATACCTCCGCGCTCTCGTCGGTAGTTAAAAGCAGATATGGGCATTAATCGATTAATTTTTTAGTCAACTAATTAGTCGACTAAACAATCAATCGTCACAAAATTAATCGCGATTAATTTAGTCAAGATTAATTTAATCGTCGCAGAGTTCGATTGACGATTAATCAATCGTCATTTTAATCGACTAAATTTCACGATTAAATCTCGATTAAAAATTGGAACACAGCACGTTACAAAAATTCAATATGTCTTGTCATGTATTTTACACTTGGAAATCATTCTAGTAAGGATGCTGTGTGATATAAACTTGTTCCAGTAACACAATATGGTTTTTACAGTGCAGTACTCTAAGGGTAAGGGCAGCGACGACTGTAAAACTTATTTTATTACAAAAAAAACACTTACAAAAAAACTTATTCATTTCTGATATCAATCGAGAGAAAATTAATGTAACTAATCAATCGATTAAAGATTTAGTCGCTCGTATTCAATCGACGATTAATTTAATCGTGACTAAATTAGTCGAAACTCTTACGACTATGATTGATCGATCGTCATTTTTGATCGCGATTAACGATTAACTAGGTTAATCTTAATCGTTAATCGGTAGTCGATTACATTTTGCCCATCTCTGGTTAAAAGTACTAGGAACAAACTGCACAAAGTGTAAGGGCGGTACCTAATACGTTGCCATGAATATGTTTTCGGTATTACTGAAAAGAAAATGACAACTATAGGAATCATACTGCTCCCAAGTACCTGTTTGTGACAAGTTTCTTGTGTATTCTACATATATATAAAATAATATCGACCAGTTTCCCACTTGCTACCATCATTAACCATGAATTCGAACCGTGATAATTAATTAAAATCAACACATCATTTGAGCCGAGTTAGTTAATTAAAAACTATTGCGCCTAAGCGACATGAATTATTTTTTCCTTTTACTCATAATGAGCAAATTCTTATTATATTATTAAACTAAATAATTTTCCTCCCTTTGGTTGTAAACAGGCAAACCGCAACCGTGACGGCGTCATGAGCTCACGCTTGATGCCTATTCAATTAGGGACAATATTTACTCATAATATTTTCCGTAATACTTCATGTATCTAACCAGTCACATGCCCGAAGCTTATTATATGAATAGTCATGAGGAAAATTAAGGTCTTAAAACCGGCCAACCGTCAATGATACCGTATTTGGACTATTTTGGATGATAGTTAACTCAGGACATTTTTGTGAATCGTCAAAATCGGTTTGTATGAAGTTTATAGGGAAACACTACTACAGGCAAACCAGCAGAAAACTGTTCTCTACGGACAAACGCAGTACTTTTTTGTTTTCATGAATAATGTTTAAAAAAGCTAAAGTTCGAGTATTTTCTATGTTTCGTTTGCAATTTACTTATAGTTTATTTTTACTTTGACAAGTATTCTCAAAGCCACGAAGACTCGTCCCACACCAATCTACGTGTGGGCATAACACTAGTACACAATAATGAGTGGGGCGGGTGTTCGTGAATTGGACGCTATAACTATGTTACATTACCTAACGACGATACATCCCTGTACTGTGTCCTATATCGTAGTTTTCCCTGCGGTCATCGTACTACAGGTAAGAAGATTACCATTTACACCTTCCTTCCTGGAAAACTGTCGATATATGTATAACCATGGTGACGATGTAGATTACGTGTACAATACTTACCTATCTAGTGTAGGTAATTGTAGCGTAGTAGTAGTACCGAAACAAATGAAGGAGAACCTGAAATAACCACAGGGTTAACTGCGTAAGTTTTCCAAAGAGCGTTAGGACACCACAGTAATTATCCCCTACAAATAACGAAATTTAGATCTACCTAACGTACCTACGAAACCAGTTAGGGCCCATTTCGCAAAGTCAGTAATAAAAGTATCTTTCTAATCAAATGAGTACCTAAGTAAATATTGAAAAGAGCCTTTCGATGGTATTATAAGATACAGCCGTTGCCACCGTAATAGTCGCGTAAATTTTCGAGCGTGCATTAGGGCCGGTTCACATTGATTAGTGATTAGCGAGTCCATACATTTGCTGCATCAAGTGCGAGTAGCTTTTGTATGGACTCGCGCTAATCAAAAATCAATGTGTAAACCGGCATTTAGGTCATATCAAACTGACACGTTTTGATGGTGAAAATTACAATTGCACTGATGATTTCATTCGTTTTATGTATAAGGAAAATCAGCTGTTTATGACCAAGTGAATCCTGTGGTAACCGATATTATAAGTCGATAATACTTACCTACTTACAGCAACTGTCACTAACATTCTCTGTTTTGTAACCTGTTATTTATTTGTTTAGTGATTTGATAAAATCCCTGAAACAGGTTAGTGAGTTGACGCAACGAACTCGCAGAGTCAACTCGTTTTATCATTTCACTAGACACGTTTAGTAAAATTATAAAGTCGTTCAGATGTATCATGGTATAATTGAATTTAGTTTTATCAAATCTCTCACATGATTTACTGAAATAGTAAAATGAAATGTCAAAAGTAGGTTGATTTTATATTGTTTCTTAAATCAGTTTTTTTAAATCGAATACAAGAATAGGTGGTTGTAAAACTTCTAAACCGGAATATAATCATTGTAACGGGATTGAACATATAGTACCTACTTCATTTACCCGAACAGTTCCCTCTACGAAGTACAGTCTACGTGAAATTGCAGCTAAGTTGTCTGTATTTGGAGGGCAGGGGTTCAAGAAGTGTTCCTGAGAAAAATCTAAAGGACAATGCCGAACAAATACAGGCGCTCGTAAAAAAAAATAAGGTTATGTGTAATCCGAGATGCCACAAATGTACTACATGTTCTAACAAATGAGAGAATAATTCTAAATTAAAATTGAATTTTAAAAAATCTTAGCCACTTCTTGTAGCTTCGGTTTTTATTATTTTTTACTTATTTTCTTAATTGTTAGACTATATTTTCAATCCTGTTAAAATTCCGGGTTACAACCACCTATTCTTGTATTCTATTAAAAAACTGATTTAAGAATACATTTTAATACCTACTTTTGACATTTTATTTTATCGTTTCACTTGATCATATGAGAAATTTGATAAAACTTAATTGTAGAGTAACGCTGAACCAGTTCAAAGATTTGGTCAAATCACCTGTACCCTGTTACAGTAGAGACTCTATCATTTCACTAAACGTGTTTAGTGTAATGATAAAACGAGTTGACTTTGTGAGTTCGTTTCGTCAACTCACTGACGTGTTTCAGGGATTTTATGAAATCACTAAACAAATCTGGTGAATTGAAAAAACGAGTTGCCTTTTTTGGCTGATTCCTCATATCACTAAACAGATTCAGGGATT
The DNA here is from genome assembly GCA_947578815.1 of Epinotia ramella. Classification (NCBI taxonomy): domain Eukaryota; kingdom Metazoa; phylum Arthropoda; class Insecta; order Lepidoptera; family Tortricidae; genus Epinotia; species Epinotia ramella. Next base: position 24,607,169 of record OX388214.1, read on the forward strand.
TGATCAAATGACAGATTTTTTCTAGGCAAATGATAAAACAGACTTGATCATATCCCTTAGAGATTTGTTAAAATCTCTGTTTTGGCCATTTCCCTGCGACATATACATACATAGATTCACACCTACATTCCCAAAAGGGGTAGAGCACACGAAACTTATGTTCCAGTGCGTGCCACTTTTAGCATAAATGTGGGCATAAGGGAACCGCCTTAGTTCGACTCTTACGACACCCACGGGAAGAAAGGGGGTGGTGCTATTCTAACCCGACACCACACGGGGAAATCTATATTTACCCTTGACTATCCCATGTTATATGCATCCCGTCCGGTATCCGGGCCAAGGATCGGGCCGGCTATTGATCCCTGACCCGCTGGGATGCTGTCGAAAGTTCATTGTTACTCGTACTATTCGATACTTGATATCGACGCGGTCGCTCATAAATACGCTTCAGGTTAAGAATAAGATAGTACTAAGGTACGGAAGGTTCGCTCCCTTAATGACGACACTTAGGCTGTCAAAACACCAAATGAGAGTGCGGTGAGGTAAGATAGTGCTGTGAGTGTGACAGATCAGAACATTATACTAAAAGCACTCAGTTCCATTCGAATCAAAATCTCAAGGGACGTAACTTATTGTGACTTTTTAAGAGAAATACTTATTCAGTGCGGCAATTACTCTGACAATTTCGACCCACACAAGAAGGTTACCACAATCAGGTGTAATTTTTAAAGGGCCAACCTTACGTTAATTTCTCCTTTACTTGTTTCAATTACTCTCAGTGCATTTACGTGCTATTTAAAACCGAATCCGAGATTCAATCGTCATTGTCGTTTTAAATATATTTCTTCTTAAACGGAGACTGAGAGAAGTCCTTCAAAATTTGCGAACACATTTTACTTTGTAACTGTGAATCACCTTTTTGGAACTGTCTTTTAGCAAGCGAAATACATTATTATCACTAGCATCATAACAAGCCTCTGGAAATTCCCGCCTCAACTCGGCCACAGCCAAAATACAGTTATTACTTCTATCCCAATTTTAGTTGCGTTGAAACGTTTACGATTCACGAGCAAAACAATTATTTTATGCTACGTTACATCATGTAGTAGCAGATGGCCCGTGACGTGGCCATTTACCGCCGATTGGTTCAATTCGGCGAGCTGTCTCCCGTCTGCGAGGCAATTGCCACCGCGTGATCGGGACGCATATAGAACTGATTCACCAGATACTTATTCAATTGAGGCTGACTTGGATCAAACCTGTTTGGTCGTTCAATACACGAAGACGTTCGACCGACGTTCGTTCGTGTGACTACCTAGTCAGCAGGAAAGAGAAAGCTCTTATTATTTTATAATAAAGACGCGTGTAGATCATTATCTCTTGGAACGTGTTTGAGTAACTAATTCCTACATAAGTACACTTGAGGAGTGGGCGTCCTCCTGGATTGGACAATCTCAAAGGGGAATTAGGGATGTTGACTGATAGTCAAGTCAGCAGGTCAGCACCTTTTTATGAGCCATTCAAAAACGCTCTGTTACTACTGACGCTTTTCTCTGTTGAATCAGCGTCCTATTTTTGATATTAATGTATGTGAAATTCGAATTTAAACTTTCGTGAGACATGTTGAAATAATACTAACAATTACACGAAGAGTTCGAAACATGTCGCCCGTAGTGACATTGAATACGTGAGTTGAACCGTGTAATTGTTAGTAGTATGTGATTTTTTTTTAAATAAGTACCTACTTAAAACCAATTTGAAGCGTGATGTTTTCCTAGTATTTTGTGAGTTTTATTTTTTGGTAATGTAAGATCAATTTATAGACAGTACAATGTTTGAAAAAATATTATTATTTTCACGTTGATCTAAATTTAGAACAATTTATGTTTGCTAGTACGTGTTGTCCGTGTTCTTGATCCACAAAGACGCGTCCCACACCGACGTACGTTGCGGACATAACACTAGTACACAATAAGGAGTGGGGCGGGTCCTCCTGAAGTAAACAATATTTAACGATGTTACATCCCTATCTTATACAGGAAGTGTAAAGATAAACATTAGTATTCTTGTGTTCACCTGGCAGATAATGTGTATCTAATCTGACTTCCGGTTATATCATTCAAAATGTATTTATTGCTTAGCCATCTCTCTATCGTTGACTTAAAAGCTGACTAGTATCTACTAAAATGTGAAATGTTTGCATTCATCAGACTTACATCTCCTGTAGTAGTTTTGACAAGCTCCCTGCAAGTTCAAAGAGTTTTTAGGGTTCCGTAGTCAAAAAGGAACCCTTATAGTTTCGCCTTCGGCTTAGCTCAGTAACCATTACGACTAGAAAACTGTCATTCGGCATGGGTATATAAATCAATCACGCCGACAAAACAGTACAATAAAATCTTGAAAAAAAATTTTTTTTAGGGTACCTCTCCTACACCTAAAGCCTGCTGTACACACTGGCCCAACGTTGGCGCGTGAGCAGAAGGCAGCTATGCGTTAGAGGGAGAGGGCTATAACTCGATCTCTTTCGTTTACATAGCTGCCTCCTGCTCAGGCGCCAACGTTGGCCCAATGTGTACAGCCGGCATAAAGCAACGGAAAGGGTAGGCAACGTGTTTGTGATACTGGAGTCGTAAGCGTCCATAGGCTGTGTCTGCGTACCATCAGGCAGACCGCTTACTTGCCACCGTCGTAGTACCTATATAAAAAAATTCTAGCTTAACTAGATGCCGAGTCGCGTCGCGCGCGACTCCTGTTTCACTCGCGCTATGCGAATCAGAAAGAGGAGGGTAGTTATTCTTGTCTCGCGTCGCGTCGCGGCGTCAGTCGTTCTAGCCCCGCTGGTAACGGTAACCGAGATAGAGATTTGACCAATCCATACTAACATTATGAATGCGAAAGTAACTCTGTCTGTCTTTTACATTTCAGGCTTAAACCGCTGAACTGATTTAGGTAAAATTTGGTATGGAGGTAGTTTGATACCCTGGGAAGGACAAAGGATAGTTTTTGTCCCGAAAATTATCCCCTAAGAGGCAGAAATGGGAGCGAAAGTTTGTATGGTGGTAGCAATACAAACGAGCTCCAGAAGCTAGTAACTAAAATCTTCTGAAAATGCATCAATCATCGTAACTAACATCTCGTATAGTCTTGACAAGCTCCCGGCAACCGGGATCGATACAGGGATCCTTGGCCCCGTTCCCGGTGACCCGGGCTTCCCTCATGCCAGCCTCGCTGCCCAATCTGGGTTGAAGTGGGGACGGGAATATTGCCTTCATTACCTCTATGTCTTTAGGTTCAACTACAGCAACACAATGCTGTATTGTGTTCTATTATTCGTAAATTCTCCTTAACAGGTTTTATTAAAGAAACATTATATGAATTCGTTCATTCATGTCACTGTTATGATTAATCTTGATTTTCTTGTTATCACGATTATCAAAATCTAATGTTTATTTTGTAAGAAAACTTCAAGGGCTCTATTAAAAGTCATATGTCAATGAGAATAATATGTATTAATCTAATATGGCATTCCGTGACATGACAACAGTACCTATACTTCATTATCACACAAAAAATCATCTATACAGTGCAGTTTTGTTTCTTCGGCTGTATATCGCTATCTTGGTCTTTCTTGTATCTGACAGTCTATTTAAAAAACGAAGATTAACGTGTAACAATAATAGGAGTACCTACCGTGCCTAAATTATTATTAACATTGCCCGGTATCCAAAACACAGCCTTGTAGTAAATGTTTACCAATTAGAAACGTCTGCTAAAGAAAATCCCAATTCCAATCAAAGGGAAAAGTTGAAACAGCCTTTTAAACCTGAATTTGGGAGCAGATCTACTTGTGTAGGACACAACACATGTCCTCTAATATTTTTTATACATATCAGTTTTATCATAATCTCCAGTGACTGACAATAGTTGAAACCATCAGTGCCCTATCCAGTTAAATTTAAATCCATCCTGCAAAATCCCTTTTCTTTACGAAGTATTCTGCCCTGAAATAGTCCCATAGATTCCGGGCTCTTGTGAAGAATGCCCTGCACAATAAAACTGGGACACCTAATCAACACGTGCAGATCCAATAGGAGGCCGCGCTCTATCCTTGGCCCCATTGCCTATTTAACGAGACCTTCACCTGTTGAGCCCATCTCAGTACCAGGTAACTTCCAACCCAATATTATACCCAAAATTCCGTATGCTAATTTCATAATATGTAGATAGCCGTAGTTGCTCTTGATAGAGACTTAACTCCCTCATTATGAATTCACCTCAGGAAATTAATTGGTGCCGAAGGAAATGAAATTCTGGGGGATTAAGACAGGAGCGGGCATACATCTTAGTTAGCTAGGAACAGTTAAGACGTCTATAAAATAAATTAGTCATTTGACTTTGGTTCCATTAAATGTAGTAAGGTTTATCGAAAAGGAAGTGTTAAATTTTAAATTAAATTCAACTGAAATTGATATTTGTACGCTAGTTTGTAGGCATAATGTGGAGATCAGTGATGTATACTTTTAAGACCGTTTTGTAAACCCACTATTAACAAATAAAATATTCATTCATTAATTCAAGGCGAGTTCCAGGTTATGCTGCCGAATATTCCAGAAGTTTTGGAAGCATTGTAATGGAAACCTAGCGTTTTAAGTGCATCGGTTCAGCATAGGGTATTGATCCCGAAACCGTCTGCATATTGCACGCTCCTCGCTGCACCGCAGGCCTATAGCTATGGATATATGTACCTAATACAGTATATTCGCTGAGTAATTCCGATTTATTTTATTCGTTCCTTTTTCAAGATTCGGAAAAATTTTGTTGTTAGCTCGCTGAATTGAAACTAGAACACAATGTCAGCAAAATAGATAATCGAATAACTACACTCGGCGTCAAAAAAATCGCACCTTTCCTAAAATTCGTTTCAAGCGATTATAACTCCTGAGATCTTTACTTTATTCTATCATTACTAGTATCATTTGAAAGCTAATGAAATCCCCTATTTGAAAACGGTAGGAAATTGGCCACCACCCCCATAAAAAAAAAAAATCTGGGAAAATGTGAAACAATGTGTATTCTGATCAAAATTACAAAGAAAAGGAACAATACAAAAATTAAAAATCAACAATAACAACCCTTAAAAATTAGTCTTAAAACCTAGTGTTGCCTCTTCTAGCCCTCCGAGCAGCTTCTATGCGGTCAGTCATGGACCTGATGAGCGTCACGACGTGTTCCTGGGGAATGCTGTCCCACTCTTCGATGACGGCATCTCGAAGCTCATCGAGAGTGGCAGGAGCTGGATCACGGGCCCGAACTCGCCGTTTCAGCTCGTCCCAGAGGTGCTCGATAGGATTGAGGTCGGGGCTTCTTGCTGGCCAGTCCATAACCTTGATGCCAACTCGACGTAGGTAGTCCTTGACAATCAAGGCTGTGTGACACCGGGCGTTGTCGTGCATGAACTCGAAGTTGGCGCCGACAAAACCAGCATATGGGACCACATGCTCTTCTAAAATCTCGGTGATGTACCGGAGAGCAGTCAGAGACCCCTGGCCGCGACCACCTCCAGCTCTGGAGACGCACACGAGGTCTGTCTTGCCGTCGATAGAGATGCCGCCCCAGAACATGCAGGATCCTCCTCCATAGCCGACGGTTTCCACGGTGCAGGCTGGTGTGAAACGCTCCCCTGGTCGCCTGTAAACTCTCTTACGCCTGTCGTTGGTGTACAGGCACACTCGGGTTTCGTCGGAGAACAGGACATTCCTCCACTGGGCGAATGTCCACGGCACGTGCGTTTCGGAAAATCGCTTCCTGGTCGACCGGTGGATGGCAGTCAATTGGGGGCCTGTAGCATCTCTCCGGGCTCTCAATTCTTTTCTCGCTGCCTTCTTCTGATAGTGAAGACGCTGACTGCTGTACTTCGAGTAGCTCGAAGCTGCTGCTGCAGCTCCACAGCGTTGGACAAGCGGTTCCGCAGAGACGTCGACACAATGTAGCGAACATCTCTGACGGCAGTGCAGCGACGTCTCCTGGATCCATGTCTCCTGATGTAACCTCCAGTCTCTTGGAACCGTCTGTATACCCGTTGCACTCGAAATCGGCTGATGTTCAGTTGCCGAGCAACTTCAACCTGCCGTAGTCCGGTTTGCAGTAGGGCCACCACTTGAGCTGCTTCTTCTGCCGTGGTATCCATTTTCACTGGGTTTTTTCTTGTCGGAGCTCTTCAGGTGTGACCTCTGTGACGTCTGGATAGCGAATAACCCATAATTGACTTTAACCCCCCTCTTTTATACGCGTCCAGGGTGGTACAATTAGTGAGCCTCCAAACACGTACATCGCCACTTTTTAATCAAAGTGCTGGCGATTTGTGGTTTTTGACTTTCCGTAAACAAATGATATTTTTTTTAAAGCTTATTCATTGAGCTTTTAAATGATACTAATATCGATAGAGTAAAGTAAAGATCTTAGGAGTTATAATAGCTTGACACGAATTTTAGGAAAGGTGCGATTTTTTTGACGCCGAGTGTAATACCTGCCACATAATATGGTATCTGTTTGAGAAGCATGATTGTGTTATATAAGAGAGGATTTGTTGACACCGAATATTTTAAATCGTAGCATTTTTCGTCCTGTTACCCATATCCGACCAACCTGATATCTCAGAATATGTCACAACGACCGCAACGTACTGTCTTATAATCGTCTCTGCAAAATTTTGAGGACGGAAATGCATATATGCATGCAGCAGCTGCTGCTTGTTTTTTGAGACGCGTAAAACCCACCCATCCACTCTGGATGCGACTAGCACGAGGTAACATTAGTTGCTCATCGACTTAAAATTTAAAGGACTTTTAAGTCTTTGCCTTGTCTTTAACTTAATGCGTTGTAGCGGCAATACTTTCTTCGACATAATCTTATAAAGGCAGGATAATTCATTATGGCTGAAGAGTTCATTCCTGAAATTAGGTGTCTGTAGCGAAAATATGCTCCCGTAAGCTTAGTATCATCACTTCACTACATAGTATAAAACAAAGTCGCTTCCCGCTGTCTGTCCCTATGTATGCTTAGATCTTTAAAACTACGCAACGGACTTTGATGCGGTTTTTTTAAATAGAAAGAGGGATTCAAGAGGAAGGTTTATATGTATAATATAGTACCCGTGCGAAGCCGGGGCGGGTCGCTAGTAGCATATAAAACTACCGTGAACATTCAATTCGACGGTTGATCATACCTAAAAACTGACTTGGGTGCAATTGGGTTCAGCTAATTAACTTTTAGGTTTGAATCTTAGCCTTGACGAAACTATAGTTAAAAATTATATAATTGGTAATCTCTGAACTCTTAAGATTGTGGTTGTTATTCAAATTGATGTATCACTTTAGCCCGGTGCATATAGTACTACCCAAACTGCTGTTCTGCTGGCAATCTACAACGACCCCACAGTTCCAGAATGTATCATGCTAGTCCAGGATCAATGCCTCGACGCATGCGCCCCGCGCCGCCGCCTCCCCGCTCAATACGGAGCAGATTAAACGTCACCCCATCGGTGCATTGTCTGGGGTAAACGACCACTGCGCGTTATGATAGGTCTAGATTTTTCACCGACATAATATGAATATGAATTAATACGTTACAATGCGCTTTCCTTACCGACAAGACGAGGATAATTAATTGTACAATATCGGTATTCTCTCATTTTCTCTGCGATGGATGACAATAGCATCACTTTGCATTAAAATGCTTCATCAGAATAATCTAACCTGAAATGTCAAAGTAAGAAAGGAAGTCAAATTAACGCCAAAGTCAAAAGAACATTGCGGCAATGGGGAAATGCCAAATGAATAAAGAATGAATATGGAACCGGAGACGGTAGAGTAATAAAGATACCTACACAAAGAAGACATTGCACAATTAGATCACAATGTGTATAGGTATAGGCACGATGACTACAGGACTTGGTCACGTTGGTGCTAATGAAGAAGACGTGGACGCAATTGCGACGGACTTCCTTGCACTCATCAATGTCATCGTTGATCATTTAGAACCACATTCCTATTGATCTAGGCTTCGTCTATTAGTGTCAATTCAACTCTACACGATGTCCCTGGAAGTGGCACTTCCTGGAAACAGATCTTCACTAATTAAAAGGTTTTTTATTAAATTGAATTCCACAATGATATTGCTAGAACACGCACATCCTGAAAAAAAACATGATTACCTAAAGAAAAGGCATTAATATTGTCAGAACAATATAATTTTTATTTGCATGGAAAGAGATAAGGAGAAAAGTATCATAGAATTCTAGCTTTGTCAAAGCTTATCACAAGTTTAAGATAGTTTATCGTATCTAAACTTTTGCTTTGCCTCCATAAAGGTTTTATCATAGTCTATTATTTTCTCAGAACCATAAAACTAGTAAGTACCTAGTTTTTGTTCAATTATAATTATTCTTATCAATGACCTACTGACTACTTGTCCATCGTTTCTATAAAATTTACTCTCGCTTCACACGTGATGTTCGAAGCGTTATTTGTAAAATTTGGAAGCTAACAGACGGCAGGCAGGCAATAAGCAGGGATTACCGGGAGCGTGACGTCACTGATCAATACAATACCCGCCCCGGTGTTGTAACTGTGCCGCTAGTTTCGGCTATGTACACGCAAACAACCGTTTTACGAGTATGACAATCTGGTTTGATAATAAAAGTTAGCATTGACCTTATACAATGAAAAATGTTATTTTGGGACTGGGTCTTACTTACGTCGTGATCGGTTTCTGTAATGTACCTATTTTTCCTAAAACAGCATGTTTTACTTTTTTGGTTAATTGAGGCGTTCCTTTCAATGATAAAGGAACGAATTAATAATACAACGGCCTCAAGACATTTGCTTCTATGTTTAGCTAGTTCACGACAAGAATCGACGTATTATTCATTAAATTTGTTTGACTGTAATGTGATGTTCTTTGAAGGATTATATGGAAAGTAAATGGACCTCAGCTTTGAACACAATAATTTAATCATACAAATTGCGTAAACTTTTATTTGAGTGGTTTGTTTATCTACAAGTTTTATTTTGTCATCGCCAACATCAATTCAACTGAAGCAAGGTCACAATCAGAGTATTACACTATTTCAGGGCATAATCGCAAGAACCTTGGTATTTTGAGCAATAACCTTCCATCGAACACACCAGAATAACGGGTTGCCGTATATTTATAGGTACCAGTCCCATTGGAGTTATTTTGAAACCTCTTTTTTTATGGCTTGCACCTGAGTTATGACGTCTATAGAATTAATGGTCGTTTTAAATAACTCTGTGGTGCGCAATAGTATCGCTGACTCGTGTTACGTTGCCGATCAGGTTAATCTGTTTGTCAGATACCTTAATTGCAGCAACTTTGATATTTTTGGAACACGTTTCGCTACCTGTTTGGTCGATTATAAATGGATGTTTATGGGCGTATACACATTTTAGAATATGTTTCAACAGAACATGTTGTTGGCTAGGTTATTTAAAACAAACGAGAAATATTGATGCCGTAAACTTGTTTTGATGCTTATTTGAATTTGTAATGGGCACAAACAGAAGGTTTTATCGGTAGGATTACCATACAACATAATAATAATACGAGCACAGGTCTTGGATAAAGCGAGCTCTACTAAAATTACCATAATCTAGAAGGTAATAAGTAATAATGTAATAAGTTGCATCCAATACGTATGCAACAAAAAGCTGTCGCAGTGATAGGAACATTCCTGTAGAATAGGGATGGTCGTGCTGGCGACACAGCGCTGCAGAAGCGACGTAACACAACGTTAACGCTAGAGATGACAAACGTACGTGCACGGAAACGTAAATAAACATTGACACGTGCTCCTGGGCGCTGGCTCGCGCATGCGCGCGTCCATCGATCCCGCGGACGGACGTGACGGGATGGGACGGGAGACAGCTCCTAACTACCTACTCTAATGTTTTTGCGCATCATTAAAGATCGTAGCAATGTTTATCTACTAAAGTAAACTTTGGTGATACAGTTACTGTTTCAGAAAATTGGATCGAGTCCAAAGTGGTATTGACTTTTTACCGTAATGAGCAGTGCTGAGGTAACTTGTAATGTAATTTGTTGGAGTGATGTACATTTTGGTGATGACTAAGTAAATAATAAAACATTCCCAATAGTCATCTACTAATAAACTCACTGATAATTATGGTAATGAAAATAATGGTGCCGTGACAAATAAGTATAAGTATTATGCTAGGTTTACACGGGCTTAGTATTTGGTATTAGTGTAAGTGAACTAAGTGATTAGGGACTTATCTGCAGAGTGACCAGTGGCAAGTAGCCGTCTACACGTCGGTGTTAGAGAATGGTATTAGTTCAAGTTCTTGAGTAATCAAACTTCACTTGTCATGAATGTTCACACGACTCGACAAGTGACAAGTATTAGTGGATTTTTAGCTGCGGGTAGGTGCTTGTCGCTTAGTAAATAGTAAATAGGACCGGCTTCTAATTACTTGCACTTGCAGTTGCATTAATACTAAGCACTTATACAACATGTTTACACACCTGTGACAAGTGTAAGTGACAAGTACTAAGCATTAGCTACTAAGCCCGTGTAAACCTAGCATTAAAGTAGAAAATCAATAGGTTGACGACTGGTTAGGCTAGTGGGTAGTGACGCTGCCTACAAAGCTGAAGGTCCTGGGTTCAAATCCCGGTAAGGGCAAACATTTGTGTGATGAGCATGAATATTTGTTTCTGAGTGTTGGATGTTTTCTATGTATTTAAGTATTTATATCTATTAAATATATCGTCGTCTAGTACCCGTAACACAAGCGTGATGATTGAGCTTACTATGGGGCTAGCTCGATTTGTGTAAGATTGTTCCCTAATATTTATTTTATTTTATTTATTTTTATGGCTCTGTCGGGAGTTCAAATAAGAACAAAAACGAGTACTCGAAATTAGAACGTAGGTAGATGTGTTTATAAACGATAATGAGCATCTGGATGTAAATAAACATCTCTGGCACGTGATAGAGCGGATAAAACCGCGCAGGCGTGTTGTACGAACCGAGGACGGCGCGTCCTGACCCGCAGCCTCTCAGGTCGATACTGTCCGCCATCAATGTGTCAAATCTAATGCAATCGCTTGTCACACCTAGCGACAGGTGATAACTCAGCTTCTATTTTATATTCAACGCATGTTAAAGTGCAGCGATAATTGGAGTCGAGTTTCCATCAAAATGTAGCTAAATTCGCTCCCAGTACTAACTGAGTTTGCAAGAGTACCAAGACACCTGCCGGATTTGCTTCCCCCAAATCGAATTATGCCTCCATCCGCGTTGGAAAAACGAGTCCAGTCAAATTTGATTACTTGATTGCAAAATTCGACGGCATGCAAATTGGTAAAAGGGAAAAACGAGGATTAACTGCTTTAGGACTTAGTTCGCCCCCAAACACAATTACACCGTGCTCTCACAATGGCGAATAGCACAGTGGATCCTATTAAATTCTCTGTCTCATTTTGTTCTTGATTTATTGAATTACCATGTTGATTAAAATTAAACTTCGTTCAAATATCTGCAGGTACGTTGACTCCACGTTATCGTGGCACGCTTATCTCTCGGCGACAGATCGTCAGGCAATGAATGTGTTGACACAGTTTCAATACGCTCAGTCTCTTTTGTGCCAACAAATTCTACGATGATATTTATCTGACCGAAATTCGAGTATCACCCATTCGTCAACCGCGCTTACCTGGCCGCATAACTGTTTTTTCTCCGATCCTCGGTGCTTACAAAAAAGCGATAAGCTGCCTCGCTTCGTTATTACTATAGCACAATGGAACGGCAACAGGGCGAGAGAGCGGACGATGAGCGATGCGACGTTGCCGCGCCGCATGCTCGGCTGACTCGTCACGTGACGTCACGTCTCAAGATGGCCGCCACACCGGTCGCGTCCCCCCCGCCCTTCCCCCCGGCGTACCCCGTTCCCGTCTTCCAGCCAGTTCCGTTCGTGGTTCTCAGTAATAATAAGTAGAATGCAGCCGTCCGAAAGGAAACCAACCGAGAATAGATTGAAATTTAATGCGTGGAGCTCGACGTATAATACGCGTTAACACTAATTGTTATTCTACAACAACAGCTGTTTACTTTCGTTGAATATAGACTTGCTTAGCGGAATCGAGGGCCTACGGAATGCGGCGCTAGAGCGTGATTCACCTCACGGCCTGCACCTCCCATTACCTACTGATGTAATCTTGGAGAAAAATTATCTCCCTCATCTTGTAACTACAGAATACCTATCTGTTGCTGGTTATCTAATAAATAATGCAATACGCATTATGCATGTAGCCTGGAACTCTTCGATCAATTTCATCCGAATTCATCTCTGTTCCGACGATAAATATTCATGAATAACTAGGAATTGGGGACTGTAGTTATTGATCAATAAACACGAGGCGAGGATGTCAATAATTACACGTGGGTCCCTCACAACCTATTTTTATTGAATGCCATTGTGTATTTTAGTCCATTACCAGGGCAAGGATCAAACCATCATAAATAAAACAAAGCTTTACTGGATTAAAAGAGTATGAATTTCCAACTGTTCAATTTATTTATTTTTGCGCAGCGCAGTCGACCTTTTGTTTTAAATATTATGGCGTAGGTACCTACTTCCTTGTGACGACTTTACGACGATTTCACCATAATTATCCGGTGTGATGCATTTGCATAGACATCCTGATACAGGTCATAAAGTTAATAAAGTGCATAGGTTTTGCATCTGGGATGGCAGAGATCGCGGGTGTAGTGAATCCAACGGTCTCATTATCGTACGATAAGGTTGTTGTGTTGTGTGGGGTCGGGTCGCGCGCTGCGGGCTGCGTGGCGAGGCGGGCACATCCGCGTCGCGGCTAACGGCTCGTCCCTCGTCCTCGCCGCGTCGCCGTGCTGCGCGCGCTGACGTCACCGGTCGATAATGGCCGCCTCCCCCCGCGCCGCCCCTTCCCCCCACTAACCCGCGCGACGCCTCGACCCCGGCTCAGTCTCTTCTGAACCGTTGACGGAGCGAGTGCCTCTCTTGCGCCAACACACCCACACCCGGCATCCGCGGAAACGAATGTGAAATCTATGTGCCCGTGTAACATGGTGACAGTGTTTTTTCTTACCAGTTCAATAAATCTGTGACAATTTATAAGAGAAACGAAGAGAACCGATCTCTCGCGCTCCGCTCGACACCCGGCGGCGAGATGTCGGTTATGCAGAAAAGGCAGCACTGCTACTTGTGCGACTTGCCCCGCATGCCGTGGGCGATGTTGCACGAGTTCTCGGAGGCGGTGTGCCGAGGGTGCGTCAACTACGAGGGCGCGGACAGGATCGAGGTGGTCCTCGAGTCGACCCGGCAGTTGAAGCGCGCCGTCGGCTTCCAGGAGGGCCGGGGCCCCGCGCATTCCAAACCTCACCGAGCGCCTCTGGAGGCTCACCAGAACGGAGCGGAGTCGGCAGCTAGAGGGCAGCCGGCGCCGCCGGCTCACCACGCGCCTGCGACAGCGTTCACGCTGCACCACCCGCGGCCCACGGCCAGCGCGGGGCTGCTGGCGGAGTACGGTGGCCGGCGCGAGGAGCTGGACGGACGGCGGCTAGCGCACCTGCCCACGCACCATCTGCCGACGCACGGCGGCGCGCGGCTGGCGCCCGGCCTCACGCTGAAGCGACAGCTGGATGACGACGACCACCAGAACCACCACGAGCCCGCCAAGCGGCTGCTCGAGGAACACTCGCGACCGCCTCTAACCCGCGGCGAATCCCTGCCTGCGGTCTCTCTTGCTGCTCCCTTCGCACCCGACCGCGTCTTCAAACAGGAGAAACACCCTCATCGCACGCCGTCCTTCGATGCTTCGTCTTTCAAATCAAACGGTAAGACGCTGCTTTTGTTTTCCAAAATATATGTTTGAGGTTGATACAGATTTCGAAATTCGGTAATGTCGTCTAATGAACGTGAAATTAATGGTTGCACGAAACAGTTCAGCTCTTACTCATCGCCGAATCGTTAACCGACTCATTAGCGTTTATTTATTCAAGCCAATTTGTTATGTAAAGAAAGACGCTCTCAAAATGAGAAATTATTGAAACACAATGAATTTTTAACTTATGTATTAAAGTTAGCTTATTTGTACTTCCTTTGAACAAATTGCCCCTCAATATAAATTAAAGGAAAAATTGAATGCTCCGAGCCGGATATATAACCGCCGCCGGATTATATTTATAATTTCGTTAGCAGCGTTACTGCTAAATACAAAATTTAAATTACCACTCGTTTGGGAGACAAATAAGAGACAATCTACTGCCCCTTCCATCGTTAGGACCATATTCTTGGTGCCACTGTAGTCTTATATAAGTTTGAAAGTCAGAGCCAGGAACCCGAAATTGCAAATCCTATAATATACCTAATCTTAGTTCCCTTAGAGAAAACGACCAAGTAAGGTCATTCAAGAGCATGCAATTAATTCCTCAAGAGAATCCTTGCGAACCGACCATTATTAAAACGAACGAGAAGCCCTATTTAGACTAGTTTTTGGGTCCAGCCGTAATCATTTCATTATTCTCTTGGTAGAGACCGGTTAAGTTCCATTTATTCTGCTTTATACTTAAAACGAGCTGTTCCTTGTAAATTCTATAGTAGTGATATCTGTATTTTATGTTGGGGCCTGTTTCTACTCTACTATTGCTCCTATAATCGCTTAAAGCAGTTTCTTTTCTGTTTAGTTCCTCTATTTAGCACATCTGAATCGAAGATTTTTAAGTTTTGGTCCAGCCTCCGTGAATGGTATACCACGATAAAGAAAATGCTACCAGCAAAATTTCTTTCGAAGTGGTTTTTTGGAGGTACTTATCCAAAGTTGCTCTAATTTCCTAAACATACCTACTTAGCACCTTTAATGATACTAGGAAACCTGTTTTCTCATGTTTTTTTACGCTCAATTATACAATCATACTTTTTACCGGTGGGTAGCCAGAAATCACAGATGTCCACTGTCTACAATGTTGCTTCTCTTACCCTACAGCCTTCACTTAATTTACTCTCATGACATCTTCAGGCATGCTCGGGTGCTCTTGACCTTTCTCCAGGTGTTCTGAATGTTCAAATTATTCTATTTAAATCTCCGTTGTGTGTTCTCATGAAATTATCACAGTCGAAGTTGGACCATAAAGGAAAAAAAAACAGTAACCATGTTTCAAACTTCTATTTTGCAAAAACAAATTCATTATTTGCGTTTATTATACGTCGGAAACGTTTTAACAGGAATTTTAAAATTTACAACTCGAGAGAGATTAACGTTAAAAACGGATCCTTTTTTGGGTACTGTATACATTTATTGTATAGAAAATAATGAAAAAACCATGTCTGATTAAACTCCACGGTTCGAACCGAGATAGTAAGAGAGCACTTAAGTGACGTAATACGACTCATTCCGTTGTTTACTAATAACAATGTAGGTTATTATTTTAAAAATAGAGAAGTCACGCGTGGAGCGATAACACAAACGATAGCTATTGAACGTGCGCGAGCGCCGGGCAGTTTGCGCAAGCGCCTCGTATCTAGGTAGGTGCATTAACTCGGTCCATAAATACGAAACCAGTCCCACTGGTTGAGCGTTCTCGAAAGCGAGCCCGCGCCCCGGCCTCTCGCACACCACGCTACGTACCAACACCCACGTAATGTAAACGAGTGAATGCATGCACGGCGCGGCGGCGCGGCAACGTCGCGTGACGACATTTTCGCTCGCGTACGTATGTAGGTAGGCCGACGGGCGAAAAAATATAGCGCCTGCCTACGCTTGGCACCCGCTCGACCACATTCCGTGAAGCTAGTGCGCGCCGCCGGCCAAAAAGGTCACAGTGACGTCACCCCGCCATATGGGCCGGGCCTTCACCGCGCTACATTACAACTCGACCGTCTCTCACGCACTTTTCGCTGCTCAATCAATCAAAGTTAATTTTGCAATCGCACGCTCCGGTGAAGCTGTGCTCGAAGAACAACGATTAATGTCCTGAAATGTATTTTCGCTCGTGATCTTGAACTTGTAACGTTCGAGACGTTCATTGTACGCGACGATTGTATATTTTTATATCGGTCACGTAGTAGCATTGTACATAGTAGCAGCGATGGAGTCTCCATTAAAAGTCGAAATGATGCCATGTTTGCGATATCCGAGCGTGGATAAACGGCGCACACATGTGGGCCTCACTCATATCGCGACTTCTGGCAACGTCGCGTCCGCGACACTGCGCCGAGTGTTCCACTATCAGCGTCCAATGTTATATGTACTTACCTACCCGCCTACGGCCCGCCAGCGCCACCTCCCAGTGACACATCGCGACGTAACAGTATTATTTAACATACTATACTATTTATAAGACATATATGCGTATGTTTACTATCCGCCGGCTGATGTGTCATCCGTCGTTGAATGTATCGTTCGGACAAGTAGCAGCACCAACAACTAACCTCAATACAAGTTTCTTCAACACTGAACTCGACGAGCGAACTCTTCAGTTCATTCATGTTCCATTTAGATGCGTTATTGTGGAATATCTCTACACAGGTCATGGAATGATAGCTTTAAACCAAACCGAGTATTGAAATCTGTTATCAACATTGCATTTGATTGTATTTTTACCTTAGCCTTAGCTTGTATTTAGTTGACTAACGTTACCGGCTCTACAGGGTACGGCAACAGCGCTCCACTGACAAACGGGTCGGCGGGCTCGCCTCTCGGGCGCGCGGCAGTGTCGCCGCCGGTGTCCGGCGCGGGCGCGGGCGCGGGCGCGGGGCCGTCGCCCATGGCCGCGCTCATGTCGGTGGCCGACACGCTGCCTCCCGGCTCGCCGCGCTCCGCCGGCGGCTCGCCCCCGCAGCCGCCGCAGCAGCGCTCGGCCAGCCGCTCCAGCCAACACTCGCCCAACTCGTCAGGTACGATACGACAAAACTGTAAACCTTACGATCCATGAGGAAGCCTGTGCCCGACTGCGGGACGTAAGACTGTTGTTAAGTGTTGTTGATAATAATTTTTAGTGTAAAGTGATTTTTTCCTAACGATTGAACAATAAGAGCATTTTGCACGTGCGTTTGAAACTTCAAAAATTACAAATATAAACAGCGTTTGATTGACTGTCGTATGATATGACGGGTCGGACGGGCGGGCGTCCGATCGCCGCCGGCGCCCGACGACCGCTTGCGCCCTGACCGTCCCGCAGTCTGCTGATCAATCGTAGCCAACACTAGTAGCTAATATACGTATGAAGTACCGGTAGCTAAACATTGTCCTCCGGTCTGCAGGCTCAAACGGCGGGCGGCGGTCGTCGGGCTCGCGGCACGTGTCCTCGACGACGTCGGTGTCGTCGACGGACGTGGGCGAGGGCGTGGACGCAGCGGCGCCCGCGCCGGCCCCGCTGCTCAAGTGCACGCTCTGCCAGGAGCGACTCGAGGACACGCACTTCGTGCAGTGCCCCAGCCAGCCTCACCACAAGTTCTGCTTCCCCTGCTCCCGGGACTCCATCAAGCGACAGCAAGGAAATGAGGTGAGTTACCCTCCAATACCACTCGCAACTTAGTGGTAACATTCTTTATTGGTTTATTCTCTTTGAGATCCCTTTCTGTAATGTCGTCTCGTTGTTTCCAGGTATACTGTCCAAGTGGAGAAAAGTGCCCATTGGCAAACTCGACAGTTCCGTGGGCGTTCATGCAAGGCGAGATCGCGACGATCCTCGGCGAGGAGTTTAAGCCGAAGAAGGAGCGGGAGACCTAGGGCCTTGCGGTTGTGCCCCGACTCTACCTCTTGTCCCTCCCGCTGTAGCGGGGGCGCTCCGCGGCACGCGGCCGGCGCGGCCGGCTCCGCGGGGGAGTGGCCAGGCCACACCCGACATAACCACTGTTGTACATAACATTGTAAATAGTCAATTTTGTAATTTAGCTCGCGCTCCGTGCGCTGTCAAAGACAGATAGCGCTATGACGCGGTGGCGATGATGTGGGTCGTATTCAGAGTATTGGAACTGTATTCTCTTTATTTATTTATCAAGAGTTTCTACGACTCGAAGGAGCTTTGGTAGCGTTTTAAGTAATTTTAATTCTACGAGTTGATGGTGCAATATTCTGAATATAGTACATATCCGTTTGGAGGATTTTTCGAGGAAGTTTAGTCTCCGGGGTGACTCGAGCGCACGTTCGCGCCGAGGCCCCGCGGACCGGAGGTTTCTGCCGCTCCGAGCAGGATTTCTTCGGATGCCATTTTCTTAGTTACCTTTAGGTCCGGAACCATAGTGAACTTGGCATTTATTAATGTGATGATTCTTATTATACTGTACGAGTATTATGCGATATACGATCATAACATATTGTATTGTTCGAGAGGTGATTGTAAAGGTAGTCCGAGAGACGGAAATCCGTTCGCCCAGTCCCCATCCTCACGCTGTACAGTAAGCCCCTAGCTCCTGTAATTTGTATTTACCGCATACGACTATGCGATATAGCCTTCTTTTATCTTTAGGCGATTTATTCAGAGTGGCTCGAGTTCCGTTACTGTCTTGCATTCGATGACAAAATTCGGTCTGATGATGAATTAACAGTAGGTTTGCGCGACGCCGTCGCGGCATTCTTTACGATTGGAAGATCTTTCAAAATCGTAGTTTTTGATGTTCTGGCTCTGCGGAGCTTTCGGTGTTTGAGTTGATTATTTAGTAAGGATAAGTTACTCGTAACGGGCCAGCCCCGCGGCGGTGGCGCGGGCGCCGGTCGGTGCAGTATTGCGGGATCGCTTGGCAACGTTGGGAGCGTACCTAGTCATTTTGTGAAATGTCAAATTGTCAGAACCGCGAACACGCGGCCGTTATAGGAACTCTTAAAACTCGCTGCTATAATTGTATAAAGTGAAGTAATTATCATTGTATGTCATAATGTTAAACAGTTCGTAGTGTATGACAATTTCGAAGGCTATCAGACGACAGCCGAATAACATATACAATCTTACGCATTTTAATTGTTCGAAGAGGTTCTAGCGATTTGATCGTGACTTGGTTTAGAGAGGTAACACCAAAGGACTCACAATTTGATGCCGTGACTAGAATTGTTGGTGCCGTTACCTCTCTAAGCGAAGCAAGGCACCTCTTCAAACTGCATTCGTCTTAGTACATTTCAATTAAATTGATATGTCCTTTATTTATTTTAGTCATATTTGTGTACATATACGTACGTTGTATATACTTTATACTTGTAAATATTATGTAGATAGACGGAATAGCCGCGAAGGATCTTTAGGCTTTTCCATCCAGTATTACTAGGGACTGTCAGCCTTTTAGATGTTTAATTTTTCATAAAAGATTGCTTAGTTGTTGGACTTCATGTCCGACGAACACGTTTGATGAATCCATCATTTGTTAACAGTTTGTGTATTGTGACGCTTAATTTTCTGAACGCATTATCGTACGGGTACTTTGCCCACTTATATTACTGCATATTTATACTTTCAATAATGTGGTTTGACAATGTGTGCCTGGTAATTAACTTTTTATTATTATACTTCTACTGATTGTGATAGTATTTTAATGTGGCGCGGCGTTGTCAAGCGACCTTATTGACTACTTAACGTCGTGTATCTGATAGATTCGAAATTGGTAATAATCTAGTATTATCAGTGGAAAACGCCCGATACGGGCTCGGCGTTTGATTAGTTCTCGCCAGAAGGCAAGTTATTGTAAGCACGAGTGTGCTTCTGTCGTCCGCTGGTGTACTAAATGAGCGCGCAGCTCTCTACAGAACGCCTTTCTCACTATCTTTATTCGTTATTTAAGTAATCACTGTCTTCCCGTTAAGTCATTTATTGTACTTATAATTTTCATTGTAAACTATCATTTTTAATTGTTTATTCATAGTAAAAACTTAATAATAATCTATAATTAACTGTATATCTGAGATTTTACTGGCCTGTGGGAAGCATTCTAGGTTTTTAATTGTTAACGTTTTAAAATTAAGTTTTTTATTGCTATCTTGTGGGACGCTCATTTAGTACACCAGCGGGTCATAGTCCGCCTGTACCCATAATAGGCTTGTTCGTAGATGTCGTTCTGACACGGGAATGTATAATTTTCGAGACTCGTCTCTTTCTTACTGTAAGCAAGTGAATGCTTCGATTAAGATGTTAATATACATGTTGGTGAAATACAATTGATGTGATTTTGTACTTGGTACTTTCATTTTCACCCTAAATCCTTATACTTAGGGATTGCAAATCCGGAAATACTTTCTCAAATCCGGATTTCCGGATAATGGTTCGGCCAAAATCCGGACTTCGGATTAAATCCGGATTTTAGGGAGGTTTTTTCTCAATACTAGAAAAAATAAACAAACAACTGAAACAACCAAAAAAGTTATCAGTCTTTTTAAAAAACAAATAATTATGTACACTTCTACGCAAATTTTGGAAAAACATACAAAAATAAAAAACTTCTAATTAACAATTAAAATAATTAAACACGTCTTTATACAGCGTGAAGTTTATTAACAATTGTCAATTGTCTATTTTTTTTGGGAAATTTCCCAAAAAAAATTGTTAAAAACATTAACGCGTCAAGTCTTAAGTCGTTCAACCGCATTCTTAAGGTTACATAGCATCCTAGCTGCCGAAAATGATCTCTATTAGAATACTTTTTATTACAATACTTTTAGTTTTAACACTAATATTATAAAAATCCGAAAATCCGGATTTAGGTTTAAAAATCCGGATTTTGAAACGGATCGTGAAATCCCTTGAAAATCCGGATTTTCGAACTTCGAATAATCCGGATTGCAATCTCTACTTATACTTTCAAATGTCTTGAAACTATAAAAATACACATTATCTAACGGTGCTAAAGCTATAGTGGCAGTTGTAGCAGATGAAATACGGCGTTTCGTGAAACAAAGATTTCCTTTGGCAGGATGGTCCTTAGGAATGGATTTTAGAAGTGGAGCCACCAAGATTTTTGATGTAAAATTCTAGTGCCTCCACTTCCTCCCCTCCCCTCCATATCTACATCGGTTAAGCTACTAGGCCAAGTTTGGTATCGTTTTCGTATAAATTGGCGATGCCGAATTCGTTTATGGTATCATATTGACACCTTTCCAAAGTAAAAACATATAAAATAAAATAAATCTTGTTTTTTTAATTTCCTATTTTACAACGAAAAATTCCGTAACTTAAAAAAAATCTGAATATTGAAAAAAAAGAGATGCTTTAGAGAGACCTATTATTGGATCACTATAAAAAAAATGTACTGTCAAATTAAAATGTTTCGTATGGGTATAGTACAAAAAAAAAACAGTTGACCGAGCTCAAAATTTAAAAGGAGAAAATCTAATTCAAATGGTATTTTTCGATCCTAGAATGATAGGGATGGGTTCGCAAACATGATAAAGATGTAAAAAAATATAAGTAATGGTTATGCATTCCGTTTTAGGCCAATTTTGCCATAATATCAAAGAAAATTTAACTTAATAATATCAAATGAATTAACTACGCCATAACTTGTTTACAAAGGTATTAATTCCATAAAAAAGTTTAAAGTGATCCAGGTGTTCTCTTATTTACTTCACCGATTGGCAATTTGTACCTTTCGTGCTTGACGACGAACTCCTTGGCCCCTGTCGTCACGAACCTGCTGTTTGCAGAATAAAGGTCCCAAACGAGATCAACTCTTACAAATTGTAGTCTTCTCCTTTTTAGGGTTCCGTAGTCAACAAGGAACCCTAATAGTTTCGCCATGTCCGTCTGGCCGTCCGTCCGTCTGTCTGTCCGTCCGTCCGTCCTTCCGTCTTCGGCTTAGCTCAGTAACCATTACTACTAGAAAACTGTAATTCGGCATCGGTGTATAAATCAATCACGCCGACAAAACAAGAAAAAAATCTTGAAAAATATATTTTTTTCGGGTACCTCCCCTACACCTAATGTAGGGATGTATTTTTTTCTCGTTAAACCCATAGTGTGAGGTATCGTTGAATAGCTTGTTCATAAAAATTAGAGGTTTTTCGAACGATTTTTCAAATTAGTGATTCGTTTTCGGGATATTGGGCTTTAAAACCTCAACAGCGCGGGGGGGAAAACCCTCTCCCCTCCACCTGCATGAAAAACATACACTTGTGGAACCTCAAAGAACTGAAAATACACTGCACTTAAGACGTAATCGTAATGAGACAATACGCAATAACCATAATAACCACAGAGACGAATTTCCTCTTTTCAATTCTCAATGAGAGGCGATCATAGCCTAGCGGCGCCAGCGAGTCGGAAACGATAACGCATTTTAAGCAAATATGGCAGATGTCAGTCTTTGGATGAGTGACCGCCAGATGTTTGAGTGGTTAATATAAATGAGCGCTTCCGTGCTTTGGAAGGCACGCTAAGCAGTTTATCCCGGCTGCTGTCTATGACAGTAGTAGTTAAGCCGAGTTAGAGGCCTTCGGGCGACTTAAGAACTTCTAACAGTCGAGTTGCCCACTCACTTGACAAAGGGGGGACAACTGTTACGTCCGCAGGAGCTACCTGCCACAACCCTGCACGTGTCCCCTGGGTGGTACTAAAGAGTGACAAACTTTAAAGGCCAAAATAATGTATACAATACGATAAAATAAAAAATGAGAGGCTGTCCGCTTATTTCACCGGATACATGGTTTCGCCGAATTTTCGTTTCATCGAATTCCTGTTACTCAGAAACCGTTAACTTTTTAGGTATACTGATAAAAGGTAATTCTGTAGAAATGTTTGTTTGATAACATTCCTAAAACAATACTGATTCTGAAAAAAAATGGTTTTGAAGAAAATGAAAATTTTGCGAAACATACATTCCATGGAACATTCATCGGTAAAACAAGGTACAACCTACACTCAGAGGCAATGAAAACGGGTCACTTCCCATGGATTACTTTACAAAGTGACCCGTTTTCATTGCCTCTAGCGTACCTTCATAGTTCACATTGGGAATTACACTCAGAGGCAATGAAAACGGGTCACTTTGTAAAGTAATCCATGGGAAGTGACCCGTTTTCATTGCCTCTGAGTGTAGATACAAAGTAGAAACCTCAGACATTAACAATAATTCCAATGCCTGTATAGCCGAGAGAAACAATCACGTACGCTGTACATCTCTGTAGCTAAAAGTTCATTCCAGTTTATAATACACGTTTTTATGTTTCTAATAGCTTGAAGTTTGTATCATAAAATATCGTAAACATAACTTAAATCACTCGGTTTATTCTACAAGCAAATTGTGCTAAAAATATCTGAACACGCTGACACAGCGGGGCAAGAATTCATACTATGGGCGATGGAATACAAATACAAATACATATAATTTATTGATAAGACATAATGTACATCCGCTTTACTATCGACTAGGAGCTTACTATTAGAGGCAAATAACACGTGCCTGAGCTAGGATATCCTGTGTTTCAGGCAAAAAAGAACTAATAATTGAAAAAGTTATTCATATGCAAAATATAATACAATATCACTCTTATTGACTAACGCACAAATAATTAGGAAGTTATAACTTAGGAGGTATCTTTTATAGGTATAAAAGACAGTATAAAATTATTTTAAAACGATAAATAACTTATCGTTTATCGAGAATAGTAATTAGTGTAACTGTTATCGTCGCTCGCTAGTATGATATTTCTTGCCCCTCAGTGCCTATGAAAAACTGACGAAAAATATACTCAACCTTCGGCTTCGTAACAACAACGCCGTTCATTTTAGTACAATATAGTTGCCATGTCAAATTGCCGTCGCCAGTATGAAATTTCAAATTGAGGCTGTGTCGTTCGACAAAGCCGAGTACCTATATAAGTAGGTCAGCCCTTATAAAGTAAGTGTTAGTTATGAAAGTTTGTGCACGTGTTAATAGTTGCGGTGGTTGTTTCAGATCGGAGCGGGGAGAGGATGCCGGAGCCCCTGTGCCTGACCAACAGATGAGGCCCGGGCCGCGGTACCCCGTCGATCGATATTTGGTTAGTAACAATACTAGAGATCTACGAAACAGATAATAGGACTTTGGCTATCCAGCACCGGAGAATCTCAAAAAAACTACCATTTAGCTCCAGTACATGAAGATGCTGATAAAAATTCGCTAGGACGAAGCGTATACACAAATATTCCCTAAACAATAAGATGATATATAGGCAAAGGTATAGTTGGTAGCTTGCCTGATGCCTCAATAAGTCTAGGTTCAGTACGGTTACGTAGGGTTTAAGGTCTAATAGCACGAAAGTCTCACATAAGCCTATGAGTCCGTGGGCAAAAATCAAATGGATTTTGCTTTGAACTTTGGTACTACTTGGAATGATAACGAATAACGATAGTATATCGAATGGATTGAGGTTTACCTAGATTGCTATTGTTGCACTTTGTACACCGTAATGGATTTATCCAACTTCGACGTAGAACCGGTCACTAAGGGGAAAACTATTGTTTGTAATAATAAACTGTAGATGCCTATAGAATAAAAGATAAAGTTGCCTTTAAAATATAAAAAAAATATGCCTTACCTAAGCTTATGCTACGGTTAATATAATTTAAGGTCGTTAAGTAATTTATTTGTCATTTATATTTCAGGTTGAGAGCAGCAAGATAGAAATGGTAAACATCATAGATGACGACATCTGGAACCCGGAGCCCGCCCTCCGGCCCGAAGAGGAAATAATACTCAGAAAGTTGCATGAAATGCTGCAATCGACTGCAGACGACCTGAAGCTGCTATCCGGAGAACTGGCGCAGCGCGAGCCAGGGATGCGCGTGCGGGCGGCGCCAGCGCCGCTCGACGAACAGTTCAACGAAAAGGTTCACATTGAAGAAGTAGTTAATGCCAAATTTCACGGGTACAAAATTATCGAAAAAGCACCTACGCTGAAACAAACAGAAATGATTAACAAGAATTATAAAAATGCTTTTAATAATGATATGCAAAATAAAGCGCCGTCGCCGATGGCAAAAACGCCAAACACTAAACAGCTGACTAAGTCCCGCACAAGAATAGTTCAAATTGAAGCTACAGATTGTACAAAACAAGAAAAAGTAGATGTTAAAAAGCCTTATAAAGAAACTGTAACTTACAACGAATTTACTTTCCAATACCCGACGCCTAAAAATGAAAGTTTTGTAAAAGAACTACAAGTACAAGCTATGCCTAGCATCAATATTAGAGGAGAATTGAAAGAACAAAAAGTCTTACATTTAGATATACAACCAGAACCTGTAAAATTTGAAAGTAATGCAGAAATCAAGCACAATGTTGGTGTAATTTCAGTACAGCACGAGATTCCAGCCACAAGAGCTCCGGCAGTGAAGATTCCACAAAAAATTGTGACTTCACATTTTTCAGCCACCCCCAATAAAAAGCCAACGAGAAAAACTACGAAAATGGCTACATGTGAAAGCAGTACGTCCACCAATAATGTTAGTTCTGATCCGCAACAGAATTTAGAGATGCCTCCAGCAAAACTGTCTAAAGCTTCTTCTAAAACTTCTCTACGTTCAGATCGAAATAAGATTTCCAAAAATACGACCACTAAAACTGATCCACCAAAACGAGTGCATCTCAATTTGGATGAGTGGAAGAAAAAACTTAATTCCGTATATGGGCAACCGTCGAGTTCCAAGAAAAACAAAACACCATCCAGATCAAAAGGCAGTGAAAAGAAAATATCTCCTAAAAAATCGAATATACCGCCATCAAATGTCTCAAAGCCACAGCCAAAATTATTGAATAATGCTCAGTACATTCCATATTCACAGTTAACTTTAGGAGGTGTCAATGTCAGCCATATCGAAAAAGAAATATCCAATTTACCAAATAAAAATAATATTCCCCTTGGTCCCATTCTGGATAAAATTATGAGTAGCCAAGAAAATTCTCGTGATGATAGCCCAAGAAAAAAGGATCAACAAGATAGTCCCAAAATACTAACGACTTCAGATGAAAACTTGCTACGAGAAGTAATCGATATTGAAACAACTGTGAGTAAAACACTGTCTAAAAATACTAAGATAAAAGTAAAAGATGATAAGTCCCAAACGCTGTCAAGCAGTAATACCAACGAAGACACAAATGAGCCTGATAGCTACGTTGACGACTTTGAAGCCGATAAATCGGACAAATCAGATAAACATAGTCACACCAGTCAATTAAATTCAGATACCAAATCTAACGATAAATCGAGCAATATTGGAACGCCTGATAATACTGAAGATGAAAATTTGGAAACCCCTAAAAGCAACTCAAATATTCACAATGCAACTTATTCTAAAATACCCAATCTCTCGTTAAAAAAACGTGTTGATGTTTTTGAGTTTATCCACGAGATCAATACTCAAGATACTGCTACTCAAAGCCAAACTACAAATAAAATTTCGCTAAAAGAGACCCAAACTTCGCCTAGAAATGAGAGTCTGAATATCCCAGTACAACCCATTCACAACGATTTGTGGCCTTCTATGGACCCCAGTAAGCAAATAGAGAAAATGTTTAAATTGGAGAAAGATTTGATAAAAAAGTTAATTATCGACGAGTACGGTGATTTATTACAAAGCTCCATCGACAAACCTTCAACTTCAAAAGAAAATCAAGATTCGTTCAGCGCAGGTTTGAACATGAATGCGTCGCAGAAGGTGACTCAGACATCGCCGAAACATGCGAAAAGTGTGATGACTTCGCCCACAAGAACCAAGACAAGGACCACGTCACCTTTCCATCTGTCTGTACCCGTCGACCACCAGTCCAGTCCTATTATATCCGTCACAAACGAACCAAATGTCAAAGTAGAACAAGAGCCTGAAGACCTCGGTATATCTATTAATCTCTCTTCCCCTCGCTTTAGCCTCCGCTTGCCAAATACTTCAGTAGAAGTTCTCTCTAATTTAGAAATCTGCAGTCGCTCGCCTTCCAACGTTGAAAGAAAACGCGAGAGCAGTGCGAAGATGTCTACTCGTAAAACGGTAATGCAAAACGTAAATAGCTCTACGTCAATCGATGCTGATAACTCTTCTTCGGAAATCAGTAGTTTAGGACAAATTAAATTAAAACTTAAAAGGAGACTTAGGAAACATAAGGTTTCATCGTCCTCCGAATCTAGTAGTTCTTTATCGTCGATGCTGAGTATAGACTTTAATTCTGCCGGTATACTACCTTTAAGGAGTGACGGCGAGCTTAGTTCAATGCCTAGATCTAAAAGTAGAAACACTGTACCCAGTAAAAGTGAAGGCGAAATCAGCTTTGGTAAGATATGAACGCTAGAGGACTTGCTTTGCGCTGGTCTAGTTAACTATGTGAACAAATTTAGATTTCAAGTAGTGGAATAGAAATTCGGTACGCTGTTTACACCCTGGATTTCGTCAGCATAACGATTTATATAAATTAGATTTATAACAAGCCCTTAGAGTGCCTTAATTATTAAGTATTAAAGTATGTTTTCACCTAAAGTACAAATTAATGTTTATTTTCCGCTTTTTATATCGACGTTAATCTAAGAATTTTATTGCGTAAATGGCTTTTAGTGTTAAGATTATGAGTGATTCAGTTGAAAACTTGGAATGGGAGGGTTTTGCTTTTAATATGTAAATAAAAACGAATTTATACTAATGTACATACATATTATTTGTAAATCTGCTTTGTTCGACTTTAATGAAGTGAATTTTATTGTTCAATGTCATTTAACTCCTGTTATCACAATATTGTGTGATATTAATTTTTATACCTGATAAGTTGATAGCCTGCGTAGTGTAGTTATTTTTAAGCATTGCCATTTAGTTATTAAATAAATTACAATTTGTTTTAATAAACAATTAAAGAAATGTTGCTGGCATGTAAATGTTTTTCTTTTTCATATTTCCTTTCATTGTATATCTTTCATGTATATATCATATGACCCTTCCTACAATTTCCCCCTTACATTATCATCATTATGATCAGGCTATACGTCCCACTGCTAGGCACAGTTCTCTCCATGGGTGATAGGGATTGGGCCATGGGTGTGCTCCTTGCGGAGACAGCATGGGGACTACTGCCTCGTCATCATCATCGTCATATCAGCCGAAAGACGTCTACTGTTGGACATAGAACTCCCCCAAAGAGTACCACAGTGACTGGTCCTGCGCCATCCGCATCCAGCGGAATCGCGGCCTTTACCAGGTCATCAGTCATCATCATCGGTGTCTACCCACGCTGCGCCTTCCGGTACGTACCGGTTGCCACTCGAGAACCTATCCGCCCCAACGGTCATCTGTTCTACGTCAATGTGCCTGCTTACATGGTATTTGACGATTTCTGTATAGCGGCTCTTCAATAAATTTATAGAAATCTGTGAATACAGATTTCTATAAATTAAATTATTATAATTATTCCCCTGAATATCTCAAATCTTTCTTTCACTTTCATGGTGCTTCTCGTGACCGTCAATTTCGCTCTTCTGGCAATCTTTCTCTATCTATCCCTCTTCACCGTACTGGCTTTATGTCCAATTCTTTCACTGTGCAGGTGGTTCGTCTTTGGAACGGCCTTCCCCCCGCGATCAGGAAAGCCCCGAGCAAATTCGTCTTTAAGAAATCTGTGCGTAATTTATTTGCTGGCAGATCCGAGTAGACTAAAGGTTACAGGTTTGAAAATTTCGCTTGTAAGTATGTATGTAGTGTATATTTATGTATATATATTTATTTGTGTATGTAAGTATTTATTTTATTTATGTACCTATATGTATTTGTGTAAATATGTTGTATATAGAAATACCGTAATGTTATTTTTTTTTAGTTGTTATTTGCACTGCCCCACAATCTTTTCCGCTTTGCCTTAAGGTTTGACTGGTAGAGAATGCCATATGGCATTAAGTCCGCCTTTTGTACGATAAGTTTTCTTTTGTGCAATAAAGTTTAAATTAATAAATAAATAAATAAAATAAATTATAAGCCTTTCAATAGTTTCAATTCACGTGACCATTTTGGTATGAGTCGATAACATAAATAGAATGTCAACTATCAATTATAAATAAATAAATAATAAATAAATATTAGGGGACAATCTTACACAAATCGACCTAGTCCCATAGTAAGTTCATTAAGGCTTGTGTTAGGGGTACTAGACGACGATATATATAATATATATAAATACTTAAATACATAGAACACTTCCATGACTCAGAAACAAATATTCATGCTCATCACACAAATATTTGCCCTTACCAGGATTCGAACCCAGGACCTTCAGCTTCGTAGGCAGCGTCACTACCCTACACTAGGCTAACCGGTCGTATCGGTCGGTCGGTATTATAATAATGTAGATAAAAATACAACACGTAGGTATCGTGTGTATTTAGAAACAGTTACACGTGTAAATCGAGGCCATGTCAGTTTAGCTGACTGTCGCTGTTCACCGCGACTAAACTGCCAATCCGACCACAGACGAAAGATTCTCATCCTAATTATAATGAAGGCGGACATGTTGTGCAGTTTTCGCATATTCAATTTTATCCTAGTGCCGCAGCAAAAGCTTAAGGGGTCACCTCCATTATACTTACATGAGGGGAATGACGCGTCCTGTGAAACAATACGTCTGTATATGAAATGGATGTAGCCAGGTTGCCACAAGCGGAAAGTTTGCGTTTGGTAAGAAATGACATACATAGATCGATGAAACAGGGGAAGCTCAATATTGAATAAAACAGCGATGTGACAGTACGTCCTTGGCAATAGAAAAAAAAATGATTTTATATGTGGCACATTACACAATTTTAAACGTGTTAACCGACTTCGAAGAAAAGGTTATCTTTGTGTGTGCAACGAAAGCCTATCTCACTCGCACTGTGCAAATTAGAAAGAGGATGCTAGATTTTCTCGCATCGCGTAGCGTCGCGGCGACAGTAGTGTAGTAGCCTCTCTGTTATAGGTACCTACAATATACAATATTTCGTCTATTCTTTTCAAATCAAATCAAATCAATCATTTATTCGTGACAGCAAATACACACTACATATAGAAAATAAAAAAGAAATATATGCGTCACGAAAAGGACCCGGCTCAGCATGGTGCAGGCTTTAACTGCCAACGCTTGGTCTTCCGCCGAGTCCATTTGGTGAAGGAGCGGAAGTCACCTCAACAAGAGATACAAATAAACACATAGTGCTAGAGAAAGAAAACATAACGCAATCAGTAAATTAGTAGTAGTAGCAACTTGTTGGCATGCGACGAGTTGCTACGCCTGCTTAGGCCTTTATACAAATTATGAACGCAGCTTTTTAAACTCCGTTTAAGTAAGTACTAAGTTGAACAAGATTATTACAGAAAATCCCAACGACATAGTCGTGACCTGGACAACGTACAACGACACATCAGAAAGCGTCGTGAAGTATGGCAATGTTAAGCCAAAACTGCGTGCGTGCGGCAAGAGCACTCGCTTCGCAGACGGGGGCCGGCCGGACTCCTTCCAGTTCGTACACCGCGTGACGCTGCCTGACCTCCTGTATAACACTACGTACGGTTAGTTGCTTGTCTGTTGAAATAGTACCTGTGACATAAGACAAGGCTTTACTGGGACTTCCAATAAGACAGAAGAGACAGAAATGTGCGTCAGTTGCTCAGACAACTAGACTAGGCGTTATCTATGAAAAGGACCCTTGTTGTCGTTGGAGCTTGTGCCATTACTAGCTTCCACCCGCGACTTCGTCTGTGTGGACCCAGGATGAAAACTATGCCATATTCTAATCCAGGCTATAAACTATCTTCGTGCAAAAGTTCATCCAAACCGGCTAAGCCGTTTAAGCGTGATTGAATAACACATCCAAACTTTCACATTTATAATATTATGGTAGGATTAAGGTCGCGCTCATACAAATAATGCCGAATGCCAATGCTTCACGGTGTACTAATGGCATTAGCGTCTACGACAACATATATGGTCCCTTTACTCTGAGAACGACTAGTAAAGTGCACATAGCACTTTATTCTACCTTATTGCTTGCGGTACAGGCAATTGATCTTGTAGAAGAATTGATCTACGTTTGGAAAATATCCTCCTGAAATGTAGGTACGATAGTTGAATGGAAAATGTATAAAACCACGGGCGCCTCACTCCGTGATTTGCTCGCGCCGTCGCCACTACAAGTAGGTACCTACATGCCGGCCCCAGCCGGTATGTTAGCGTTGCTACGGCACGCACGCATTCAATCGCAGCGCGTTGCATGCGATAGCATGGGATGGCCAGCAAAGGATAGCCACGTTTAGACTCGTTCGGCATACCTAAACGGGATTTGTTAACCCTTTTCCAGGCCGGCAGTTGGAAAATGAGAATCGAATGCTTACTACTTATTTATTGACATTAAGACACATGTTTGACAGGCAGCATGTGGTCAATATAACAGAGAACCTTCTGTGCGTAGTAATATTATGTATTATATCTGTGATAAAACTAGGAAGCTGTTAAAGTTTTATAGATCTTTTGAAAAATATAAACTTTAATTTCCTAGTAGCCAAGCCAAAAATACCCTTCACTCACTTGTTGAGCGGCGGATCCAGGATTTTGATAAGCTAAGCTAAGCGGCTTGACCCGGCTAAGGTTCGAACTTTAGTAGGGGCTCGGCTGCGTCTCGCGCTTGGGCCCTTACCCCGCTCCCCCGGATCCGCTGGTTTTCTTGAATACTTTCTAATAATCGTATCGTCGAGAATCTCAAGGTTCTCAAGTTGACTATTTATTTGAACTATGCAAACTTGTCAGTATACACCGTGGGCTCCAAGTACGGCATTTCGGAGCGGTTCCAGTTCCACGTGCCACCGGCCGGGGACCAGTGGCCCCTGCGCGTCTGCATCTACGGAGACATGGGGGTGGTCAACGCTGTGGTGAGTGACCATATGGCTAACGCGCTTACACACCTAGCAATTTGTCATTACAACTGGCTCTTGTTGGATGATACAGCAATACCTACATAGCTTTCAGTCTAACTATAGCATGTTGGTGTGACAAATTGTATAGTTAGTGGTGCGCTTTAGACATGCCTATATCCGGGTGGCCACAAGCTAGATATTTCGAGGCGTGAGCAGGATTCCAATGCGTTTATTTTAAGATCTAGGAGTCGTGATTTAAGACACCAGCGCGCTGCTCTTTTTTAACCGACTTCAAAAGAAAGGAAGTTCTCAATTCGGTTGTATATTTTTATTTGTTTTCAATATTTGTTACCTCAGAACTCCGTCGTTGATCAGCCGATTTATATATTTTTTTTTGTTTGTAAGTATATGCTTCCAGGTTGGTCCCATTTTTTTCAAAAATCCAGTTGGATGATGGGATCCTTGAGGAATTGAGGGAACTCCTCAATTATATTAGGCACGCGTGTAGTGATTTTGGTATTTTCTATGAAAACTCGTGTATTTACACCCGGAAATCATAAATTTCGTGGAGTGGAATTGATGATGACGACCACAGATGACTTATGGAATTCCTCAATTATGTAAGTACTCAAAAGTACAAAAGTACGTCACAGATTCTGATGATTGCATTGAAATAGCAACTAATGAAGTGCCAAAGGTAATTCTTGTGGAATCGACGGAAGTCCTCAAATATTATTGGCACACATAGCGATTGGGTTTTTTTTCTCTAATAATCAACGCATTTGCTTTCGGAAATCAGTTCATGAGGTAAATTGAAAAAAAAACGTGGAAATGTTCTCGTGGCTTGGCGGAGTACTAGTTGGAAGTCGGTTAAAACTTCGTTTTTAAAGTAGATTATTTCCATCTATGGTAAAATCAACTTTTCAAAGATGTTTAAGGCCAATGATGATGACATTCGTAACATTCATGATATTAATAAAGATTATTTTGTCTAGTCACTATCATCACTCCAAGAAGAGACCCAAGACGGCAACTTCGACCTCGTCATGCACATAGGGGACTTCGGGTATAACATGAACGACAAAAACTCACGGTGGGGCGACCAGTTCATGCGACAGATACAGCCTATAGCTGCCTACGTCCCGTACATGACCGGTGTGGGCAACCATGAGTATAAGTAGTAAGTCATCCATTGCTCATGTCATGAACCTAGTCCTGCCTAGCTAGCATGATTGCGTTTATGTGGGACATAAAGCGTCTCTGCTAGCAAGTATGCAAAGTGTTAGAAGGCCGAATGCGTTATGGTGGACGAATGGTTGGCTGTTCGTTACTGGATATTCCACGCTGCTGCTCCTTCCTGCTGGATAATCCACGTTAGCAGCACTGGTTTAGTATATTGTCCGAGGCAGTTTTTGTTTGACATGATGAAGAATATATTGGTGCGTGGTAAAAATAGAAGGTTATTGATGGCAGCCTGTAGGAACTAGAGAAAATATACTTTTGGAACTTAACGGATTCGGACGGATAACGGGTTTTGGTCCACTGTCAGAATTTTAATGAAAAATAAGATCTCTACGAACGGATTAGGTAATTGAGAATTATTTAGTTGCTTTTTGGGGCTTAATTTACCAAAACCGCAAACAAGTCAAATTATTCGCTAACTTTGGAAAGAAGCTAAATTCCCCAATTTTTTCCTGCTTACAGTAATTTCAGCAACTACCGCGAGCGTTTCTCCATGCCGGGCGGCACGGACAACATGTACTACAGTTTCGACCTGGGCCCCGTGCATTTCGTGGTCATTTCGACGGAGTTCTACTACTTCTTGAACGATGACCCGACACCCCCAAGTCAGATGAGGACCCAGTACGAGTGGCTGCAGGATGACCTGGCCAAAGCCAACCGGGAAGAGAACAGGTAATTCTAGGATATTTAGAGGATAGTTTGAAATATAGAGAGTTCAGGTAGGTAGGTAAAAAATGTTTCCCTAATTTGGCCAGTTTAATGCCCTTGGCCCCTAATTGGCGTAAGGCCCACAGAAAGGCCCACAGAATGAAGAAGGGTGAATCTTATTTGTTAGAAACCTAGTCCTTTCGATCATTTTGGTGCAACAATGCCACCCAAACTATATACCACTTACTTAAACGATCTAAAAATATACTGGATCATGAAGTAACATGGGTTAACCCCTCGTATGCTTTGGTACAGATTCGTGCTAAAGATTTGAACCTATTATTTTACATTTCGAAGTCGCTCGTACTAAGTTCGCATACGAGGTTCTTTTGAATTAGACCCATACATATAACATACCTAATTAGCTGAGTTACAAAAGAATCATCGATTGAATCACTTACAAAGTTTTGCAATAAAGATTAAATAATCAAAATTGTTGAATGTCTGAATACTGATAATTCAGTTTTTTTCAATTTTGTGCGCCAAACGTTTTCCCTTATTTTTGCACCGTATGGTTCTGCTACCGACGCGGTACTGGTTAGAACACATTTGACCAAAGAATTTGAGATTTCCCTTCACAAATGTTGTAAACAGTAGTCTAGTAATGCTAATTTTGTTTTCCCAGAGCCGTGCGACCCTGGATCGTGCTGTCGGGTCACCGACCTATGTACTGCACGAACGCGGAGCCTGCTGACATGAAGGAGTGCGCCCACGAGGTGACGCGCGCTGGCCACGACAAGTAAGGATACGGTGCGTATTCATACCCTTTTCTTTCGCTCTTGATAAAGCGGCCTTTAAGAAGAAAGTTTAAAGAAAGAACGAGAATAATTTATTAGCGTAAATATTTTGGTACATATAAAATCAATGTTTGGGCTCTGTTCGTCACATGCCTCGCCATCATGTCAGATACTTGACACTTGCGGTACATGTATACAATGAGCTGTCCACTGCAGAATTTATCTGGTAATCCAGTGACTGCTTTGCCAATTTGAGGAACGAGTAGCTCGGTCATGCAGATGCGGAATTAAGGGATGTGACGGCGCTTCATTTCTGGTTATGACACCGTTTTCGCCTTGACCCTGCTGAGATTAGATATTGCTAAGGACTCGGATGCTCTTAGGGATTGGCTTGAGCCCCTTGCATACCCTCTCGCCTGAATACCCTAGTGCTGGCAAAACTATAAGGCGCTATTCTTGGTAACAGGGCTGGAGCCTCTTCTGAAGCAGCACGGAGTAGACATAGCGTTCTGGGCGCACGAGCACTCGTACGAGCGGTCCTGGCCGCTCTACAACTACACCGTGTACAACGGGTCGCTGGCGGAGCCCTATACCAACCCGGGGTGAGCGTTTTTTATACAAACGGCGGCAAACGAGCAAACGTGAAGAGCGAGAGAAACGGTTACAGTGACTCCATGAAGGGGGAGGTTAGATCAACTTGTCAAGTTAGTCCTAATTAACCCGTTAATTAACTGCAACTAACCATACTTAAACTGTAAATAACGCACTTGCCTCTATTCTGGATAGGTGCCCACACACCTCATCCACGAGAGTTGTCCACGCGCCGTTAGCTTTGTACCGAGCCGACCGCTTGGTCGAGTTGAAGTGGAGTTGGTCCGTAGTGGAGGCATTCAGTAATGATTGCGATAACCAATTACCCAGTATAGCACTGCAATACTCTGTTATAGCGATTTTGTACTGTTTCAGGCATTGACCAATATAATAGAAGGTTTGTTAAGTGTTAGATAGATTCTAATTCGATTGTTTTATTTCAGTGCTCCCGTACACATAATAACTGGTTCCCCGGGAATGTACAGCGGACACAACTGGTACAATAGTAAGTCGTTTACATGCCCTTATTTCGCCAACTTGACAATACATAGGTACAGCTGTATCTTCTTATAATATGTGACATTGTCAGGGGTCGGCAGATAGCTGCTATTCTTCATAAACACACGAAATATATCATTTTTAAACATTGAGTTGAGAATAATTTGTTTGCAGACTCGTTGCCGCGGCCGGCGTGGTCCGCTTACCGCACCGATGACTACGGCTACACGCGGTTCGTGGTGCACAACCACAGCCACTTCTACTTGGAGCAGGTACAGTCAGCCAAGAAAAATGTCTGGCACTTTAACACATTTACTGTCAATAATGGCTACGCGCCACTACGACGTTGGCAAACAAGTGTACGGTTGTTTGGGGTAAGCAGTCAGCGCATATGGATACTTGCGACGCCAGAAGCACAAGCGCATTGCCGACGCTTTATTGATTTCAGGCTTCGTTGTGTTGGCAGCTACAGCCAAATGCAGGTCCCACACTCTTCAACATAGCACAGCCTCGAGATCCCTGGTGACTAACTAACACATTAAATTATTATGACTAGGTATGCTATGTATCATGTGGAGGTATTTCCTCAGTTGGGCTGCTCCAAATTTGAGCGAGATGATATTTCGCTGCACCCTGCCTCTTACAAATATATAGCTGTTAGTGTTGCTGTAGCTGTTAGCTGCTGTGTGGAATTCATATTGTGCAGAATCGCGAAAAGGAAGAATCAATAAAGGCATGAACATCGTATAATCCCCAAAAAGTGGGTTCCCGTGTGCTGTCGGGTAAAAAAAAAACAGCCGAATTGAGAACCTCCTCCTTTTTTTTGAAGTCGTTTTCAAAATACACTCAGAGGCAATGAAAACGGGTCACTTCCCATGGATTACTTTACAAAGTGACCCGTTTTCATTGCCTCTGAGGTAGCGTACCTTCATAGTTCACATTGGGAATTACACTCAGAGGCAATGAAAACGGGTCACTTTGTAAAGTAATCCATGGGAAGTGACCCGTTTTCATTGCCTCTGAGTGTAGCACCACCCCCTTTCTTCCCATAGGTGTCGTAGGAATCATGGGAATAGGGTTGAAGTATTGGGGGCGGGTTAGGCGCGTAAAACACACTTCTGTTTGCATTTACACTATTTCATAGAAACCCTTAGTACTATCAACCCCCCTACACCCATACCCCTAAAGTGTACTTTCTGGCAAAATATACCTACCTTCTGCGAAAGTGCACCTATTGACAAAGTGTACATACCGGGAAGTGCACTTTTAGAGACAGTGTACTTTCCGGGAAAATGATCATTCTAAAAAATGCACCTTTACAGAAAGTGCACATTTCGGGAAAGTGTGTTTTACGAGCCCCTAACCCTTGCGGGCGATGGGCAGGCAGCTTATCGCTGCAATATCACAGTAGTTAACTCCATTTTTAGGGTTCCGTAGCCAAATGGCAAAAAACGGAACCCTTATCATCTTATACAATACAATACAATACAAATACTCTTTATTGCACACCTCACACAAACAAAGCAGTTAAAAAGAGAAACAATACAATAACATGTAGGTAGAGGTAGACAACAGGCGGTCTTATCGCTGAAGAGCGATCTCTTCCAGACAACCTTTGGGTATCGGAGAAAGAGATAAAACTAGATTATGTAAATATGTAGTAGGTATCTTATCTTCGTCATGTCTGTCTGTCTGTCTGTCCGTCCGTATGTCACAGGCATTTTACTCGAAAACTATAAGGTGTACTTGAATAAAATTTTAAGGATAGGTGTATTTTGTTAACCGCTACATAGTTTTGTAATTCAATTACTAAAAAAAAATTTTTTTAGGGGGGCACGCCATACATAAAACTGAAAGTCAAAATTTTTTTTTCATGGCAAGCCCACGTGTGGCACATCAATTGATAGGCCTTTCAAAATAAATATAAAGTTTCTAAGCAATTTTTTTGATTAAGTGAATAGATAGAGTAGGAGATATTCGCCTCGAAAGTCACTAAAATTGTGTGTCCCTCCCTCTAATTTTTGAACCGTGTATTTTAAAAATATGAAAAAAATCATGCTCATTAAATTCTTTCAGCGAAAATTGTTTTGAACAAGATCGGTTCAAAGGTTTTTGAGATATTCCTCAAAAACTGCCTTCCTTAAAGAAAAGAACGCAAGTGCCATAAGATTTCAGTAACGTTACGACCTTTTTAATAGGCACGGAACCCTCGTTGTGCGTAGTCGGACACGCACTTGGCCGCTTTTTTTAAACGACATTTCGAAAACGAAACTTTTACAATTGCCAATCATGTGCCCCTTTCGGGAATACAGTCGGGATTTGATGTATGCTTTTTATGTATGGCTAACACAATACCACTGTCGCTATGTATGGCGCCTCTTTTAACCAGAGCACTCAAAAAACGGACACCTTACATTCGTATGTAAGATGTCCGTTTTTTTTAGTGCTCCGTCTTTTCACAAGCTTTTATTTAACAATGGTCGTTCATTGTTAAATGAAAGCTTGTGAAAAGACGGGTCGCTTATCTCTAGCGCGGTCTTGTGCTAGCCGTGCTGACTCGAGAATAGAGCTTCCATACAATACATCTCTTCCCAGGTGAACGTGGAGGCAGGAGGCGAGCTGGTTGACAGCATCTGGGTGGTGAAACACAGTCACGGGGAGTACCGAGACGACTGACCACTGTAGACGCCACTCGCAGTAGTCGCAAGCAATACTGATTGAAACAATCGAAGCATAAATTAAAGAAAAAAATGCCATTTAAATAATTCATTTATTCAGAATAAATAGACGGACCAGTATACACAAGGTGAAATAAAAAAATTGGAAACCATGGTAATAGAGCGAAGGAAGGTATGGTAAAAGGACTTCACAGGTAAAACGGAATAATTTTAAATCAGATCTCAAATAAACACGCTCTTGACACAAGTTTTTTTTAATTACTTTTAACCAAAATACATACATACAAATACATACATATAAATAAAAAAATAAATAAAATTCATTTATTTCGGATAACATAAGATCCATATAAAACCAAAACAAAGTTACTTACTACTACTTAAACCTATAATAATAATAATTAATCACACTTATATCTTACAATAATTGTAAGATATAAGTGTGATTCGTGTGTAGATCGGATTAAAAATTATTCCGTTTCATCTGTGATACTTGCGCATTATATTTGACGGTTCGTCCTCTGTTACCATAGTATGTATTTTTTTATTTCAACTTGAGAATGGTCCGTCTATTTATCTACACTAATCTACACTAATATTATAAAGAGGAAACATTTGATTGTTTGTTTGTGTGTTTGTATTGAATAGGCTCCGAAAGTACTGGACCGATTTGAAAATTCACCATTAGAAGCCGACATTATCCCTGATGAACATAGGCTACTTTTTACCGCGGGAAAATGCTTCATTCCTACGGGAAAACGGGTAATCCTGCGAAGCTAGTATATAAGTAATAAGCTGAATAAATGATTTTTTTTATGTGGCATGTTTTCTTTTTATTTATGTTACAGTACTTGTATTATACCAGTAGATGCCTATTATATATTTATGTTGACTTCTTTAATGTGCCTTCTCTCAATCCCAGCTGGTTGTCAACATTAAGAATGAATAGTGCCCCGACAACAAAACTGGCATTCGCCAAAAACTGCAATATTGTACTAATTCTGACTTTTTATCTCAATTACCATTTAATATGTGATTATTTTCATATTATGTATTCGTACAATACTTTATTGTGATTTTTTCATTAACTTTGTATCGTTTTTGTTACTTGCAGAAGTACTTTTGTAAAATTTGTTTTTTTCGGCTGGGGGAAAATTCCCATTGTTCCGGGGAATATTCCGGGAACATTGGGAATTTACTTTTGCGGGTACACTGGTTAATGTCTTGTTAAAAAAAATCAACGGCCCAAGTTATCATGGAATCCCTGATAGTAGCAATGTCATTATTCCCGTATGTTCCCTTGTATGGAAATATTCCCGGGAATGTTGTGCGCGGAAGGCATAAGCGTGTCTCTTTCAAGGGGGCGTGGTCGACTCTAATCAAGGCATCCCCTTAACTACAAAAGGGCCGCCCTGCTAGATTTGGTAGGTACTCTTAATTCACCCGGTTACGTCTGCCTAAATCTTATCTTAATCCATGGTTACATACGAAATAGAATAAGGCATATGTTTAACGGACCACCAGATATAGTAAAATATGAACACAAAAAAAATACTTTTGACGACCAAAAATAGTAACTGAGCACCTAATTTTTTTCACCATTTTAATGTGAAATGATAACCTAAATAATAACATCTTACTATCCTATTTAAAGAAAATGTCTCCTAATTAATCATTGCTAACACATAAATAGTAAATGATCACCAAAATGTTACCACCATTTTTATGTTAAATGAAAACCAAATTATAACATCTTACTATCCTATTAAAGAAAATGTGTCCCAACTAATCATTGCTAACCCAAAAATAGTTAATGTGGGCCAAGATTTAATCACCATTTTTATGTTAATTGATAACCAAATTATAACATTTTACTATCCTATTAAAGAAAATGTCTCCCAACTAATCATTGCTAACCCAAAACTAACTCAGTCTCCCGCCCTCCGCCCGGGCTCCCGCCAGAAACTTGCTTCGTCGGCCCTTCGTTTCACGTGCGCTCTCGACCTACGCTCCGCTCGGGACCTCCTTCGCAAGCTTCTGTCTCCGCGGGCTTTTATATACACTCTAGGGGTAAGACAGACAAGACCACGTGGAAGTGGGGTACGCTGATTCGGGTTTTGGTAGCTATTTTTACCTTTCGATCGCTATAAACAAGGAATCATTTAAGTTAC
Organism: Epinotia ramella; assembly: GCA_947578815.1. Taxonomy (NCBI): domain Eukaryota; kingdom Metazoa; phylum Arthropoda; class Insecta; order Lepidoptera; family Tortricidae; genus Epinotia; species Epinotia ramella. The sequence goes on from OX388214.1 coordinate 24,647,685, forward strand.
TAGAAAATGTTTACTAACCTGATACCTCTTCATATTCCCTAAATTCGCGGCGCGGGCGGGGCGACGGAGTTGAGCGGCAAGTACTACTTTATTTGGTAATATGCATACAATGGCAATCATAGTGACTTATTTAGGTAGACATATTGTAATAATTTCTTCGCTAAGATTAGGTGCTCAGTTACTAAATTTGGTAATCATTTACTAAATTTGATCTTTGAATACAATTTAATTGTGCAGTCGTTACTAAAACAGGTAGTACCATTGTAATGGTAGAATTCTTTTTTTGGTGTTCAATACATTTTTTTGGTAAGAATGCTTGAGGGTATCAAAGTATTTTCTGGTGGTCATTATATTTGTTCCCATAGGATAATGCAACACTCATAAATAACCTTAAAAATGTATAGCTCGTCTTCGATTCAAACCGAAATAAACGCTGTGCGTACGGGTTAAGGTCTAAAATAATTGTAAACCATGTTTAGTCATTGTTAGCAGTGTTAAAAGGGTCAATCAACTTTTCCACCCACACTTTGGTGTCCTCAGTTATTTCTGACCAAAACTTCATAAATCTACTTAACTTGACATTAAACGACGAACTATAGTAATTCCAGACTATAAAGCATCGTAACTTACATGTTTACGTTCGAAATTATCCTCAAATATATCTAGATTTTGTGGTAACTCCATTGACATTTTTTTATTCCATAGATACATAATTTGCCGTCCAAAACGTCTGAGGACAACTTACTATGCCGATAAATTAAAAAAAAACTGTATAAACTGTGCTTAATTTATTTATCATCGATACATTAAAATACAAACTTTAATACTTTCGAATTATAAAAGTGTTCAGTTGATAATAGATTTCCAGAAAAAATCTAGAATTTATGTCCAAAGGAATTCTTGTTTACATTGGTATACTGAGTTACCTTTTAAAAGTTCTTCAGATACGGGCGACGAAGACATGCAAATACCCTCTGGCAATAAGGAGAATGTTGACTCTTCCAAGGTCCCTGTTGACACAGTCTATGAACAGCAGCCGTCCACGAGTAACTATAAAACTTCAATGCAGCTGCATGCAGGTGTCAATCGGTGACTTTCTACATGTCGTTGTTATTTATTTATCGTATGGCAATCACAATTAATACACTGTTTTATAATCTTAAATTACATTCTGCCAGGTAGTTAGCAGCTGCACTCGTAAGTTTTTTTTAATCTTCTGCTGGACCATCGTATTTGGTTAGTGGACACTCCAAGACGATATGCCGTACAGTTTGCTTTGGGCACCCGCAACAGCAGCATTCGCTCCAGCCCCATTTTTTCCGGAGGTGGGCACAATGGCCTATGCCCGTTCTCAGGCGATTCAGCATGCACCAGACACGGCGTGATTCGTTGAATCCACGTGGGTGGCTGCCCGGGTCCAGTTCAAAAAGTTCAGGAGGGGTGTCAGCGGCAGACCATTCATCAGACCAAGCCTCATTTAGGCTCCGTCGGGAGCTGGGTTGGTGGGCCAGCAGCGCCGGAGGGCTTCGTGACTTAAGTCGTTTTTTGGTAAAGGAAGCTAGGTCCCTTATTGATATTGATTGGTAGATCCGGTCGTTTATGGGCTTTATCTGCCTCCCTGAGCAGGTGGCGTTGGCGGCGCAGGTGGGGGGGCGCGACGTTACTTAAAGCTGCGAGCCAGTGTACAGGGGTGGGCTTCATGCAACCCGTGATCAAGCTCATTGTGTATCTACGGTTTTAGTGTGAGAGCTATTAAGCCAGGTAGAGGCACAGTATTCTGCCATCGGATACACGAGCGCCAAAGCGGTTGTTCGTAGGCAGCTGGCAGAGGCACCCCATGTGGTCCCAGTTAGTTTCTGCAGGATTTTTAACCTGGGCCGTAATTTTGCTGCTACGTTTTCGAGATGGGGGCTGTACGTTAGACTTCTATCCACCGACACCGAGGTGACACCGAGGTATTTTGGTAGTGGGTTGTGAAAAAGCATGGAACTCCTGGGGGATGCTAATTTTCTTGTTGGCAAGTCGGTTGCTTAGGTGGAAGCGGCTCACTTAGGTTTTGGAGGCATTAGGACGCAGTCGCCAGCGGACAAAATAATCGTCCATGGTGGCCAAGTCACGATCTAGCTGGTTTTCTGTAATGTCTATATTACGGCCCTGTGCGACTAGTGCTAGGTCGTCTATGGGTGTGTAGTGGTAGGTTGTCTATAGTGATCATTCGAAGAATAAAAAATATTCCTACGTATGCAAAGCCTTGACCAATATCGTAGAAGACGGAGAGGTACAGGTTATGTTCTTACGAGTAGTGGGTAAAAAAGAGGCGAAGGTATTCAAATTGGATGAACACGATGTTTACTGTGTAGATTATGATATGAAGATATTATTACAATTTTGCCAATGCCTGCAATATTGAAAAAAGCGGCCAAGTGCGTGTCGGACCACGCACAACGAGGGTTCCGTGCCTATTAAAAAGGTCGTATCGTTACTGAAATCTTATGGCACTTACGTCCTTTTCTTTAAGGAAGGCAGTTTTTTAGAAATATTTCAAAAACCTTTGAACCGATCTTGTTCAAAACAATTTTTGCTGAGAGGATTTAATAAGCCCTATGAGCATGATTTTTTTCATATTTTTAAAATACACAGTTCAAAAATTAGAGGGGGGGGGCACAATTTTAGTGACTTTCGAGGAGATTATTTCCGACTCTATTCACTTAATCAAAAAAATTGCTGAGAAACCTTATATTTATTTTGAAAGGCCTATCGATTGATGTGCCACACGTGGGCTTGAAATGAAAAAAAAAAAATTGACTTTCAGATTTATGTATGGAGTGCACCCCTAAAAAAATATTTTTTTGTAATTTTGTTATAAAACTAGCGGTTAACAAAATACACTTATCCTGAAAATATTATTCAAATACACCTTATAGTTTTCGAGTAAAATGCCTGTGACATACGGACGGACAGACAGACAGACAGACATGACGAATCTATAAGGGTTCCGTTTTTTGCCATTTGGCTACGGAACCCTAAAAAGGACGTCGGATCTATTACCATTTTGATAATCATATTTTTTTTGAAAAATAACTTCATAGGTATATATTAGGTTAGGAATAGCACAAGACTGCTGATTACTTGTTGAAATTAATAAATTTATAATAGTTGTAATGAGAATCAATCGTGGATCGTGGTCGTAGATTGCGGATTGATTAAAATGTTAAGTTTGATCTGGTTTCAGAAATACATTTTTATAATTATTTCAACATATTTTATAAACCAGTAGTTCATATTCTAACATTCCTTAGTTTTTTTTATTCAACTTCTGAGACGTGTGTCTTGGTGTTAGTAGAATGTCTCCGATGTTACGTCGTATAGAGAAGAATTTGTCTAAGTTTATTATTATTAGGCTTATTGTCTCCGGAGTTACTTTTATGTCCTTTTTTCTTTGTTTAGTTATCACTATTATTTTACGACGGTTTTTGGAAGTGTCAATTATTATTTTCTTGTTTAAGTTGTGTTAAAAGTTGATTATCCTTTTTGAAAGCTTTTGTAGCGTTTCTCACTCTCAATAGATAATTATACAAACAAAATGCAAATTTTGGACATCGGTGGTAACGCTAAATACATATTGTTGATATTATATTCTCATGTATGTAACTTAAATTAAGACTGAATATACCAAACTGTTGATTATGCATGCCAAAGTAAAACAAATATAAAAGTGAGTTAAAACTGTGTTTTATTGTCGGTAACTAAGGTAATCCTCTCTGGTAACGCAATAGATACTTTTATGGGGGTTGTTTAAGTTTTTTATGAATATAGGAAAAAACATACAACAGACATCGTGCCCATTTACGGATGTCATGCTTGAATGTTCAAGCTATTTGAAAATATACTTCGATGTATAATATCTATGGAAAAACAAAAAAAAACTGATATCCTCTCAAAAGTGTGGGTCGAAAAGTTGATTGACCCAAAAACGAGCGTACACTATATCACAACACGCTGTCATAGTGCTTAAAAGTAACCTATATATTAATATTTTATTTTTAAAGCGAACCTAATTTATTTATTGCGTATTGTGAAAGTCGACTAGATATGTTAGACATAAAAAAATATTAACCAGAAAGCTTTAAGATTGATAAGACTCTCATTGACAGTTTGGTCCTATAGTCTGTGGTTTGGTGTTTATAAAGAGAGGGATATTATTCTAATATTCCCGAATTAAGTATCAGTTTTTATTGACACAGATGTATACCAATGGAGATAGAAACTCAAAAAGCGCGCGAAGAGCGTTCCGGAATCACGACAACGTGTCGTGAATGAATGGGTTATGGGGTATGGGTTGAATGGGTTATGGGTTGTCATTTAACGCAAAGTAACCTTGTTTGATTATGTTCGAGTCTGCGATGTACAATAAGTCGAGTTTATAAATATATGTACGTTCCCAAAGGTTATAAAATATATATACAACCGTATGCCCTTAAAGTCTTGTTCACATATTTTTGATCACTTTGTCTGTGCACATATTATCGAATTCGACTGTACGTAGTTTTTTGAAAATAAATATTAACTTACGAACTCTACTGCACGACGCTTCCACATCTTGTTGTTTAGATACTCGCAGATTTTGATTACCTACCTACATACTCTTGCTTATTTAGAATTCAGCATCATCATTAGAGTAATCAGTAAGAAATACAGGTGCAATAAAATTTATTTTATTAAAAAAGAATAAGTACAAAAGTTTTTACAAAAATCACAATTCCTTCAGGGCAACTAGGGTCATTTCGCCGGTTAGCGACCACCTAATTTAATGTGCCGGTGGGCGACCACTTAAGCTAAGTTGGTGAACTGAAAGGATATTTTCTCGGTTTTTTAGTAGATTTCTATTCTAAAACAACAACAAAAATGCATGTACAAGTAAGTGTCTCAATAAGGTGTGTAGAATTGATGTTATCTTCAATAGAAAAAACCTTTTCCTTCAGGTGGTCGCTAACCGAAGGTGGTCGCTAACCGAAGGTGGTCGCGTAACCAGCGAAATGACCCTACGTTACGTCTATTTTGTCAAACTGTTGCTATATATTGTTACAACTGTCCTAATGTCATTATTTAAATCAGATCCTTTTAAAAGCTCTGCCATAGATAAAAGTTGTCAACCGCACTGCCAATCAACAAGACATTTAGGGCGGACTTAATTAAACCTTATGTCAATGCAAGAAGGTTGCTCTTGCGCTGGGCTCTTTGACGTATATGTCAGTCGTTGGCGTTGAACCTGCGGTGCGGATATATGCGTCGCTGGCGTCGAAATGGTTAACCTTCATAAAATAATGCGAGTAAAACAAGGGACAAATACAATGAAGGGTCACTAGAGACGTGCGAAGATTTGTTTTTATATATGGGACAATTAATTTATTACATAAGACTGACTGTCTGTGTGCGATACGCGGCAGCCCACGGCCTCAGGTACAATGCTAGTAAGAGCGAATTACTTATATTCAAAGCAGGCACAAAAACCTACAGTACTGTACCGCCAGTGGAACTAGGTGGGGTTCCGCTTAGGCTAGTATCGCAATTTAAGGACCTGGGGCATTGGGTCATCGCGTCACAGAAGGATGACCTCTTCGAGCGGGAGTGCTGGGCGCTGTCAGTGAGAAGCAACATGTTGATCCGCAGGTTTGCAAAATGTACAGCAGATGTGAAACTTACATTATTTAGAGCGTACTGTCAGTCTTTCTACACATGCAGCCTGTGGATCAACTGTACGAAGACAGCCTATAGCGCCCTGCGCGTCCTCTATAACAATGCTTTCAGGATGCTGATGGGGTTGCCGCGCTACTGCAGCGCATCAGCACGCGACGGCGCGCAAGCTCTCTCGATTTTTCTCGCACTATCCGTCTCTCACTTATTAGAACACTTAGAACAAGAGGTATAGTGCGATAAAAATCGAGAGTATGTCGCGGCCGTCGTGTGCTGGACGTGCTGGGATGTTCGTGGAGGCGCGCACGGACGACTTCCATGCTATAATGCGTAAGCGAGTCGCGTCCCTGATGCGGCGTGTCCGCGGCAGCACCAACAGCCTCCTGAACGCAGGTGCGGCAGCACATGACAGTCCAATAGTCTGTCACTGGACGCGATCTCATGGCTCACAGGTGGGCTATGAGAAGTGAGCATCTGTGTACCTGCCTACTACATAATACCTACACTAACATAGCTCCTAAGTTAATATTAGGACCTAAAACTTACAAATATGGATGTATCTGTACTCCGAAATAAACGTATTTATTATTATTATTATAAGAGAAATTTAACCACTTTCAGCCGCAACCCCCAATATGGTTAACGACAACAATAATGACACCATCTGAAATGCAAAAATAAAATAACAAAATAAATAACTGATCAAGTCATCATCATCAAAGAATCGCGAATAAGCGATCAAATTTATTACATTACTGCTTTTTCTTAAACAAATTCATTTGTTTTTTTAATTGTAAAAAAGGAGCTTACAGAGGCCGGGGAGTAAGGGGTTGCCGGCCAAGTAGGTCCATATAGACGGCCGAGCGTAGCGAGGTCGGATAGTTATGACGCTGGCAACCCCTTTTCACGCCCCGAGGTATGTATACTGCTTTTCTCAAACATGCAATGAAATAAATTAAAAAAACTCCAAGAAATCAAACTTTAATTTTCATGGCTGAACGCTATTTCCATTCTACAATTTGTGGCAAAGGATCACGATCCTTTGCCACAAATTGTAGAATGGAAATTAAAAAACACCGTCTTGCAGGCCTCCAATTTTGTTTGAAATGCCATTACGAGTCTCTCGTCTCCGAAACGTGGCACTTCGAAGCCCATTATGAAGAACACAACGTCAATATTTCATTGCATGTTCGAGAAAGAGCATCTTCTATATTTCTCACCGTGATGATAGTGTCGCCAACCATAGCTGCATACACCCCCTCCAGCGAGGCCGCTTCGCCCCACCTCACCAACCTCGTGACGTTAGAGATTGACCTTGCAACCATCACCATAACATACTGAAAAAAAAACAGTCGCAGATTGTACAAATCATAAAGAAACGCAGATAATAGGAGATCTACACAAAGAGAGAACGAAAGATATGTACGTCGGCGTTAGCAGTATTCGAGGTTCAACGTTACGTAATGGGTGTCACGTATGGGCGTGGTACTTGGCAGTGTCAAGGTGTCCCTTAGTTCCAGATAGCATCAAGGACCCATTCGGCGGAGTGATTTTAGTGCGGACTAATTTAGAAAGAAATAAAGAACGATAGTTTTAATACCCGAAATGATTCCTGAAAGGGATGAAAAGAAGAGTGAACATTTCTGCAATAATTGATGCTAGCCTGTGGAAAAGTCTAAGGGCCTGTTTCACAATCTCCAGTTAAAACATATCCGTCAGATAAATGTTGGCTGTCACTTTTCTTTTATATGACGGGAGAAAAGGATAGCAATAATTTTAACTGGCAGTTAACTTTATCCGGCGATTGTGAAACAGGCCCTAAGTAAAGTAATAGCATGTTTGCTATTAGGTAGATTTTGTATTAATCCCTTAAGGCGATTAACGAAGATGCGCGGACGAAGTCGCGGGCTAAAGCTATAGGAAGACCTAGGTACGAGTATAGTATCTAATCATTGAATTACGTCATGATACTCACGATCCTAAGCAGTTTGATATTCTCTGCGCTAGCGCCAACATATCCGATCAACGCGATGCCAATGTAGGACAATCCCAAAACTATATTTACGATATCCATAGTTTCCATCGCCTTGAGGACCCCCTTTTCCACTCCGAACGAGAATAACATCAATCCCACCAATGCCTGAAACATATAAAATAAGTATTTAATCGATATCATCTAAAACCGTAGAAGTCTAACCTAGTCTAGTCTAGTAGCGCCGCAAAATGGCCCCACAGAATGGGCATTGTCGATCTAAAGACTAAAAAAAAGCGGCCAAGTGCGTGTCGGACGACGCTCAACAAAGGGTTCCGTGCCTATTAAAAAGGTCGTATTGAAATCTTATGGCACTTACGTCCTTTTCTTTAAGGAAGGCAGTTTTTTAGAAATATCTCAAAAACCTTTGAGCTGATCTTGTTCACAACAATTTTCGCCGAAAGAATTTATGCCCCTCTATGTCCATGATTTTTTTCGTATTTTTAAAATACACGGTTCAAAAATTAGAGGGGGGGGACACAATTTCAGTGACTTTCGGGGCGATTACCTCCGACTCTATTCACTTAATAAAAAAAAAGCGGCCAAGTGCGTGTCGGCCACGCACAACGAGGGTTCCGTGCCTATTAAAAAGGTCGTATCGTTACTGAAATCGTATGGCACTTACGTCATTTTCTTTAAGGAAGTCAGTTTTTTAGAAATATCTCAAAAACCTTTGAACCGATCTTGTTCAAAACAATTTTCGCTGAAAGAATTTAATAAGCCATGTGTATGATTTTTCTATGTCCATGATTTTTTTCATATTTTATAAATACACGGCAAAAATTAGAGGGGGGGGGGACATAATTTTAGTGACTTTCGGGGCGATTATCTCCGACTCTATTCACTTAATCAAAAAAATTGCTAAGAAACCTTATATTTATATTGAAAGGCCTATCGATTGATGTGCCACACATGGGCTAGCAATGAAAAAAAATTTTTTGACTTACAGTTTTATGTATGGAGTGCACCCCTTATTTTTATTTTTTTTGAATTTAATTACAAAGCTATGTAGCGGCTTACAAAATACACCTATTCTCAAAATTTTATTAAAATACACCTTATAGTTTTCGAGTAAAATGCTTGTGACATACGGACGGACAGACAGACAGACAGACAGACATGATGAATCCATAAGGGTTCCGTTTTTTGCCATTTGGCTACGGAACCCTAAAAATGTAATACCAGAATCGGTTGAGAAATGCAACTTGTAGAGGAGAATAGCCGTACAGTCGAGTTCATAAATATATGTACACTTTTTTACCTAATCGAACGCGTTTGCATACTAATTGTTAGCGGCCGCATTCGAGTTGGTAAAAAAGTGTACATATATTGGAGAACTCGACTGTACATACGGCCCTTTTGCCCAAGGTGTCTTATCGCGATCACAAAATTTTATTTCCCCATCTGTATCGTTCGTCTGATTTTTCATTTCGGCAAAAAGTCAGTTTTCTCGAAGACCACAAAGTTTTTGATTCTTTTTACCCACGCCGCACGGAACGGAGACGGTATATGCGTTTAGGGTGAGAGGCTGTTTGTTTGTACATATGTCGCAGGGAAATGGCCAAAACAGAGATTTGAACAAATCTCTAAGGGATATGATCAAATCACGCAGGATGTTAAAATGGCTAATCAATTTTATCATTTGCCTAGAAAAAATCAGTCATTTGATCAAATCTCTGAATCTGTTTAGTGAAATGACGAAATCGGCCAAAAAAGGCAACTCTTTTTTAGATTTGTTTAGTGATTTGATAAAATCCCTGAAACGCGTCAGTGAGTTGACGAAACTAACTCGCAGAGTCAACTCGTTTTATCATTTCACTAGACACGTTTAGTGAAATGATAAAAATGACAACTCTAGTACAGATTAACTTACTTGTAGAGTAACACTGAACCAGTTCAGGGATTTGATCAAATCACCTACATCATGTTACAGTAGTAGAGACTTTTTCACTAAACGTGTCTAGTGAAATGGTAAAACGAGTTGACTGCGAGTTTGTTTCGTCAACTCATTACGCGTTTCAGGGATTTTATCAAATCACTAAACAAATCTAGTGAAAGGAAAAAACGAGTTGCCTTTTTTGGCCGATTTCGTCATTTCACTAAACAGATTCAGAGACTTGATCAAATTACTGATTTTTTCTAGGCAAATGATAAAATGGATTCGCCATTTTAACATCCTGCGTGATTTCATCATTTCATTTCATTTCATTTCCCTTAGAGATTTATTCAAATCTCTGTTTTGGCCTATTTCCCTGCGACATATACACCAATATTCCCATTTATTTCTACGGCTTGACTGATTTAGATGCGGTTTTCAGAAATAGATAGTGCGGTTCATCAGGGGTGGTTCTTAAATAGGTGTTATGATGTTTACTCACCAAGCGGCGCTGTAGTAAACGCTTTAGTTGAATGGTCTCAATTATTTAAAAAACGGCTTGACTGATTTGGGTTATATTTACAGTTTGCTGAGTAGGTAGCTTGTGTACATCTGCTGAGGGTCTGATGATGGAACAGAACAACATCGTAGGGTATTTGAGAGAGCATTTTTTTATTTTTATTTAATCTTTATTGCACAAAAGAATATCTTGTGATACAAAAGGCGGACTTAATGCTATAAAGCATTCTCTACCAGTCAACCTTAAGGCAGAGCAGATAAAATGTGGGCAGTGCAACTTAATTTAAGGCGCCGTAGGTTCAGCGAAGTTAAGCGAACAGAGTTTTTGAAACAATATAATGCGTCTGTTTATAATAATATGGTTTCAAAAAAATACGAATAGTAATCTTGAGGCTTTTCTGCAGGGAAATCAGTGCTTCGAAACATGATTAAGCAAATATCGCTCGATAGAAAAAAAACACGAACATAGGTTTAAAACACACAAAAATATACTTAAAATATTCGTAACAAATTATGCTCAAAAGCTATAAATATTAAAATTGCTTCTAAAAATCGGCAATATCATGTTTGAGGGAAATCAGTGTTTACATTTTTATTTATTTAAACGGCCAAAAAATTAAAATTAAAAAACATAATATCCGCGCTTCCGAGCACGCACTTCCATCTCGCTTACGCTTATGCTCAGTGAGAGGGAGAGAAGACCATGAACCTACGGCGCCTTAAAACAAAAAACTTTTTAACATGTCTAAAGATGGGATGAATAATATAGTTGAATACGATACATTTTTATAATATAATATAAAAATATATACCTATTAATACATACATACACATACATATGAATATAGATGAAACTTACAAATCAGATTATTTTTGACCCGTGTGGTGTCGGGTTAGAATTTCACCGCCCCCTTTCTTCCCTTGGGTGTCGAAAAGTCGACTAAGGGACCAGGGTTGAAGTGTGTTGTGGGCGATGGGCTAGCAACCTAGCACTGCAATATCATATTTTGTCGATCTTTTATACCCACATTTATGCTAAATGTGGCGCTGGAACATACGTTGCATGTGCTCTGCCTATCCCTTTTGGGAATAAAGGCGTGAATGTATGTATGTACCTATGTATTTTTTAGTTCTGCCAGCAAAGGAATTTTGTGAGGACTTTTTGAAGACGAGCCTATTTTGACAGGGAGACTGTTCCATAGGCGAGCTACTTGGACGGAGAAGGAATTGGACATAAAACCAGTACGGTGAGCCGGAATACATAAGGAAAGGTTGCCGGTGGAGCGAAGTTGACGGACCCGAGAGACACAGTTAAACTGAAAAAGAGTTTTGAGGTATTCGGGAGGTTTAGGATCGTTTAGATTGGAGAAGAGAGAGCAAAATTTTATGTGTTTGGGTTCTATTGATAGTGCTTGCCGAGGAACTACTGTACATGAACGGCCAAGGGTCTGCTGATGGAGCAGAACACATCATATGGGACTTTGAGAAGGCACACATAAATTCTACTATGTTTGGGGTGCTGTTTTCCAAGTGGTTCCTGTACATGTAACATGAATGCCTGAACTATTGTGAGACGATGCATAGTCGGTAGAGCCAATTATTATAAATTTGTATTGTATTGTTTTTTAACCGACTTCATAAAAAAGGAGGATGTTCTCAATTCGGTTGTATATATTTTTTATTTTATTTGCTTTTTTTGTTATCATAATAGAAATTTGACTTATTTAACCGAATATTTTTATTGAATCTCAATTTTCCAGCGCCTTAGAGCAAACTGTAGTGCTGTGTTAATTTTTTGTGTAAATAAATAAATCAATAAATGTACTGCTGTACTTACTTTGAAAAAGCATAGGTACAAGGTACACCAATTCTACTGTGATTGTGTTGTATTGATAGTGCTAAGCATGGTATACAGCAGGATGACGTAGGCTTGTGTCAGTCACGTGGTTCGCGAGTCTCGGAAGAGAGTACCTGTGTTGTTACACCCTGGTGCTAAAGTACTGAGGGTCAGATGATGGTCCAGAAAAAAAATGTAAGAAAGTATCAGAAGGATCTTTTTCTACTGTGTTTGGGTTTTTTTCAAGATTTTATTTCATTATTTTTCAATTTCGTCATGGGTTTTTTCAAAATGTTTAACTTTGCTTTATTAAATGCATATCGTGTAGATAGAAACCATTAGTTGGGTTAGGTTAGATTTTGTTTTAAAATAATAATCATGAAAATTCCATAGTTTCAGAGAAAAACGGCTTTTTGCCGAAATGAAAATTCGGACAAACGATACAGTCGGGGAATAAAATTTAGTGATTGCGATAGTTGACCTTTGCCCAAGCTGAACGGAGAAATTCGGTCGCTTCGTTAGCTCGTTCAATAAAATAATAATAATAAATTAGGCTATATATACGTACCACTGGGTACAGGCCTCCTCTTAGGATAAGAGGAAACGGGCTCACGATCTTTTTCCTTCACCGAAACAGAACTTATGTACGTTAATGTCATTTGATATTTACCGTTAGCTTTTCGGTGAAGGAAAATAATAAAAAGAAAAAAAAAAAAACGCTTAGGTACTATGCTTACTAACTATACATTATAAGAACTCACCGCGCTAAAAGAGTTAAAAATAAAAAATAATGTTTTAACATCATTTTTACACGTGGCCATCTCGAAGTTTTTAGTTTTACGTTAGTTTGGTCACTCGTTTCCGATCCTCACAAACCGCCAGTCTACCCAATACTAAGGCCGCTATTGCTGCTAAAGGGCGCTTGGAGCGGTAAAAATGCTTGTAAAGGCGCTGCACCACCAGCAGCGAGATTGCGATGCGATAATCCGTTTCAAGAGGATCGACCAAAAACAAGTTTTATAAAGAAAACTTTTCTGAAAAGTATACATTTTACGTAACAAACGAGGGGGGATAAGTTTAAAATGTGTAGATATCAGTGTGTCCGTGTTCGTGGCTCACAAATGGATTAACCAATTCTGTTGCAGTTTTTTTAACACTTTGATGGACACTATTCCAGACACAATAAAAATAACAATATAATTCAGCCTATAGGCGTCTGCTGTCCATCAATGCATTAAGTATTTTTTTTTTATTTATTTATTTAGAAACACAAACAGTCGCTTAAACAAATATATAAGGGGTACACATAGAGTACCAACAGACATAATGCTACAGACCTGGAGGTTCATTAATATTATGATAATTGTGTTAACAACAAAGGAATCTTAATCTTGTAACTAAAAATGAAATGTACCCTAGTAGCATTTTAAGTTGGCATTTCGTAGGGCCATTGATCACCGAATGGTTGGTCAACCGTTGCGAGTGAAACACCTGTTTTCGGTAAAGCCAACGATGTCTCCCACCATTGGGCCTACTATGATGACTATGTTGGGCCAACCACCGTTTCCGGCTGTAGGGCTAATTTACATTTACAACGTAGGGCCTACAGCAATATTACTACGACAACTACGTTGGGCCAACCACCGTTTCCGGTTGTAGGGCCAATGTACATTTGCAAAGTAGGGCCTACAGCAACATTACTACGAGAACTATGTTGGGCCAACCACAGTTTCCGACTGTTGGACCTAAGGCAACATTGCGTAAGAAGGGCCTTCAAAATAAAAGCACTCTGTACCAACTGTAGAATAGCCGTTGGCAGTTAGTAGGGTTAGGTACAGTTGTTTATCTCACGAAGGCGGGTTGGTCTTACATGCACGATCTCCACTGACCCCACTGACCGGGTGACGCCGGGGCGCACATTGTGAGTGCCAAAGGAAATTGAAACTTCTCTGCTGTAGTTAAATTCCATATTTGCACGGAATTTACGCAGCTTGCCACCTGCGCGCGCGAGTAGCGGAATTGGAACTACAGCAGAGAAGCTTCAATTTCCTTTGGCACTTACAATGTGCGCCCCGGCGTCGCTCGTGGTCGGTAGGGATCGTACATTTGTTGTGGGGTGGTACCTATTTAGTGCACATGTCCATGGTTTCTAGGTGCGTAATCTCGAGAGAGATTCTATATTGGCCGAGCACACAACAATGTGCATGTGCATAATACTCACAAACCGCCTTCGTGAGAATAAACATCTGTAACATACAAAGTAAACGTCTTTAAATAACCGAATTTACAAACGTAACTGCACATTAACTGTTAACGGAGATTTAAATGCCTTCTGAGACTTTTCACATTTACTTGCGTTACCATCATTTTGTACAGCTAGACCGTAAAATAAAACTTCACATAATACGTTTATAATTTTATTGTAAGGAAAAAAAAGACAACCTCGATTTATAATCGATATGTTTCTATTATAATTAATTGTATTTGAATGCTGGCCCTGTAGCACGATGCTTTTTGACCGGCCTTAAAGCATTCATCACTTTCTAGCAAGTACGTAAGTGAGAAAGGGACACATTCTTTATGGCGGGCCATAAAAGGCATCATACTAGCCCAAATTTGTCAACGTCATGACTGGACTAACATATTTTGACCTCCGATTCCGAGCAGTTGCACTCCGTCATTTCAGTGGGTTCAGGTATCAAATATCCAATGGTCCGCTCATCGCGCAAGGTTCAAATAAGTTAATTAGACAATGGATTATTCAGCAACTTTAATGTGGCGTCCACACTGGCCAGTTTCGTCAGCCAATTGACAAGGACGCAGCTATCTGTTAGAAGAGAGATGAACACACATTTAAATGACACAGACAAAGAGGACTGTGATGAAATAGCTAAAACTAACCTTTTCATAAAAACGACAAATAGCTAAAACTATTTATTATTACCTATGTACTTATAGAGAAATGGCGCCTCGAAACTTTTGCCAGCATCAGTTTTAAACAGATATTAAATCAAAATGAACACACGTTACAAAACTAAATTGACCTTGTGATTTAAAAATTAAATTAACTAATATTAACTCACCTGTCTCGTACAATATGCGTTTAATGGGATACACATGTCAATTCTCGTCCGGTAATATTTTAGTTGTGAGGCATAGGTACTGTACTGACGATTTTATGAGGAGGCCAAAGGTACTCCTTCTTGCGAGGCGTGATCCACTCTTCTGTTACATAAGTATTACACTAAGACCACGCCGTCACCATCAGAATCATTAAATTCCACCACTTTGATCATACTGAACGTGATTTTGAAAGGATTGCTTAATAAACACGATATATTGTTATTTGATTAGTGAATATAACATGTAAGTATTAACTTGCTCACCATTTTTATATATATTTGCTAAGTAAATATGCAACCCTTTCAAAAACAAGTAATACTTTATACCATGCACGCACGCACTCAAAAGAAAATATAACCACTAAGTATACGTTTACACGTACTATTCACGATGGAGATCGATAACAAAATGGCCGATCGAATTCGCGCGTCGCGCGTGCTCCTGTCCACCGCCCCCCGCACCGCACTTTGTTTCCGAATTCCCCTCTCCTCCCGCTTCCTATTCTTGGATTCCTATGTGGCCCACTGTTGGCCCTATGCTGTTTTCAATATGCAATAGTACTAATGCTATGTGCTCTCTGGTGATGAATAGCGTAAAAATTACTTGTTTAGCCTATGTCCAGGCCCGTGACAGATGAGCAATGCCTCTACTCGACACGAGATAGCGCTAAATTCCAATTTTTTGGTAGGAAAGCCAACTAAGTCGGCGGTAGGGCCTATGTTGGCTGCTCGTATGGGATTTTCTCTTGGAAATCCGACCAAAACCGCGGTAGGTTGTATGTTACATGATCGTATGGATTTTTAGTTCGGAACGCCGTACAAAACCTCAGTAGGGCCTATGTTGGCTGCTAGTAGGAATTTTTTGGTAGGAAAGCCAACTCAGTCGGCGGTAGGGCCTATGTTGTATGGTCGTATGGTTTTTTTGTTGGGAACGCTGCGCAAAACTGCAGTAGGGCCTATGTTGGCTGCTCGTTGGGATTTTTAGTTGGAAAGCCAACTCAGTCGGCGGTAGGGCCTACGTTGTATAGTCGTATGGTTTTTTTGTTGGGAACGCTGCGCAAAACTGCAGTAGGGCCTATGTTGGCTGCTTGTACGGGATTTTCGGTTGGAAATCCGACCAAAACCGCGGTAGGGCCTATGTTGCATGATCGTATGGATTTTTTGTTCATAACGCCATACAAAACCGCAGTAGGGCCTATGTTGGCTGCTCGTAGGGATTTTTTGGTAGGGAAGCCAACTAAGTCGGCGGTAGGGCCCATGTTGTATGGTCGTATGGTTTTTTTGTTGGGAACGCTGCGCAAAACTGCAGTAGGGCCTATGTTGGCTGCTCGTATGGGATTTTCTGTTGGAAATCCGACCAAAACCACAGTAGGGCCTATGTTGGCTGTTCGTATGGATTTTTTGTAGGAAATCTAACCAAAAACGGTAGTAGGGCCTACGTCTTTTGTTCGTATGGATTATTTGTTGGTAACCCAACTGATAACTGTGGTAGGGCCTATGTTAGATGTTTGTATGGTTTTGCAGTTGGAAAATGAACCATAAATAGCATTAGGGCCATTGTTGGCAATTCGTTAGATTGCTACTAACGATTTCCCAACTTTTTCCCAACCGTTAGCTACGGTTGGCCAACGCAAAATGCTACTAGGGTAGACATTTTTCGGTTAGAATACCTACAAGGAGATCTGAAGAGTAACATTTACATTAGGTAATTATAATACTCCTGGAAGGACTAAGAAAATAGCTTACGTTTTACTAACAATTTGATACTTAACAATGATTGATGAAAAGGATCAATATCAATCAGATACTTATTATAAAAACTAGGGACTCGCCTGAAAAAAGTATGCCGTGAGTAATTTTTGCGGGCAAAGCTGATATGGAATAGAGATCTAAGAAGTAAAAGAAGTAAAGGAGTAAGAAGTAATCTTGGTAAATTATTGTTTTAGAGAATATAGAACAGAATCTTTTTTATAGTCAGTCGATATTGTATAATCTCGAAATCCTGGGGACTTTTATGAAATTTGGTACGAATGTTCGTTGGAAGCCCTGTTTTCGTTTCCCAAAGAGGCCGGGTCAGGACCTCGTAGAACGGCCGCTATCTTGGAAAATTTACTCCATTCGTAAGAAATTCAGGTTTTGTTCGAAAACTACTTGCTCTATGAAAACATGGTCTAAATAGAGCAACATTAAAACTGAATAAATTGTGCACAAGCTTGTAGTACACAACCTTGATGAAAAAACGTGTCTTCATGTAGAAAAATGCATCTACATGTGAGATTTACCCTCAAGTTCTTCCAGGGAAGATTCTCCGAATTTGAAGCTCGGGAGAATTTAAAATCCATTTTGATTTACACAATAGGATATGAACTACATTAATATTAACATTTTACCCGACTACGGCTAAACCCAAAATAATGGTATGTAATGTAATGGATTAAATTGTTCGTTAAGTATTGATAGTTTGCTACCACCTCCAGGTCAAGATGCTTGATGAACAAATGAGGTGGCGTTAGATTTCTCTTAATGCTGACGACGTGTTGGCGCACGAGTTTAAAAAAAAAAACAATATGGCGGGCGTGAGTGGATTCCAAATCTGAAATAATAACTGCTTATAGCACTTAAATTATTGGACGGATTTATAAACATGACATCAGTATGGTAAGTAACACGCCAATGCTATGTACAGGTATTATACATTTAATATTATTGATGCGGGGCGTATTACTGGAACTTCATAATGTAATGGTCAAAACAGATTTTAGGGCAAAGATGGGCTCAAAATGCAAGTGAATGCAGTTGTCAAGTTCACTACACACATTCACCGAAACCTCTGTTAACATGTCTTAAAATTTGAACTTTAGGGACCGTCGGGGTTAACCGCTATCTTGAAAAGTGTACTTAATTTTTTATTAAATTTGCATTTTCCTTGAAAAGGATTAGTAGGTACAGTGGGGGAAGGCGGCTGATATCCAGACCATATTCGTGCTACAGAAACGAGCTGTACGCTCCATATACGAACTAAAAGCTCGAGATTCTCTCAGGGACAAATTTAAGGAGGCAAACATTCTTACTGTAGCATGCCAATACATTCTTGAGAATATCATGTATGTGCGGAAAAACCCTCATGAGTTCAAACTCAACAGTGATATCCACGACTACAACACCAGAAGTAAAAACAAGATCGCAGTGAAGGCCAGTCGTCTCCGCAAGGTTAGCACGGCGTTCGTGGGGAACTGCATACGTTTTTACAATAAAATACCTACTGAAATTGTTAATTTACCTTACGGTAAATTTAAGTCTCATGTTAAGAGTAATTAATTTGCTAAGCAAGGCGTATTATACTGTCAACGATTTCTTAAACGACAAAAATGCCTTTAAGCCAGTAGTAGTCTGATTCTATTAGGAATATACCTAAATACATGTAATCATTATAAGTACATACCTACCTGAAATAACTGTTCCGTTTTATGTAAGAAGAGAGCACTTAATGCTGTTTCTCGCCGAACAAGTCGCTTAATGTTTGCTATTATCAATGTCCGGTGGCTTGAATATGTCATGCTCGCTTAAAGGGCTTTGCTTACGGTGGCGTAACCACCTTCCCTAACATATGGTTGAGGGAGGCGATGGCTGAGATATGCGTCATACTCGTAATCGGGTGCTGTTTGTGGAGTCCGGACTGTTCATGCTTGCAAGGGCATAGTTAGTACCTAGTTAACTACTTAAACTCTAGTGTGATTATTATTATCGTATTGACGAGAGACATCATTCTGATCTTGACACGTTTTATTGTTATTGACCCTGTACATCTCTGACAATATTACATTAATGTTCCTTTTTTTGTTTTGACGCTTAGAGACCGTATACATCTCTTAGAATATTAGAATAATTATTAATTGTATTTGGACGCTCAGAGACCTTATACATCTCTACTTCTTGTTAATGATCTTATATCGAATGTAATGGTCATATTTTGCAATTTTGTTTTGTTTACATTAACTTAGTGACATTTAGTTTGTTAACCTTATATATATGTCGGCGGCAGATCGTTAAATACGCCAGATCACGAAATTCCTAGGCATATCGTGAAACGGCGCCATTTCATGATATGCCTAAAAGTCGGCTAGGCTTATCACGATGTGCCTGATAAACAATACGGCAGATCGATTAGAGCAACGCATTCGTCGATATTCCTAGCTCTATACCGGGCACATCGTAAAATAGTTTCTTTCTTGGCCACTGGTGGCGCTGCACATGCGATGGCGGCCATTTTTGTTGGGGGCTAATAATCAGGGCGGACAAAAATGGTTTGTCATAAGCGAACTCTGTCTTAGGTCGGTTAGGTTAGGGTTCACTTGTGTCCCTCAGACCAGAAATAGACACCCCGCGCAGCGGGGTGGCGTCGACTCGCTGGAGATTATCAGTCCGCACTTCTTATTTTTTTTAATTTACCTAATTCAATTTTGGACACCCTACTTACGTATAACGGTGAGTATTGAACGATATGCCGGCGTTTCATGATATGCCTAGGAATTTCATGATCAGCCTAAACGTCACTGGCTTGGCCAAATCATGAAATGCCGGCGTTTCATGATATGCCTAGGAATTTCATGATCTGCCTAAACGTCATTAGACAAATCGTTAAACGTTAAGTTTTGAACGATATGGCGGATGTCCTTTAGCCAAATCATGAAATGGCGCCGTTTCACGATATGCCTAGGAATTTCGTGATCTGGCGGATTTTACGATCGGCCGCCGACATATATAATTTTAAATTATTACCGCTTGACATGTAAAAGTGCCCTTGTGGCCTATTTGCAGAATAGATAATTGATTTGATTTTGATTTTACAGGGCTTCCAACGAACATTCATTTAACTACTTCATGTCATCGATTTATTACAACTACCCAAGATCTAATAATTTTAAAACTCAACGAAAATTTTTCGCCAATTTATGAAATTAAATAAAAGTAAATATAAAAATACAAGTATCAAATTAAAACTCAAAATCTTTATTACTGATTATAGATATTCTTAAAAAATATGAGTATGTAGGTAATGTCTTTGTGATTCTTACAAAACGCGACAGCAAACTCACAACCGCACTACTGAGGACACAGAAACCAACGACGCAAGATAGGGTCATTTCGCTGGTTACGCGACCACCTTCGGTTAGCGACCACCTGAAGCAGAAGGTTTTTTCTATTGAAGATAACATCTATTCTACACACCCTATTGAGACAATTACTTGTACATGCATTTTTTTGTTGTTTTAGAATAGAAATCTACTAAAAAACCGAGAAAATATCCTTTCAGTTCACCAACTCAGCTTAAGTGGTCGCCCACCGGCACATTAAATTAGGTGGTCGCTAACCGGCGAAATGACCCTAGTAGGAATAATAACAGGACACAACACCCTGAACAGACACCTCTACAACAGAGGTATCACAGACAGCCCCATGTGCAGAGCCTGCATGGAGGCGGAAGACACGACCAAACATGTTCTACTGGACCTGCAAGCAGGTAGAAGTATACAGGAAAAAGCACCTAGGGTCTCCAGACACACTACGGGATGGAGTCAGAAACACCAAGGCACTCACCAACTCTCTAGAGGAGCTGAGGTGGTTAGTAGCGCTACCCCACCATTTTCACGCAAAATAGGCACACTGGATGTCGACTTGCGGAAAAGAGCTATACCTAAATAACTATGTCTTTGTGAAAACGAAGACAGGGGGTCAGTACCTGCGAAATAAAGACGTCCTCAAACGCCACCTGACTGCCTGCGGTATGCCGTGTGATCTGGGAGGAAAGTGCGCGACGTCGTCGTTCGGAATGGCGCTCTACTGTTCACATAAAAGTGGACCAATATGAGCAGCGGCGTCTAGAAGACCTGAACGCTAAACGACATAATATATCCGAAAGATTCGACCAAAGCCCTCCTACACCTATACCTACCCAAGCTGGACAACTTCATTGCGTACCGTGTGACAATACAATACAATACAAATACTCTTTATTGCACACCTCACACAAACAAAGCAGTTAAAAAGAGAAACAATACAATAACATGTAGGTAGAGGTAGACAACAGGCGGACCGCATCTTTAAAGCGAAGTTTGGTTTTGCGAGTCATATCAGAGCGTTCTATAATCCAAATATGAATAACTGACGGAGTCGCTGTCGCCGGACACGGCGATTATTAAGGACGACTATAGTCGTATGGCCGGCCGGCCGTCGCCCTGTATATTATAATTATTAATCACATAATCTTTATCGACATTACAATTACTATTATTATTATTATTTTGTACAACTAAGAGATTTGATATAATTTGGTGTTTTTATTCTACCGCTACTTTTCTGTGTGTCTTCTTGACATGTGCATTTTATGAATTAAAGAATTCGACTTTGACTCCTCTAACACGCAAAAACGAACAGTGAAATTTGAGTCACTTTTAAGGGGCTACCCGAGGTTTTCATCGATTTTTGACAAGTTTTGAATCGTATCTACTACTTTTGCACTACAGATAGAATCATAAATCAAACGGCTATCGGTTCTTCAATCTTTTATCTCCATTTTGACAGACCGGATTTTGAAACAAATTAATACTTAATTTTGTATGATTTTTTTAAACATTGTCTAAAAAAACACTTATTTCGCATCTCTATTGACGTGAAAGATCTAACATATACGAAATCTACAAATTTGGGTTCGTCTATGACGTCTCTAAAAACTGGCAGAGGGTTTTAATTTTAAACCAATTAACACAAAAGTTATGGCCAGAAAACCAGTTTTTTGGCCTAAAATTGTTCAACTTTGATGCCAAATATCTCGAAAACAATGAAGTTTGAAGTAAATATGGGATACTATATTGCTTAAAGCCGTTGTTGTTAATATAATAAGCTACAAAAAACATTAGAAAACTAAGGGATTCAGATCGAAGGTCATTGGCGTATGGGAGCCTCTTAAATAGAATGTATTTGACTTTTCATCAACTTACACTGCCTTTTAAATAGCCTAGCTGGGCGTATAGCGGCGTTATTTTTTTTTTCTTAATATCCAATTAAGTACTTTTTTTCATTCACATCATAACTAAGTGAAATGAAATGTCGTTTATTCACATTAAACATATGGTATAAGCACAGGTGTTACAGTATGGTATAACGAATATATACATGTCACACAATAGATCAAAGTACAAAGGCGAACTTATCCCTATAAGGGATCTCTTCCAGCTAACCTTTGAGCAATTGAGAGGAAGGTAGGTAGAACGAGATAGGCAAACTTATGCCGTGTACAAAAACACTTTAATATGTTTAGCCCAAGCGTGACCGAGGCTAACAATGCTATTGGTTGACTTTCTCCTCGCACACGCTCCGCTGCATCGCACAGGTCTGGTGGACGCTTACCCTTAGTCGATGGTTTCCTGGAACGCTCATGAGCATAGTACCTACCTACTTCATATAAATATAAACAATAAGGTTTCAGTTTAAAGTGCTTGGTATGAGTTCTTGGAACAGAGTATCTAGTTCAACTTTTTTGTAGGTACCGGATGAAGTCATTGTAGAAATCATGGTATAAGAGTAAATTCTGACCAGACGCAACCTAAAAACTACCTTAAACTCAGAGCATAAAAGTCCGTTTTTGCTTGGGTTCGTTTGACAGAATGTAGGTATGTACATACAGTTCAGCATCATAAACACTCGCTTATCGCTTATAAGGCCCTAGGGAGCTAGCACAACTGACGCCGCGCCGCGACGCGAGTCGAGAAACATGTGGGTACATGCAAACTACACATACACACATACAAAGAGGAGGGTTCCTCTTTCCAATTTGCACGGTGCGTGTGAGAAAGGAGACGCTCAGTCGCGCGCAAAGCGACTTTTCAGCAAGTTGCGCTAGACGTAGTAGAACCACCAAAAGTATAGGTATACATGTTTATGATTCTGACTACCTACCCTAGTCTCAGTCGCATTTCATATACCTACTGTTGACAATGCGTACAACTTATAGACCTTAAGCCCACTCCCAATACACCTTCTTCTCATGACAACATGATAAAATGCATGGCAGCAGGTCGAGAAAGTTGTGTTAAACAAGAAAAAAAAAGAAAATTTTAAAATTGACGGAAAGTTTGATAATCCTTAATTTGTATGGATAGGTTTATTAACGTGATGTCACAACAGAACGAGACATGTGGCATCATTTAGCTCTTTAATCGTAGAGAGAGTAAACCTAAGTCTGTCAGTCCTGAAATGGCCGGAAGTACTTGGCAGACGAACAGGATTTGGAAGAACTTTGACGCCGTCTGCCAAGTACTTCCGGTTACGATTAAAGGGCTAAATGATGCCACATGCCTCGTACTGTTGTCACATGGCGTAAATATACCTACCTATACTTTTGACCGGAAGTGGAGAATTATCAAACTTTCGGTCAATTATTTTTTTTCTTGCTCAGCACTACTTTCTCGACCTGCTGCCATGCATTTATCATCTTGTCATGAGACGTAGATGTATTGAAGTGGGCTTACGGTCTATTAGCTTGAGGAGCGCATTGCGACGTGTAAATCTCCCGATTGCGAGGGGAAGCCCCTAACGTCGAAGTTATATATAGAATTATATCGGCGATAGGGGTTTCCTCTGGTAGACCAGTAGGTTAAATGGGTTTTTACAACTTTCAAGTATTTTATTTTTTTGATATATCGTTGGAGGCATGTTAAATAATACTTATGTAATAAGTTAGAAAATTGTAGGCTTAAAAAATTGTCCGATGCCATATAAGCATCACTTTTCCATCAAGACTTTTAGGGCGAAAATCCGGTCCCACTATTGATCTATGGATACAATTGAAATTTCATACAATCGGCGAAAAAACAAATGACTATTTTTATTTACGATAGAATGGAATTTCTATCCTCAATCACCTCTTCTCGCATCACCTCGCCAGTGAAAAAGCTACTTTTATAAAGATCCTTTTAGCAAAAGCGGAGTCCCGGATTCGTCTCTAGCCATCAACACAACGAATCCCCAAATCGATAGAGGGTCGGCAACGCCCTTGAAATTTTTGCTACAGGCTTCTTTCTATGATAACATTGTTACACCCTACCAGGGTCCATGTGGCACTCTTTATCGTATAGGTAACATACTTCCATGGTACAATGAATAAATGAATTATGGCCGACTGTGTTACCTACTGTTTTTGCAGTCGTCCATTATTCGTCGAGTGGGTTCCAATGAGCCCAAACACGAGGTAATCTTGTGTAATTGAGGAGTTCATATGGCGACCTTGCGTCTTCATCACCAGACCAGGTATACTCGTGTGTTTGATATTGGTATTGGCCAGGTAGGGTCATTATGCTGGTTACGCGACCACCTTCGGTTAGCGGACAAGGTTTTTCTATTGAAGGTAACATAGACTCTACAGACCCTATTGAGACAGTTAGTCGTACCTACATGCATTTTTGTAGTTTTAGAATACAAATCTACAAAAGAGAAAATATCCTTTCAGTTCAGCAACTCAGCTACTTAAGACGGTCGCTCACCGGCACATGTAATTAGGTGGTCGCTAACCGGCGAAATTACCCTATTGTTATCCGACTTACATAATATAATTGTACTCGACTCGATTGGACTTCAGGAGGTTGTCAAATTTGACGTATAAATAAATCCTAAGCTAACCCATACTGACTAGGTAACCCATCAAAAAAAAAAAGGTTTTGTAAAAAACACGAGTTGCATACATGCGGCCCCATAGGGCGATTACTTAAAATTCTTTGACTGGATTGTTAAGTGGGCAGTTCTGGCGACAGGCAACACTTGTTATGTCTGAATGTGTTCTCAGAATTGCTCTATTTATTTATTTAATCGTATGGCATACATTATTTTGGCCTTCAAAGTTGTTCTGTTTTGGTTAGACGGTTGTATTGACTGTTATTAAAAGTCTACGTTAAGGTGGTTCGATTTCCATACAAAACGTTATTTGACATTCGCAGGCTAACGGCGTGATTTTTTAATAAACTTATGTAACTAACTTCCATAAATTGGCTTTCCATTTGCGCGAAATTCCCCCTTTTCTTGAATACTTTTTAAACTTGGTATATACTTAAACTAGAATATTTTTTTCAAGAATTCGCGCAAATGGAAAGCCAATTTATGAAAGTTTACTTACATAGGTTTCTTAAAAAATCACGTCGTTACCCTGCGGATGTCAAATAACGTTTTGTATGGAAATCGAACCACCTTAAATATGGCGCTGGCAGCAGTCTTTCAATAGAAACTTGTCAAACTCTTTTTCCAGATTTTAACGAACACCGCCGCTACGATTACAGAGACGGTTTGGTGCACGCACCCTTACTATAATGTACCTACCTACCTACTACGTTTAGACATTTTTCTTGACGTCATCTATCAGGCCGCCATCTTGGATTGTAGTACGCAGTACCAGCGGCCGCCGCAGACTATGCAAAGGTTTTTAGGGGCGTCTGCTATATACCATACTAGCTTCCCGCGCAGCTTCACCCGCGTATTGCAAAGAACGCAGGCAACGACACGGGATAAACTATAGCCTATAACAACCCAGAAAGTCTATTCTGCATGCAGGTGAACGATTTCCTCTTTTTAATAATTACTAGTTTCTGACCGCGACTTCGTTCGCGTGGAACTCGGTGAAATATCTTAGCTCCAAACAAACTTTGGCACTCTTAGGGGATGATTCCTGGGCTAAAAAGTATTATATATGTTAATAAAAGCTATACACTAAGTGTAAGTAGGTATACCAAAATTAATCTTAATCCGTTCAGCCGTTTTTGCGTGATTGAGTTAGGCTACTAATACGTAACCGATTTGGATGAAATTTTACACGAATATAGTTTAAAGCCTGGATTAAAATATAGTATAGTTTATCTCGCATACGAAGTCGCAGGCGCAAGCTAGTTTATAATATAATATTAGTAGGTAGAGAAGTAATTAATACACTCGCGGTCAAAGAAACCGGGTCAGTACGAAAATTTGTAATATCTCCTAAAATAATAAAGCTAGGGACATGAATTAAACTGCATATTGTAGATAATTTTATACTGAATTAAATAACATCAAATGGTGGAATCGTAATTATTTTGTTTAATAAAATTACATAGGAAACAAAAAATCAACCAATTTTACGTACAAAAATAAGCAGTAGGTACTTCACATACAACACAAAAAATAAAAATTAATACTTCGTATTGCCTCCTCGGGCTCTTCTTACAGCTTCTAGACGATTCGGCATGCTGTTTATTAAGTTCTTTATGCGTTCTTGCGGGATATTGTCCCATTCTTCCACTAACGCCTGTTTCAGGTCTCTAAGTGTAGCTGGGGCGGGGTAACGAGCTCTTACACGCCTCCCAAGCTCGTCCCATACATGCTCAATCGGATTTAAGTCCGGACTCCTCGAGGGCCAGTTCATACAGTTGATACCAACCTCCAAAAAATAATCTCTGACAATTTGAGCTGTGTGTGGCCTGGCGTTGTCATGCATAAACATAGAATTTCCACCCATATTAATTAAGTATGGGCCGACATGCTCATTAAGAATCTCTTCTACATATCTTGCACTCGTTAATGATCCATTTTCTATTAAAACTAACTCCGAGCGACTCTCTGAAGAGATTCCAGCCCAAACCATGACTGACCCACCGCCGAACGCCACTTTTTCCTCAAAACATGCTGGAATAAAACGTTCACCAGGCCGTCTGTAAACTCTTTGCCGCCCGTCATTTGCATAGAGCATAAATCTGGATTCATCGGAAAACAAAATTCTTGCCCAATCTTCGTCACCCCAGTATCTGTGATCGCGGGCATAAAGTCGTCTTGCTGTTCGATGTATTCTTTCAAGTTTTGGGCCATTGGCCGGCCTATGTGGGGTCAAATTTGCTTCTTTGAGCCGCCGCCTGACAGTCCGCTCGCTGATGCGGTCCCTTCGGGTCTCTAAAAGCTGATTTTTCACTTCAACTGCTGTGAGGTGCCGATTTCGGAGCATGGTTGTAACAATAAATCGATCTTCTCTAGCTGTAGTACATCTTGTTTTGCCGGTTCCTGGTCTTCTAAGGTTCTGCCCAGTTTGTAGGTAACGTTAGAGGACTCGCTGCACTGTAGAAAGTGACACACCTGTTCTTCTCGCTGTATACCTCTGACTTCTTCCTTCTTCTAACATAGTGATGATACGAGTACATTCATCTCGTGTTAGCGGCATGATAGACATTCAAGAATGACCACAAAATAAAACAATGACAGCCTTTTATCATAGTTCTTTGACAGATTGAAAATAATTGCTTAAAAACAAGCAAAAGTAAAACGAACGCAATTTCAAATAAGTACCCAATTGGTCTTTTTTTTCAATTAAACCTTTTTCCAGTTACTACGTAGAACATTGAAGGTTGGATTTAGAAGGATATTAAATTCTCTATAAAACAGAGTTAGTTTCATGCAGATACGACCAACGATTTACAAAATATTGAGGTTTTCTTCACTGACCCGGTTTCTTTGACCGCGAGTGTAGTTAGATATGTAATTCAATTAACAAGGCTAGATTACTCGTAGTAGCTGAGCGGTAGGACACGTGACATTGTTCAACTGGAGGTCGTCGGTTCGAAGCCCGACTCGTACCAATGGGTTTACAATTTTTTTTTACGTAATATCATTTGATATTTTAACAGCACCTTTTCGGTGACGGAAAGCATCGTGTGGAAACCGGTCGCACCCCAACGTGCTTTCATAAAACTAGTGTCTACTACATCTTGGGATTAGGTACCCAAGCAGAACCGGGCTCTTTAAGGGTACAACAGGGAAATCGCTCGGAGGATGATAAAATATTAAGGGTCAGGCTTGGGAAATATATTTTGGGAATAACTAACAATCCATTATACTATCCATACCAGAGAATCCATACTGATATTATAATATGCGAAAGTATGGTATCTGTGTGTCGGTTACCTCTACGCGCCTAAGAGTCCGCAATAAGCTCGATTCTCCATACAAACGTAGTTACGCTCTCATTTTCAAGCTACTTATTGGACTGTATCGAAACTTTGACATGAGGTATATGTCTGTAATGAGTTTATGTAGCTTCAGATACCATAGTAAAAAAATACATTAAATTTAAGTTTTTCACACAAAACTTGTTTGTGTTGTATTTCGTTTGTTTTATAAACTGGAACCATATAAACTAATTACAGACATAGATATACCTCATGTCATAGTATAGGTATGCAAAGTTTCGTCACAATCCAACACGTAGTTTTAAAATGAGGACGAAACTCCGTTCGTATGGGAAGGTGAAATTCGGCCGAGCTTACTGCGGACTCTTAAACCGCTGAACCGATGTAAAGAGAAAGCTGAGCTGGGCTGATGGGTAAAGAGATACTTCCGGGGGGCATAGGATAGTTTTTATCCCGGAAATCATCCCCTAAGGGGGAGAAATGGGGGGTGAAAGTTTGTATGGAGCTACGATATAAACGAGTTCCATGCGGACGGAGTCGCGGGCAGAAGCTAGTAAGTAATGGTACTATCCATACTAATATCATAACATAATGCGAAAGGAACTCTGCCTGTCTGATACCTTTTTACGCTTATACCGCTGAACCGATTGAGATTAAATTTGGTATGGAGATACTTTATCCCGGCGAAGGAATAGGATAGGTACTTGTTATCCCAAAAGTCATCCCCTAAGGAGGTTAAATGAGGAGCGGAAGTGTGTAGGAGGTACGATATAAAACAGTTCCACGCGAAGTCGCGGGCAAAAGCTATATTTTAATACTTTCGTTGTTTGTCATGAAATACACCGATGAAATTATGAATCATATGGCACCCGGGAGTGTTAACTTCGATGCGAAGCTCCAAAGACGGCAGAGAAGTTAGGGCACTGGGTACACCATGCAATATCCACCGGGTGCCACCCATCGGCAGGACCCCACTCTCAACACGCGCACCTCCGCGAGCTCTGCTGGTTACGTGGTGGTCTGGTGGTGGCTCTGGTGGTAGTATTGTAACCGGCTTGCCTAAAATTTCTTTTTAGGCAAGCCTATAGTTAAATAGTTATGTACTTTACTTTAGTCTTTCATAACTTTTTAGATTTAGATTTATTTATTACACGATAAAAATTACAATATAGCATAAATGTCAAGATTACAAGAATTTCTACCATGTTCGTCAATTTTAATAATAAAGATTTAATGAGTCAGTTGACTGTCAAATACAAAATATTATATTATTCTATCTCCCGAAAAGGATCGTCATTCATTATACACAATAACATAATATTTTCTAAACTATTTATATGTCAAAACTACATATTTAATAATGATTGTCACGTTTAAAAACAGGAATAAGTAATAATAATAGTTCATAACATAACATTGATAAATATAAAGTTAAAAGCAAAAATAAATGTCAATTTTAGAAAAACAAAATACACAATTAAAAAGTCATTTCCGTGTACTCGTTAACGGAGTACAGAGGGTTTTCCAACAAAATATTTCTCAGTTTGCGCCGGAATGTTTCGTCATATGGTTCATTCCTTAGATTGGCCGGTAAGTGTTCATAATAAGTGGGTCCGATGACGCGGGGGTTTTTTGTTGAAAGCGCCATGCGACGAGGAACTGTTCTCAAGCGCCCAGTAGAACGGAGTTGTTTCCCCGGCAAATCAACACGTACAAACTGTGAAATATTGTTTCTTACAAATAACAAACAGTCAAATAAGTATTGTGAGTAGTGCGTCATAATGCGTTGAGATTTGAAGAGTTCTCTACAAGGGTGCCTATGCTTTACTCCAACAAGTGTACGGATTGCTCGTTATTGCACGATTAATACCCTTTTAGCATCTGTAGAGCTCCCCCAGACGAGTGTGCCGTAAGAAAGGAGTGAGTGAAAATAAGCAAAGTACACCTGTTTCAATGCCTCCCCTGAGATCAATGGTTTCAGTTTTCTCAACGCAAATACTGCACTACCCAATCTATCGCATAAACTGTCGACATGGCGCTTCCAATTCAAATTAGCGTCAACTATGAACCCAAGGAACTTACTCTCGTCACATATTGGCATCGGACAACTGGCCATGCACGGCGGAAGCGGAATCTTTCGGCCTGAGAAAAGGATTATGTTCGATTTTGCACAGTTTAATAATAGTCCATTTGCCGAGAACCAGTTCCCTAATTGACTACAAGCCTGATCATTCTTATGGCTGAGCTGATCGTAAGAACTTGCACTAACCAGTACTGTTGTGTCGTCCGCAAACAATACAGACAAACCAGCCACAATGTTCGACGGAAGGTCATTTATAAATATTAGAAATAGGGTATTTCCCAACGCAGAACCCTGAGGAATACCTATATTTATGTCCCCTGCATCGGATTGCAGTGATTTGCCGTCAGTGAGTAATTTCACGACCTGCTTGCGGTCTGACAAAAACGAGGTGAATAGATCGAGGGAACTGTTCTGAATGCCATATAGATTTAACTTATTTAGTAGCAATTTGTGACTAATAACGTCAAAGGCCTTTGACAAATCACATAATATTCCTGCCATCTTGTTCCTATCGTCCAACCCAGTCATGATACAATCGAATATCCTGTACGCCGCGGTGGTAGTCGACATTTTTTGTCGCTACGCAAATTGATTTTCCGTAAACAGGTTCTTCGACTCTAGGTGACACATTAGGTGCGACGATAAGATAGATTCCACGAGTTTGGAGACAGTGGGTACTATTGTAATTGGCCTATAGTTGTTAACATCGCACCTGTCGCCCTTCCCTTTAAAAACTGGACACACCCGTGTATTCTTTAAAATATCAGGATATGTACCAGTTTCAAACATAAGGTTTATAAGGATAACAAGTACGTCGCAGACAACCGGTCATATCCAAAGAAGAATATTAGGTGATATGTCAAAAACATCAGCAGTGCTACGCTTCTTCAGCATGGGGAGAAAAGCCGCATCATGCATATCGCGAGTGACGAGTGGCAGGTTAAAAACAGGCACATCTGACACTGCCATGTGCCTATGGAGAAACTGTGTGGATTTCAGCATGTCGCTCTGTATCGTGTATTTAGATGCCACTCCAAGAAAGTGAGAGTTCAAAGTATTTGGTATATCCTTCTTGTGTACTTCTAGATTTGTTGCGGAATGACGAAGGCAAATACCTTGAGATCTCGCTTTCGCTCCCACCTCATTTACCACCTTCCATATTTCTTTCGGTTTATTGCCGCTCGCCGCCAGTCTATTTTCAGTATATGTGCGACGGGTATTAACTGTCGTTGACTTTATTAGACTAGCATAGTGCTCGATACATTCGGTCAGTATGGGGTTGTTAGGGTACTGGCGCCGCAGATCATGGAGATCACTGTGCTTACGCATCAGTTCCGCCAATTCATCACTCAACCAGGGCACCCTCGTATTGTTTTTGCATTTAATTGTTTTCATGGGGAAGTGTATGTCAATATAGTATAGTAGTATATTAAATAATTTATTAAATTTATCGTTAATGTCAAAGCTATTTTCATAAATAAAATTAAAGTCATAATTGTAAATGTCTGAGGAAAATAGGCTAATTGAATCTTCATTGAAAAGCCGGCGCTCGACTACTTTTTGTGTTTTATGGGAATCATTTTGCGTAGTTAATTCATAACGTTGCGCGTTATGATCGCTTATTGCAGTGTCGAGTGCTGTCACAGTAAGCAAATCGCTCGCCCAGTTAGACAGCCCGCAGTCGATGGACGATGCACATTCCGCGGTCACGTGTTCCGTGTTGCCCATAAAGTAATAATAATAAGTAATAAAGTCATCATTCTCATCATCCTCCTAGCGTTATTCCCGGTTGTGCCCCTAAAGGAGCCCGGGGTCCGCTTTGACAGCTATCTAACCTCCACCAGTTTTACGAAAGCGACTGCCATCTGACCTTCCAACCCAGAGGGAAAACTAGACCTTATTGGGATTTGACCGGTTTCCTCACAATGTTTTCCTTGACCGAAAAGCTAACGGTAAATATATTCCGTAGCTACATAAGTTCCGAAAAACTCATTGTTACGAGCCGGGATTCGAACCGACGACCGCCGCTACCGTAGCTCCGTTAAGTAATAAAGTAAAAGGAAAAATAGGATAATATTACACAATACAACTTTATTGTTAACACAACAATACAATTTATATAGAAAGTGTGTGTTCAGTCAGGGGTATATTAATATACACGTACATAAATATCTGTACACGCCTTTATGCCATTGAAAATAGAGTCGATCCTGTACAGATATTATGCCCTTATTACCCGACTGCCGAAGGAGGAGGGTCATTTATGTACGTATATTAATACCCCTGACTTTGTGTTGCGAATTGCGATTTAATGCTTTTAGTCTCTGCTCTGATCATTTAAGACTTCATTTTGTAGAAAGATAAAATATTAAGGTGTACCTACCTACCTACCTATAATCACATGTTTGAAACGCAGGTTTTATCGATACCTATTTATTATTATATAGTACAGTTAACATGTTTTTGTACACACTTAAATGAGAAACTGATAAATCAAGATTTGCCCGGAATCGATTTTTCGCCCTGTATCATCAAAATTATTAGTCTATTTTAGAAAACTCGCCACATACACACAAATAGACATATTATATTATTGTTGCTCGTTTAATAATAATTTGGTTGGACAAGATAAACTCACGACAACTTCACAGGTCTCTTGCGTTTACAATATAGTTATAACTAGGTATTCTATTATATTTCCATCAACTAGGGCATGTTGAATGACAGCTTGTTTTTAATCAGCCAGAAGCTGTCGACCGGTTTGCCTTGCTGCTCTACTGACATCTGAAACGAAATCAAGAAGTTAAATAACTTAATAATAACGTAATGCATGCTAATTTAATAATAATGATATAAATGATCACATTTAATTTGTCAAAAAATTGCCTAGGGTGCAAGGTGCAATCCTAGGTCACAGATTAAAGAATACAAGTACAGATACCCAATCCCATAGAGCAAAAGCGTACCGTCCTAATGTAGGCAATTCTGTATACAATTTTAGTCCCGTAGCTACACCAGTAGATGCAGTATCCGAGCTACCACGGCTATGACGCTGTCAGCCTTTAGTAATACATTGAGATATCACCAGATGGCGTTGACTTCCCGGGCAACAAATAGAGTATTTTTGATTTTTTTGATATAAAAGTAGTATTTTAGAGACAATATTACACATCACACAAAAAT
Organism: Epinotia ramella; assembly: GCA_947578815.1. NCBI lineage: Eukaryota > Metazoa > Arthropoda > Insecta > Lepidoptera > Tortricidae > Epinotia > Epinotia ramella. Next base: position 24,681,002 of record OX388214.1, read on the forward strand.
ATACATAACCAGCCTGTGGTTCCATAGAACTTTCGCGACCCGTGATGGCGCCATCTAGTGACAGTACCCAATAATACGTAGCAAGCTTGAAAGCTGACTCGTATAGTACGAGTTACATGGATTTAGTATCAATTTTATTGCATTTACTAAACTTATAAAATATACCTTTATTGTATGTGCGAAAGTATGTTTGTGATATAATTAAGGTACGTTGAGTTTATTAAGGTGTAAAAATCATTCTATCTACACGATTACTGGTTCAAATGTTTCGCTCGGTACCTGTGTCGCCATCTATGAGTTCTTTTTAGTATCAATTATACGTTGTTCTAGATGGGAGGCCATGCCTAGGTGATGCAAAATAGTTCCTACGATTCTGTTCAGACAAAAAATGCGAAAAAATGGTTAAACACTTTGTCCAGCCGAGTGGATGCTATCAAATTATGGGTAAAAAAATAAATAGTGGGGGAAAATCTTACATAAACCAAAGTGATATGGGTAGGTCGGTGCTAAATCACATATTGCATATTAATGCATAATTGCTACAAAGAAAACATCAAGATCAAGACTCAGATACAAATATTTGCCCTTAATACCGGGATTTCTTCTTTCTTTACTCTAGCCATTACTTATAGGAGTAAAGATGGGACAAATGCGTAATAAAATAACCGTCATATAATTCTAGCCATAGCGTACGCCAAACTTCAACCTTATTATATAACCGAAATGTAAGCTTGTTTGCTAGAGCCTTACGGGGTCCATTTTGTGTATTATTAGTACACTAGCTTCCGCCCGCGACTTCGTCTGCGTGGACCCTGGATAAAAAATACCCTATATTTTAATCCAGACTATAAACTATCTTTCTGCAAAATTTCATCCAAATCGGTTCAGCCGTTTAAGCGTGATTGAGTAACAAACATCTAAACATCCAAACATCTAAACATCCAGACATCTAAACATCCAAACATCTAAACATCCAAACATCCAAACTTTCGCATGTATAATATTAGTAGGATTACAATTACCGCCCATTTAGTTTACGTCTTCTCCTGGGTGTGAAGGGAGATTTGCCGCCGCGCCCGTGGGCGGTAAATCTCACTTACCGCCCGGAGTGACGTAAAATATTATTCCAACTTGTGTGCAATAAATTGTTTGAATAAATTCAAGCAGAAGGGGAAGGGGGAAGTTGTGTAGGGTTAGAATACCCCCTCTAATGCCGTGGTTGTAGAGAGTCAACTATGCGAATAAATTCAAACAGAAGGGGAAGGGGGAAGTTGTGTAGGGTTAGAATACCCCCTCTAATGCCGTGGTTGTAGAGAGTCAACTATGCGAATAAATTCAAACAGAAGGGGAAGGGGGAAGTTGTGTAGGGTTAGAATACCCCCTCTAATGCCGTGGTTGTAGAGAGTCAACTATGCGAATAAATTCAAACAGAAGGGGAAGGGGGAAGTTGTGTAGGGTTAGAATACCCCCTCTAATGCCGTGGTTGTAGTAAGCTACAACCACGGCATTAGAGGGGGTATTCTAACCCTACACAACTCAGGGCTTCGATATCCGTACCTGTTCTATGTAGATGTGCGTGTTGTTGTGCGCCACCAAACGAGTGTAGCCGAAGTCCTCCGTACGGAACGCCGACCACTCCGGGTGCGTTCCTAGAATAACACATTTTTGAAATCACGATAGTGGCACATTATTATATCTACGGTAGTCAGTCCAAGCAGCACCGCTATCGCAAGACGGCGCGCGAGCTGTGTCGCGGCGAGATAGACTATCCGTCTCTTTCTAATTAGAACACTTAGAAACAGACGGATTATTATTATTGTTGTTGAATTGTGGGCCCTTATATGCCGATCCGACCAGCAAGTGATCTATTGTGGCAGCCCTTTGTTTTAGATTTCACCATTAAGGGGCTCCCATACGCCAATGACCTTCGATCTGAATCCCTTAGTTTTCTAATGTGTTTTGTAGCTTATCTTATTATATTAACAACAAGTTCATTGTTTTCGAGATATTTGTCATCTAAGTTGAACAATTTTAGGACATTAAACTGGTAGTAGTAGCCATAACTTTTGTGTTAATTAGTTTAAAATGAAAACCTAGACACGTTTTTAGAGACGTCATAGACGAACCCAAAATAGGTATGTAGATTTCGTATATGTTAGATCTTTCACGTCAATAGAGATACGAAAAAAGTGTTTTTTTAGACAATGTTTAAAAAAAACATACAAAATTAAGTGTTCATTTCTTTCAAAATCCGGTAGACAAAACTGGAGATAAAAGATTGAAGAACCGATAGCCGTAGTGCAAAAGTAGGAGATACGATTCAAAACTTGTCTAAAATAGATGAAAACCTCGGGTAGCCCCTTAAGGCCCGTTGCCTCTAGGAATTTCCAGATTCTTTGGGCGGTCATATGTTGTACCTCTTCTGGGTGCAAGGTGGGTGGAGACGGATAGTCTATCTCGCCGCGACACAACTCGCGCGCAGAATTTTTCACATTAACTGCCAAAAATCGCTACGCGCTACGCTCGTAGCTGATCCCGTGGTTCTCCTCGTGTGTAGCGGAAAGGGCCTACGTCGTAGGCACTCGCTAGGCGGGTTCCTGGCAGTGAAAGTGTGAAGTTTTTGTTTTTGTTTTAGAAGTTCTGGAGCACCTCTTCCAATTAGCCTCATGGATCCTTTGGGGATCCCCTGGGGGAACTCTTAAGGAGCCACGACCTTTACCGACCCTTTATCGATTTCTGAATTCGCTGTATTGACAGCAAGCGTAGATGGAGGCCTAACGAATCCCCAAAAGGGCTAGAGGTAAATTCAACTCAGTGCTGGGGACAAAACGTGTTGAAGAAAGCGAATGATGAATGAAGACAGTACTCACCAGTAAATGGATCCTGCCCGCCGTGGTTCCCCGCTGATCCCGTCACAATATGCACAGGCGCCCTGAGTCATTAAAAGTATATCTTTAATCATTATCTTCATCATATTGACGACAGGTAAGCCCAATTAGGTAGTCGTTGACTACGCTTAAGAGAGAGGTAGGGCATCATAGGGCGTCATCTTGTAATGACAAACTTGGATCAGCCCAACTGGGGAGTACCTCCACCTTTCAAAAGACCACAGCCACCACCGCCACTTCCTATGTGGGTATTTGGTGTTGTTCCGGTGGTGAGCAAGGTCGCCAGAGCCCCAGAAGATGCGCTGTGTTGAGAATGTGGGACCTGCGTTTGTCTTTAGCTGTCAACACAACCATAAATAAAGTATTTCCTCAAACACAACGAATCCTCAAATCAATAAAGGCTCGACAACGCGCTGGTGACTCCTCTGGCGGGTTAGCAGTAGCACATCTTGCTGCCAAGTCGCATCGCGCGCGACTTAGCGACTCCTCTGTCTCACGCGCCCAAAACACAAGGTCCACCCTGTATTGGTTCAGCAGGCTCACCTGGGGTCGGTGTAGGGCTCCTCCACGGACCCGTTGTACACCTTGTTGTCGTAGATGGGCCAGAGCCGCTCGTACGAGTGCTCGTGCGCCCAGAACACAAGGTCCACCGCGTATTGTTTCAGCAGAGGCTCGAGACCTGCGGATTACCAGATACCGTCTTACTAATATACGTATCGCGGCGAATCTTGAGCCCTATGACAGCTGTAAACTCAGTAGAATTTTATTTTAATTAGTTAAAATAAATGTCTCTGACCGACTATAGCTGCGTCCAAACGTTCAAGCGTTGTTCACTGCATACATGACATAAGCTATGAAGATTGAGCGGGATAGACTGCTGTCTATCTCGCTTTATCGTATGCCCCGCATATGCTGTCCGCCGCGCTCGGCCTTGTAGACGCGGCTATTAGACGGTCAGAGGCGTTTATTCGTGGTGTCAATATTTTGTATCTGTGTTAAAGCAGTTTAATAAAAAAAATGGCGCAAAATTGTTTTTTTTTTTCGCTTTAGTATAATTGTTGATTGTGGATGGATAATCGTTGTTTTTACTATTTTCTCGCAGTCGAAGTGAAAAGTAGAGTGTATAACTCTGGTCTAAAAGCCATATTACCCCTCGAACTATTTCCCCACACTTCGTTCGGGAAAATAACCATCTCGTGGTAATATGGCTTACTTTAGACCCTTGTCATACAATCTACTATACTTTCTCTCTTTCTTTCCTAGTTGATGATGGTATACAGAAAAGTATAGTCGGCAATAAAAGCTTGTACCAAAATTTTTTTTTTTTCACAGAAACTTATTTTACTGACGCTCAGGGTAGGAACAGTTCGTTTTACCTATCAATTCTTTCCGACAACAGATTATTTACTTTCTACATATTTTCGAGAAGCGGGTTGTTAAGGGGTGGACAGCAATATGCAATTTACAAAGTTTGTGAGTGACTAGCTTTATAACATTTTATGTAGGGGGTTACACTTTACTGATTACGAAAATTCTTTCATCAGTGAATAGAATGGATTTACTGGGTGGACATGTCTATATTTTAACCCATAGCTCCGCCTGGGTTTATTGCAATTTACTTGATTTTCCATAAAACGATTAGTACAAAATAGCACTGCGACGTCACAATGTAATGTCATTTAGTATGAAGCATTTCGGCTGCCGCCAGCGAGGTCAATCTTTGAATAATATTTATGGGTGTTTATGTTCTTTAATTGTAGTTGCTCGCGTACAAACATTTGTTCCTCTCCAAATACTGGTTCGAATGGCATCGAAAAAAAATCTTAGGAAACAAACCTATTCACGGGGGGAGCAGATACGGAATGTAATAGAAGAACTTAAAACTTTTAAAATACTGGTTTTTGTTTCAATATTACGATTGACATGTAATTTCTGACACAATGTACTTATATTGTTAAATGAAAATAAAAATAAAAAATGAACATGACCTTATAGATACAGTGGTATGTTTCACCAGATTATTACGACCGACGAACGGTGCTGGCTGATAATCAGCTCTGTACCTAGGTGTCTGACACCTCAGCATAATGCTGACAACTGTGTCAGCCAGTGTCCAGTTCACTGCCGCAGAGACACACTTGTTTCATGTTTATCTGTTTTTTGTTTATATTATTGTTTAATATGTGTGTCCTGTACGTTTGTAAATAAATGTATCTTTCTTTCGTCCTTTATAATCTATTTAAGAGATAATTCAAATAAATTTGTAAATATGTCTTGATTATTAATTCCTAGAGTTAATTCTTATTCACAAGTTATCGCTACAGTCCTGTTTCAGTCATTAGTACTTCATATGCATTTAACTGTGTCAATCATTAGATACCACATATCAGTATAAATACTTCTGATAACATGTGTGCATTTGTGAAATAATTATGTTAAGTATTTGCTGTAATAAATATACTTACATGATAAATTGATGTATTAGTATGGATCATACTCATGGTAAAGCATTTTTACAAATAACCAACAATAAAGACTGAGCTTGGGTACCTACTTATTGGACATTTGGAAATAAGGTTTTCTATTAGATATTAGTACCTAACGTAAAAAAGACAACTAAGTACGCAAAAAGTTTGCCATCAAATTTGCAACAGAAAGCCATCATCATCATATCTGCCGAAAGACGTTCATACACTGTACACTGCACGGTGCAAGCTTTTATTGCCGACTGTACTTTTCTGTATACCGTCATCAACTACTCGTTGAGACGATTCTAACGAGCCCAAACTCAACGGGGTTACGACCTTTAAATCCTGAATTCCCATGGCCACCCTCTGTCTCCATCATCAAATCAGCTCGATGGTACCATAATGTTGAATGGTCATCCAAACTATGCTTAAACCCAAAATTTCAGCTCAATCGGATAACGGCAAGTGACTGAAAAATTAATTGCATATTTTGAAGGACAACTTACGTACATACTTACATACTTATTTACCAACAGTGCAAGTAAAAGCTTGTATAAAAGACTACAAAGGGGGGGGTCAACAAGGTTGCCAGTGTTCTTCATGTTAATAGACGGTATGTCGACAGCATAGCTGATGCATTCGTTCCCCCCCATTTGGACGTTCAGCAAATGAACGGAGAAGGTGGAATTAAATCGTCCAGTTCCTGCGGACACTCAAAAATCTATCCGGTAGAACACCGATAGGCAAAGGGACTCTAAGTCAAGACTTTGTTGGACTAAACAGCTGGCTCTTTACCAAAGAGTCTGTGAGCTCGGAGCTCTACTAAATCCACTTATAAACCGGCACAATAGGCACCGACCGACCCGAATCACGGACGCACCACGCGACGTGAAACGGGCGACTGTTAGTCCTCTTCCTCAATCGGACCCTCATTGTTGAGGATCGTGATTCTGCAAACGTAGCATAGTCAGTATTCTTTTCCAGAACTTTCGGTAGGCTGCCTGTTGGAGGGCTGCATTAACCGGTATTTTAAAATCCTCAGACACCTGGTCGAGCCATCGTTTGGGGCTTCGGTATCTTGGTCTTCTGGCTTCTAACGTGCCACTGTTAGTAGACTTGTTAAACCCAACATACTTACCAAATCCGATCAACGGCAGTCCTGTGCGCGAGCGCTCGTACAGACAGTCTGGCATGTCGTCCGCATTACTGCAGTACATGGGCCGGTGGCCCATCAACACTATCCACGGACGCAGGGTCCTAAGAAGGAAAAATACGTTATTTATTTTTAATACTACGACGGTGGCAAACCAGCATGCGGTCTGCCTTATGGTAATCAGACAATGTAGCCTATAGACGCTTACGATTCTAGAGGAATCACAAGCGCGTTACCGACCCTTCAATGATTTGAGGAATTGTTGTGTTGAGCTGCGAAGAACGCGGATCCCTCACTCTCAGCACAACATGTCCACAGGAGCTCTGCGACCTTACTTACCACCAGCAACACAACACCACACCCCTACAGAGCAAGTAGTTAGCGTTATTATGGCTGCGGTCTCCTGCAAGGTGGAGCTACTACCCCAGTTGGGCTGCTCAAAATGTTAGCGAGATGAGCCCTACCCCTCTTAGGTTTAAAAACTTGCATGTTAAATGGCTTCCCACGAGGCGGATTGACCCAAATACCGTTGGCAACAATCGATCCAGACATCTTCCAAAAGAAACTATCTTCAAAACATACACTAATACCTGTTCTCCTTGCTGTTAGCCATGGCCAAGTCGTTTTCCAGCCAGTAGAATTGCTTGAACAGCATTTTGATCCCATAGTTTACGTAATAATAGTACTCCGTAGAGATGGCCACGAAGTGCACTGGCCCCAGGTCGAAGCTGTAGAACATGCTCTCCGTGCCACCAGGCATGGAGAACCGTTCGCGGTAGTTACTGAAATTGCTGTAGAAAGAAACATTATATATAAATAAATAAATATTTTAGGGAAATTCTCAGAGCTTTCCAACTGCCCTGACTACAGGGAACGCATTATTGACAACGAGCGGAGGTCCTTGTAGTCAATTTTGGCAAGAACAAATATCCATAAGTTTTTTGTCAAGATATTATTTTTTGGTACAAGCTTTTATTGCCAACTTTCTGTATACCGTCATCAAATACCCATTAACACGAGACGGATCTATACTTATACCCAAAATTTCAGGTCAATTGGTTACGGTTAACTGGTTCAAAATTCAGCTCCATCTTTTGTCCCACACTAACAAACGAAGAGGTCAAGTTAATTAAAAGCTTGTAAAAAATGGTATCCAATTTTATTAGGACCTACTAAAAGGCGACCACTGAAGTCAGAGCGGTGAAAACGCTCTGAGAAGTTAGCCTCTGCTTTCTAGCCAATTTTGTGGGATGGACGGATGATGTCGCCAAGGTAGGGCAGTGGATGGACTGGAGTTGGAAGAAGTAACGTGGACCTGCTTAAAGACATCGCGTACGGCGACTTCTTGCTACGATAAAGCTACAGCACTGTACGTGTAGTGTACTTATAGCCCGCCATTTCTTGACGCAGATGCGATACACTAGTAGCATCGATATCGATCCGATACAGCAGTTCTCGTTCATTGCCTACGCCTAGGTGATCATCAAGATTAGGTGCCATGGTGCCAAAGTGGACAAAAGGTAAAAAGTGCAAAAATACTGTCGACAATAGTGCCTTGTCTGAATACTTACTACGCTTGTTCATGATTCCCGACGCACGTCATATAAGGCACCATGGACGCTATGGGCTCGATCTGTCGCATGAACAAGTCGCCGATGCGGGCGTTGTCGTACTCCATGTTGTAGCCCATGTCGCCGACGTGGAGGATGAGGTCGAAGTTGCCCATTTCCGACTCCATTTGAAGGTATGGCATTGCCTGTACGAATTATATGTATAGCTTAAGTATATGTTTTTTTGAAGTGAAAACTTCTTTAGAGGCGCTGAGCACTTTTTGGGATTGGGAAAAATTGTTAAATACGCGACAGAGTTTTGTGACGTCAGATGTGAAGGAGGTCACTTTTTGCTACTAGCCGATTCGACTTCATTCAAAATTGAACGCTATTCGTAAGAGTATAAAGCCGTTAAACACTTTTTGCAATAGCATATTCTGCAAATAAATTTGTAATAATACCAACGCGTCCTTCACTGTTTTGCCATTGAGAAAATTCGAATACTTCGAATTTGGGCGTTATTCCTAAAGAGATAAAGCTTAGAAAAATATTTACCAATGGCAAAAACAAATTGATATTTTGGTCGCCACCGCCATCTGCTGTTCTTGCAAATTCGAATAGTTCGAATTTAGACGTTATTCCTAAAGAGATAATAAAGCTTTGAAAAATATTTGGCGATGGAAAAAACAAATTGGTATTGTGTTTGCCGCCGCCCGAGCCGGCGCGCCCGCGGCCCTTCCGCCTAAATAATTGATAATTGTTTATGTCAAATTCATTTTTAGGGTGACACCGTAAGATGTCACGTGACCTGATCGAAAAACTGTTACAATGTTATTGAGTTTTCACTTCTGGCGGCACTCCCGGAGTGCAACCCGGTCTTTTTTTTTTAATGTACGCGAGTTCTTAACGGCAATAGCTCGTCTATGTTAAGTAAGTACATAATACACATTAATCCATGTGCCTGCATTGTCAAAAGGGGGAGGCAGAGCACATGAAATATATTTTTCTCAAACTTGCAATGAAATGTTGACGTGACTTACTTCAAATTAGGTTCGGAAATACTACGTATCCGGTGCGATAAGTGAAGATGATATGTAAAGGAATTCCATACAGCCTTACACACCTAGGCCTGTAATAGTACATTATTGCCGTGGCCGGGAAGGAGGCAATTGCAGGCTGAGTATTTGTTTAAACGGACGAGCTTGCGAGTTGCGAATTGGCGAATTGGCTGAATACGAGCTGTGCCGTCTGTTATATGCCAGTTTCTACTTTTAAAAAAATTTGGTACTCGACAAATAAAGAAATTTATATATAACATTCCAGGCGGCCTGCAATGTTTTTTATTTTTTAATTTAGGTCTGACCTTAAACTATACACTTTATCTTCCAATATGTAGCGAGTTATGTTCACTTTGCGGGACATTTTTGAGAAAAGCAACCTTCTTTTGTTTTCAAACGGGGGGGCGCGGCGGGGGGCGCGGGCCAGCTGCCGGCGCGGCGGCGGCGGTGCAGGCGGTGCACGAACAAACGTATTATTTATAAAACAAGTTGATTACTTTTTATTTTTATTTCATTGCAAGTTTGAGAAAAGCACTATACAAATCTCGGCGAGAAACGGGGTTGCCGGCCGCGTATCCCTATCCGCGTCTATATCTACTTGGCCTGCAACCCTTCGTTTCCCGGCCTCTATAGTAATGTACTATTTCAATGCTGCTGTTAGGTTTAAAGATGGATAGTGGTATGACTGCTAGCTCATCGGCCACAACATTAACTCATCCTCAGCCATATCCCGTACTACAGCAACTGGTGCTAGCCAAAACACCACATACCTTTACACTATAAGGCGGTGCGCCATACATGGGAGCGAGAGGCCATGCTCCGATCTCTCGCTCTAACCTATGGCGCATCGCTGCCAATATGTACCGTCGCCGCTCCAACTAGTGGTCGAGTCGTAAGGCTTTTTTATCAAGATTAAACCTTCGAACGCCATTCCTCTTCTTCAAAGCCGACACCTACACGACTTTTCTTTCCATAAAAGTTTATATGAACCTTAGTTGAAAGCATGAACGTGACTTTGAAAGCGTACGCCATATGCCATTGGCGCCGTAGACACGACGAAATGTAACGACGTTAGGTGATCTTTGCGTCCAAAGGCTTAAAGAGTTGGCCCCGTTTCATGGTCGGCATTATCACGCGATAAGTGACAAGATAGAGCGTCCGTCACTGGCTAACACCGTTCGATAGTACGAGACTGACGCTCTATCTTGTCACTTATCGCGTGATAAGGCCGACCATGATACGGGGCCAGTGCTAGACTTGCTACTTTACCTTGGCGCCCTCAGTGCCCATGTCCCCAAAGATGGCGGCGCGCACGGCCCACCCGTTGCCCGCCTTGGGCACGCGGAACGAGAACAGGTCGGAGTACCCAAACTCGGAGCCCACGTTGTACACTGATAGAGGGTTAAGTAATTATAATATTAGGTAACTATGGACGCACAAGGAGGGTTATGTTTTTGAATGCAGGTAGGTATTTCAACATCTTAGGTGGTTCTTGGACCTTATTGCTTAGAGATGAGGTAGACAATACATGTTTAAGATGCTGACTGTAGCCGCAAACGTCGCATGGAAACTTCACACTGTCATCCCCTCTTATATAACGTTTCGCCTTAGTTATAGGACAGTTGTGCTGTGCTCACCATACTTAGTGTCGTACTGCAGATCGCGCAGCGTGACCCGATGCACGTACTGCCGCCGCCGCTCATTGCCGCCGTCCACGAACAGCTTGCTGACTCCCGTGGCGTGGTCCGATAGCTTGTCGATGCCGAATGTCACGACGCTCGGAGTGGCGTTGAACGTCGCCCATGTTACCACAATGTCGTTGGATTTGTCTGAAATTAATGCGAGTGTTACATTTTGCAGTGTATATTCCATTTGATTGAGATCGTAATGAGTGCCTCGCGCTCATACGTACCTATATAAACTATCGTATATTTTAATCCAGGCCATAAACTAACTTCGTGTAAAATTTCATCCAATCGGTTGTAAGGTTGAGCCGTTTAAGCGTAATTGAATACTTACTTAACAATCATCCAAACACCTAAACATCCAAACTTTCGCATAGGTATATAATGTTAGTAGGATTCTCAGCTCCGGCCCGAGGGTAGAGCGGAGGGAGCGGCCTCTCTAAGAGCCAGATGTAAAGGGGCGCCAAAATGAAATGGCGAAAAAAACAAACGAAAAAAAGCTGGCCAAAAGGGCCTAAAGACCGCTCGCGCCAGCCTGATTGTGGTCTAGGACCGGTGCTGGCTATTGGCTAAGATGAGGCAGCGTAGATGCAGGATACAGCGGATTCCCCACTCAGGGCTAGCCACGACTTCGGCTGCTGTGTCAAGGCTCCTCTAAACAACGGGCCATCATGGCGCAGGACAGCGACGCATTTATGCGTTGGAACTGAAGTATATGTTCTTCTCCGTCTAACGCATAGTTGCCATGTTGGCCGATTGTTTAGGAGCCTTGAAATCTTTAAACATGTCTATGTTTAACCCTCTGCGACTGACGTTACGTCTGACAGACACCATAATACCTACGCGCTGTTGCTACGTCGCCATTTAGCGGCGTATCGTTCCGTCTCTCTCTGTACCTTCCTGCGCGGACGCACGCCTCCCGCCAGTGCAGCGACCGACGGCAGCTGCGGCGGCGTGTGGAGTTAGAGCTGTTTGGTGTCCACAGGACATAAGGTCAGTAATAAGTGATGGGTCTAGCAGACGTGTGTCAGTAATATTTTTATAACCCCATACTGTCTCACATACGTCACGTCAGTAAAATAATTGTATTCATAGTGTCTACCAGTCGTAATCTCAGTAAATTATTGTGAAAATATTTTCTAGGTGCAGCTCAGTATATTGTTAGGTAAGTATCTTATTCTAGATGGCGAGCCAGGCTCAGACTAGGGCTTCGAGGAAAAGAAAAGCCTCTCGAGCTGTAAATATCAACAACGAGCAGCAAATTCTGGAATGGTTAAATGAAGAGGAGGAGCACGACTTCAGTGATTGTGACGATGATGTAGCCGACCAGGACTTTCTCATTGAAGAGGAGGTTCATGACTTTCATGAGGAGAGCGAAATGTCAGCAAGCGAAGAAGAAAGTTTGGAAGGTGAGGTTATGGATTCCGAGAATATAGAGATAAACACATTTGTGTTATAGGGTAAACGTCAAGGACCAAAATTGAGAAGAGGAAACTTTGTGCTGCATTTGGCTCGTGAATTAGTGCTCCCTGCCTTGAAACAGAGAGTCTATAATGAAAAGTTGCCTAGGGAATTAAGGCTGACCTTACGCTGTGTTTAGGTAGTGATTTACCTCCTCCACCACCACCAACTGAGCCTGAATCGTCATCTGCAAGGTAGTTATGTCGTGTTTGCCCAAGCAAATTGAAGCGGCAAACGAGATTTGCCTGTTGTTCTTGCGCAAAACCGATTTGTGTGCAGTGTGCGGCGCAAATTTGCGAAGACTGCAAGACCGAATTTTAAGGCTGAATTAAAAAAAAAGTGCTCTAAGGATTATTTTGATAATTTTTTTATTGTTAGTTTTATGCCAGAAGAAGGTAAATTTAACTTATAATTATTGATTTTATGTTTTAAGTTTTTTATATAGTTTTTTAAAGAGGGCTGTGTCAAAAGTTCCTATATTATGATGATTATAAACAATATTGAATATTTTACTGATTTATGAGTTTTATTCCATCAAATTTACCTTTATCGGTTCTATTTATTACTATAAAGTAATACTAATACACTTACATATATAGTAGTTCATTATTTTTTTATATAATAGTAACTAAAATGCACGTCTGACAGACTACTCCTCAGTGGAATAATTACAAGAATCCCACCTCAGTTGCAGAGGGTTAAACACTTGAATTATGTTCCTTTTTAATAAGGAACATCATGTATACATGTCTTTAGTTGACGTCTTCTTTACAATAGAAAATCAAGGCAGCTCTGTAGGTATGTCGAGTTGTGCTCTTGGATTTGTCAACAATAAACACTACGTTGGCGGGAGCATGCCAGCAATAGGGCCGAGTGGAGGAAAAGGGGAGAGACCTTTGCCCAGCAGTGGGACACCTAAATAGGCTAAAAAAAAAACACTGCCACCACAGAGGCGCTTGACCAATTGAATCACGACTGGCCATTTGACCTGTGTTGCCAGTCTTCACACACTCCTACTGGAGTGTGGTACACTGCTGGGCATAGGCCTCCCCCAAAGAGTGCCAAAGTGACCGGTCCTACGCCGTCCCGGTAGAGAACTTACCTCCAAAAGCGATGTGCACCTGTTCTGGCTGACAGTCGGAGCAGTAGTGATGTGAACGCGCTGAACTCAACGCGGTCAGCGCCAGCAACGCGGTCGGCAACATCATGCTGGCCCGTACACTGAACTACTGATCAAAATAAAAATATCTTTATTAATATCATAAGCAGGGTATGAAGCTTATGGATCGTGACAGAAACACCACGCTGCGCTCACAAACTTGAATTGCAGACGTAGCTCGGAAAGCAGCCAAGTTAAAATGGGACTGGGCTGGCCACGTCTGCCGCATGGCCGGTGAGTTATGGGAAAAGAGTACACGGAATGGAACTCAAAAAGGAGACGCGGCAGACCTCGTCGGCGATGGCGGGATAAGTTAGATCCTTCTTAAAGGACTGGCCAGATGAAGCTCAAAACCGGGAGCAATGGAAGAAGAAGGAGGCCTGTAAGATCGTGGCTTTGTATTTAATAAGCTTGTTGATATGTCAGGTGAAATCTGGTGTTAGAAATATCGAGATAAAGAGGCGGTAACTAACTAGCATGTGATTCTTCTGGATTTGCAGACGTACCAACAGGCAACGGTCTTCTTAACATCAGGCAAACCGTTTGCTTGTTACCAACGCAGTGGAGCATTAAAAAAAATAGGTTTATAAATCGTTATCATTTTTATTAGCATTGTTCACTTCCGCACGCGACGCGGGGCATATCGCGGCAGCTTCAGTTTACTCCCACCAAAACATGACTTGGTATATTTACACTTCTACACTAATATCCATACTAATATTATAAATGCGAAAGTGTGTCTGTCTGTCTGTCTGTCTGTCTGTTACCTCTTCACGCTTAAACCGCTGAACCGATTGCCATGAAATTTGGTATGGAGATAGTTTGAATCCCGGGGAAGGACATAGGATAGTTTTCATCCTGGAAATCACCCCCTAAGGGGATGAAATGGGGGGTTGAAGTTTGTATGGAGCTGCGATATAAACGATTTCCACGCGGACGAAGTCGCGGGCAGAAGCTAGTAATATTATAAAGAGGAAAGATTTGATTGTTTGTTTGTTTGTTTGTATTGAATAAGCTCCGAAACTACTGGACCGATTTGAAAAAATATTTTACCATTAGAAGCCGATATTATCCTTGATGAACATAGGCTACTTTTTACCGCGGGAAAATGCTTCATTCCTACGGGAAAACGGGTAATCCATGCGAAGCCGGCCCGGGCAGCTAGTAATGTATAAAGTACGTCCAGAATCCGGAATAGGCTTGTGTCCTAAGATTTTTTTACGATGCCATTCGAACCAGTTTTGGAGAGGAACAAATGTTTGTATGGGAGCAACTACAATTAAAGAACATAAATACCCGAAAATTGGAGTCAAAAACGGACATCGCTGGCCACAGCCACAGCCGAAACCATTCATACTAATTGACATAAAAGTATGACGTCACAATTTTCTGTATTAATCGTTGTATGGAATAATATATCAAGAAAATTGCTGTTTCGGGCGAAATACTGCGTTTAGGTCCGTAGTTGTCATACAATTTTGTTTCTATTTCTATATAAGGAAAAGCGTATTGGTAGCTTTACATTTACTCTGGGACAGCAAAAAAAATGTTTTTTTTTTCTATACCTTCAAGGTCCATATTTTTTTATGATTTTAATCATATTTCGTAATTTATACTATATTACAATAATTTGATGGTTTACTATCCATTTAGCAACACTACGATATAAATTTTAACATGAGGAAACTACCCTATTCAATCGAAAATATACTTACAATGCCTGTCCTAGAGCATTATTTCCTTTAACCTGATTTAGAGCGAGTATACATGTAAATTGCGGTGATTATAATATTAGGTATTGCGGGGTTGACTCATGCTTTTCTGTTTTTTCCTCAACTACGAAATAAGTTAAGTTACCTACATATATAATAATACACTTGGGAGCAAATAAATCGAGCCACCCTAACAATTTTCACTTTATTATACCTACCTTTATAACGAAACAAATTATTTAATTAAATATTTTTTGTTTCGTGTTATTTTTAACGAGGAAGTTACCCCGATCATATTTTAAACTATATGACACAGAGAGAAAGAATATAATGGAAAAATAAACCATCTTCGTCTGTACAGACTACTGTGGATGGATACCACCCCGGCTGAAGCCGCCCAAGTCGTTGCTCTGTTACAAACAGGGCTTAGTCACCGGGAAGTGTGTCGGTCCAGCTACTGTTCCAGAGATTCCAAGAAACAGGCGCTTTCTCAAGGAGACCCGGAACTGGCAGAACACGCTGTACCTTGGGGACTGATGACCGCTACATTGCTGTTACATCTCTTCGGAATCGCCAACTCAACGCGGTTTAGCTTCAACAAAAGCTACGGGAGACCAGGAATGTGTCCATTAGCCGATGGACAGTTAGGAGACGTCTGCGAGAGGTGAATTTGACACCACACAGGCCTGCAAATGGGCCTAAGCTCACCCCAGCTCACGGAACAGCACGTCGTCTGTTTGCTCAGGAACACGAAGATTGGACCCTTGAGCAATGGAGGCCTCTACTCTTTTCCGACGAGTGTAGAATCTGTCTTTTAGCAATGATGGCAGGGATATATAGAGTCTACCGAAGGCCCGGAGAGCGTTTTTCTCAATGCTGCATCGAAGAACGGGTCGCATATGGAGGCGGATCAATCATGGTTTGGACCGGCATATCACTGGAACGGAAGACGAACATTGTTTACATAACTGGGCCTGGTACCAGGGCAAATTCAGGAGGTTTGACTGCTCAACGATACATCGAGGAGGTGCTGGAACAACATGTGATCCCATTGGCTGAAAATATCGGCGAAAACTTTACGCTCATGCAAGATAATGCCAGACCGCATACGGATCACTACGGAGTACTTCGAAGCCTTCGGTATCACCACAATAGATTGGCCAGCAAGGAGTCCTGGCTTAAATCCTATCGAACACGCCTGGCGCGAGCTAAAAAGGCGGATCCAGGCTAGAAATCCCGCACCTGAAACGTTACACCAACTGAAAACTGCAATCGAAGAAGACTGGGCGGGCATCCCTGAAGATTTCCTTCACAAAACTCGTCCGTTCAATAAAAAATCGCATGCGGGCATGTCGGTTAGCTAGAGGAGGAAATACACGATATTGAAAATTGAAAATTCCTTACATTTGCATTTGTTCTAAAGTAAGGGCGGCGCGGGCGTATTGAGGGCGGTAGGTTTACAAGGCTTGAAAGAAGTGAAAACGTTATCTTATTTTCCTGAAAAAAGTACGAAATCACAGATGCTGAAATTAGCTTTCAGATGGTATCAATATGTATGTATGTATGTAAATACTTTATTGTACACAAGACACAGGTAAAAATACAGGCAAAAAAAAGTTAATTCGGTACAAAGGCGAACTTATCCCTGTAAGGGATCTCTTCCAGTTAACCTTTGAGCAATATGTTCATGATCCCGCTTACAGTTTTTCCAGAAATGGCAATAATATGAAAATTGTTAGAGTGGTTCGATTTCTTTGCTCCCAAGTTTAAGTATTACCTATTGTATAAAAACAATGGAGAGACTAATGGAAAATTCAGACCCTAAAGGCCTATGCAGACTGCGTTTGTCTGCATAGTATAAGCCCCCAAGTTTCAAGTTACTAGTTTAACTAAAGATATTAAAGTAAAAACATACATAAGTAAATGAGGGCCATAGGTATCTTGGATAGAAATTGTTTACGGCGGGTTACTTTGATCCGGGGAGGGGGCGACTTTGATCAAATAGGTTTTTCTCCGAAATCACTGTTTTTACTTGTGGATGAACTGTCGCAACGAATATATTCATTAGTATTCTATCTTGCTGTGTTTACTCGATTAAATCTTCTTAGTTTCAAATAAGTAGTTCTGCTTTTATACTACAATTCTGCCTGGGTGTTTTAGAGACAAACTTTAATAATAAGTAGACCGACATTTACTTATTCAGTTTGTCTGCATATAAATGCATTAACCCAAGCTCATTATCCATTTATTCAGTTAATACTTACTAAATATACATATTAGACAAATAAATGTAATAATTTATGCTTCTTAATATCTTAGTAATATATGTACAACTTACCAATAACTCAAAAACCAATGCTCACATAAAATATTGAAAAGTATCTTGGCATTTACTGAAATTAATCGTGCGAAAAACACAAAACGTTATCTAAATTCAAGTACAACCGCCCACTACCGACTCAAGACCACTATTTACTAATCATGCCAGAAGCGCTACCGCGAAACGAAAACGAACTTCGTTCGTGTATCTCTCTCTCTGTCGCTCGAATATGCAAGTGCGATAGAGACGGAGATATACGAACGAAGTTCGTTTTCGTTTCGCGGTAGGCCCTCAGGCTGTCATGCAGCTACAAATCAATATGGAATTCAAATACCATTCCGAATACAGTAATTTATCGCACCGAAATTATAATAATGAAAGGTTTGAAATTTATATTCATTCAACAATAACGATAAGATTGTTTTATTTGCATGTGTAATCCTCAAAATTCAAATTGCATTGTTACAGTTCAATACCACATAAATCTACCCCATTTCCGAATTAAATACAATTTGGTTTCTGAACAAGAAAGACGTTTTATCAAAGTTGCCAAACAATGAAGAATCATGTATTTAGGTATTTATATATTTCTTTATCTTCAGTTATGACCGAAGCTAATCTTATTTATTTATTTATTTATTTCTGCTTAAGGAGTACCAACAGCTGCAAAAACATAATATAAGTCTTACATAGTAATACAAAGCCAATTAAAGGAACTCACAGATAGAAATGGCATATCTTATAGAAAGGAATAAAAATAATAATATTTTAATCTCAGTTTTATAACTTGTAGTAAATAAATTGTAATAAGTAAATCTGTATATTTTCTTGAAGCTATGTCACCAATAATCGCAAAGTAATTGTTTTGGTGTTTCTATACAATATACTGGCATCCCTAATACTTGACGTTTAGCGTCGTAAAGTTGTTGTGTGCAAAGAGAATATAACCACTACACTACGTTTAGTTGTGTGTTTCGCTGGTCTGTTTTGATTCGTTGCTAAGCTATGATATCGGGTTAATACCTATTGCCCTCGTTTTGCTTTAATCGGTTCGTCGGGATGTGCAGTTTCATTTGATTCGCACCAACATCGGCGTGCGTCCGTTCATACTTAAGTTTATTTTAACTAAACTGGACAGTGGTTCGAGTTGAATTATTATGAAGTGGTTTTTGATGTTCCTGGCCATGGGCGCTGCCCGGGGCTCGAATGTCGCGGATAATTATGACTGTCCGTACTGCCAGCCGGAACAAATACACATCGCATTAGGAGGTAATTGTTTTATTGGTCATTGTTGTAACAAGAGTCAGGGTGAGCAATACAGACACAAGCTAGCTTCTTATAAGAGGGATAAATGCTTTATGTTGGGCATAATGTGATCATGCAAGCTAAGACGTAGGAGGCTATTTGTACTCCTTGACGGGAATGGTAATACTTCTAAGGCTCATCCATGCTCTGACTTACATAAATTTAAATGCATACATATCACAGACTCTTTTAAATATTATGATATAAAGTCTTGACCCGGAACCCCTTTGTTTGAAAAGTCTTTTGATAGGGTAACCCTACAAATGGTTACCTAAATGATATGGTTACACTATCATTGTCAAAGCTCAAAACTGGTTCAAAAGAACAGGGTTTCTTGTTTCTGAGGTAAGTAAATAGAGTGAAGAAATCATCAATATTTATTCACTCAACCTTTCATCATTATCATAAACTTAAGAGCCGGACTCTTGTCATTGGAATAATCACCATTCTACTATTTTGAGCTCTTGATACGACATTACTTAACCTTACTTAACCTTTAATAAGGACACAATTTTCATCCATATAGAGAGGTCAGTTGACAGTGATAGGGTTTTTCTGGTTGGATTGGGAAAACCACCTTAATCCATTACCAGAAAAATAGAGACAGTCATTAAAAAAACATAACCATTAAGTTAGGCTTGTTGGGATGGTGCCAATACAGAGTTGATTAAAATGTCAAGATTTTTTTGGAGATTACATGTATGACAAAAAAAAAATTCTACTCATGCTAAACTATTTGTCAATCAAGGTAAATGTGTACTGTGACATTATTTTGCTTTGATAAAATCTAAAATATATTCCTCAAAAGGACATAACCATATTCTACATAAGGAAAAACAACACTGCACCATTTATGTAATATGAGGTCAAATCTTTGTCACTATAAGATTATATTGCACTGTTTAGTAAATAAACCTCACATCACTCCTCACTTTGTTTATTCGGTAACATGATGGAGCGTGAAACATCCGTTGTCCATCTACACAAACATGAGACTGACTATGTTTTAGTTTTCCAATAAGTTCAACACATATGCGGATGTCAAAATCAGCTAATCTAAAGATGACTTTGAGATTGAAAACTATACGCTCAGATGCTGTGTGGGTTACTTATTAATTATAGATACTATAGGAGTGGTAAACTCGGAGTGACTCACCGGTTCCAAAACATCCTCAGCCACTAGGTACTCTGTCTTTTAAAACCTGTCTTTCGTAGCAAAAGCGATTGGTCTACATTTGAAAAATGTACATTTCTGTACCCCAGGCTGAAACACTTCTTTATAGTCTTGTAACAGTGTATCCATGCTTATATTTTCCGATTTTATATTAAACTAGCTTCTGCCCGCGACTCCGTCCGCGTGGAACTCGTTTATATCGTAGCTCCATACAAACTTTCACCCCCCACTTCATCCCCTTGGGGGATGATTTCCGGGATAAAATCATCATCATCATCATATCAGCCGAAAGACGTCCACTGCTGGACATAGGCCTCCCCCAAAGAGTGCCAAAGTGACCGGTCCTGCGCCACCCGCATCCAGCGGGATAAAAACTATCCTAAAAATCCTATCCTATAAATTTGGTATAGAGATAGTTTGAGTCCTGGGGAAGGCCCCAGGACTCAAACTATCTCTATACCAAATTTCATCCAAATCGGTTTAGCGGTTTAAGCGTGAAGAGGTAACAGACAGACAGACAGACACTTTCGCATTAATAATATTAGTATTTTGGTATGGATCCCCTGAATTAATATTTAACTTGGGAACCAATCCCGACCCTATAAATTTGGAGCATTGCCTTTAGTAATCAGTGTATTCAATTTAGTATGTCTATTCTTGAAACTATTTTGAGATTAAGAAATGAGGACTTATGGAGTATGTGCAGGCAACTACCGATTGTCATAGAGATCGCGATGCGCAAATGGAGATGGATAGGCCATAAGATCCGAAGAGGGGAACTAAACAATGCAAACATCGCTTTGGAGTGGAAGCAGCGACGGAAGGCGAATTCGTTTACGTCCTGTGCACACATGGCGGCGAACAGTCGAGAGTGCGCTGCGAGCAGTTGGACTGAGCTGGAGCGAGGCCAGGGACGTCGCTCAGGACAGGAAGGCATGGCACGAGCTTATGCAGGCCCTATGCACCTCTGGGGTGCCCTAGGACAACACCATTCTTGAAACTTACGTCCACAGCACACGTGAATCATCCAACTTTGGCAGTCTCCCCTTCCAAATTCCTCGTGCTGTACTTTCCTTGATTATGCTATATGCAGCATATAAACAGAACAGATTTACAAGCTAACCATTAATTCCAACATCGACATGAAACGCTGGCACTTTGTTCGACATAAAATTACAAGTCTTCTTCTATAGCCTATTCGTTTGACTTACTAAATTTGTCCCGTGTACTCGAACATATCTCGGCCATATGACCCAGTATCTACTATATCGGATCCTACAAAATTTCCCATGCCTTTTGCCACAACGCCAGCAATCCTTGCCCGGTGCCACTGGTTTCGCTTTCATCTTGTTAATCTCCATTGGCTGCCTGCGCCGGCGCACCTGTGCTCTGCGCCGGCGTCGCCATCACCATCACCCCAGCATCCGCCACTTCAGCCGTCCACGACAACATCACGGCTTGATCAAACGTTAACGTCGTGTGCTGCAGCAACTGCTTTTGAATATTTTTATCCCGAATGCCACACACGATTAGGTAGTATGTACATGGGTAAGATTTTTAAATGGCCGGCAATGTACTTGTTACACCGCGGCCATCAGGGGGGATGTATGCTTGTTTGCCACCGACGTGGTATAAAAAAATCAAACCCAAGATGAGTGGGAGGACTGACCAACGTTATCCAAATAAGTTCAAAGGTTAAGTGACAATAAATTATAACAAAAAGATAATAATTATTTGCTATCATGTCATTCACGAAATAGAGCTAAGCTAAGATTAAAGTTCTGTTGATAAGAAGTCGTTGATCTACATTTAACTTTAATTTAGGTATTAGAGTGACTTTAGAAAACGATTGCTTTCATCATCATCATATCAGCCGAAAGACGTCCACTGCTGGACATAGGCCTCCCCAAAGAGTGCCACAATGACCGGTCCTGCGCCACCCGCATCCAGCGGACTCCCGCGACCTTTACCAGGTCATCAGTCCACCTTTTGTCTAACTCTAACTAAACAAAGTTATCTGAGGATATAATTAAATAGACACAGTAAGTTCTACAGCTCACAAAGCCACTAGCTGTATAAATGTTATAGTTTGGATGTTTGTTGCTCAATATCGCAAAAATAGACCGGGAGATAGTGACACAATTTTTCCGGTTATAATGATGTACCAAGTATGGCGGCCCTTCAGGGGTCTAATTACGTAACGACGCAAAGGAAAATGATGGCCCTAGCGCTGGTACCGGCGGCCCAATCGAGTGGGTGTTAATCGAACGTGTCGGATAAATTACGAAAGTCGAACGATTTTTTACACAAAAACTCTTGTATTTTCCGATAGTCGATGAAAAAAAGGAGGCGGTAGAGTAATGCCATACTTCTCAGGTGTAACTTACAGCCCGTTATAGCGACGATCACACATTAATAAAAAAAATCAACTCAACCATTTGTACCAGGCTAATTTTTGCACGGCTAATCATCGTCACTCATCAACGACTATAACGCAGACGAAGCTACGATAAAAGCTAGTCCTAAATATAGATACAAGGATGCTACTTGACAGTCCTTAGAACGCTGGACTCAAGTCAACTATCGACACAAACTTTAATTGGAAACCGCATATTATTATGATAAAATATTTCCCTTATGTAAAATTTTACCGATAGATGAGAAAGTCACATACCTCTTAGGTTTAGAGCATTATTACAGTGAAAAGTACAAATTATGAATTAACAATAAATATAATAGTAAGAGTGTAAGAGAAAAAGAGATAGTACAGCCGAAAATGAAAAACTATTATGGCAAAAGAAGTCAAAGTACAATTGTACAATTTCGGAAAAAAAACAGAAAAAAGAATAAAACTGAACCACTACATACCATCAAGATCCACAGCGCAGGTTTCGTCATTCCACAGATAATGCATCCACCACAGGTTTCGTCAAATTGTACCTAGTACCAAAAATATTCAATAAAATTAGTCTACTAAGAGAAAGTCCTAAATTAAGTAAGTCTATGATAAAAACTAGACTAAAAGAATGTCTTCTCGACTTGTCATGATTGTGTGTATGTGTATATGCGCGTGCATGTGTGATGATTCGAGAAGACATTCTCGATTCATCATATATGTATGTGTGTATATGTATGCATATATATATATATATATATATATACATGACATGTAACTTGGTGTTATTAATAAAGTATTTGTATATATATCATTTCTTTGGTATGGGGCCCACGAAATTGTTATCTAATTTATTTTATAACATGAGTTTAATAGGTTTAAAACGTAGCTCGTCTTGCCATCAAACGTAACAGTTTGGTGAGAATATAAATGTATTTTAATATGTAAGTTTTCATTTGAATAAATAAATTAAAAAAAGTATGCTCAAATTCCAAGATTCTCGTAGTAAACTTTTTTTTCTAAGTATTGTAATTTCTATCTATCTAGGTGTACAAACTTTCATGATATTCCGGCATGCTATTTTATAATGATAAACCAGGCAGTTAACGAGAAACTTAGAAAATAGAAAAGGGAAGATGATAGGGCACCTCATACGACATGACAACTTCATACTCAATATTATTGAAGGAAAGATTGAGAGGAAGCGAGGCAGAGGAAGACCTAGAATAAACTACATGGAACAGCTCAAAAAAAGAGTTGACTCGACCTGATGTCGTATTGAGATGTCAAAGAGGTTGCCTGGGATCGGAGTAGATGGAGGGCCTATCTTGAGCTACACCGACAAGAGCTTAGCTCTTAAATAAGCAGAAGAAGAGATTTTAAAATGAGAACCAAACGGTTCTATGCATATGTATTGCATTTTTTTATGGAATCTCATTTCATGTTATGTTTTATTTCGTTCCTTTTGTTTTTAATATGTGTTACCTACCGTGTCCTCACTGCTGGATGGACGCAACGGAAGACCAGCGCTGGCTGCAAAGCCAGCATCATGCTAAGTTGGGCCCATTTCGTGACACAGATTTACGTTTCCTTTTATCTTGGCCTTGTATTAGTGTGTCACGAATAAATGTTTTGATTTGATTTGATGTAAGTTTGTTACCTTGTCTGCAGAGAGCCCCGACAGCATGGTGCTAACATGGACCACGTTCAACGACACTGAAGGCTCGTACGCCTGGTACGGTATGGGCAAACTGACGGACCAGGTGTTGGGCAGCAGTAAGCTCTTCATTGACGGCGGCAAGCAACGCCGCGAGCAATACATACATCGGGTCACACTGCAGGACCTCACGTACAATGCTGACTACGGTAAGTGTAGCTAGCCGTGTCTACACCGGACGCATGCCTCGGCCGAGCACGCCTCGCCCGAGCGTGCGCGCTCAGCGTAGACGTGCCTCGGCGAGCCACGCCTCGCCCTAGCATGCGGCCAGTGTAGACGTGCCTCTGCGAGCCACGCCTCGCCCTAGCATGCGGCCAGTTTAGACGTGCCTCTGCGAGCCACGCCTCGCCCTAGCATGCGGCCAGTTTAGACGTGCCTCTGCGAGCCACGCCTCGCCCTAGCATGCGGCCAGTTTAGACGTGCCTCTGCGAGCCACGCCTCGCCCTAGCATGCGGCCAGTTTAGACGTGCCTCTGCGAGCCACGCCTCGCCCTAGCATGCGGCCAGTTTAGACGTGCCTCTGCGAGCCACGCCTCGCCCTAGCATGCGTCCAGTGTAGACGTGCCTCGGCGACCCACGCCTCGCCCAAGCATGCGTCCAGTGTAGACGTGCCTCGGCGAGCCACGCCTCGCCCTAGCATGCGTCCAGTGTAGACGTGCCTCGGCGAGCCACGCCTCGCCCTAGCATGCGGCCAGTGTAGACGTGCCTCTGCGAGCCACGCCTCGCCCTAGCATGCGGCCAGTTTAGACGTGCCTCTGCGAGCCACGCCTCGCCCTAGCATGCGTCCAGTGTAGACGTGCCTCGGCGACCCACGCCTCGCCCAAGCATGCGTCCAGTGTAGACGTGCCTCGGCGAGCCACGCCTCGCCCTAGCATGCGTCCAGTGTAGACGTGCCTCGGCGAGCCACGCCTCGCCCTAGCATGCGGCCAGTGTAGACGTGCCTCTGCGAGCCACGCCTCGCCCTAGCATGCGTCCAGTGTAGACGTGCCTCGGCGAGCCACGCCTCGCCCTAGCATGCGGCCAGTGTAGACGTGCCTCTGCGACCCACGCCTCGCCCTAGCATGCGTCCAGTGTAGACGTGCCTCGGCGAGCCACGCCTCGCCCTAGCATGCGTCCAGTGTAGACGTGCCTCGGCGACCCACGCCTCGCCCTAGCATGCGTCCAGTGTAGACGTGCCTCGGCGAGCCACGCCTCGCCCTAGCATGCGTCCAGTGTAGACGTGCCTCGGCGACCCACGCCTCGCCCTAGCATGCGTCCAGTGTAGACGTGCCTCGGCGAGCCACGCCTCGCCCTAGCATGCGTCCGGTGTAGATACGGCTATTGATAGACGGCCACTTTCTGGAGAGTTGCCTCCATGTATTGCCTTGCAAAAGTTGTAAATAAATGGAAATGTTTTGATTTATATTGGTCGGAGGTCATGATAATAAAGCCTAGTTTCCGACCTCGAGCCATGTGCGCGTTAGCTATCTTTCTCCATTTGAAAGGGCCATTTTTGCTGTTTTTGAAATATTCCACTTTATTCATAGAAACTACTGTTAAAGTTATTATACAGTTGGGTTTCAGTATAAAATAATCAAATTTATACGGTGGTCGGGGTGTACTAGAATTAGTATTTCTTATAACATGTAAAAAAACAACAGTAACATGTAAAATTCACCCCATTAGCGCGGAAAACGGGGGTGAATGGAGAAAGTAGCCGTCGCGTGCGATTATTGCTGGGGCTTGTGGGGGTGCGGGGGTACGGCGCGCCGTTGTCGTCCTACCCCTGCACCCGCGCGCCGCCCAGCCGAGGACCGAGTTAGCGGTCGACCTATAAATGTTTCTGTTTGCCGGACAGTGTACAACGTGGGCTCGGACTACGGCACCTCGGAGCTGTTCTCGTTCCGCTTGAATCGCGCCGAGTACGTGTGGAACGAGTTCAAAGTGCGCGCCGCCATCTACGGAGACATGGGCAACAAGAACGCGCATGCAAGTACCCAGTCTAGTAGTAGAGGCTACGGTAGCCTAGTGGTTCAGGCATGCGGCTGTCGAGCGGCGGTCGTGGGTTTGAATCTCGGCTTGTGCCAACCAGTTTTTCGGAACGTATTGATCGATATTCTAACGTATAACATCGTGAGGAAACCGGTCTAAACCCAATAAAGTCTAGTTTTTCCCCTGGGTCGGATGGTCATATGGCAGTCGCTTTCGTAAAACTACGAGTAGTGACTTTATGCGAAATGTTGGGAGTAGGTGTCAAAGCGGACCCCGGGCTCCTTTAGGGCACAACCGGGAATAACGCTAGGAGGATGTAAGTACCCAGTTTTAATTCAGCATCGCTTCTGCATCAATGCTAACGTGCGGCTGTTTTACTCTAACAGAGTTGCGGAAAAAGGACAGAACATACCCCTTCTTAAAACTTTGGACACTTATAACTTTGTGATTATTTAACCTCTTGCGTTGCTTTTTTCTCCATTTGACTACATTACTAATCCTTTTTCGAGTAAATACGACATTATTGATTAATGTATTAATTTTCTACACCTCTATTTTACTGTAGTCATTTAAATCCTTTTCGGACCTTAAAAAGTAATGTGTGAAAATCACAGGCTTTTTATTTGAAAATCGCCTATCGCCGTCTATTGCACCGTAACTTTAATATGATCCCTAAATTGTTCCAGTCTCTCTCCTACCTGCAACAAGAGGCCGAACGCGGTAATTTCGACCTGATCCTCCACGTGGGCGACTTCGCGTACGACATGAACGACGACGACGCGCGCGTCGGCGACCAGTTCATGCGACAGATCCAGCCCATAGCCGCTATTGTGCCGTATATGACTTGCCCTGGGAACCACGAGGCCGCCTAGTGAGTATGACCACGGAATGAATTATAGTCCTTGGATCAATCAACTATTTCTTGTGGTTATACTGGTCGGTTAGAAAAGCGAACAAATTGTCAGAGTTGCTTACCTTACATGCTTAGAAGAGTGCCCATAAAAAAAGAGGTGAAAATGACCAGAAAGCCTCGCCTTTGGTGGGCATAAACCCATAAAACCGCAGCTATAAAAAGAGTTCCAGGAGATGTAACCTTGATAGCTATGGTGACAGAAAAAAGTTGATTCATCCACATACGTACAGAAGGTCCTCCTATCTAACAAAACCGCTGTTTGACAGCTAAAAAACTCCAATCATGCCATCCCGCTCTAACGCAGAGCACATGCTCTCTCGTCTAGTTTTAAGTTCGCGTTTTGTGCGAAAATTACAGTGACAGCGACGGCCGCACCAACTACCTTTAAGCGCCACAGTTTTGACCGTCATGGGCCTAATTTCACGCGACGCTGCTCCATTCCGCTTGTGCGTAGCGGTCGTGATCGCCATCCTTAAGGGTGGTATACCACTTGTCCAAGATCTTCGTCCAATGTGTATTTGCGTCTCACATTCTGCTTAAAGAGTGAGTACTACCACCCTAAGATCTGATCATCATCATCGTCATATCAGCCGAAAGATGTCCACTACTGGACACAGGCCAAAGAGCAATGACCGGTCCTGCGCCACCCGCATCCAGCGGACTCCCGCGACCTTTACCAGGTCATCAGTCCACTTTGCTGATCCGGTACCTATGCAATGTGCTCCGTCCACTGCCCCTTAAGTACCGATTCGGAGGGCTATACCAGTTTCCTTGATTCTGCGGATAGACTCAAAGCTTCAAGATCGGCTCATCTGGTATTTATTTCCGCAGCAACTTCAGCAACTACCGCGCCCGGTTCTCCATGCCTGGTGGCACGGAGAGCATGTACTACAGCTTCGACGTGGGGACAGTGCACTTCGTGTCCATCTCCACGGAGTACTACTACTTCCTGCAATGGGGCGCGCGCATGTTGTTCGAGCAGTTCGCGTGGCTGCAGCAGGACTTGGCGAGGGCCAGCCAGCCTAAGAACAGGTGAGCCTTCTTGCTAACACCTTTAGGTCGAGTTTTGAACGGATTGCGCGTCAGTCAACCATGACTTGGGGGGGGGGCAGGCAGGCGGAGGATAGGTGAGCCTTGTTACTTAGATGTTAAGGTTGGTTTTTAAACAGATTGAGCGAGCCAGACAGTCTGTAAACAGGTGAACATTGTTGCTTACACCTTAAGGTCGAGTTTTGAACGTATTAGGTGTTGATCAGCAGTTGACAGCCTGCTTGAGTGAGGTATAAGAAAAGTTTTTTTCAGCAATGTAGTAACTGAGCGTTTCCATGCTTTGAAAAACAGGAGAAGCCGTTGATCCCGTTGCTGTCTAACAGCTCGCCCACGACTCCGAGCAGCGGTGGCAGCAGTGCACTATAAGTGAACTAGAGACTGGAAGTGGTGGCCAGGCTGGGATATGTCATCATACTCATCATCATCACCATTTTCAGCCTTTAATCGCAGTGCTGAGCATAAGCCTCTCTTCAAGTACGCCACTTATCCCGGTCCCATGCTAGTCTCATCCAGAAATGACCCGCGGTCTTTTTAACGTCGTCAACCCATCGTGGTGGACGACCGACGCTTATTTTTCCCGTAAGTGGCCACCAATCCGTTAACGCTTTGGTCCACCTACCGTCACGCTGCCTGGCAATATGTCCTGCCCAACTCCATTTGAGTTTGGTTATGACTTCTCCGACGTCACGCACCTTAGTGTGACGTCGGATCTCAGTATTCCTCACTCGGTCTTGTAGGTTAATGCCGAGCATGGCGCGCTCCATGGCTCTCTTTGCTACCCGTACTTTATGCACAGCCTCCTTTGTGAGCGTCCATGTCTCAGCACCATACGTCATTGTGGGCAGGACACACTGATTATAGAGACGAGTCTTTAGGCATTGTGGAACGGATTTGAGGATGTCGTCTAACTTTGGTTATGTGGTATCCACTAAAAAATCCACGGTGACCAGCATCTGCGCTCTCATGCGGAGGACGCCGGGATCTCATTCTTAACGCACTGGAGCCCCCGTCGCGCCTCGCCACGTTTCTCGTCCTAGGGTGGAAAAGATGTTCTTCGCCTTCCCTGGGGTTTTCAGGCGAGTGCCCCCGGCCCCCGCCAGAACACTGCGACCGCGGTGACCCCCTTTAGTGGCCTCCCATGACAGGCGAGTGCCCCCGGCCCCCGCCAGAACACTGCGACCGCGGTGACCCCCTTTAGTGGCCTCCCATGACAGGCGAGTGCCCCCGGCCCCCGCCAGAACACTGCGACCGCGGTGACCCCCTTTAGTGGCCTCCCATGACAGGCGAGCGCGACCGTAGACCTATTCTTGTCCGAGCCTACAAGACAGCAGTTTCTAAGTAACAGTAATCATTCAAGTTCCCTCTCTCTTGAGATCTCCCCTCTCTCTAGAGCTATTTTCTTCTGGGTCAGAAGGTCAAATGGAAGTTGTTTCCGGAAGATACCCTAAAAGAGACCAGAATAAGCTTTGGGAGGTAATCACAAGATGTGGCGTAGGCAATGGTTTTACGAAAGCCACTGCCGTCCGACCTTGCATTTCGAGGCACCGTTTATGCGGATTAAGAGTCCACTCTAGAATTAGACTTTATAGGCCCTTAACTTTGGCAATGTCCATAGCAAGAAAGGGGACCAAAATCTCTGTATGACCAGTATGCGTAACACGATTAATATATGTTTTCATCTGTCATACTCTGAAAGTAGGTCATTGTTTATCTAAAAAGCGGGTTGAAAGTGAGGCATGTCGCCCCTAGGGCTGAAAAGTAATAAAAAATAAAAAAGCTATGGCAGAAACCTGTACAGCCACAGTTTCAGAAAATTGTATTGATTTTTAAACTTTTTGACTATAATGCGTTATATATTTTTTATGTTGTTTATAAATCTGGGGGCACAGCAGTGCCCCCGCCAAGACGAGCCAAGCGAAGCGCAACGCAAGGGCACTACCTACCTTTTCTCGAAGCGGTTCGTCGTTTTTCTGAACCCTCGTAACTTGGGTTTGGATTATACCAGATAAACAAAATTCTCGGGATATGATGTCAATAGTGGACTTATTAAACATATAAAGTTTCAGTAACATAGCTCTTATACCTAAGATTTTATTGATATCTAAAAAACGCCGATTTCGTCACTGACTCACTCACTGATGTTGATCATCAAAACCTCTAGGGTACTTCCTGAATTGGCTAAAAAGTATAGACCCGTCACTTATTAATATCATCATAAATTCATTCAGCGTGAAAATCTATGCGGCGACCGGGATGTGCCCAACAAAGCTATATATACTTTTTAGCAAAGATGTAGAATTTGTAGAGCGTGGCTGGTAGTGGTAGAGTTACGCCGTGTGGAGTAGGAAGCTTGGCGCTAATTGCGATCTGATATCTTTTTCAAGCTGAAAGCTGTATGAGCTATGGAGTCTTGGCATCACTTTACATGTAATGTTTTTGGTGGGATTAATTGTTCTGGTTCTACAGAATCTGACTGATTTAGAAAATATTTGAGTTTATGGCTTTCATTTCATTTCCTCGTATTCGAAATGAAAAGTAGTGTTTAACTCGGGGAAAGCCACCCATTTCAGCCTCGAACTATTGGCGCTCTCACTTCGTTCGAGCGCCAAATTATCTCGTCGGGAATGGGTACCTTTCAACCCTCGGTTAACAATCTACTACCGTGTCCAGGACCGTGCGTCCGTGGATCGTGTTGATGGGTCACCGGCCCATGTACTGCAGCAACTCCGACGACATCGACTGCAGCTTCGAGTACACCCGCCGCGGGGTCCCCTTCATCGGAATGAGTGAGTGCCTTTTTACAAGCTTTATATTAAGAGTCCGCAGTAAGCTCGAGTCTCCATACAAACGTAGTTAGATAAATAAATAAATCAATATTAGGGGACAATCTTACACAATTCGACCTAGTCCCATAGTAAGCTCAATAAGGCTTGTGTTATGGGTACTAGACGACGATATATTGAATAGATAGAAATACTTAAATACATAAAAAACATCCATGGCTCAGAAACAAATATTCATGCTCATCACACAAATATTTAAAACGTTACGCTCTCATTTTAAAACTACGTGTTGGATTGTAACGAAACTTTGCATGTACAATATGACATGAGGTTTATCCAGATCTGTAATTAGTTTATGTAGCTTCAGATACCATAGTAAAAAAAATACAGCGAGTTTTTCATACAAAACTTGTTTTTGCTGTATTTTGTTTGTTTTATAAACTGGAACAATATAAACTAATTACTGACATAGATATACCTCATTTCATTGTATATGCAAAGTTTCGTCACAATCCAAGACGTAGTTTTGAAATGAGAACGAAACTCCGTTTGCATGGGAAAGTGAAATTCTGCCGAGCTTACTGCGGACTCTTAAGGCGCCAATGTGTACAATGTATTTGTGTAGACAATAGTTTATCATAGCTGCAGTACAGGATGCAGTTATAGGTTGGAGCGCGACGGAAGCATGGTGGGCCATGATGACTTTTGAGTCCGGCCAGCAAGTTGGTTCACAAGCATTGTTTTTCAATTTTTTTGTATGGGATCAATGTTAACTATGAAATAAGCTGTTCGTTATGAGTACCTAAGAAGCTTTTCGAACATTCGTTTGACGCAAAAAAAATGACGTTGAATGACGTCACGTGTTATTCAATTTCTTTCTAGCTTTCTGATGTGTGTTGCTATAACTTGAAACAAAAATAATGCGATATTATTATAAAGACACGCTCGACGTTATTACTGTTACCTATATTTACTTTTGTTATAATTACACAAAATTAAATAGAAAACAAAAATAATTTACTGAAATTAAAATGTACCTTTCTATATCTGATCTATTTCTTGGTTCAAAACATTGTTTAAAGGGCAATATCCAGGATGTGTTTTTCGGTGTGGTTCGTGTGAGTACCTATTAAGTACGCCGCTATGCATTTCGTGTTACCTGCATGAGATCTTTTTTGAGACATAATTCGCTGGTCAGACGTGCGAGGTTTATGTGACTGCTTATGCGATTTTGCTTGCCTACTCATGAAATTTCGGTGACAACGCAGTATTATGGCACCACTGCGCTGATCTGATGATGGAGACAGAGGGTGGCCATCATCATTCGTCATCATAACCCACTGCTGGTGCTCTCAAATCCTAAACTCCAAAAGATCTCTTGTGTTTGGGCTCAGTGGAATCCTCGCAACGAGTAGTTGATGAATGTGCAAACGGTCGAGAAAAAAAAGCTTGTATCAATAATGAAGATTTTGACGGAATGTTTTCCTAAAGGTCATCTTGAAGAGATCGTTCCTTAGCAATAAGATCGCCAGCTGTTTTACCTCTACAAGCTTTATGTTCTGCACTGTTGTATTGTAAGACTATACAGTAGTACCACAAATATAAGTTACAACGATGTACCTGCGCAGGAAGCATTTTTTGAAAACATTTTAACCAATCATAAGGCAGCGCGTTTTCGCGGGTAATATCTTCAACGCCCATTGGCCGAAATTTTGCGCGCGACGCCGGCCATTTTGTCTGGCGCCATGAGCGGGAAACCACGAGTTTACCTGTCATTGCATATTGTAGCTTACGTATAGTGCAACAAGGTCTTTATTGAAACGGTCATACGTTCGATTTAATTCGGTACTCATCAACACTCGTCGGCGTGGACGAAGATTGCCGATGTAACTTATATTTGTGGTACTATTACCCATGAATGGTCAGGTTTGGAGCCACTCCTCAAGCAGTACGGGGTGGACGTGGTGATCTGGGCGCACGAGCACTCGTACGAGCGCTCTTGGCCGCTCTACGACGGCAGGGTGTACAACGGGAGCGCCGAGGAGCCCTACACCAACCCGGGGTGAGTAGCCACTGAGTAAACCCGCACCGTTTTTATTTTTTTAAGCCCCGACGCAAGAGAGGGGTGTTATAAGTTTGTCGTGTCTGTGTATCTGTGTATCTGTCTGTGGTATCGTAGCTCCCAAACGGATGGATTGATTTAAATGCGGTTTTTTTTGTGTCATAGATAATTTTATCCCGAGTATTCTTAGCCATGTGAAAATCTGTTCAGCCGTTTTAGAGATATTGGACTTTGAAATGAAAATGTCGGGCGTTTTTCAACTTTTCTAAGTTGTAGTTATTTATTAAAGACTTTTGAATTTTGGTCTACTCTGATGCTAGGGATTTTAATTGTGCAGTGAACGAACATAACATAGCCTGAAAGTAATCTACATCTGTATTTAGGTGTCTATAAAAAGTAAAAAACGGAACCCTTAGGATTACTTTGTTGTCCGTCTGTCTGTCTGTGGGTCTTGACATTCGGGAGCGCGTGGAGGTATCGAGTTGAAAATACTCAGGTGTACACTGTGTTACAGTCCCTTGAAGCTGTAAAAAATCAAACTTAATGTAAGAAAAAGATACGGCCGTTTATGCCACAAAAAAAAAATATTTTCACACTCGAGGGAATCAAAATTTTTAAGGTACTTTCCGTTGAACTATGAACTATGAAATTTGGCAAGTAATATCGTCTGCACAGGGAAAAATCTGAAAATTATACATTTGTTATTAAATTATAAAAAATATATAGTATTTATTTAAAGTACGTAAGTTCAATCATCCAGGTAGGGGGAAATTTGTACGGAACCCTCGGTGCACAAGTCCGACTCGCACTTGTCGGATTTTATTAAAAAAATACTTTTTATTCTCTGTAACCGGTTTGTGTCCCGGCCGGGTTTTCGTGTTGTCGGGTCACAATTTTGTTAATTTTTGAAAAATATATATTTTATACAATTAATAATAAAATATAAATTTGCTGTGATCGTTTCAGAAATACAGCCATAATATACATTATTTTGCATTATCTAAAACATTTGGGAAGGTTAGACACCTATTAGTTATATCTAAGTGACGATTTTGCGATGTGCTTCGAAGTTACATTATACAAAAAAAAAATAAGTTCAGGTAAATTATTGCATATTTTGATCTTATTATTTATTTTTATTTTTTATTTTCAAACATACATTTATATTATTCTACTACCTGTTGATTTAGCTCTTAGAATTATTTCCAATTTCAGACTAGTAAACTGTCAGGCAATAAACATTTGTAGCTTGTGTTGTATTTGTTTTAAATATAATTAAGATTTATACTTACTCATTTTCCATTTAGTTGTGTCTGTTGATTTAGTTGCTTATTATATGAACAATGTATATTACGTTACTTTCTAACGCGTATTGCACAACATAACGCTCCTTAAATCGCTTCCGTGTCATATAAAGTGATTGTAATTTTAAATTTATAATGAGACATTATGTTTAATGTGTGTTTGTGCAATAGGATGTATGGTGTTGTTTCAGGGCGCCAGTGCACATCGTGACGGGCTCCGCTGGGTGCCAGGAGAACCACAGTCTATTTAACGGTAATTATTTAAATTGTACTTCTAAATGTACAGTCAAGGAATTTAATTTCCTACCCATTTTGTTGAAGTGTTGTTAGGCATTCACGATGCATTAAGGTCGAGATTTTCATTTTAGTATTGATATGTCAATTCAATACCTATTATTTGTCACTCCACATTACAGATAACCTCTTTGCGAAGTCATTTACTTAAACACATGTCAGTTGATGTCAATGTCAATCGAGAAAATTGTGAAATAATTTTCAAATACGAAATTAATTTGAAAAATAATAAAATGCTTGCCACAAACCGTGAAGTATTGCGAGCTCAAATAGTGGAATTACACCAGGAAGGAGTAGGGATTCATGAAATAACACGTCGGTTAAATGTGAGTAGGGACACTGCTCGCCGTTGGGTACGGCGATACAATGCTGAAGGAAACCTTATTGATCGAAGGCAAAATAACCATCGCCCGCTAGCATTAACCGAAGACCAACGCCGATTAATGCAACGTCAATATATTTTTGATGGCTTTACGGCAACAGGAAGGTTTGCAGAAATGTTTGACGTTCACCCTAGAACAATAAGGAATTGCCTACATGTTATGGATTTACATCACAGGCGGCCTGCGAAAAAAATTGCATTGACCGAGGCTCATAAAGCAGCCCGACGTCACTTCGCCCGTCAGTACTTAAATTTTGACTGGACGTCTACAGCATTCATTGACGAAAAGACATTTTCCAGTTGTCAAACTGGAAGATTACATTTGTGGCGGCTTAATCGAACCCGGTACACAGAAGACCACGTCGTGGGTAATCATACTTCTGGGCGAATTACTGCCAACATCTCGGGTTGGATTTGCGCGGCGGGTGTGGGAGAACTCGTCAATTTGCCACCTAGAGCAACCGCTCAGGACTATGTAGACCTTTTAGACCAAAGTGTGCTTCCAACATTACGAATTTATTATCCGCAACAGGAAATACCGCGAATTGACTTTGTGCAAGACAACGCCACCATTCACACTGCGAGAATAGTGCGTGACTGGTTCCGTCACAACCAAGCACTAATAAAACCTATTCCCTGGCCTGCTAAAAGTGCTGATTTGAACCCTATAGAGAATCTTTGGGCCATAATGGTCCAAAGATGGGATAATCAGAATGAAAGAACACGCGAAGCACTTGTCCGAAACTGTCATAGAGTGTGGGAAGATTTTCGAGCCACTAATATATGTGAACAATTGATTGCATCGATGCCAGAACGCCTTCTGGATGTCATTCGCAACTTTGGTGGATACACGCGTTTTTAATTGTATTTTTTTTGTGAATATTTTTTCTATTCGTTGCGTTGAAAAGTTAATTTTTAAACACCCTGCTCAAGTGATTAAGATTAAAAATTGTGTTTTTGTTTTGTTGTTTTTGTTATGAACGATATCAATAAAGAACGTCCATTATTATTTTATTGAATTATCACTTTAATTGATTCTGTTAGTTTTTTGAAAGAAACATTTTGCTTTCAGCCTATGTATCGGCACCAGTGTCTGGATTCGTCGACAATCAACAATTCAAACGTTGATTCCGAATGTTCCTTATCTGCGTTCCTTTCATTCGAATATTGCAAGAGTGAAAGCGAAATATATGTCATATTTTGTTAGATTTTCGAATACTGTCATCCATTTTTAGCAGTGCCTTGACGTTTTACAGTTCACCATGTCAACGTAATTTAATTAATCATATCAGTTGCCTAGTAACACAAACAAATGCGTCTGATATGTCAAGTAACGTTGTGCTTAGATAGCTCTTATGATGAGTGTTTGCTATACAATATTGAACCTTAGGTGGGTAGGAATTTAAATTCCTTGACTGTACATCTAAGTTCATGAAATATATGTATGTCCCCATAGGTACAATAATAACTGAGCAACCGTATGCATATGCATTAACGTTAAAGATGTATTAAGCTTACTGCATAATACATCAAACAAAGTCTGCTAGCGAAAAATATAAAAACAAATTAAAAGGATAAAAGGGAAAGAGATACATTTAAGTGACAAAGGCGGAAAGTTACGTAATCAGTCAATCAACTATTTCTTGTTCTTATTCTGTCCCGTTATCCAGCAGACAATATGGCAGAGTTTCCTTGGTTTTTTTACAATATAGACCTTTTCCGTTCTTCAACATGCTCACAAGATGGCCCATACAAAAAGGGGTTGAACGTGACAAGAGAACCCCAAATTTGGTGAATTTAAACCCATACAACGTGGCAACCATGACAAGTAGTGACAGAAAAAAGTGGCACACACCGGTATAGATAAGTTACCATTTTCCAAGTGTAGATGTTGTTTGTTTGTATGTTTGTAGTGACCCGGCCGGAGTGGTCCGCTTTCCGCACGGAGGCCTACGGCTACACGCGGCTCGAGGCCCACAACCACACGCATCTGCACTTCGAGCAGGTGAGCCCATCGTCACATGTTACTTACTACTAATAAACCCAAGGTGATATGTTTCGAACTCTTCGGGTCGCGGGTGCTTCGAGCCTTCGAGCGACGTTGCAGCGAAAACAATCTCCCTGAAGCTCCCGAAGAGTTCGAAACATGTCGCCTGTCGTGACATTTGAGTGAGTTTGACCGTGGACTTATTATCTATCATCATCATCATAATCAGCCGAAAGACGTGCACTGCTGGACATAGGCCTCCCCCAAAGAGTGCCACAATGAACGGTCCTGCGCCACCCGCATCCAGCGGACTCCCGCGACCTTTACCAGGTCATCAGTCCATATGTTATTAAAAAAATTGGTTATAAAGTAATTATATGCACTATCGAAGACTTGCGCAAGCTGTACCTTGGTTGGGGGTCATTTGGGACAAAATCGTCAACTCGAAATTACCAATTTGATAATATATTGAACTGAATGCCACCAAAAGGGTTTATAGTGTAAAAGTAATTGGGTCCGCCCGATGGTAAGCGGGTACCGTAGCCTATGGTAGCCTGCAACTCCAAGGTACTCGCTTGCACGTTGCTGACTGTACCTAATTGACACCTATATACGTTGTTGAGAGAAGTAAGAAGAAACAGAGCTATACCCAAGAAGATCGACATACGAAGTTCGGTTATCTCGATCTCCGTCGCACTTAGGGTAAGGCCGCGGAGCGTTCTAACCGCCACACTTTTATGTAACGATTGATTAAAAACGAGCGAATAAAACCTCACGGTGGCATTAGGTTTTAATATACCGGGTGTTTTTTTTTACAGTCTCAGAGACGAAGCCCGGTTAATGTATACATAACAAAGAATTTGAAAAAAGGGTTTTTTTTTGTATTACTTAATATCGATTATTTTTGTATTAATATTGATTTTAAACATCCAGCCGAGTGATCGCAGTGACCGCTAGCCGCCATCTTTTGTAGGTAGGTACAGTCGCCATCAGATAAATTGGAGCGGCCAAAGTGCTCACAAATATCTGAACACGTCTCTATTGTTGAGGCATTAGAGACGTGTTCAGATATTTGTGAGCACCTTGGCCGCTCCGATATATCTGATGGCGACTGTACGAACTCTAACCGGGTGAATCAACTTCGCACCGCGCGCCATACAGGATTTTTCAAACTTACCTACTAAAAGCTTAACTAATACATTTTTTTTTCACGAATGTTTAGTACGTTTTGGATACTTTTAAGTGGGCTTCGGCTCGAGACGGTTAAAAAAACACGTTGTATATCGCGACTAGGAAAGCAAGCTTATTTGTTTTTATTCAAACTTGGTGATTTTGTAACGGTACTCCACAAATCGTTACATAAAAGTGCGGCGGTTGAAACGCTCCGCGGCCTTACTCTACCCGAGTGACAGAGAACGATCATTATCGTGGTAACGCTTCAGTTTCCTTACTCAAGTGGCTCGTTTTCAGGTGGACGTGGAACAGCGAGGCAAGGTGGTGGACGACTGGTGGCTCATCAAGGAACACCACGGCGCGTACCACTATGACTGAACTATGGATAACGTTGCACTGCACCACAGTCAATAGGGGTGCAGACTCAAAAATGTATATTACTTCAAAAAAAAGAAGGCAAATAATACGCCT
Source organism: Epinotia ramella (assembly GCA_947578815.1). Taxonomy (NCBI): domain Eukaryota; kingdom Metazoa; phylum Arthropoda; class Insecta; order Lepidoptera; family Tortricidae; genus Epinotia; species Epinotia ramella. The sequence goes on from OX388214.1 coordinate 24,719,436, forward strand.
AAATGACGAAAATCCCGTACAAATATCTCAAAAAAGTACGATTGACAACAGTTTTAATGTTGCTTGTCGCTCGCAGATCGTGACGTCACGATCCTCGAGCGTTATAGTAATGTCAATCGTGTCATATGAAGGTACAGTCAGCGTCACATACCTTTGTACTCTTCAGGGTGGTCAAAAATATCTGAACATGCACTCTATGGCTTTAACAATAAAGTCGTGTTCAGATGTTTGTGAACACCTTGACCGCTCAGATGTATGTGTGTAAAAAGGACAGAACATCCCTCTTAAGACTTTGGACACATATAATGTTTGTTGTTATTTGTGAATATTTAACCTGTTGCTTTTTTCTCCATTTGACTACATTCTTAATCATTTTCAAGAAAATCATTATTGATTATTTTATTTAGTGTCTACACCCCTATTAGGTAAAGCTGTCCACAACTAGAGCCTTTCGAGACCTTATTACACCTGCGGTCCGTTGACAACCAGTTCTACGCGGCACACGTGTTTAATTAGTTTAAACGATTTATAAGGTACATAATATATATAAACAGCAGCAGCAAACTGTTATGCAGTTTGGCAGATAAGGTTAATTTTATATTATGTAACATGTTATTGTAATAAATAAATAAAATAAAATAAAATACGGGTACTAATAAAATCCATAATTTCATTTGCCATAAAATCATGAATTCCCCAAATTAGTTTTTCTCAGAAACTGACAACTTTTCAAGGTTTTTATGAAACAAACCTAACCATGTCTATCCCCCTATCCCATGCCCTATGTCATAATGTATGATGTTTGTAAAGTGTAGGTACATAAATAAACTAACCTATAGGGTCATATACAAATTGTCGTGAATATGTTGCGGTTTCAGGGAAAATCACTTTTATGGCAAATTATGATTATGGCAAACACTAGCGTTATGGCAAATAAAATTATAGATATCGAAAGTATTGGGATTATTGCACCGCCTTGTCCTTAACACATTCACTGCCAAGAATCTCATAGCGCTACGCTCGTGGCCTATAACATGGGAAAACCCGTTTGTAGAGGAAAGCGCCTACAAGCAGGCACCCACCTAGCGGGTTCCTGGCACTGGAAGTGTTAAGTTTATTGTAGCGTGTCTGTGGGAGTCACGCCGGACATTTGTACGGTTTCTGGGTGGTTGATACCAGATAAGCGATTTAAGTTAACTTATAGGATTCCAGTATATTTTAAAAATAGGCAATACTTAAACTTTCTTATGGTAACTTCTTATGTTTTTTTTATCTTTTTTTTACACTTCATTACTATTTATCCATAATGCATTTTGTCATGACTTCTTGAAATCGTAAACAAATCAAACTTGTTTACAATATTCCGGTGATGTGTACCTATATAGAATCTAATTCAAATTTAACTCCTATAGAACTTTCTAACTCATTAAAAGAAGGTAATTTTTGTGTAACGTGCCAATCTAATCATGTGATTGTATTTTGTAATACATTTTTGGAATATTATTATTTGTTTTTCACTTTCCTCTAGCACCCTGCCTTCCTGCCGGCCCACATCACAAATTTGGTGTCTAATTTGAATCATGAATCAAGATACTTAGAAAATAGAGTTAGTTTAGAACAAAATTAATTTTGCTCTAAAAGTGAATGAAACATGTTATACGATGTCTAAATTCCTTTCAAATCCAGTGTACATTGGGGAAACAGATAAAATGTTAAATCTAAATTAATCTACTTTAGATAAACATTACGCTCCTTTAGAGAGTAAAAAAATCCCATTTGAGAACCACACGGCGAGTCTTCAATATAATCGAGTAATTCCCGCCTGTCGACGCAGCACGTCTAGCATGGGACGGCCCGACACTCGATTTTTATCGCACTATACCCCTTGTTCTAAGTGTTCTAATAAGAGAGAGACGGATAGTGCGAGAAAAATCGAGAGAGCTCGCGCGCCGTCGCGTGCTAGCCGTGCTGGATTGAGATTATTGAGAATAACCCCTGGAATTATCTTAAGGGATTCATTGACGCTCAAAGTTGGAAGGATTGCGACCTGCCTTTCCTTAAACATTGCAATTTTGCGCATCACAACAGTGGCTCACAAATATCCATATTAATATTATAAATGCGAAAGTGTGTTTGTCTGTTACCTCTTCACGCTTAAGCCGCTGAACCAATTTTAATGAAATTTGGCATATTGATAGTTTGACTGCCGGGGCCTTCACTGGGACTCAAACTATCTATACACTTTGTCCTTACATAGGATAGTTTTTACCCCGGAAATCACCCCCTGACGGAGTGAAAGTTTGTATGGAAGTACGATATAAACGGGTTCTAGGCAGGCAGAAGCTCGTTGAAAATAATTTAGACGTGCTCAACGTAGATTGGGTTAAGTTACAAAAGACGTGTTTCTAGGGCTCCTGTGCACATCGTGACTGGCTCCGCGGGCTGCCAGGAAGGACGCGACAGGTTCTATAGTGAGTTTCTCCGATGTCAGGGGGCAGAGCGGCTACCGCGATACCCCGACTTCGTTCGTTCGTATATAAATAGTTAGCTCGTTGGCTCGCCGGCTCTCGTAGTGATCCATTGGCGAGCTAAACAGTCGCCTCTCAGTCAGCCATGTCAAGCATGCCCCAAGAGCCAACGAGCCAATCCGCCAGTATGCCCCAAGTGCCAACGAGCCAATCCGCCAGTATGCCCCAAGTGCCAACGAGCCAATCCGCCAGTATGCCCCAAGTGCCAACGAGCCAATCCGACAGTATGCCCCAAGTGCCAACGAGCCAATCCGCCAGTATGCCACAAGTGCCAACGAGCCAATCGGACAGTATGCCCCAAGAGCCAATCCGCCAGTATACCCAAGAGCCAACGAACCAATCCGCCAGTTTTCAAGACGGACTTTTAGGTGCTGGCATTGGTGGTTTGGACCTCGGCTCCAAAAAATTTAAAAAACCTTCATGGGTAATTGTGTAAGGTTTTATAACAAACTTCCAGGAAACTGAGTTACCTATTAATACATTCAAGAACTATGTGAAGTGTAAACTTATTTCGAAAGCTTATTATAGCACACAAGAGTACATGAATGATAAAACTCCATGGAACTAATTGTGACTGAATTTTTAATTTATTTATAACGTTTGGAAATGTATCACATTGTGTTTTTAATTTATTATTCTCGTTATATTTTTTTTGACATTAGATTGTTTTTCTAGAAACATTGTAGACTAGTATTTTTTATACTATTTTTACTTCATATATTTTTTTTTTTCGTTTAATAAATTGCTCTAAGAAATTAGCTTCGAACTGACGATTTGAAAGTGCTTGTTACTAGGCCTACTTGAATAAAGATTATTTTGAGTGTGATATCTTTGACTCGCGGGCTCGGTGGCGTTGCTCGCAAATGGACCCCCTTATCGCTATCTCTACGCGACAAAGAAGGAGATACACGAACGAAGGACGTTTGCGTTTCGCGGTAACCGCTCAGCAGTAACAGGTAAAGGCTTACAGGCTCGCACCACAGAGAAAGAAAGCATAAGTGTTAAGTCTCACCCACATGAGTGACAAAATGTAAGCGTAACGAGATACAACACAATGTCGTACCTCCCTAAATCAACTGAAAGTGACAACTAAAGTATCATCATCATCATAAACTTAAGAGGTGTCCTGTTGTCGGTGGAGTATTTTCCATTTCTCTCTGTCGTACGCCAGCCCTTTGATTTGCTGATACGACACGACAGCTTTTTACTTTATTTGGTCTATATAACTGCGTCATGGTCTTCCCCTGCCTCTCTTTCCTTCCATGATGGTTTTAAAGAAATTGTCGTGCCGTTTCAAATGACCAACCCCTAACTAAAGTATACATGGTGAAAAAATCTATGGGCCCTTGGTGCTCTTTCCCCCCTAACTAAAGTATACATGACATTCCGACATAGTAGGAAATGAAAAAAGCAGATGAACTTGCAAGGAAGGGCGCAGACACAACCCTGGTCGGCCCAGAACCGTTCTGTGGTATCACAAAACGGAAAGCATATTCTCTGCTAAACAACACAGTAAAATCAGAGGCAATAAAGTTGTGGAAGTTCGCCAAAGGACAAAAACATGCTAAAGCCTTGATCAAAGGGTACAACAATAAACTGTCTAAAGAGCTATTACAACTCAGAAGACACAAAACCTGCGCAGTGACAAGAATTCTCACAGGACATTGCAAATTAAACAAGCACCTGTTTCAAATGGGTATGACACAGGACACAACTTGCAGGGTCTGCCAGGAGACAGAGGAAACAGCAATGCACATCCTCTGCTCCTGCGGACCACTCATGCACAAAAGAAGTATCCACCTAGGGCGGCACATCGTGCACCCAGAAGAGGTACAACATATCACCGCCCAAAGAATCTGGAATTTCTTAGAGGCAACGGGTCTTAACGGTGAAATCTAAAACAAAGGGCTGCCACAATAGATCACTTGCTGGTCGAAGCGGCATATAAAGGCCCACAATAGCACACAAAAGTATACATGGTGAAAACATCTATGGGCCCTCGTGGCCTATTTGCAGAATAAATATTTGTTTTTTGATAGTGAATGCGTGTTTGTTTGTTTGTCGTGTTGCAGATAACCCGTACAAGTGGTCCGCGTTCCGGTCCCAAGACTACGGCTACACGCGCTTCACGGCGCACAACCACACACACCTGTACATGGAGCAGGTATGCGCTACAGACATCTAATACGTTGTTTGGGGGAACAGGACGTCTATAGACGTCGAGCGTGGGGCTTGACATACACACATGCTTAAAATTGATTGTCTAGTTTAGATTTGTTTATTTTTGGGGCTCTCACTGAAAACCAGCGTCACGGCCCCCGTGGCAACATGCTGAGTGAGGCTCCCGTTTAGCACATTATTTATGATGCGTAACCTTTTTATTGTATTTTCTTTTTTTCTGTGTTTTATGTGCTAAATAAATAAATTATTATTCATAACATAATCATTGCCTACATTTCCGAAGCGCCACGCGCGTCGGCGATAACGATAACAAGCGTGTACGATATGTACCTGGCAAAAACTATCTAAAGTGGCCGTCAATAGAACTTGCTAACTATGTAAACAAACAATATATGTATTGAAATTGACATTTAAAATGTCAATTTCAATACATTGTTTGTTTACATAGTTAGCAAGTTCTATTGACGGCCACTTTACGGCGTAGACAGAGGATTTAATAGATGGCGTCCTAACGAATGCACAAGGGACGATGGTAAATTAACCTTGCTAAATTGAGAACTAATACATTCTTGACGTCTAATGACGTTTATAATATGGTCGTGTTGTATCGGTGACGTCAGTTCCAGTACAATATTTTGACAGGTGGTGACAAACAAAAAAGCCTATACCCGCTGAGGGACAGGAGATATGACATTGTATCTCGTTCCTACTTATGTCTATGCTTACAGCCTTCGCTGTCTGTGTGTGTGTGTGTGTGCCTCTGTAATCTACGAGCAGCACGTCTATCATGGCACGGCCGCGACATACTCTCGATTTTTCTCGCACTATACCTCTTGTTCTAAGTGTTCTAATAAGAGAGAGACGGATAGTGCGAGAAAAATCGAGAGCTCGCGCGCCGTCGCGTGCTAGCCGTGCAGAGAGGAGAGCGGCGCGGCACACAAACATATGATGCATAGGCGTTTATGTGTGGTACAGGCGTTAGTTTTTGTACTTGCCAGTATTAGTCGACACACGTCAAATTGCCAGTATTGGGCGAGCGCCACAGTGTTGCCAGTGAAACAGCATTAAGTGACCCATTTTTTTTCAGGTATCTGTGGACCTGAAAGGCAAGGTGATAGATTCCTTCTGGTTGGTGAAGACGAAGCTCGCCTTCAACATGCCCTAAATACGGAACACTTTAAAACAGTGTGTGACTTTCATAAGAACATATATTTAAGGGCTGAAGGTATAAGTCACAATGTAATGACCTAACTGAATTGGTATCTAGTTAAAAAAAACAGTTTCTTTTTATACAAATTAATTCGGCACGCAATGTAGCGGTAACAAAGCTAACAACTGACAGTAACATTTAAAACTAGCTCTGCCTCTGTGAAACGTCAAATAAATGTAAGCAGTACATTGCTGCTCGAGAAAATTAAAAAAAATAACTCTCCATTAGAAAAGGTAATTATTTTGTTGCCGATAAAACGGTTCACAGCACATAAAGCTACAGATACTTAAACATTATGTTCTAATGGATATCACACGCTGTATATCGTATCTATACATGGAGAAATAAACTTAAACTATTCTATTCTATAGATTTTGAATAAGTAGGACAATGTAAACCATTTAGATTACATTTAATTTAACTTAGCCTGCTGTGATAAAGGTATGCATTATGCGTTTATATTTAAAGCTTTAGCGTAATTTGAAAACCAAGGACGTACCTAAGTGTATGAAGTTTAGTAAACCTTGGTTCCCACTTTATTTTCCGCCCCAACGGCCATCGGTTCTACGTGCAATGTGCCCCGCCCACTGCCACTTAAGGCGCCATAGGTTCATGGTCTTCTCTCCCTCTCACTGAGCATAAGCGTGAGCGAGATGGAAGTGCGTGCTCGGAAGCGCGGATATCATGTTTTTTAATTTTAGTTTTTTGGCTGTTTAAATACATCAAAAAGTAATCACTGAGTTCTCTCAAACATGATATTGCCGATTTTTAGAAGCAATTTAAATATTTTTAGCTTTTGTGCAGAATTTGTTACGAATATTTTAATTGTATTTTAAACCTATGTTCGTGATTTTTTTCTATAGAGCGAAAATTGCTTAATCATGTTTCGAATCACTGATCTCGCTGCAGACAAGCCTCAAAATTACTATTCGTATTTTTTTGAAACTATATTATTATAAACAGACGCATTATATTGTTTCAAAAACTCTGTTCGCCTATCTTCGCTGAACCTACGGCGCCTTAAGGACTTAAGGTGGACTGATGACCTGGTAAAGGTCGCGGGAGCGGGTGGCGCAGGACCGGTCATTGTGGCACTCTTTGGGGGAGGGCTATGTCCAGCAGTAGACGTCTTTCGGCTGATATGATGATGATGATGAACGTCGCAAGTTCAAGGTTTTTTTGAGCATTACTAGATATTTGTGGTCCCTAACCTAACCTAACTACTTTAGCCTTTTTGACCTAACGTTTCATTACCTAATGTTTTTTTTCTCTAATAGTAAACTTTATAGGATTATTGCAAAACAAAACTAATGACTGATTTGAATAATTTGAATTTGACTGATCATATTCAAATACAACCCGAAGAGTTCACTGTTTCGAAGAAAGATGCATTAGGTCTAGTGAAACTTTAGGGCAAAAGTCAGTAGGTGTGACATGACAACATTTTTTCGTGTTTTATGTGTATGAAGATACGAACCTCATTGAACCTCATCACTGTATTATTTCTAGTACAAACTAATAAAATAAAACCTTTAATATAAAAAAAGATTTTATTTATTATCCTGGTTCATTCATTTTCGTTAGGTATTCAAAACATTTTTAAGTAAACTTGTTTACTTAACACATTCGGGCGAATAGGACGTCTATAGACGTCAAATGCGACAACACAGCAGGTCCGAAAGTATTAACACATTCACTGCCAAGAATCGCTACGCGCTACGTATAAACGTTCTTCTTTCTTTCTACGCTCGTAGCCGAGCCCGTGGTTTTCCCGCTCAGTAGCGGAAAGCGATTATGGCGTAGGCGCCCGCTAGGGGGGTCCTGGCAGTGAAACGAATCATCACATCAAAATCATCTCAATATTATTTTCATAATAATTGGGATATTTTTGTTTAAAAACGATTAGTAGTCATTTTTAAAAACCCTGTAGTGAAAGTATAATATGTAATACATTTACTAAAGAGTACATTTCATAGCAACACTCGGTTCCCCTAAAACAATTTGACCTAACGTAGCATTTGGCTTAAGACTAATACAAGCGTAATTTGATTTTCATTTTAAACCAACATGCTCTGGAATAACATCAAGGTTTATATACATAAAAAGTTTCATGTTATTCCAGTATCATCATCCTCCTAGCGTTATTCCCGGTTGTGCCCCTAAACGAGCCCGGGATCCGCTTGACACCTAACCCCAACATTTGGCATAGCACTAGTTTTACGAAAGCTACTGCCACTGACCTTCTAGGTAAAACTAGACCTTATTGGGATTAGACCGGTTTCCTCGATGTTTCCCTTCACCGAAAAGCTCCTGGTCCTGTTAAATATCAATTGATATTTCGTACATGAGTTTTTACAAAAGCCCAATGGTACGAGCTTGGGTTCGATGTTTCCCTTCACCGAAAAGCTAACGGTAAATATTCCGTACATAAGTTCCGAAAAACTCATTGGGACGAGCCGGGATTCGAACCCACGACCGCCGCATGCCTGAACCGCAAGGCTACCTTAGCTTCTTTATTTTTATTACAGTATGCTATTTTAAAATGACAATCAAACAACGTACGTTATTTATACTAAACGGGAATTAATCGCGTATAATTAACTTATTTTATTTACCTCACTGAGGTCTCCCGACGTTTCGGATGTGTTGCAACATCCATGGTCACGGGACAACTGGCTTGAGCGGGTATCAACATCTTCTTACTGCGCGGGTTTTCCGAACTACCCGCATTTGGTCTTTATTAACCACTTGTACACTAGGGTTGTCACCCGGCCGACATACAACACTAATAATATCCGGTGATATAACGGACGATGTTTTTTGACGCTGGCATTTACTTATGATAGGATTCCACGAAGATGAAATCTTAAAACCGTCGTCCCGGTGACCAAATGCGGGTAGTTCGGAAAACCCGCGCAGCAAGATGTTGATACCCGCTCAAGCCAGTTGTCCCGTGACCATGGATGTTGCAACACATCCGAAACGTCGGGAGACCTCAGTGAGGTAAATAAAATAAGTTAATTATACGCGATTAATTCCCGTTTAGTATAAATAATGTGTGAGAATCGTGAAAGTTTAAACTACGTACGCATTGACAGTTGACTTGAGTGTTTTTAACCCTTACATGCGTCAGGCCGTCACGGGCGCCTTTCGCTACATAGCTACGGGCTACGGCGTCGCGCTAAAAGCGTAGCGTGGCGGTGAATGGGTTAATGTTACAACCCTTCTTTTCAATAACTCATACTTTTAAACCATTCAAATAATAAAATAATAAAATGTATTAAGGGGCTCCCATACGCCATGACCTTCGACCTGAATCCCTTAGTTTTCTAATGTTTTTTGTAGCTTATTATATTAACAATAATAACGATATAATTGGCATCAAAGTTGAACAATCTTAGGCCAAAAAACTGGTTTTCTGGCATTTGTGTTAATTAGTTTTGTGTTAATTAGTTTAAAATGAAAACCCTAGACACGTTTTTAGAGACGTCACAGACGAACCCAAATATGTAGATTTCGTATGTTAGATCTTAAGTTAATTAATTATCATTAAATAAGTGTTTTTTTAGACAATGTTTAAAAAAAAAACATACAAAATTAACAATGAATTTATTTCAAAATCCGGTAGACAAAATTGGAGATAAAAGATTGAGGAACCGATAGCTGTTTGACTTATAACTCTATCTGTAGTGCAAAAGTATTCAGAACGATTCAAAACTAGTCAAAAATCAATAAAAACCTCGGGTAGCCCCTTAAATCAAAACAATCAGCACGGCCATCATAGACCCGCAGGCTGTTATCGCGGCGACATAGACTATCCATCTCTATCTAAGAGTTCTAAATAGAAAGAGACGGGGCAGTCTATCTCATCCTGGCGAAACATTGTATAGACAGTCAATTGTATACAGTAGTCGCACCTCACATGCATAGTTGTAAGGAGGGATATGGTACAGCTAAAAAAACTACATTATATTTTGCAGACAGGGCAAACCTTATTTAAATATCACATTGATAGTACATAATTGTAGTATAAGTCTACAACGTCAAATCAATGTTGACAGTACATTTTGTAGTAAAAGGCTACAACCTAATATTTTTCTCACAACTATTCAGTAATTCAATTAAAATTAAAGTCTTACAAGCCAAATAATTTATCACAGCTTGTCATTATTCGTCAAAATCAGAACATTGACGGAATCATCTCGATGTCAGTCAGTCTGTCATGGCATGTTTTGATATAGCAAACACACAACACATATTCGAGCACGCTATTAGCTGTCTCGGACAAGAATCGAGCAGATCAGCGTTTATTACGGATCCTTTTCTGTAATATACGAAGCTCAAAAAAGTAGCAAAAAGTCAAAAACAAAAAATAAACTTAGTATGGAGAAATGCAAACCTTAAAAAGTTAAAAAATTGAGTAGCAACCCCTAAATCTTATCCAAAAATAAAAATAAAAGCATATGTTATTTTTTCACGTATTAAAACAATACATATAAGAGGGTGCCTCATTGAAATTTCAAACTTTCGGTTTTTAAGGACCACCCTACCACGGAGCAATGTTGACAATTTTGTATTTAAAAGAATATAAAACTTTAACAATACTCACTATTCAAGTAAAGTATTTATTAAACATGGCCTTTTCTGTTCGAAGCGCTAGTGGCACGTGGCTAAACAAATGGCATTGTTGTACCGATGGGTCTTACGGTGAGATCCGGTCTAGAAACGGGATTCGGGCTATAATAGTTCATGGGTTCGTCTGGTCCGTGATAGATTGCTGTCAGTATGCTTGTCAGACGTCCCGTCTCCGAAAGAATCTGTTGTTTTGTAAGGATCTTAGAGTATAGATTCCTACATATGAGCAATACGGTTGCTACCATAAGGGACGGAGACTCCTACGCAGCTAAATTAAGAACTGGGGCCGTAGACAAAGTTACAATCGACAAGCGCTAACGCCAATAGAAACTAATAAAATGTATGGAAATGACAGATGTTAACGAAAAGTGTTTCGTCGGCATCTGTAGTTTCTATTGGCGTTAGCGCTTGTCGATTGTAACCTTGTCTAGGCCCCCTGGTCTTAAATGGCGGACGTTTTACAATAAACAACCCACTTAATTTGGCCGGACAATGGTTTATTTGCCGCAACCTCATACATACTAACGCAGTTGCGGCAAATTAAAAGTGGAAGTATGACAAGGACAACGCATGATATATCCCTTTCTGTCAGACTTATTGAGATTTGCCTACTACAATCTCGCCGGGTCGCGGTATTATTACCATAGCTTGTCCTGAGTAGTCATAGGTTCGTGGTGGATTGTTATGACGTCGTATGTCTGTCGTTTTCACTATGGGTTGGTAGATCGTAAAACTAGTGCCCACGCTAATCTTGGGATGAGGTGCCAAAGCGGACCCCGGGCCCCGCGGGCACCATCGGAGGAAACGCTAAATAGAATAAAGGATCTATGATTCCGTTGGAGGCGGGACGACAAGCATATTTGAGCTATTTTTCACAGACGGGACTGCACAATCCTAGTCACAGACGTGAGAGTACTTTAGAAATAGAATGCAGTGCACTAACTGGCTTAAACAATCTCACTTGAGAGAGCATTATTTCGACAGATCGCGAGCACTTGCCGCGCGTGGCAGCCTTGGCGTGGCTCGGCCGAGGCACACGTACCGACTACAGACTACCGTACAAACAGAATTCGATTTTGTATAACGTGGCCAGTTATTGAAGGGTGGCCAGTAATTAACACCTTATACTAAAAATATAATCGGTGAATAGAGTAAATTTTTAGTATGAAGTGGCGATTTACCCTACAAGCGTTGTTTCAACGCTCCTTAAATTGAGCGCTTAGAAACTCAACTATATAATATAATATGACTATAAAATAGCACGTATACCTGCTTAGCTATCGCTTTTTATCGTTTATGGAGCAGTTATCGCTTTCCCCTTTTCTTACTATTAATTTGCGCGTACAAAGCGTGCACGTTGTTTTTCAGATTCTTCTTAAGATTCTTAAAGCTCTGATTGGCTTGGTGAGGTTTCTGTATCTTATTCTGTAAGTTAGCCTTCTTGGACACAATGCTCGGAGCCCCTTGGACCTGCGACATCAGGAGAGCCTTCAGGAACTCATCACTTGACTTACTCTCATACAGAGTGGCGGCTAACTTAAAGTAGGAACACAGTTTCTGGGTCAGCTTAAAGAACACTCCAACGGTGCAGTTCCGGCTGTGGTCAAATGGGTCCTGCACACACATCGGAGTTTCCAACTTCAACGGGGCATGCTTCCGACTCAAATTCTCTTTGTATAGCTGGAACTCTTGGGGAACGTCTGAGACCTTCTGGAAACTCTCCCTCGCTAGCGAATACCCAATGAACGGTGACACTATACTCTGCTCAAAATTGTAACTGCTGTAGTATGTGAAGAAACCACCTAGAACCTGCCGGAGACTCCAATCATTGTTATTCTCATGCTGATATTCTTCAAATGCTGTATTCCAATTGTCAACGAATTCGTGCGGCACATTCTTCTGTATATCATACACTGATGGTAAAATATCAATGTGCTGCAGATAGAAGATCACTAGGAGGGTTAAAGCGTAGTTCGGCATCAAATTCGTTCCAGTTAAGTTGTGAACTTTAGACCAGTATTTGACTAGTATAGCCAGGTCTAACGCTCTGCTGTCTAAATGGAGCAGATAGCATATAAGCTTGCTATTCCTAACTCCTGAAGGGCTTTTAAAGCTCAGATCACAGTTAGTGCAAGTCGGGACATGGAAGAACTTAACGATGGGGACTTTAGCTGATGTTATAGCAAAGAGCTCTGCGAAGACATTGGAGCGCTTCCGGAGGGCGTTCCGGGCTGTGATGACGAAGTTGTCCCCGGACATCCGGTACCAGACGGGGATGTGCACGAAGCAGTCCACGTCGCTGGTCTTGATGCCCATACCCGTGACGATGGAGCCGAATGGTATCACTTCACAACCTGAAGCAAAAATGGGATAACAATAAGGGGGGGTTGCACCAAACCGTCTGTAATCGTAAGTGCTCGTTAAAATCTGATATTGTGGAAAGTTTGAGAATAGGCATGATGCCTCATGTTCAGTAAACCATCAAATTATCGTAATAAAGTATAAATTATAAAATATAATTAAAAATCATAAAAAGATATAAACCTTGAAAGTTTAGAAAAATTATGCATATTTTTTTATTGTCCAAAAGTAAATTTAAAGCTGCCAATAGAATCCTTACGCTTTTTTAGAAACAAAATTGTATGACAACTATGTACTTTAACGCAGTATTTCGCGACCGAAACAACAATTTACCGGATTATCCTTACAACGATACAACTACTTTGTACAACTGTGACGTCATACTTGTGTGTCTATCAGTATGAAGCGTTTTGCGCTGCCGCCAGCCAGCGACGTCAATCTTTGTCTTAAATTTTTGGGTATTTATGTTCTTTAATTGTAGTTGCTCCCATACAAACATTTGTTCCTCTCCAAAAACTGGTTCGAATGACATCATAAAAAAACACATACACTGCCAAGAATCGCTACGCGGTACTCTAGTACGCAATCCCGTGGTTGTCTCCGTATTTAGCGGAAAGCGCCTACGGCCTAGGCGCCTGCTAGCAGGGCTCCTGGTAGTGAAAGTGTTAACACGAAGAAGCTACGCTCGATATTCTGCAGGCATACCTGGAGTTTATTTGTATCTCTGTGTATTGACATTAATGGAATGCCAGGTACGACTTCCTATCTACCTGAGTTTCTTGGTGTGGTATATTATTATTAGCCAAGCATTCTATGAAATAAAGCAATTAAAGATTATGAAGATAGATAAGCAAATTCTCTCATTACCCTATCGCCAATATCTACCTGGGACCCATAATAAATTACAAGCCTTTATGAAATAAGAAATAATACATCTGCAATTGGAACCTCAAAATGATCATACTCGTAAAGTTCTTGGAGTAGGCCTTTGTCAGTGGACAAACGGACAAAACAGAAAAATTCAATAACAATAACTAGTTAAATAATGTAAAAGAAAAAGTCGGAATGAAGGCGATATTGTTATTAATATTATAGTTTAGTTTTAATTATTATTTTGAGGGCACTCACTGAAAATCAGCGTCACGGTTTCCGTGACAACAGCCTGAGTGGGAGTCCTATTATTTGATTATAATTATGTATTTTTTTTACTTTTTGTGCTAAATAAATAAATTCTTAGTCTTATTATAATATGTTAAGATGGTATTCCGCTACGAGCTTAACTTGTCAACCCCCGTGGGCTTATATAAGGCTAATTTATTAAGCAATAACATCTTTAAACGAAATTACATATTTAAATTTCCGCTGGCCTATCACTCTCTACCAATCAAGCTATCTCAGCCATAAGTAATATATATGTCTAATTGGTTATTCAGTAGCATGATGACCTTTTACAGTAACCCACCCTTACCTGGCCATTGAGTCCTCAATGTGTCCTCCACATCTCTGAACAGGCAGCGGAACCCCTCCACCTCCTCCCTCGACAGCCGCACATGTCGGTACAGCTCTTCCACCTGCTCGGCGAAGTCTCCCTCAAAGCTCAACTGTGTAGGGTCTAGAATGTTGGCCCCTGGAATCATTTACAATCAATAAAAATATAATGGCAACTAAATAGTTTCGTGTTTGTAAAGTATAAAGTACACAAGTCTTTTTCGGGACAATGTATCCATTTTTATAACAAATTACCTAATGACATTTTGTCTGCCCTTTCCAGCAATTAAAATGGCACAAATATGCATGGCCCAAACCAAGAGTCCAAAAAAGCTTAATCATTCATAATCTTAGTCATTGTATCACGCCTGGGGAGCCAGGTGACACAGTTCCTACAAGAAAGCACACCCAAGGATTTAGTAAATAGTCGCATTTCTATGCTTTTAGTTTTTTTTGCTTTTTAATCTCTGCCTTATGTAACACTTCGGACATGTTTTGTAGAAGAACACATTAAGATTTTTATTTTTCTTGGTATTTGGTAAAATATGATTGATACTCCAGGCAAAATACGGTTTTGAAAAACATTAAAATAGCGTTTTTTTTGTTGATTTCATTTGAAAATGTTATTCTAAGATGATCTAGTCAAGAATCCGACAAACTTTCCACCCGGAAGTAATTATGTAGATTTAAATGAAGCATGCATTATCTTTTTTTGTACGATTTATCTTGAATATTATAGAGCAAATGTAAATGAACCAAAATAAAGACAAAAACATTTATTAATATTTTTACTGACTTTTTAGAAGCCAGTTAACTTATGATTTTTTTGATGTCTGAAATTTTGTCGGATTTTGTCGCTGGGTAACTATTTAATTGATAATATATCCGTTATACATAAAAAGAAAGCTATTATAAATTATTTCCAAAATTGTCATTTTTTCCATACAAGTTGTCAGTTCATTGCCTGGACTATGACTGTTGGTTTGTTTCGGTGTTTCTGTCATTACACTGGTCTTCTTTTTCAGGAGCTCCAGTAGAATTTTGACTAGTAAAAGTGCCATTACGGCCTACTTGCAGAATAAAAATTGTTTGAACTAGTACTTAATTTGTAGTTCAATTAGTGTTTCGCTTGTAATTCAGTTTTTTGTCTCGATCTCTTCCAGATAACCTATGAGCAATTGAGAGGAAAATAGGTAGAATGAGATAGGCAAACTTATACAGTGTACAAAAACACACAGAGAAAATAAAGTATTAATTCTAGATAAATTAACATGTTCGCAACCAAGAACCCGCCTAGCAAGCACTCATAATGTTTGCTGAGATGCCGGCTGAGCCCGTACTTACACGCCTAGCGAATTCTATCAGTTTCTGGTGAATTGTTCCATTTTTAGTCCGGTTGTGAAAGTGTTAAAAACATTGTAATATTAATACGTTTGAAATAGAGCATTATACCGGTTACGCTCCCTAAGTTGTTTTGTGGGAACAACTGCTCAGCTAGAAGGTACTCAAATATGGATTTTTCTAGACTAGAGAAAGGACTAAGTCAACAAGCAGCGCGACGGCAGTTCGTCAAGGGTACGAAGAAGCAACCTTATGCTTTTTTTTAAACACGCATGCATAAATAGTAATACAATTACAAATAGAGGTTACCTGTAGATTCCATGTTTCCCGTTTATGTCAGCAAAGCATTTTACTGTATTTATGTAGATTAAGAACAATAATAACACATTTGTATTAACAAATAAACAATTGTTATTATATGATACGATTACTCCTTGACCAAATAAGTGTTTATGTAATGTCAAATTTAAATATTAAAGTATAAAATTAAAATCATATCATAATGTAACCAAAATGATGTTAAAATACTAATAATAAGACCCTATCCAAATTCCATGAAATGAATCCGCTAACGTTTTGGTTACAATTGGCTGTCAAAAACGAGCGAACTTTGTGACAGTTGGCTATGGTCGGATTGGTCGGTTTGACTGCGGTCCGGATTGTATATTTAGTCTACAATGACCACAAGTCGTCGTCAACGCAGTTTGAAATTTAATGTAGAGCAAAGCAGGAAATAAACTAATTAAATTAGCTGCAAAGGTCTCTTCCTAATAGTGGCACTACACTTGGCGGTATTTGCCCAAATATTCGTGCTGCATCTTTTTTCTTCCTACGGCAAATGAAAGAGAGGCAACGACGCAACGCGAACCGAACACGCATTCCCAAGTGTAGTGCGACCATAATAAAGGGAGTTGAAAAGAGGCTTCCACATAAATTCTAAGTTAGAAGCCTTTGTGAAATCAGCCCTAATAAAAGGATTTAAATTAAATGAGACTTTCGCTTCGATTATAAATTGTATGCCTTTACATACATACATATAATCTAATCACGCCTCTTTCCCAGAGAGGTAGGCAGAGATCACGGATCTCTATTTGCTACGATCCTGACAAACCCCTCGCCCCCTTTCGCTTCACTCACTTTCATAACATTTCTCATACATGCTCGTCGGTTAAGGGTTCTTTTGACCTGGGTCCTTTTGAGACGGGACTTCGAACTAAGTTTTGGATGACAGTGACATTGTCATTTGATTTTGACATGATAACTCAATTGAGTTTAGCTACTTTGCCATACCACATTAAAAAGTCCAATACGGAAGTAAGTCGTACCAACATAATGGCACGAAAGGGATTAGGGATGTAGTACTAACATTATCGATGTCGATAATATTAGTACGCAACGTTATCTATATCGATAAATTATGATGGTCAGGTTTACTGCATGTCGAGCAAATTATTGCACTAGGTATATCGACACTAACAAAGTAATAAAAGGATAATAAATGTTTTGTCAGTTTATTTATTTCACACCAACTTATTAATTATAAAAATTATTTAGGAGTAGGTATATTTATGTTTACAAAATTTCACCAATTTGTCCATACTGTCTCTTTTTCGTTCGCAAACAGCCCAATGTATTTCCATAATTCTTCTTGTTATAAGAAAGCTCCCGCTTGTATTATCCAAGTGCCGTAGATTTTCAAAAGTAAATCAATGTTTACGCTCGATATTTGGTTATGGGTATCTACTTACATATTTCGTTATAACATTATAGTAGGTTAAACAAACTTGTATGTACTTAGGTAGATACCTAAAGTTCTTGGTATCCTTTATGCTGGCTTTAAACTGGTTGATGACGAGAATCTTATACATGTTTATAAATTTGAAAATAATTAAGATCGTGTTGTATTCGTCAAAAGCATTGGTTGTTTGACACACATGTTTTCTCCTGAAATTACAATATCCATGGCAAAGAGTATAATAAGTATATTTATGTAAAGAGTGGCAACACCAAGAAATTACTGGTCCTACAGCCGCCTAGCAGCGAGTGGATTGAACTACCAAAGAGTATAATAAGTATATTTATGTAAAGAGTGGCAACACCAAGAAATTACTGGTCCCACAGCCGCCTATAAATATATAATACAATCTTTGTGCGATAATCTAATGACCTGCGGTATTGCGTGTAGAAGGTAATAATCACTTGTGATTAAGAAATAATGTACTCCATTTGTAATCATTTTATAGTAATTGTCATCTTTAATATAGTATAATAAAATCGGCGTACCCTAATGACTGTGTCATTGTGTTATTATATGTAAAATAATTAGTGTGATAGTCTAATGACTAGGCTTATACTATATAATGGCTATAATGGCGACTCCCTGGATTCTTGAACCACGGCGAGCATCCAAAAGTCCTAAGCCTACTAATGACCTACGGTAACTTAAACTAATAAAAACATATAAATAAATTACATTAATAAGCAAAGAAAATATAATCAATCTTATCGACATTTAATGCAATCCAGTAACGACATGCCGCCATCCCTACGGCCGCTGCGTTTATTAGCTCAGTCGTCCGTTTGGCTTGGCTTGAGGACACTATCACTACTATAGCAGCGAGTGGATTGAACTACTCTGACGCACGCATGCGTGCAGCGTGCACGCTTCACATACACACTAACGCACATATACATATTCACGCACCACGCACACACGTATACAAAAGTTGTACTCTCTGTTTTGACTTTCATCAATCATCAAAGTTAGGAAGAAATCGTTTCTAAAACATGATATAAATCACATTTTAGTTACCTAAGTATGCTTCCCTTCATACTTTGCCAGTCACATTGTAGGTTTCAAAATAATCACACAACTATGAAATGGATCTGAAAAGTGAAACATGCAACATTCATAAAAGTTAACGTTAAGTTCAACTTAACAAATAACAAATTATGTAACAAGAACTTAACAAAGCACAACCTTTTTAACAAAAAACACGAGACAAGGACGAGATTTAGCTTCAAAACTTTAGATTAAATCTCCTGGACCAGATAACAGATCCACGTACAGCCGATCTTCACTGCATATTACTCAACCTCAAACTATTTACTGCACATATAATACCTAGATATTATTTTTATAAATAGATAGGTACTGTGGCTAAAACTATTCTTGATTTTATTTAAATATGATTTAAATGTGTTTTATTTATTTATTTATTTATTAGAGAAATGGCAGCCTCTAGGGCCTTTGCCAAAGACAAGTACAAAATAAGAAAACATTTCACAATACACAGTATTATAAGCATGATGTACGGTAGAAGGCCTTCACGATGCACTGGGTGATAACGAGCAGTACAAAGCATAATGGCGGCCGCGACCACGAACCGCTGAATGATGCCCAAGAATTGGTTATTCGCATTTCCAGGAAAATTCTTCATAAACTGTAGCCGGCACGTTAGCCATTCACTGCATAATACGCTATCAAAATTATACTTTAAACAGCAGGATGCAGAAAATGAAAAAAAAAATGTCTGGAGCACGATCCGCCATGTCCCAAGGATCATTCCACCAGCGGCGCTACTACGAACTTCGAAAGTCGAAGTTCGGGTATTTCCATCTCTATCGCACTGTCACTCGAGTACTGTAAGTGCGATAGAGATGGAGATACCCGAACTTCAAATTTCGTGGTTACAGCTCTCGTCCCCGCTGTCTGTCCCTATGTATGCTTAGATCTTTAAAACTACGCAACGGATTTCGATACGTTTTTTTTTAATAGATAGTGATTCAAGAGGAAGGTTTTTGTGTATAATAATATAGTTCCCGTGCGAAGCTAGTAGTAAGACAACACCTCCAAAATTATTTTATATAGTAACTGTCAGATTAATTTCAACACGTAACGGAGATTACGCAAAGTAGGTAAAAAGAAAACCCCTTTTATAGGAAATACAATTTATTATTGATTGAAAATGAATAATAATTCTACATACAAAAAATAGCGTAACAAAAAATTCAAATTCTTCTTACAAAAAATGATTCTGATAAGTTTAGACAAGTTACTTTGTTGCATAATATTAATTCTTAGTTCATAGAAGTCAGCTACGATAATTCAATATTACTACGAGGAATAGACAAGATTAAAATGTTTCCTGGGTTCAGACAGAACTTTTGTTCGACGCAAAACGGAACATTTGTCGGCTGAGACATGTCATGCAACATGGAATACATATATTATAAAGTCAATCCCTCCTTTAGTCATTTTTTACATTAAAAATTATGGGAATGATTAATTCGATTATAATTTGATCATCAATCTAATCTATTTAGTATGTAGGTACATAATTTATTTTATTAAAATTCCCCTAACACATTGAAATATATTTAAATCAAACACAACGGACATATTCTTCCGTTGAGCGACGACCACAAATTGTCTCCGACCCCATCTGTTCACGACTATATGCTAAATTAATGCATCTGGCCGTTTTCTTCTCTCGTTTTGTCACCCGTCTGCATTGTACTAACCTGCATTTTACCTAAGTTTTTTTTATTTCTCTGCCTTGTTTTGCTCTTGTCAATTTCTCGGTTTGTTTTAACATCGCCATGTCGCGTGTTGTTGGTATTCTGTGGTGTTTTGTCTGATGCATTCAGAGGATCATTTTGATCACCTGTGTCTGGAGCTCTATTTTTGTCGCGCATCTTGTTGCTTTTCTGTGGCGATTTTTCAGATAAGTTCAAAGACTCAACCCCGTCATTTAAGTGATCGACTACTACTGGATCTTTATTTTTGTCACTGTGCTGCTTGTTTTTGCCTTTTCGCGGCGATTTCTCGGATACCTCATCGTTGTCACGTTTTTGGTCTGACAATAAAACTTTATTGTCTATTTCGTCTCTATCGCATTTTTTCGCTTTGTCACTTTCACCTTGTTTTTTAACAGCACTGTTTGATTTGTTTTTAATGTTTTTTAGTTGTTTTGAGCTATCTACCCTTTCAAATACTTCTGTACTGACTTCGGTGTTGGGATCTATCCTTTCATCTTCATAGCTGAGATCAGAGTCACTGTCCGAGTCACTCTTGTCTTCTACATCTCTTTTCATGGCCTCATTGAGTTCTTTTGCAGCAGCCTCTTCATCTGTGATAGCAGGCAAAGCTTTCTGATCAACCACTTGGTTTTTAGTGTTCTTGCAGTAAGGTCTGTATAGAACTACGAACCAGTGTTGGAAGGTGTTGTTGAAGAACTTTCCGAATTCTTTGAACCAATTAAGTTCTCCGGAGACATGTCGGATGGAGACAACGGCGCTGCGAGGGGCATTGTTGAACGTGACCACCACCTGGAACTTCACGTCGAAGACATTCTTGTCAACTTTCATGATTTCATCTGTGATCATCGTCTCGCGGTCTACGAACTTCAGTCCCATGACGCTGTACAGTTTTGAAAACAGTTTCCTCTTCCAAATGGCTTTTGTGATCTCGCCCATGTACTTTTCCTTTTCTTTCCTCGTTATACCGCCCGGTTGAACTACTTTACCGCGTTTGATTAGTTTTCCCTTTTCTGGACCAGCTCTTTCCTTTTCCTCCTCTTTAGTGGCCTCTTCTGGTTTAGCCTTCTCAATCGCAAGTGTAGGAGATTCTTCTGGTTTTGCAGTCTCTTTCTTAGATTTAGCGGTCTCTTCTGATGTTGCAGTTTCCTTTTCATCTTTAGAGACCTCTTTCCTCCGTGGCTTAGGGGAAGCTTCCGATTTGGTTATCTTCCCTGTTCCGCTTTCTTCTGCGTTGGGCTTTCCCGGTTGAGGAGAACCAGGAGAGATTTCTTCCTTTTTGGGCACCTTCCCCCGTTTAGTCGTTTCTTCCGTTTTACCCGACTTTCCTGCTTTAGCGACGTCTTTTTCAGATTTACCCGCCTCCGGCAGTTCCTCCTCCACCTTCGTGAGCTTGACCCTAAGGATGGTCTCGAAGACTTGGAACGCGACGTCTCGGATGACGGACTTCCAGTCGGCCGAGGCGATGTTCCCGAGGAGGCCGGGCGGCAGGCGCGCACGGAACTCCGAGCCACCTTTCTTCGCGCGGGGCAAGTCGGGTTTCTCGAGCAGAATCGTCGTGAGGAGGCCAGAGAAATCCTTGAGTTTCTCCTTCTCGTACGCGTCAGCGGCGAACTTGAAGAAGGCGCAGATGTCGGCCGCTAGGCGCGAGGACACGGCCGACGCGACGTTGTGACACTGCTCGAAGGGGTCCTGGACGCACATGGACGTCATGAACCGCATCGGCAACGTCGCCCCGCTGCACACGTTCGTCTTGTACCGGGCGAACTCCTCGGGCAGAAGTCTGAGGTCCCTAAAGTCGTCCTTCTTGACCGCCCGCCCGAGGAACGGGCACACGCAGAACTGCTCGAAGTCAAACTTGGCGTAGAACTCGAAGAAGCCTCCCAGCAGCTCGGCTATCGACGACGTGTTCGTCGAGCGCCGGACGAGCCGGGGATCGTTCATGAAGCCCGTGTTCCAGTAGTCGACGAAGCAGTCGTAGCTCCGGTCCCTCTGGAGCCACTCCACCGGCGGCAAGATCGAGATCGGCGCCTGCTGGAAGTAGAATATGACGAGCATCGTGAGCGCGTAGTTGGTCAGCTTGCCCGTCCCGGTGAGGTCGTGGACGCGCGCCCAGTACTTGACGACGACCGCCACCGGGATCAGCCTCGGGTCCACGAAGAGCAGGAACGCGATGAGCTTGCTGTTCTGCGAGCCGAGCGGCGTCTTGAAGGAGAGGTCGCAGTAGACGCGAGTGGGCAGGTGCAGGAACTTGACGATGGGCGTGTTGGCGCGCGGGATGGCGAGCAGGTCGGCGAACACGTGCGGGTGCGCGTGCAGGGCGCGGCGCGCGCGAGCCACGGCCGCGGTGGCGGTGGCGGCCGCGGGCAGCGCCACGAAGCAGTCCGCGTCCGACGACTTCACGCCCAGACCCGTCGTCACCGACCCGAACGGGACGGCGCGGCACCCTATACAACACATTATTCATTTATACATGGACAACCAACAGCGCAACATATTTATAGACACAATACTAAAACCATATAGCCAATTACTAGACGACCACTTTAGCCTAGTTGGTAGTGACTATGCCTACGAAGCAAGAGATCCTAGGTTCGAATCCCGGTAAGGGCATTTATTTGTGTGATGAGCACGAATATTTGTTCGCGAGTCATGGATGTTTTCTATATATTTGAGTATTGATTTATCTATCTAAGTATATTTATCGTCGTCTAGTACCCATTGTACAAGCTTTGCTTAGTTTGGCATAAATCGGTTGAGCCGTTTAAGCGTGATTGAGTAACAAACATCTAAACATACAAACTTTCGCATTTATAGTATTATTAGTAGGATGTGTATGTACTTTAACTTATTGTACACTAGCTTCCGCCCGCGTCTTCGTTTGCGTGGACCCGGGATAAAAACTACCCTACATTTTAATCAAAATCGGTTGGGCCGTTTAAGGCGAAACAAGTCGAATGAAGCTACATACGCGACAATAAAATAACACTAGGCGGCGCAACATTATCGTAATTTTCCCCAGTGACACACACTACTACATTTCACGCACACCATATATTATTGTTAAGTTTTGAGGTTAGGGAACGGAGATTAACACACGGGACTTTATTTGTTCTCGCTAAACTATACATACATAGACAGCTCGGTAGGTACTTATAAATACTATGCATGCCTGCGTAAACAACGTGTACGCTACAAAATGACAAACAAGAAATGACAAATGTTTAGAATTCTTCGTTAAACTCGCTAGAGCAGCTTCGATTTTCTATTAGGAGTATCCAAAATATAAATAAATATCGTGTAAAGTAAAGTAATTTAAATATATGTATGTACAAAAGCGTTAACACGTCATAATAAAATCACAGCAATAAAATCTAAACTGTCAAGTACATGTATGATACATGAGGTGTAGGCTCTTGTATATTCACATTGCCATGCTTGCTATTAGTGCGCGATTGGTTACTGTGCGTAATCCTACTAATATTATAAATGCGAAAGTTTAGATGTTTGGATGTTTAGATGTTTAGATGTTTGGATGTTTGTTACTCAATCACGGTTAAAGTGAGGCCTCTTGAAAAAATTATCACACAGGTGTAAAATGGGGCTTCGAATTTCCTACTTTATTACGCGAAAACTACATAAAATGTGACAGTTTCTTCTTTATGATATTTGAAGATATTTGCTACAATTATATGAGGCCCAAAACACGATTTGATTCATTTGCCTCGATAGATTAGGATGGCAAAGTTAGCTCTGATTTCGCGTTTTTTGGTAGCCCGAGTAGACTAAAAACCTGAACCATTTTTTTGCTATTCAATTTTCAGTATTTATTTTTGTATCCTTTTGTTCCTTATTATATGTGTGACAAGCAAGTGGGCCCACTCAGGCTCTTCAAATATCATTTAAAGATGAAACTTTATGTAGTTTTCGCGTAATAAAGTAGGAAATTCGAAGCCCCATTTTACACCTGTGTGATAATTTCCTCAAGAGGCCTCACTTTAACCGTGATTGAGTAACAAACATCCAAACATCTAAACTTTCGCATTTATAATATTAGTAGGATTACGCACAGTAACCAAACGCGCACTAATAGCAAGCATGGTAATGTGAATATACAAGAGCCTACACCTCATGTATCATACATGTACTTGTCAGTTTAGATTTTATTGCTGTGATTTTATTATGAAGGGTTAACGCTTTTGTACATATATTTAAATTACTTTACTTTACACGATATTTATTTATATTTTGGATACTCGTAATAGAAAATCGAAGCTGCTCTAGCGAGTTTAACGAAGAATTCTAAACATTTGTCATTTCTTGTTTGTCATTTCACGATATTTATTTACATTTTGGAAGCTCGTAATAGAAAATCGGTGCTGCTCTATAGAGTTTAACGAAACCTTGTTTGTCATTTCTCGATTTTTTTTACCCTGCGATTGCTAATTTTAAACCAGGAAATCTACTAACGTACCATTAAAAAGATGTTCACATACGAATTACGAATGGTAATATTAAACAATGAATTTAAATTAAGTGCCCAAACTATACAAATACTGTGTCAGGCAATGATAGCGATAGATCTTCAGTAATTTTATTTAATTTTGAACTAGTGATCGTAGTATAATCCCTTCTAAAGTTAGAAACAACAAGACACTACCAGTTCCAAACTTCTTTGAACAACACAGCACCATTTTGGTGAGGTAGGGCACAGCGAAATGTCATCCCGCTCGAATGTGGAGCAGCCCATCTGGGGAAGTACCTCCGCCTTGCTTCTGCAAGGTCTTCTGACCACAGCCATAATAACACTACTACTTGCTCTGTAGTAGTGTTGTGTTCCTGGAGGTGAGCAAGGTCGCCAGAGCTCCCGAGGATGCGTTGTGTTGAGAGCGAGGGAATTTGTTCCTTCAGCTGTCAACACGGCGAATCCTCAAACATATCAAGGGTCGGCAACGCCCATGTTACTCCATTGGAGTTGCATGCGTCTATAGGCTGCGGCGTCCGCTTACCATCAGGCGGGCCGTACGTTTGTTTGCCACCGTCGTTGTATTAAAAAAAAACAAGATCTCCAAATGTGACTGACCTGGCCAGATCTCACTCAGCACGTACTCCAGGTCGCGATAGAGCACGGCGAGGCGGTCTATCTCGGCCTGGGTGAGCCGCACCGCGCACAGCAGAGCATCCAGCTGTTGGTGGAAGGTACCTTGCAGGGGTATCTTGCCGGGTTCCACTATTGTGCCTGCAAACAACAATATCTTCGTTTTAGTAACCCAATAAAGGGAATGAATTACAGTGTGAATGTTGATCATCAAGGCACCATATTTATTGGCAAAATTTCGAGGTGACTCAGCCGAAATGCGTCCACTGCTGGAAATAAACCTTCCCCAAAGAGTGCCCCAGTGACCGGTCCTGCGCCACCCGCAACCAGTGGACTCGCGCGACCTTTACCAGCTCTGTACTGATATGATGTGGTACTGGTCAGTTAAGTCAGCTCACCTTTGAAATTCTTCCCCTGTCCGACTCTAGGCTCTCTCCGGCGCGGCTGCCGCTGCGGCCTCGTGTTGACCGTGCACGGGCGGACCGTGAGGAAGGCGCCGTACACGTTGACGGCCCTGCTGGCACGAATGGCAGCCTGCGCGTGCTCGGCCTCGGCGAACTCGAGGCAGGCGGCGGTGTCGGTGATCCAGTCGTTGTTGAGGCGCACACTGCCGAACTTGCAGAACGCGTGCGCGAGGTCTTGGGGCTTAGTGTAGGGAGGGTAGCCTGGAAGGATATCACGGGTTATTCATAGTACTTCCTTTGGTCTTTGAAGAAACCATTGCAATCTAAATTTGTTCAGTGTTTTTTTTTTCGAGCGGGATTTGAACCCGTGACCTCTAGAAACCGTCCATCGCTCTTATTCAACTGGGGCCCGGGGCGGCGGGCTAGAGGCTCCAGAAAGGCATGTAACTCACCGGTGACGAGTATAGCCGTCGGCAGCAGCTCGTCGGGGTCGGCGCGCCGGCGCCGCGCCTCCGCCGAGCGCACCTCGCGGCCCGCGGGCGCTCCCCCGCCGCCCCCGCCCCCGCCGCGCCCCGCCGGCTGCGCGGGCGCCGACAACGCCGGAGCCCGGGGGGCGGGAAGCGGAGCCCGGGCCGGCGGGGGAGCGCGAGCGGTGGGCGGGCGCGGGGCGGGCGCGGGCCGCGGGGCCGCGTGCCCGAAGGGCGGTCGCGAGCACGTGGGCCGGGACGGCACGCGCGCCACCGGGACCTCCATGCTTAAGGGTACACCGTGGCGCCTGCGTAAAGGAAACGAGTGTTAGAGCCGCCGCACAACACGGAAGCCGCAAAACGCCACGCAAGTCATCCAAAATGACTGAAGACAAGTCGCAATAACCTAGCCTGCTCGGCAGGCTGCGAAAAAAGACTGCCAAATACGCATCCGACCCTCAAGAGCCGCCTACAGGCCAAAGGAACGTTCCGGTAAGGCCATAAATCAATAGACCGGAACCGCCCCTTTTACTACCTGCTTGTAGGGATGCGTGATAATCAATTACCTATTAAATACTCATTCAATAACTCACATCACATAACAAAGTCATTAATTAATTACTTTAATAATAAACCGTAAATATTCAAACATATAGCAATCTGTACTATAATAAATGCAGATTTATAATATTGTTTCATCGAACAACCGTAATTCATCAATAAGGAATATCTTAAAATGACTAGGTACCACACAAATTATCAAAACACCAACCTGTAGCAACGTCAACAACTCTATCAAAATACTTGGTCTCTAGAAAACCACTCT
Organism: Epinotia ramella; assembly: GCA_947578815.1. Lineage (NCBI taxonomy): Eukaryota > Metazoa > Arthropoda > Insecta > Lepidoptera > Tortricidae > Epinotia > Epinotia ramella. Next base: position 24,746,514 of record OX388214.1, read on the forward strand.
CATTTCCAGGAGTCAATACGACCCCATTGTCAGATTCATGAAACTTTAGTCCATCCTCCAGCGCCTTACTCAAATTAACGAAGATATGTAATTGTGCGTTGTTTCTCAGTCCACTTATTATATTACGATCTGTGTTTGTGCCTTTAGCTAGGTGGATATGGCGTCTTCGCATTCGGCTGAGACCCGTTTGTTTTATTTGCGGCCAGCACTTGGCGAAGGTGCCGTGGACTACAGTCTGGTATTGTGGCTGGAAATAAAGAAACGAACCAGTTTATAAATGCATACACCTCGTCCGCGCACTCGTCTGCTCTATATTTCTCTATGGGCTGAGACCTGACCCCGTATCATGGTCGGCCTTATCACGCGATAAGTGACAAGATAGAGCGTCCGTCACTAGCTGACACCGTTCGATGGAACGAGACGGACGCTCTATCTTGTCACTTATCGCGTGATAAGGCCGACCATGATACGGGGTCTGGACGCTCACAGCCGCCTACAAGCAGAGGAACCCCTTTGAAATGTGGCGCTGGCGCCGCATGCTAAGGATTCTTTGGGCTACCCACCGCACAAACGCCTCCTCACATAACTGAAACCCAACGTCTGTCTCCCATCTGTCTAAACCGTGTTGTTACCTACTTCGGTCATATTGCACGGAGAGGGGCCAATAATCTAGAAAAACTGATAGTGACGGGAAAGATCGAGGGCAAAAGACCTATTCGCCCAAAGAGATGGTTAGACCATATCTCCGAACAGCTGGAGCTTCCTGTCATCACAGCCCTTCATCAGGCGACGGACCGGATCAGTTGGAGGCAGACCATGAATCGCATTAGGAGTCACAAGTCCTCAGCAATGGCGGAACGATTAAGAAGTTTATTCATCACATCATACATCATAGTCATTATCTCAGTCATTATATAAGTTTACGTCATGAATAAACTTCTACATATGCATATGCTATGCATTAGCATAACAGATAATGAGAAATTTTATCGTCATTGAAATGGTCTCCTCTCTGCTTTGTATCTATGCATCTAAATGCATACTTGATGTCACAATGTTAACAGTTCTTACGAATAGAATTCGCAAAACCGGTTAACACTGAAAATACCAACAACGGCATAACCACCACTACCATGCAGCTATGTTAGTATATGACTATGAAGAATAGTACATTACTACAGAGGCCGGAAAGTATGGGGTTGCCGGCCGAGCGTAGCGAGGTCAGATAGTTATGAGCAGTGATCGGTTATTTGGATTCGCCCTCGCGGGATGTCAAGTAGAAAAGTTAATATAGATACGACAGTTTCCGGCGATACCGAACAAAGCGTACAAATATAAAACAATTCAAATTATCTGTAAGGAATTTTTTACTCTTACATGGCAACCAGTTGAGACAAAAACTTCTATTAAGCAAAATATTATTAAAACCTCCACAAAGTATTAGCTTATATATCTGTCATGATGGAAAAAATACTTCAAAATCTTGATATTGACATTTCATTATTTTCTTTGGATTTCAGTTCTAATTATTTGCTTCTAATGATTGCATAAATAAATAGGTATTAGCTGTATAATTTATGCTATAACTAGCTTCTACCCGCGACTCCGTCCGCGTGGAAATCGTTTATATCGCAGCTCCATACAAACTTCAACCCCCCATTTCATCCCCTTAGGGGATGATTTGCAGGATGAAAACTATCCTATGTCCTTCCCCGGGATTCAAACTATCTCCATACCAAATTTCATCGCAATCGGTTCAGCGGTTTAAGCGTGAAGAGGTAACAGACAGACAGACAGACAGACAGACAGACAGACAGACAGACAGACACACTTTCGCATTTATAATATTAGTATGGATATGGATATTAGGTCACAGGTTATCGTATAAGTGCAAATACATAGATCTTATAGCTCAAAGGCGATCCAATAAATAAGTATCCACGTTAAGTTCGCACACTATGATTTATGGTTCAATTTTCATTTCATCGACTTGTTTCTGAGATTATCTTTTACGACAACTGTGGCTTACTCTAATTGAACTTTTTATTCGCGTATGATTGGAATATTCTCGGGGAGTACTAGACCGATCTCTGTTGATAACGAATTCATTTATTCAAACAATTAACCCGTAGTAACCATATATTAGCTGATAGACACGCGTACTTACTCGCTGAACTTTTATCCAAACGGTACAAAATGTGCCGCTTTGGAGGCAGCAAATGAGCGTAAACACTTCTGCTCATTTGTTCGATTTAGACAAAAGAACGGAGAGTATATAAGTACTCGTTTATCAGCTACTTAGATGTTTTAAAGTGTAATAAAATAATCACATTGTATTTTTTTGCCTTTTCTAACAACATAAAGCCCGGATTCCCAGGGCATATCCATACTAACATAATGATTGAGGTCGTTCACCCCATGTCGAATCCAAAAAACCGATCACTGGTTATGAGGCTGGCAACGCCTTTTCACGCCGAGGTATGTATAGTGCTTTTCTCAAACATGCAAAGAAATAAATTAAAAAAACTCCAAGAAATCAAACTTTCATTTTCATGGCTGAACGCCGTGATCCTGTGCCACAAATTGTGGAATGGAAATTAAAAAAGACCATCTTGCAGGCCTCCAATTTTGTATGAAATGCCATTACGGGTCTCTCGTCTCGCTGCGCCCGAAACACAATATTTCATTGCATGTTTGAGAAAAATGTATTTATTAACTACCTGCCCGCGCGGCTCTGCTCACATATTAGTTATTATCAGTTTATCCCCTAGCCGTCCAAATATCTATAAACAGGCAATGCTTTTTACCCTATAAAATGGAAATTATACCTTTCTAAATTGGGACATTGCATTTCTTCGTTCCAATATATTTTGAAACAAAAAAAAACTACTGTATCTCTATACAGGGTGGAATCTTGTACGTGATCCAAAATAGCAAAATGTGAATCTATCCATGATTCTGAGCAACTTTTATTATGGGACCAACTTTGTGTTATGCCAAAAAAAACACACCTGTTCATACATTCTTGTCAGTCTAAAATGAGCAGAGTTAATGAAATAGTTGGATTTTTTTGGCATAACACAAAGTTGGTCCCATAATAAAAGTTGCTCAGAATCATGGATAGATTCACATTTTGCTATTTTGGATCACGTACAAGATTCACCCTGTATATAGCATTTTAACCCAAGTACAATTAGACTTGTACTCACTTAAGGGGCTCCCCTCAAAAATCAACGAAATTTAGTAGTTTTCATTTCGACACTCGTCCTCGGTTTATTGAAGCTAGCTTTCCAGGTACACATATGGGAAAGTTTGATTCCTGTTTAACATTTTTGATATTGAATAACTTGAAAAATGTTAATACAGAATTAATTATCCATTTTTAAAGAAAGGTCTGTAACATTACAAAACCCGACACCTCAACCTCATTAAAACTTTTATACACCCGTAACTCATACCTACTCATACATACTGAACTTAGCTATAATTTTGATATGCGTTTTTATAATCTTACTAATTAACACAAAAGTTATGGCCAGAAAACCAGTTTTTTGGCCTAAAATTGTTCATCTTTGATGCCAAATATCTCGAAAAAATTAACTTTGAAGTAAATATGTATATTGCTTAAAGCCGTTGTAAAAAACCAAGGGATTCAGATCGAAGGTCATTGGCGTATGGGAGCCCCTAAAGTACCGGGGGGTCCTATCCTTCTTGATTCAAATAGCATTGCCAGCTAGAGGCTATACACACTGGTAAAAGATTTTTTGAAGTTGGCTGAGTTAGCTCCGGAGATTAAGCCCTTACAAGCTACATACAAACTTGTAACTAGCATAAAAACATTTCAAAAAACTGTAATCCGACTACGGAAAAGTAACTGATTTTTTTTCTTCTTAGAAAGGGTAGCCTATGTCACACGGACCTTAATTTCGAAGCAGTTGACACCTATTTTATCAAAATCGGTTCAGTATCTTAAACGCTACGGTGGAAAACATACCTTTTCCTTCCAGCTCTGCCGTAGTCGAGAAAAAATAAACACCTCTGTTTACGCCGGAACAAAAATTTCGGCAACGACTTTAGCAAGGTAAGTCTATTAAAAAAAAACAACACTACTTCTTTGTTCACAAAGCAACAAACAATATCACGGCATTGCTAAGTGTCGTGAAGGAGCTCGGGTGGTTAGAGTAGCTACCCCCTTTAGCAGACTAAATAACCACAACTGTATACATTAAAAACTGTGTCTACTCAACATTAACTGTCTGAAATATAATACATAAAGGCCCAAATGACAATTGGCTGTGTATTTGCAGTCGGTGCTTAATGATAATGAGAAGTGTTCACGGAAATCCATTATGTGGGTGTTCCAAATGAGTTGGTTTAACTTATCTTAATGAGTAATTAATAAACTCATGGCTGCTATTGTTTGATCTGTGACGGGAAGCAAGTTAGACATAATTCAACAAAGCTGAGTGCGAAAATAAACGAACGTCATTCGTGTACCTCCGTCTCTGTCGCACGTGCTAGTTAAAGCGACACAGAGGGAGTTAATACGCGAAGTTCGTTTTCGTTTCGCGGTAGCCCCTCTGGGGAATTCCCCGCTAACTTTATAGGGGGTGCCGGGCGTTCAATGAGCTCGGGCTTATTTGAAATGGCACACTCATAATCAGTCTGTTTATGGGTTGATCAACTATGTCTTGTTGTTATTTTGTCCCGTTAGCCAGGAGACAAAATTACAGTTTCTTAGACAAATTGTTACAATACAGACTTCTAACGTGCATAGAAGATGGTCCATAAAAAACGGGGTAAAACTTGACAAGAAAACCCCACATTTGGTGATTTAAAAACCCATAAATCACAGTTTTAAAAAGTACCTCAGGAGACGTAACCATGGCAACTAGTGACAGAAAATAGTTGATCCACCCTTATTTACAACTAACTTCCGCCCGCGACTTCGTCTGCGTGGACCCGGGATAAAAACTATCCTATATTTTAATCCAGGCTATAAACTATCTTCATGCAAAATTTCATCCAAATCAGTTAAGCCGTTTAAGCGTGATTGAGTAAGAAACATCTAAACATCCAAACATCTAAACTTTCGCATTTATAATATTAGTAGGATAAAAAAGAGATCTTATTATGAGCTTATGCCATTATTAAAGGTCTTTGAGGATAACACAATTTATCAATTTCTTTTTATTGAATCAGAAAATCAATCATTAATTTAAGGAATAAAAACAACAATAAATGTATTTGCAATGTCACTCATATTAAAACCATCAACTGCTGCCTCATCCCGGTGACTAGCCTGCGTGAGTGTGATAGCAGAAATAAAAAATAAAAATAGTTTTCTGTTAGTGGCCGCATTTATTATATCTGGGCATTTTCAATAATTTTCCCCATTACCCCCATTCCCCATAACCCAATTAGCGTGAGTTGTTAAATTAAAAAATAACTTGGTGTAGGTTTTGTGACGACAATTAAGCATTCAGTTTATATAAAAACTAACTTTTTCTGTTTCATTTGTGAATTATATGCCTATAGACGTTAATTAAATGTGAAATAAGTACGAATTATTGAAAATGCCCATAATTCAAATATATCTTTTCTCTGAAAAGGAAAACCTATAACACTAATGTGTAAAAAACTGGCCCTAACCTGCAACAGACAAGGAAAAGTAAAGTTTATCTATTCTAATTGTATTTCTATCATTTGCAAAATATGGATGAGGCTTTTACCCTTCCGGACCGCTAATGTGGAAATTAAAGCTATAATAATAATTGTGGACTCACTGTTAAAATTGGAGTCAATTCTGCGTCTGTGATCTTCTCTATGCTATGTCCCTGGTTGGCCTTGACCTCCACCAACTGGGTGTGGGGGTTCCGTCTTATTTGGAACCGCTGCTTCTCATTGTTCCGGACCACCCGCTCAACGTCACTGAGGTTGTAGCTTGTGAATGTTTTGTGCTTAAGTATTTTATTTACATCGATGTATCCTTCTGGGCTGGAATGAAAATTAAATGTTTTACTCATAAATAGGCATTTTTTCCCTCATAACGTAAATAACACATATATGTCTAAAATTTATTTTAGTCCTAGCATCAAATGAGATTGTTTAGTAACAAAAAAAATGTTTCTTTCCATTTGCTTGTGGTCAGACCACCATATGAGGTGAAAAGCCTGGTAATCTAGCCAAATTGGCTACGCTAAAAAGCTTTACATGTTGAGCAAAAATCTCAAACGTGGTGATTTAGGTGTTTATTTCGTGGACAGTGTCCATTTCACAAAAACATGCCTACATTGATTTATTTCAAGGGATAAGTTTGGTTATAACCAGTTTAACAACAATAGAGATAGTATAAACACAAATGCCTGCCAAAGATGAGTAGCTGACATAGTTTGAAAATAAAGTACGTAATTTTAATTTTACATATTGGTGGCGAAACTACTTTGAGGAACCGTTATCTAAACTTATGTCGATAAATGCAACGCACTAACCTTAGGTCGAATCCCTCCTTCACCGCACCGTGCCGCAGTAGCCACGACAAGGATTTGCTCAGCTGTATATCTATACTGTTCCTAAAAAAAACACCACACAGACAAAATCGGTTAACAAGTCAAACTGCTTCGTCGGCAGAAATACAACAAAAGAGAACAAGTAAACCAACATTTAGCAATGTCCTCATCAGCCAATGGTTGCGTGAGACCTGAAATCACTTCGGAATGAACTTCTTTAATTTGGAGAGTAGTCATGAATTGATAATTGAAGGTTTTTAATTACAAAAGAATGGAAGTAAATACAAAATGCGGGACAGTCCGAACGATTCAATATGAGGGGTGACGGGAGGATTGCCAGATCAAAATTTTAAATTTCTTTAATAAATATTTCTTTGTTATTTTAATATTATGTTTGTATTTCATAAGTAAATACGTAATAAAGTAAAGCTCTCCTAATAACTATTATTGCAGTCTAATATAAGCAATCAATTATCTATGGATAATGCTCGGCTTTAGTGGATGCAGTTCCAATCACTAGAACTTCTCTACTTTATTTGACAGGTTCAACGCGTATTGCTTTTGAGGCTACTTTCGCAAGATATTATACGCTATTTAAAAAAGATTTTAGTAGCGGAAGCGATCTGATAAATACGATCCTAATGAGAATGAAAATTATGAAATGAAAAGTTAAAATATTTTCTTTGAACTTTCATACAACGAAGTACATTTTTATCAACATTTGTAGGGTACCCTGAAAAATAGGTGCCGTTCATTCACCATAAAAACAAAATGCATAATTTCAAGTAGCATACAAACAACAAACAAACAAATACTCTTTATTGCACCACGACAGGAGAGAAACAGCATACGTACGGAAATTATAACAAACTATTATCATAATAACAAAATACATATTATTATTGGCCATAACATTAATTAACATTTATATAACATAACACTCATTTATCACCACCACATTTGCTATAACGTTTATATGTACTTATTTCTTTTTGCAAAACATACATTTAGTATAATGATTAAAACCGATAACAACACTTAGTATTTACTTAGTTTTACAGTGATTGCTATCACATCCTAGAGAAACAGACACAGATAACAAAACCGAATCAGAGCACCCCAATATCCACGTGGTCTTGTCTGCCCTACCCCTAGAGTGTATATAAAAAGCCGGAGGGCGCTTAAGCGCTTTGTCACGCGAGGGCGAAAGGGCTGCTCTCCCCGCAGCGCGGGAGCTAAGGCAGAGTCCTGTCACTGTCCAATCGACAGTCATTCTATCTAGCTTAAATATTAGAAGGGCACAGAAGGTGAGTAAATGAAGAACTAAAAATTATGAAAAAAGTTCTTTATAAAAAAAAAACATAATGAGCATGAAATATTATACAGTGACCATTATAGCACTTGTTTATTATATGTATAAATGGCATTTATTAACATTGATGATTATAATCGATGAAATTATGCAAATTGTTTTTATTCATTTTGTTTTTATGCAATTTAACCACTTATATAACCTGAAATTATGCAATTCGTTGTAATGCAAAATTAAAACATGCAATTTGTTTTTATATGAAACATTACACACCCCTGAAAAATCTATAACAAAGATAAATCATAAACTTTTTTTGTAATGCAAAATAAAGGCTATTGCTATGTGTCTACTCTACAAGAACCGAAGCACTCTGCACTGCACTACGTTCAGTTAAAAAAATTGGCCAAGTGCGTGTTAGGCCACGCGCAGTGTAGGGTTCCATAGTTGCCTGTCTTTCTTAGTTACATCGAGACGCGCGCGCCAACTAAATAGTTGCGTCGTCGGCCGAATTTGTACGAAAGTTGGCCTTTCTAAGTACTTACATTGGAGGGGGGGGGAGGGGGGGGGGGGGAGACACACATGACACGAATATATTTTTTTGAAAAGTCGTTTCCCGTATCGTATCCCAAACGGAACCGTAAAATTAGGTCAGAACTAAAGTATAAAAATGATACGATATTACGACTCATGAGCTTATTGTAAATGGCTTTCACGAGTCACATACAGCTCGGCTAGCACGCGACGGCGCGCGAGCTCTCTCGATTTTTCTCACACTATCCGTCTCTCTCTTATTAGAACACTTAGAAGAAGAGGTATAGTGCGATTAAAATCGAGAGTATGTCGCGGCCGTCGTGTGTTAGACGTGCAGTGCGACACAAAAGAGTAGAAATTAAATGAGGGCGCCACTTTCTACGTAACTGTCACTTATTTGACGTAAAATGCTTAAACATGGCAACAATTTAGTATGGATTTTGTTTAGTTCCATTTTATTTTATTTCTACTCTTTTGTCTCGCAAGTCGCACTGTACGAGTCATTACCCTCTCTAATGACTCGTACAGTGTTAACCCTTAAATGCATAATGATGTATATATGCATCGTATATTGTATATGTTTTTTTAAAAACTATGATTTTTTTCTTTATTTTTCCCTCAATCTATACAACATGACACATCTATTTCAATTTATTAAAAAGTTATACAAAAAATAATGCATTTAAGGGTTAAATATCATATTAGAAAAGTTTTATAGCTAATTTGAAAATCATATATTTTGTGAAAGTCATTGCAGTGAAATTCAGCCTAATAGTCTTTAATTAGCAGGGTCAATGACCAAGTCTCATTAATAGTTTTAAATGATGAAACAATTGAACAGAAGATATAGGAGTAGAAAATTGAATGTGTATTTTCGTTGAACAGTGCATTATATTTTCCCATGGTTTGGGGATTTTTCAATTATATCTAAGGCTGGCAATAAAGCCTCTTTATTTATTTGGTGCTGCCATGACTAATAAATATTATATAATTATTTAGACGTTTTTAATATGATTTTCTAGAAGTTCTTTAAAAACTTATAAAATTATACAAATAAACATTTCCTTTGAATAAATGTTATTATACAGCTATCGATATATAGGTCATTTTACAATAACAAAACGCAAAAATCAATGAAATGATTACCATAGACTTCAAACCATAGAGAAGATAGGTCAGCTGACTTTACTTTTATCATTGGTCTTGTGATAAGTTGTAGTTCTCCGCCATTCTCGGCCCGACTTTTCCATCTTTATCGTCTTGTGAGTCTCATTTAATTATTTAGCACTGAATTTGAGCTCTTGGTAGGTTTGTTTTTAGTCGTGCTTGTGTGTTTCTTTGTGGATATTTAGGTAACATCCCTGAAAATCGGTAAGCCTTTTTACAACTCTGCCATTGACAGAATTCTGCTGGTCCTCTGTAAAGTGACTTATTGTAGAATTTTTGGTACGTTTTCATTAATTATAATTCATTTCTCAATTCAACTAATTATTATCCTGATAGTAACAAGTACTAGAAAGCCTAAGGTACGCGATTTAAGTCCAATTTAATAATTTAATAATTAACGCCCATCATGTGATCAATTGGTAACACATAATACCAACTTGCACACCCTATACAGCCTATACTAACATTAGTTTGAAGATATTTCATTCGAGTCCCTAAAATATTATACATACGAGTTAAAACAAGACAAGTACATGATTTCAAATCTGCAATTAAATATGTGTTTCTCATTTACTTGAATTTACTACTTCAATACACCATACACTTTTGGATGTCAAAATAAGCAGAAGTAGAATTTTCTTATAAGAATCCAGCAAAGTTATGATCAATACCGGGTAGGAGAATTTCTAAAAGACAGACAACATTTTAAAACATTCACAAAATGTCAGTGTTGAAGTCATACAGTAATATAAATTATAGCCTATTACATGTTAAGATTATCTGTTCCACTATAGAATTGTCATAAATTAAATTGCAGTTGTTAACTTATGTAATACACTCTTGAAGCCTTCTATTTGAGTCCGATTAATTACAATCTCATCTCGGGAAGCACCTCCACCCAATTTGCCCTGTAACAACACCACTACTTGCTCTGTAGCGTTGTGTACCTGTTATTGACCATAAAATCTAGCACTGAGGTCTGAACGAGGGAGCTGCATATGTCTCTCACAATCCTAATAACAATAATGGATTAGAGTAATGTGTGATACACCTCCTTTCCTTGCATGATAATTCTTATTTTGTTTAAAAATTTTGTAGACTTCATTTGAAATCATATTGTATCATCACATGTAAAATCATGTGATGGCTTAAGTAGATTACCTTTCAAAACCAATAAAATATCACTCAAGTTTAAATCTTGTGACTTTTGTATCAAGATCAAACAAGACATTATGAAAATCCAGACTATTAGGGTCATTTCGCTGGTTACGCGACCACCTTCGGTTAGCGACCGAAGGAGAAGGTTTTTTCTATTGAAGATAACATCAATTCTACACACCCTATTGAGGCAATTACTTGTACATGCATTTTTTTGTTGTTTTAGAATAGAAATCTACTAAAAAACCGAGAAAATATCCTTTCAGTTCTTCAACTCAGCTTAAGTGGTCACCCACCGGCACATGAAATTAGGTGGTCGCTAACCGGCGAAATGATTCTACTTCAAGAAGTAATTTATGTAATAATTATTTAGAGTAACTTTCCACCGGAACCGCTTATGAAACATGCATTTTTTACTATCTGACTATACAAATATAAAGGTAAAGTCTATGAAATGTATGTTTTGTAGCTTTAATAAGTTCATATGTTGGGGGTAATTTTCGGAACAAATACCAATTTTAGAAATTCTTTCACCAGTATATAGAATAAACCTCCAGTATGAACATAAGTTACATTTTATACTGCGGCTATACTGGCTATGTAGGCAGCTAGTAATATATATTTCAAATATCACATAAAGGTTCATTTACATGTAAGCTTCATTCATGCATATCTGAATCAAAACGTAGGAGCAGATTTCGTATTTGACAATGATGGATAGTGTTTATCAGCTGATAAGAATCATCAGATCTGCTGACAGTTGCCTGGCACTGTAGATCGCAGCTGTGCCGGACAGTTTTAGCTTCTGAATTTATTGGTGAGATACATTTAAAAGTGATATAATTGATTATATTATTAGTTGATTCTCTTCTAATCATCATATTTGTATGTCTCGTATTTCTATTAAAAATAATATAGATTTTGTATGCTTTTTTTGGTAAAATTAAATTGTGTGAACCAGTTGTTGTGCATATTTTTACATAACCCCTCAAAAAGGTAGAAATAATAATAATACATAATAATAAATCTTTTATTTCGGAATGTTTTTAGGGTTTGTGTTAGTACAAACACCAACACTGTTAACTGACCATCCTGTATTTATAAAGAACCTTATAACAATGGACATAAAGTGCACGTATGGTCAGTTAGCTGTGTTGTCGATAGTATGTATGTAAGTGAGTTTATTACACCAAGACTATCATTCAAATCCTTATGATTTCTCAGGTAACTTAGGGTATAGGACATTATTTATTCATTTTGAATATAGTTATTTTATATTTAATTTAGTGGGCTTTGGTTATCTATACTAATGTCATAAAGAGTAAAAGTCTGTGAGATACCCTTGTAAGTTTATATGTTTGTATGTAACAGATAATCTTTGGAACACCTACTTTCAAAAGTTCTTTCATTCGCATATAGAATGGACTTTCCAGATGGACAAAGGCTATGTTTTATTCCGTGTGTTTGCCTGCGTCCTTTGCAAAACTTGGGCGAAGCCGCGCGGGCAGGTAGTATTGGTACATTTACTGACAATGGCAGACTTGGAAATGGCCTATGATAATGTTATCTTTCTGGACTGTTTAGTTAGTTATCTATTTCTAATTATTTTTGTTATATTATGGATATGGACTATGGACACCAACTGATTTTAACATTTGTGAACTTGACTTTCACTCACAAAAAAAAGTTTTTTAGCATTGCCCTCACATATTCTCTCATTTTAATCTTATTTGGTCTTAATGTTTTATTTCTTTTGGAATATTCGTGATTCACAGCACCAATAGATGAGATTGAAAAAATACTGTGACTGATATGTCAATGATATTTCTCATCTTGTCTAGCTTTAAGAGTTAAAAAAAAATGACTATATTTATATCCAACATTTTCTGTCCACAGATAAGAATAGTAATTCAAAATGGCGGCAAGGGCCAATCTGAGGATGATTGCCACGGAGGAGAATGAGGACCAGTTCGGATATGTGTTCGCCGTGTCCGGTCCCGGTATGTAGTCCAGATGGGAGAGCCAGTTTGCCTAGTCTAGACACACCTTAAATATGACAAGGCCCAGTCAGATTCTGACCATTCTGATCTGAATATTCAAACCCCCGGTTTTATAAAGATCCGCTCATGTCGGTAACGAATCCTGCAATCTATAAAGGGTCGGCAACGCGCTCGTGATTGTACTGGAATCGCAAGCGATACGGTGTCTGCTTGATATCAGTATGCCTGCTAGCTACCGTCGTATAAAATAAAAAGTACTGCCTACTGCAATAAGGCAAAACACGTTCAAAAAAATCTTACGTCGAGTGTACAGTCTGAAATCTGAATCATCGTCGTCATCAATGACGTTATATTATGTATAGACTGATGATGATGACTCATCATCATCAGTCTATACATAATATAACGTCCCACTGCTGGTCACACATGGATGAATGCTTTTCATAAATTCCTAATACAGACTATTTCTATTCAGACTTACCTTGACATTGGGTGACGTCATCGCAATGCCCTAATTAAGTTTGGACAAAACGCTACTTACGAAGCTCGACTGTTACGTAATCTACTGCGACGCATACTAGTTAACTGCATTTTTACTACACTTTTATTGCTCTGAACCTTGAGGCCGCGGTCTGGAAGCGAGCGCGCGGCGGGGCGACGAGCGGCTGCCCATGCATTGAAGTCGCTCGAATGTATTCGAAATGCCGCTCGTCGCCCCGCTGCCCGCTCGCGTCCAGACCGCGGCCTGATTGATCCATATGAAAATCATAATGCCGAGTCTGTCTGTTTGTTACCTTTTGGACTCCAGGAAAGCGTACAGGATAGTTCTGTGAAATATAATCATATACAAATCGAAACGTTTTCCTCTAGGAGTGAATTGAGGGGTTGACATGTGCAATGTAAGTTTAGATCGGTGGTTTGCAGGTGTAAGATTGGGTCAACGTAGGGTGTATACCCATGGCAGGCCTATGCCCAGCAGTGACGTACAAAGTATGATGTTGTAGAACTTGTAGATGATGATAATAATTAAAATATCAAAATCACCATCAGAACAGCCGAAAAACGTCTACTGCTGGAACCAGGCCTTCCCTAAAAAGCCAAAATGGCCGATCCTGCACCATCTAGCGGAATCCCGCAACCATTACCAGGTCATCAGTCCTCATGAAAGAATATGCCAGTTGTTAACCATGTAAATTGTTGGACAGTCGTAACGGCGGAGAAGATGTCAGGAGCGGCTATGTACGAGCTGGTGCGTGTCGGCTACAATGAGCTGGTCGGAGAGATCATCCGTCTGGAGGGAGACATGGCCACCATTCAGGTAGACATCAAGAGAACGGGTCGACCAACACAAACCACACATCCTCGAAGCCCATCCTCTAAACTAGCAACACTGGGGAGCAACAGTTTACACTTGAAACCCGTCCCTCATGAACTAATTTTATCTTCTTCCATTGATTTCTGTCTAAGGCCAGACAGATTGAATACCCGCAGAATAACTAATTTATAATTTAACCAACAAACCATTTGTGTGGCTCATTTCAAGAAAATTAAAATTTTCTAGTCTAGCCTGGCAACACTGAGGCCCATGACCAATAAAAATAGGCACTTTAGGTCAAAGTGTTGCTGGCTTCGTTTGTGTCCAAAAGGCTGAACCAGAGACACTCGGCAACATTTTATGAAACTCCAAAAACGCTTCAGTCATGAAATTTGTATGGTAATATGAACGACTGACATCATTTCATTTTTACTGTAGCCAACTACAGTACAGTCAAGGTCGCCAATACGTATACACCACAAAGTTACAGAAATATGTATACAAGCCTTATTACTACGGAAATAAGATTGTTGTATACATATTTATGCAACCTTGGGTATATACATATTAGTGACCTTGACTGTAAAGGAGCTTGATGATCTTGATTGTTCGCCAGGTGTACGAGGAGACATCAGGCGTGACCGTGGGCGACCCCGTGCTGCGCACCGGCAAGCCGCTCTCCGTGGAGCTCGGCCCCGGCATCCTCGGCTCCATCTTTGACGGCATCCAGCGTCCGCTGAAGGACATCAGCGAGATGACCCAGTCCATCTACATCCCGCGTGGTGTCAACGTGCCCTGTTTGGCTAGGGACATCAGCTGGGAGTTCAACCCGCTTAACGTCAAGGTAAGTGAAGTGAACCATGACCATAAACCGATGGGTGTCGAATGCAGCAGACTTACAATAAAGACACTGTGTTGGCTTGAACTTCGTGCCGCTAGATGCGGGGAGAACACCGAGATATTAACACTTTCGCAACCGGTTTAAAAATGGAACAATACACCTGAAACCGACAGAACTCGCTAGGCGTGTAGGTTTATCTTACTGACCGCCTAGCGGGCTGAGCCGGCATCTGAGCAAACATTACGAGTGCCTACCAGGCGGGTTCTTGGTTGCGAACGTGTTAAGCGTTACCGTGGCTGCGTTTCGTGGAGCTTGGGTCTTCGTTCTTAGGTTTCTTCACCCCTTTTTCGGTTAGTCTATGAAGCAGTCAAGTTAAGGAGCGACCACACCGCTGCTCAAAATAAACGTAAACGCAGCAAAATGTATGAAGAATACGTGACGCATTCGACACGTCAACGCGTATACGCAGCGTTACGCACCGGTGTGGTCGCTCCTTTATACTCGAGACCAATGAAAACGTTACAGTACGGTTTCTATGCAGAGCGTACTCGTTTTTGTAAAACTCTAATGTCTTTCACACGGCCATATTGACGAACAACGCGTCCTCAAGAAACATCTTATGACCTATAAGTTTGCCATTCGAATATGCCCCCTATTCCTTCCACTCAAGGTGTGATTCGTTACAGGTCGGCTCTCACATCACCGGAGGGGATCTGTACGGCATCGTGCACGAGAACACGCTCGTGAAGCACCGCATGATCGTGCCGCCCAAGGCCAAGGGTACCGTCACCTACATCGCGCCTACCGGCAACTACAAAGTCACTGTGAGTATACTATCTCAATGTTTTTAACCCTTAATTTGACAAAAAATAGCGAGAGTCCATAGTTCGAGCCTCGGTGATGCCGGACAGCCCCAACGATTCTGGTCAGGCATCAAATACAAAAAGACGGCCAAAGACAATTTGTACAGCCGCATAGACACTGCCAAATTAAGGGTTAAAGGATATATTTGTAAGTAGTCTACTGAAAAGTTAGTAAATTTACGATACAAGTGCCGAAAATAGGAAACTTGCAACGTGTGGTGATAATTTAAAACACGACCGAAGGGAGTGTTTTAAATCGACATGAGTTGCGAATTACTTGTTCACACGTGTATCGTACAACGTTGTGTAAATTAATAAGATGAATTTAATTGAAAATGCTCATTGTGGGTATTCATTTAACCTGCACTGCCAAACTTCATTTGTTTTTTAAATTACTTCAGAACTGGCAGTTTTGTGACTTTATCTATGTGCCCTTTGTGTCGGCCATTAACTGATTAATGGTTCAATGAATACCCATTCTCTCTTAGACCCACCGCACATTGAGTCGTATGTGTCTGTAATTAGTTTATATGGTTCTAGTTTATAAAACTGACGAAATACAGCAAAAACAAGTTTTGTATGGAAAACATAAATTCGCTGTATTTTTTTTACTATGGTATCTGAAGCTACATAAACTAATTACATACCTGGATATACCTCATGTCATTGTACATGCAAAGTTTTGTTACAATCTAACACGTAGTTTAAAATGAGAGCGTAACTACGTTTGTATGGAGAATCAGGCTTACTGCGGACTCTTAGGCTACGTACGCACTTAGCGGCTGGCCGCATGCGGTTGCGGCCAACCGCATAGGTTTTGCGTTTGCGGTTTCATATGTTTTGTCCAACCGCACGGGTAGCCGCACGCGGCTAGCCGCATAGTGCGTTCCTGGCCTTAAGTGGCCACGTCCGAACCACAATCTGCGGGTGTCGCTCGCGTTCGCTACATTGTGCCGCAGAGTGGTCCCGCTCAGTGGCGGGCACGGGCAGTAGATGTGTGGGCTCTTTGTGTCTGGCTCAACCTTGTTCACCTGTTGTTGTTGTTCCTTCGCATCCGCAGGACATCGTGCTGGAGACGGAGTTCGACGGCGAGAAGAGCAAGTTCAGCATGCTGCAGGTGTGGCCCGTGCGGCAGCCGCGCCCGTGCGCCGAGAAGCAGCCCGCCAACCATCCGCTGCTCACCGGGCAGCGCGTGCTCGACTCACTCTTCCCGTGAGTCATCACACTAATCTCCCAACTATCCTCAAAGCCCGGAGTCTGCCAAAGGCGACTGCCATCTGACCGTCCAACCAAAAGATTGAAAAGCGTAAAGCTAGCGAAAAGCTACAGTTGCTCTTTCCGAGAGTAGCCTGGGGCAAAACAAATTCTCCAAACAGCGACCAGCTTACTACGCTACGCCGTGCTCGGCTCGCTCCACTGTTTTCTAGCATAGATACGTAATACCTACGTTATTAGAAGAATACAACTGATTGTAGAGTAGGCAAACAATCACACAAATCCACCAGGGACGTTAACATTGAGGCCAACAGACATGTTGATAGATATTCCAAACAGTCTTGCCATCACCGTGGAGTAAAACAACGCCTATATTAAATCACTAGCATCCATTTTTATTTAATATAACAAGTTCTGTAAGCTGTAACCGAGGACAGTGTGGCAAAATGATAACTTTACTTCAAAATTCGTTGTGAAAATTGGACAACCCAGAACAAAAAAAAAAATGAAAGAGAGTAGAGGAGGCGGGAATCGGGCTTGTATAGGCGCTCCGCCACTGGCAGGTTCCTACAAGGTACGGAGCATTGTCGGTTATGACCACTTTAGACATCCAAAAGTTTTGTATGCCAACAACAGCACGGTGGAATATTAACTTTACTTCATAATAAGTAATCCTATGTTTCTATAAGATCCAATATCAGTGATGACCTCTTTAGACGTCCAAAGTAGAGATGCGCAAAACGTGTCACTGAAGTGAAAGGAGCGATTCATATCTTCATGTCGTAAAGATATGTATCACTCTTTTCGTTCAATTTGCTCAGTTCATCTATAGACTCCTAACAGCCCTCGCTCAGTTGATCTGTGGACTCCTATCAGCTCTAAATCGCGATAACCGAAAAGAATAATGAATGAATGAATAACGGCTGATACTTGCACTGATTTTCCTTCATACTTGGTCAGGCTATATTACTAACTCATTTTTTTGGAGAAGAACATGTGAAATTAATGGATCAAACAAATCACTCCCACACACGAGTATAAATGAGTGACTCACACATTGACATGTTTTTCTATCAGTAACGTAACTTGCGTGCACGCGTGAGTGTCAGATAGGTTTATGGCTTCGACTCGTAAGTGCGAAGAGCGCAACCCACTCGTACATCAGTTCTGCTCGGTTGAGTTGAGAGCGGTAGAGCGGGGGAAGGACGCATACTGAACTGACATAGTGAGTTAGTGAGTTGTTTCATCCTTCAGTGAACGAGTGAGCGAGTGATATAAACGAAAAGATGCAGTTCATTTGAATCTCTCACTCCTGAGTTACACACCTCTAGTCCAAAGCGCTCGTTGGTAATATACCGCATTCCCGAAATACCAGATTTTGCAAAATACCACATTTTTGATTTATCACATTACCAATATACCAAATTTTCAGTATAGGGACATACTTAAAACGATTTAGTTCCATGAGTACCTTACGATTTAGTTCCATGAGTACCTTACGATTTAGTTCCATGAGTACCTTACGATTTAGTTCCATGAGTACCTTACGATTTTTTAACCTGGTGTAAAGGGAATGTGATAAATCAAAAATTGAGCGAACCCAAAGTGTGATATATTGATAATCCGATACGAGCGGTGCAAAGCGTAACCCATGTTTGTTGAACAGCTGCGTCCAGGGCGGCACCACCGCCATCCCCGGAGCCTTCGGTTGCGGCAAGACTGTCATCTCGCAGGCGCTGTCCAAGTACTCCAACTCTGACGTCATCGTCTACGTCGGTTGCGGAGAGCGTGGTGAGTATTGTAGAGTGGGAAGGCAGGGAAACTCGGGACTATATCAAATTGTATTTATTTACATATTAATATGTACGTCTTCGTTCGTAGCAATCGTCTTACAAACTGAATCATACGTTCATTCACATTCACCGTTCTAAAACTATTCAAACCACGTTCGATCGTTCCTTATTCATCATCCAGCCAGCATCATACAAAGTCATCAAAAAGTACCAATCCCACAGTATTGTCAGCCGTGTTGTGTTACAATCTAATCAAATCAAAATATTTATTTTGTAAATAGGCTTAAGCTAGCTGTTTTAAACGACATGTTTTAACTTAACTACTAATGGCTGGTTCCAATAATCAATCCACCGATAGTTTTCCTTACCAACAGTTACATTTTGTCACATTTTCTACGGGTAATCTGCCAAAATGTAACTGCCGGTAAGGAAAACTATCGGTGGATTGATTATTGGAACCGGCCATTAGTAAAGTTAAGTTTAACTTAGCTATTTTACATATAAATGGTTCTTTGTCATCTATAAATTAGTTTATGGTATAATAAGATTTCTCTGTAAGATGGCGTTTAACGCTGGACTTAAATCTATTCTTGGACAATGTCAGTATATCAGAAGGTAATTATTGTAAAATCGTACACAGTTCCCCATAAACGACATATTCACTTTGCAGAGACGGCGGCGGCTTTCTAGTGTTATAATTATGAACATCACTATTTAATTTATACATGTATTTTTTTTTCGAATATACTATACATTATATTTTTATAGATATATCGTAAGCAACATTGAGAATATTGATTTCTTTAAACCTACCTAACCTTGAATTAATGTCAGCATCTTTGCCCCACAATAGAATACCGTATGATACTTTGAAAATAGGCAAAATATACCAACCTTGCCGTCTCAACGTCTGCAAGTTGGCTAATTATTCTTATTTCTAGTGTTATAATTATGAACATCACTATTTAATTTATACATGTATTTTTTTTTCGAATATACATTATATTTTCATAGATATATCGTGAGCAACATTGAGAATATTGATTTCTTTAAACCTACCTAACCTTGAATTAATGTCAGCATCTTTGCCCCACAATAGAATACCGTATGATACTTTGAAAATAGGCAAAATATACCAACCTTGCCGTCTCAACGTCTGCAAGTTGGCGAATCCTTTTAACTGCGTAAGCAGCTGCACTCAGTCTCCCTGCCAGAGTAGTATGTGGACTTCATTAGTATTTTGAATCTAAGGTGATAAGGTTCGATTTGGAATTAATGAAGTTGCATATCGCGAGCTATGGATATAGTTATCATTGCTCCAAACTTGAAATATTTATACTAGACTAAATAGTATAGCATGTTTGTTCAACTCAAATCAAATCTGACCAAATTCCTGAAGTCCAATTGAGTTAAAATTTGGTTCACTTGTGTAAGTCAGTGAAACACTACAATATCTCAGACGTTGAATTGGTAACTACCAATGGCTATGCAAAAAAAGGCGCAATTGCAATGAAAGCTTGGCCCAATAATGAAACTTGTTTTACAGATGTTGAATTCTAGTGTTGTTCTATACACGCTTCCGCTTGTCCCCAGGTAACGAGATGTCCGAGGTACTGCGTGACTTCCCCGAGCTGACGGTGGAAATCGATGGCGTGACCGAGTCCATCATGAAGCGAACCGCGCTCGTCGCCAACACCTCCAACATGCCTGTGGCTGCCCGCGAGGCCTCCATCTACACCGGTGAGTGTTGACATCGAAGCGCTCATAGCCTAGCGGCGCCTGCGAGTCGGAAACGATAACGCAGGTTAAGCAAAGATGGCATGGCATGGTCAGTCTTTGGATGGGTGACCGCCTGATGTTTGAGTGGTTAGTATAAATTAGTGCTTCCATGCTTTGTAAGGCACGCTAAGCAGTTGATCGTGGCTACTGTCTATGACAGTAGTCGTTAAGCCGAGTTAGAGGCCTTCGGGCGGCTTAAGAACTTCTAAAAGTCGAGTTGCCCACTCACTTGACAAAGGGGAGACAACTGTTACTCGCGTCCGCAGGAGCTACTTACCACAACCCTGCACGTGTCCCCTGGGTGGTACTAAAGAGTGACAAACTTTTAAGACCAAAATAATGTATGCCATATGATTAAATAAAATAAGTGTTGACATGTCATGGCTTTGACGGCCCTTTCGTATCAGAATATAATATAATAGAAAAACTTTATTAAGCAAATAACAGTAAGTACATTTTACATTTACACTAGATGTTATATTAAAACTAAGATTAGGTGCGAAACCGGAGTCCACTCAGCATAATGTCGCTCCACAGAAGCGAAACGACGCTGTTATTACGAGGGTCAAACTGAAAGGTTCGGGAATAGAAAAAAATATGCAGTTAAATTTAAATTTAATAAAAGTATTTTTATTGTTTTTCAAAGTATTTTCCTTCATATTTTATGCGCCAGACGTTAAAACACTTATAGGGGTCGACAAAATGGCCATTTTAAAAGCCTCTCCACTGCTTCTGCCGGTGTCTGAAACCGCTGACCAACGCAACTTATCCTTGATTTTGGGGAATGTCAAAAAGTCGTTGGGACTTAAGTCGGGGCTGTATGGAGGATGGTCCATTAGTTCGACCTTTTCACCTTCCAGATACACATTTGTTTTATGAGCGGTGTGAGGACTGGCATTGTCGTGGTGAAGGATGATGCGGCGACTAGGGTTTTTTGTCCTAAGTTCAGCAAAGACACTCGGCAAACAAACACTTGTATACCAATCGGCATTGACCGTTCTACGACCTTCAAGAGGAATAGTAGACACGTGTTGGAGACAAACTTAGCCACCATCTTCTTGGCCTAGCGAATAACTTTTTCTCAAACGTGCAATGAAATATTGACTTTGTGTTCTTCATAATGGGCTTCGAAGTGTCACGTTTCGGGCGCAGCGGCACGAGAGACCCGTAATGGCATTTCATACAAAATTGCAGGCCTGCAAGATGGTCTTTTTTAATTTCCATTCCACAATTTGTGGCACAGGATCACGGCGTTCAGCCATGAAAATTAAAGTTTGATTTCTTGGAGTTTTTTTTAATTTATTTCATTGCAAATCAAATTAATCAAATCAATTATTTATTCTGCAAATAGGCCACAAGGGCACTTTTACATGTCAAACAGTAATTTACAATGTATTAATAATAATCTTACACAATAATCATCAAACTTGCAGATTATGGACCGATTTAAACAGTTAACAAAGTAAATGTCACTAAGTTAATGAAAACAAACAAAATTGCAAAATAGGACCATTACATTCGATATAAGGTCTGTATCAGCATTAACAAGAAGTTAATGGTATTAATTCAGTATTCCAGAGATGTATACGGTCTCTAAGCGTCAAAACAAAACAAAAAAAGGAACATTAATGTAATATTGTCAGAGATATACAGGGTCAATAACAATAAAACGTGTCAAGATCAGAATGATGTCTCTCGTCAATACGATAATAATAATAATAACACTAGTATTTAAGTAGTTAATTAGGTACTATGCCCTTGCAAGCATGAACAGTCCGGACTCCACAAACAGCACCTGATCACGAGTATGACGCATATCTCAGCCATCGCCTCCCTCAACCATATGTTAGGGAAGGTGGCGACCCGATCAACGACGCCACCGTAAGCAAAGCCCTTTAAGCGAGCATGACATATTCAAGCCACCGGACATTGCATGTTTCAGAAAAGCACTATACATACCTCGGCGTGAAAAGGGGTTGCCAGCCCATAACTATCCGACCTCGCTACGCTCGGCCATCTATATGTACTCGGCCTGCAACCTCTTACTTCCCGGCCTCTGTAGTAATGTACTATTGTCGGCTTGAGCTCGTCTTCGTATAACCCATACTCGAGATTGGTTTCTAGTTTCAGGGTCATACGCGTATTATCCACGACTGGTCACCTGATACGACACTAAAAACTGCATTTGAACTTCCTCCGTTGAATTTATTCATTGTTTCGCGGCGCCAATTGACACGAGTCGTTTTCTGCTCGTCAGACAATGAGGGATCCAACGGGAAAACAAGTTTCGCTCGCCTAATTTTTCCTGTAAAATAACTTGTATCTGACTCATTCCAATCCCCAAAGACTCGTGAATTTCCCGATATCTCACATGCCGCCGGTCTTCTTTTATCAGCGACGCACAAGGTGGACGTTTTCTTGCGTAACTGCCGATTTTGGTCGACCTTCACGCGCGTCGTCCGTGAGGGATATTCGGCCACGTTCAAATTCTGAATACCACCTGTATATTGTCGTCTTTGAAGGTGCTTCTTTACTTAAGGCAGCAATCATCCGGTCTCCACATTGCTTTTGTGTTAATCCACTTTTAAAGTCGTAATAAATCATAGCTCTTAAATTTTCACGGGATGATTCCATCTTCAGCAGCGACTTGAAAAAACAATTGAAACCGAACCATTGTTTTTTTTTTCTATGTGGCCAGTGTGGTTATATGATGAAACTTAGAGATCATAAAAAGGTATAATATGTGTCAAAAATAAGTTCGTAAGTATTAGATTCCCGATACTTTCAGTGCAGCCTTCGTATGTGGATTCACATGTGGTGCGCTACAGAACTGCACGTTACATAGGTAGTACTACTACTTAAAGGGTTTTATTTTTACACAATAATATTCTTATTCAATGAGTTTCGTCTAAAATTACAAAAGATGCATATACAACTATATATTGAACTTATATAAAAAAAAAAATACAATCGAATTCAGAACCTCTTCCTTTTTTTTCAAGTCTGTTAAAAATAAATTCCCAACTAGGTACGAAAAGAAACATAATCAAATCATACACATAAAGATATACATTTGCATGAATCAAAAAATCAAAATGAATTATATATTCTGCAAATAGGCCACAAGGGCACTTTTACATGTCAAACGGTAATTTACAATAAAATAATAATAATCTGACACAATCATAATTTTAAATTTTCAGATTAAGGACCGATATTAAACGGTTAACAAACTAAATGTCACTAAGTTAATGAAAACATAACAAAATTGCAAAATATGACCATTACATTCGATATAAGGCATTCGAGCAAAAGCGTACCGTCCTAATGTAGGCAATTCTGTATACAATTTTAGTCTCGTAGCTACACCAGTAGATGCAGTATCCGAGCTACCACGGCTATGACGCTGTCAGCCTACCTGATAGTTTTAATAATACATTGAGATATCACCAGATGGCATTGACTTCCCGGAAAACAAATAGAGTATTTTTGATTTTTTTGATATAAAAGTAGTATTTTCGAGACAATATTACACATCACACAACATTATACATAACCAAACTCTTGGAGCCTGTGGTTCCATAGAACTTTCGCGACCAGTGATGGCGCCATCTAGTGACAGTACCCAATAATACGTGTAGCAAACTTACTTAACTCACACGTATGTACATACGTGTGAGTTAAGTAAGTTACATGGATTTAGTACCAATTTTATTGCATTTACTAAACTTATACAATTTACCTTTATTTTATGTACGGAAGGATGTTTGCGATATAATTAAGGTACGGTGAATTTATTAAGGTGTAAAAATCATTCTATCTTCACGATTACTGGTTCAAATGTTTCGCTCGGTACCTGTGTCGCCATCTATGAGTTCTTTTTTGTAATAATTATACGTTTTTCGAGTTGGGAGGGCATGGAACTATAGGATCGCGATCGATGCGATTTCGTGGTTGGTCCCATGGGAAAGGTTGTTCAGTATGATCATCTTATTCGCTTTTTGTCATTCCGGATCATGACCCCGTTAACATCCTGTATATTTGATTTGATTTGAGGAAAGGCGTGACAACCACTTAAAACGTCCATAGCTTAACTGACTCTCAAGTCGCTTAGATTAGATTAGATTATTTTATTTCATTCTGAAAATTTACATGTCATTTCATAAAATTAAAATAGCATGGATCCACAAAAAGATCGTCAGAGTGTATAAGAATAAAAAACATTAATAAATAATAGTCAATAAAATTCCAATTTTAAATGAAAACAAACATGACAAACAAAAAAGCGTGCGGCTCGGCGACTCCTGTCTCACTCGTGCTATGCAAATAAGAAAGAGCAGAGTAGTTTTTCTCGTCTCTCGTCGCGCTGCGACGTCAGTGGTTCTAGCCCCGCTGGAACAAATTCTCAATGGTTGAATGAGGAATGAAAAGTTTGACAATTTTCTTCTACATTTAAATGCTGTAAATATTCTTAAGTGGCGATCTTTAAAATTTTTCAACTATTCAATTATTACGAGAATAACTCGTGACTTAGTCAATTGTCAAAGTACCATTTTATTAACCGTTTTCTTGAAAATTTAAACAATTCGTGACTTGGAGCCTCGTGCACTGGTAGAGCAACAAAAAAAAAAGTTTGCAGAAAGAGCATCAAAATATATGTATAATATAATAATAGAATCTTTATTTCGGACTTATTACATCCATAGTGTGTTAGTAAGTTCACTTAATAGAATAATGTTAGAAACTGGAGATTTAAATGACTAAAAAGACAACACAAGAATGCCTTATAATTATAATACAAATTTGGCTACTCCTTGGAATGGTCCCACCCGACATGTTAATTAATATAAAGCAGTCAAATCTGTCAGCAAACGCGCTTAAGACGCTGTTAGTAGAACGCCTCAGGCGACTCAACAACGAGGCAATCTTTTTTCGCACGATTGCCTGGAATCCGTCTGTGCGGGCTTCGGTAAACATCCCAGACGCGCTACACCATCCTCGGCAATCCCAACAGCATACTAAACGCGTTATTGTACTGCACTCGTATGACATTATAAGCCCGCTTTGTGTCCCTGACCCACAGGCTGCTCGCGTAGAAAGATTGACGAGAAAAAAGTGAATGTTGTCAATAAATATTGTTATTCTCGTTACTTCCCCAGGTATCACCCTCTCCGAGTACTTCCGTGACATGGGCTACAACGTGTCCATGATGGCGGACTCGACCTCCCGTTGGGCGGAGGCGCTGCGTGAGATCTCGGGGCGGCTGGCGGAGATGCCGGCCGACTCGGGCTACCCGGCCTACCTGGGCGCTCGGCTGGCCTCCTTCTACGAGCGCGCGGGACGCGTCAAGTGTCTCGGCAACCCTGACAGGGAAGGTGAGTACAACATACTTCCGTGACATGGGCTACAACGTGTCCATGATGGCGGAGATGCCGGCCGACTCGGGCTACCCGGCCTACCTGGGCGCTCGGCTGGCCTCCTTCTACGAGCGCGCGGGACGCGTCAAGTGTCTCGGCAACCCTGACAGGGAAGGTGAGTACAACATACTTCCGTGACATGGGCTACAACGTGTCCATGATGGCGGAGATGCCGGCCGACTCGGGCTACCCGGCCTACCTGGGCGCTCGGCTGGCCTCCTTCTACGAGCGCGCGGGACGCGTCAAGTGTCTCGGCAACCCTGACAGGGAAGGTGAGTACAACATACTTCCGTGACATGGGCTACAACGTGTCCATGATGGCGGAGATGCCGGCCGACTCGGGCTACCCGGCCTACCTGGGCGCTCGGCTGGCCTCCTTCTACGAGCGCGCGGGACGCGTCAAGTGTCTCGGCAACCCTGACAGGGAAGGTGAGTACAACATACTTCCGTGACATGGGCTACAACGTGTCCATGATGGCGGAGATGCCGGCCGACTCGGGCTACCCGGCCTACCTGGCAAATTAATAAAGTTCATTGAAGGTTTTTCGGCATTATTGCACATCATTAGAAAGAGGAAAGACTAAGGAACTTTTTTAAAGAATTTTAAGAACATTATCAATCTTAGTTTTTTTTTAAATTGCAAATCAAACTTACCCAAGACGAAATTCTTGCATCTTAAATTTTTTTTGAGGGTTAATAATATAATAAGTAGACGTTACTTGCAAACAATTTTGACTTTGATAGAGCCGTACAACATTACACATTACAATAAAATAAAAAAATAGGCTCTACCACTTCCCCTTTTTTTTATTCAAGTCGAAACGCGTAAGCATATAGAAAATGTCTAAATAATTTTAATAGAATACAACAAAAAAAACCAGTGGACACAAAATTTTTTTGGAGGCCGGAAAAGATAGCTAATGGCCCAACCTACCTGCCGTTTTAATTTGGCAAACGATGGAGCAAACACCCTGTATAAGTATATATATCTGTACAGGTTCGGTGTCCATCGTGGGGGCCGTGTCCCCGCCCGGAGGAGACTTCTCGGACCCCGTGACGGCCGCCACGCTCGGCATCGTGCAGGTGTTCTGGGGTCTCGACAAGAAGCTCGCGCAGAGGAAGCACTTCCCCTCAATCAACTGGCTCATCTCCTACAGGTACAAACACCAACCACCTACCACTGTATGGGTAAGGACCAAAATCTTGACCAGTAGATAGCCTGGTTAGTCGGTAGTTAGCCACAAACAAACTGAAGAAGTGAAAAAAGTTCCGTTGTGACACAAAAATTTACCATAGATTTGTATGGTTAATTTTCGTGTCACAACGGAAAACTTTCATAGAAAATTTAATTGAGTGAGTTAAATTAAGCTGGCCTAGAATTTGGTCCTTACCCATGTACAGGCTGTTATTTAATTGGGTATACAAAATAGCAAAATGTGAATCTATCCACGATTCTGTACAACTTTTACTTTGAGACCAACTTTGTTATGCAATAAAACGTTTTCGTCAGTCTAAACTGAGCATTTTTTTGGCATAACACAAAGTCACATTTTGCTATTTTGTATCCGCAATTAAATAACACCCTGTATATCCTCCTAGCGTTATTCCCGGTTGTGCCCTAAAGGAGCCCGGGGGCCGCTTTGACACCTAATCCCAAGATTTGGCATAAGCACTAGTTTACATTTTTTCACGAAAGCGACTGCCATCTGACCTTCCAGCCAGGGATGATACAGACATTCGCATCCGCAACCGCGGAAGTTCCACACAAATTTCAATATCGGCATCCGCATCCGCCAAAGTCGATGCGGATGTAGTGTAATTCACGACAAGAAAGCGTTACTGCGCGAGTTTTAGATATTTTTTCTAATCGTTTCTGTGACCAAGAGCAGACGCGTTTTTGATTTGTTCGCAACCGTTGTAATCTAGTCTCAACGTGGTTGATGATTGCGTGATATCATAAAATTTACGTTTTTATTTACTGTTTTGAGTGTTTGACCACAAAATTCGCATCCGCGGATGTCAAAAAATCGCATCCGCGGCATCCCTGCTTCCAACCCAGAGGGAAAACTAGACCTTATTGGGGTTTCCTCACGATGTTTTCCTTCACCGAAAAGCTAACGGTAAATATTCCGTACATGTTCCGAAAAACTCATTGGTACGAGCCGGGATTCGAACCCACGACCGCCGCTTGACAGCCGCATGCCTGAACCACTAGGCTACCGTAGCTTCATTCCCAACTTGCTACCACTGACGTGGGTTATTTTGAAATAACGGGTGTCCCCTTCCTTCATCGACATACACTCGATTGAACATTTAGCGGCAACGACATACAAGTTTGTGATGGTACTGAAAATTCTGCAATATTCTACATGACGTTAATATAAAAATTGCGATAACGTTTTCTGTGTAATTTGTTCTCTGTCTAATTATATACTGTGTTTGTTCGCAGCAAGTACATGCGCGCTCTTGATGACTTCTATGACAAGAACTACCCCGACTTCGTGCCCCTAAGGACCAAGGTAACCACATCCAAATATACATTTTACGTTAACATACTCGTATAAGAATGCAACTAGATCCATCATTTAACTTACTCCTGTCTCATCAATAACAGAACAAAAATGGTCACTTTTACAGTATTCGCCAGAACACTAAAGTCATTATCGGTGCAATGCACACTGACGTATTTTTGATTTGCAATAATAAATTGAAAGGTTTATCTGTTCTCGGCGTAACGCTAAACAGCGTTGAAGAAAAACCCTAACCCGTTAATTCCCACGTCCAGGTGAAGGAGATCCTTCAAGAGGAAGAGGACCTGTCGGAAATCGTGCAGCTGGTCGGAAAGGCGTCGCTGGCCGAGACCGACAAGATCACCCTCGAGGTCGCCAAGCTACTCAAGGACGACTTCCTGCAACAGAACAGGTAATTGTTTTACCGCATCGCTCTTATACTTCTGAAAATGCTAGGACGCCGATTTTCGGTGTCTGGCTCAATAAACTTACCAGTATTTTCTCGAGCTTAGTAGCTGCCACGTGCAAACGCGCCACGTAAGCGACATTCTAGTGAAACATTCCCATTATATTGACTTCATAATTTTCCACAGCTACTCATCATACGATCGCTTCTGCCCGTTCTACAAGACTGTGGGCATGCTCCGGAACATGATCTCGTTCTACGACATGTCGCGGCACGCCGTCGAGGCCACCGCGCAGTCCGACAACAAGGTCACGTGGAACTCCATCCGCGACGCCATGGGGCCCATCCTGTACCAGCTGTCCTCCATGAAGTTCAAGGTGTGTAGCTCTAAACAGGTCTTCAGGCCCAAGATGTCTGGAACACCGGACTTGGGCCACAAAGTCTTAAGTCATAAAGCCACTTCACGAAGCTTGCTCATGCACAGAGCAACCCAACTGGGGTAGTACCTCCTTTTAACAGAAGACCGCGGCCGTAATACCAACTACTTGGAGGGTAAGGTCGCTCCCGAGTATGAGCTGTCTTAAGTTGAGAGTGAGGGACCATTTATATCTAGCTGTCCACATTGTGTGCGTCCTCATATCAATGAAGGGTCAGCAATGCGCTTGTGACTTTTTTGGACTCTAGAATATTTCCCAGTATCACTGCCTGAAAATTACAGCTCTGTATTTCTGTAACCAAATCCTAACTAAGTTTTAATAATAAGGTGAAAATAATATTCCTAAACATTTTTGTATCTGGCAGGATCCCGTCAAAGAAGGCGAGGCTAAGATCAAGGCGGACTTCGACCAGCTACTGGAAGACATGGCGGCCGCCTTCCGCAACCTCGAGGACTAAGCGCCACATCAAAATGGCGGCCACCACAAGATGGCCGCTCTGTTAATACGTTTATCAGTGCTGTGACGTCCGTGGCATCTGTAGTAACCCCAATTAGTCAAATAGTGCTCATTTTCATCCACTGTTATATTAAGAACCAACAGTTTAACTTCTACGGCACTTGAATATATTGCACAAACATATACTTATCTGTAGATACACGGGACGCCACATCATCGAATGTAGACCTAATTATTGTCTATGTAGTGAGTGCATAGGTTGTTTAAGTACATGTAATACTTATTTAACTGTTGGCAACATCCATTGTAAATATTGTTCCCGATAATCTAACGGTGCAAAGGCGCCCTCAGTTGATTAGTTGTTATTTAATAATATATACTATTTATACACCAATAATGAATTATTTGCCTCATGATATTGTGTGAATCGAAATCAAATGTATCAAATCCTCTTGCATTCCACGTTATATTTAGAGTTAATCACAATCGTTTTAAAGCTTCAGCTTGTCACGCCGCCTTTTGGCAGTTTTGTGGCAGTTTGTGTTCAGTATTAAGTCGGTTCCAGTTGTACAAATATTAACGATTTACGAATATTACTCGAGATAACTTGCTGTTTCGGCTCTGTGACGTTAAGTGTTGAGAGGAGACGAGAGTTATTATAAATAATAAATATATTAAATTTATAATGGTGTATTTATTGAGTAGGCGACCATAATATATAAACATTAGGATCGCAAACGAGGTTCACTCACATGAGCACAGCTTAGTGCCATCAATATTTTATTGCTCTCTATGATCTTAAAAACTGTAGAGCGAATATTGCATTTCGAGCCTGAAAGCATCTAAAGCCGGGTCCTCTGCGCCGTGTTTTTGATGTTTTTAAACATCTAACAAGTTTTGCCAATCAAAACAATACCCTGTTTGTTTGTCGAAACTGACGAATGACATTAGATGTTAAAAAAAAGACCGGGTTGCACTCCGGGAGTGCGGGCAGAAGTGAAAACTCAATAACATTGTAACAGTTTTTCGATCAGCGGCGCTACCACGAACTTCGAAAGTCGAAGTTCGTAATACATGCATCCCTGTCACTCGAGTAAGGGAGTGCGATAGAGATGGAAATACCCGAACTTCGACTTTCGAAGTTCGTGGTAGCGCCGCAGGTCACGTGACATCTTACGGTGTCACCCTAAAAATGAATTTGGCGCAAATTTATAAACAATTATCAATTATTTAGGTGGACGGGCCGCGGGCGCGTTGGTGCGACGGGCCGGCGGCGAACAAAATACCAATTTGTTTTTGCCATTGCCAAATATTTTTCAAAGCTTTATCTCTTTAGGAATAACGTCCAAATTCGAACTATTCGAATTTGCAAGAACAGCAGACGGCGGCGGCGAACAAAATACCAATTTGTTTTTGCCATTGCCAAATATGAGGACGCTTGGACAAAATTACAAATTTATTTGCAGAATATGCTATTGCAAGAAGTGTTTAACGGCTTTATACTCTTACGAATAGCGTTCAGTTTTGAATGAAGTCGAATCGGCTAGCAGCAAAATATAATAGTTTGTGACCTCCTTCACATCTGACGTCACAAAAATCTGTCGCGTATGTAACAATTTTTCCCCATCCCAAAAAGTGCTCAGCGCCGCTAAAGAAGTTTTCACTTCAAAAACATCGAAAACACGGCGCTGTGGACCCGGCTTTAGGGAGAAAGTTCTTGGACATGTGGAATACCACCCTTAAGCCCACATCACACTGGCGCGGCCTGGCCGCGGCGGTCAATAGTAAACTTGTCACCAGTTCTCAAATTTACTATTGACCGCCAACGCAGGCCTCGCCAGTGTGTTGCAGACTTATGGCCTCTCACACAAAGACTACAATATACATACTGAGATAGACAGGCAACTCAGCCAAATTGAGAAGGCATTTTATGCTTGCGTACAAGCGCCATCTGTGCTGTGGCGGATAAAACTTTTCAAACGATAAAAAAAAAGAAGGAACTTCTCAATTCGGTCGTATTTTATTAATCAGTATTTTAAATGTTTGTAATAACTGTTGTGAAATGAAACGTAAAAATGAGGAATACACAGATTTATTTAAGTTATTAACAATACATTAGTAACTTCATGCATGGAAAGGAGCATATTATTAATATAAAGCAAGAAACATTAAAACGACACGCTCATCCAAAACCAAGGTCACTCGGTACTACATTTTCCTAGATATTTCTCAACAGACCGCCGCGCTCGGTCGACTAGCGGTGTCTATAGCCCTTCCAGGTCCTCCAGTAATAGATAAATGCACAAATCACAAACAAACTTCGTTAAATATTAAAATTTTAATTGGATTTATTGACGCAAATTATGTCAACATATTTCACGCAAAACGACATTATACTTATGTCAAGCAGACACAATGTTGTGTTACCATTATACAATATACTGTTCTCCTTGACGTGATATGATCTATTTGCAACCTCCTTTCTTGCCAACCTCTAATTTTACTCCTGCCTGCCATGTCATTGTCATTCAAAATTTCTCCGTGTATTATTTCAAATAATGTACAATTTTATGTTTATTAAAACCTGAATACTACAGGTTTTCTCATTATTTAACTCCTCATATTCATTTACGTAGCACGTATCAATCTCCCTACATCAAATAAAATATTTGAATGTAACAACACTGATATTTTAGTTCGCTACAGCAACAGCTACCTAGAAATGTGGCGAGTAGGTGGCATCACCGTTTTCAATCAAAATCTGGATTTGCAATAGGTTCTAAGTTTCCATAGCATGCTCTCACAGACTGGAGCGGCCTGTGGTGGCGGTCGGCAGTAAATTTGACAGCTAATGACAAGTTTACTGTTGACCGCCGCGGCCAGGCCGCGCCAGTCTGTGAGAGGCTAAGATAAGATAAGATATCCGTCACGTTCTGAAGAGTATTCGAGCGCGAGAGTGCGGATGGCTTATCCACACAGCGATAAATGATAAAATTCTTAGGCCTGTAGATTTAGTGAATTTACTCATCATTTTGATCGTGGTAAAATTTACAAGAAACGAAAATATTTAAACTACTCATAATTTGACGGTCGGAAATTAATGGGTTAAAACGCTGGTTAAAACAGCTAGATAACAAATTCAAGTCCAAACAACGCTACATGTGCTACGCTGTAGCTCGTAGCAGCATTTTCTGTTTTGTTGCGGAAATCGCTCGTAGTGGCATTGATTCATATGAGTCATGAATGACCGGGTGAGGCCAGACGAGCGTAATTTGCGAGCTGTGAGTCGCGTAATTTCGGTCCGCCCATAGATGGACATTTCGGTTTGCGCATATAATATGCTATGCCACAAATTACGCTCGTCTGGCCTCACCCTAAGTGCGATACGTCAACGAAAGTTGCTGGCAACTGACATCTTCAAAAGCCTTAAATAAAGTCACACGTTGACTGCTAGAATTGTCCAAAGAGTATAATAAGTATATGAATTGTCAAATTGTCAACAGCATCAGTTTATTTTAGATACATTTTACCAGCGAGACTTGAATTCTTGTTTGTTTTGCTGCGGTTGAGCGACACCGACCAGCGACATGTCGTCACTATCGTTGTCGTCGCCAGTTATGAGCGACAAGACGTTGTTGCTGAGCGTGGAAGATCTTATCAGCATTGCCATGGGCCCGAGGGACGTAAGTTGGCTGAGCTACGCACATTTTGCAAACGCTTTAGGTACAGTCAAGTGTAATGTTTCGGATTAATCCTCTCATAGGTACCGAAGCTTAACTTAACTTAATACGCATGTAGCCAAGCGTAAGGTAAACGTCCACTGTTTCGGCATGTTAAGCCTCTTACGAATTAGTATTTTTTTTAAGACAATACAGAACATGACATCGGTTTGAATTTTTTTGTGTGATGAACATTGATATCTTGCCTATTATGTAATGCAAGAATTATATAGTTTTAGTTTCAATAACTATTTTTTTATAATTTATTTGTAGACCTCGTATTTGAACCCCATTTCGTGATAAAATTTGGCTCTGCTCCTAAGTTTGTGAGTTCTAGAATAGAATAGAATAGAATAGAACATTTATTGCATATCACATTACAGACATAGGTGGATTTATAAATAAGTCAAGGGATACATGTGACGCCCTGCAAGGGCACAAGCAACATCAGTAGGCTAATTTTAATAAAACTACAATTACTTAAGGTTAACATACTCAGCTGAATACACATTAATTCAACAAGACCAATAAATTTATATTATATACTTTCGTTGCCCTTAAAGAACTCGTCTAAACTGTAAAAGCATCTCGTAATTAAGAACGATTTTAACTGTTTGTTAAACAATCTTGGGTTATCTGTGTTTTTCAAGGAGTTTGGGATATGATTATAAATTTTAATGGTCATGTAATGGGGGCTGCGTGTGACGAGTTTTAATTTTGAGAAGGGCATTTTAAGTTGGTTGAGATGGCGATCATTTCTTTTAGGTTTAGTCGTTGGTTTAGGTGAGTATAAATTAAAATGTTTTCTAATAAATTTACATGATTCAAAAATGTACATGGAAGTTACGGTTAATATTTGGTGTTTAATGAAATAAGGTTTACATGACTCCATTCGATTTATGTTAACTAAGATTCGAATACATTTCTTTTGTAAGATGAAAATTTTATTAATATCACTGCAGTTTCCCCATAGGACTAAACCGTATGATATTCTCGAGTAAGCATACGAGTAGTAAGCTGCTAGAGCTGTTTTAAAATCAGTTTCGCGCTTAAGGTGCTGGAGGGCATAGATAAAGGACGATAACTTTTTAGTTAATTTTCGGATGTGGTTTGTCCAGCTCATATTGGAATCTAAATCTATGCCTAATAGAGTGGCAGTGCTCACGGTATCTAGTTTTGTATTATTATATTCATAATCTATTAGCAATGGTACTTTTTGGTAAGGTTTAAACTGAATTATTTTTGATTTGTTTACATTGAGTAGAAGGTTATGGGATTGCAGCCAGCTTGTAATTGTATGTAACGTTGAATTTAATTTATTTTTTATTTCGGTAACACTAGTACAAGAAAACAATACAGATATGTCGTCGGCAAAAAGCATACTATGCTCTTCCAATATGTTAGGGAGATCATTTATATATAAAAGGAATAGTATGCATCCTAAAACACTACCCTGGGGGATAGAACCCTTTACGGGTACTCTATCAGATCTAATGTGTTCCATTTTACCTGAATCGAAGTCTGCATTTTCTATTTCTACATACTGGAAGCGATCTTTTAGATAAGACCTAAACCACTCCAGGGCAGTACCTCTAATTCCAATGTTATACAACTTGTCTAATAGGGTTATATAACAGACTCTATCATAGGCCTTACTCATGTCGAGCAGGAGGCCTACAGCATACTTTTTTGTGTTTATAATATTGAGTATCTGTTGTACATATTTATATATTGCTAGGGTAGTTGAGTGGTTCTTCCTAAAGCCGTTTTGATTTTGATGAAAGATGTTATATTTTTCGCAAAAACTATAAAGACGTTTTACCATTGCAGTTTCAAAAATCTTTGCTGATGTCGGCAATAGTGCAATTGGACGGTAATTATTTATGTCGAAATTATCTCCTTTTTTGTGGATAGGTTTTATTATTGAAACTTTCAATGCGTCTGGGAAGATGCCCTGAGAAAATGACTGGTTTACAAGTTGTGTATAGGGAATTGTGAGGAACTCCGCACAGGATTTGACTAAAGTAGGAGGGATTTCGTCTATGCCGAAAGAGGACTTATTTTTAAGGTTTTTTATAATAGTACTTATTTCTTTAAGTTCAGTCGGCTTTAAGAAAAAAGAGTTAGTTACAGAGTTTAGTAAAGGTAATCTATTAACGGGGATGGGTTGACTATTTCCAATGGAGGAGAAGAAAATATTAAAAATGTTAGCTATATTTTTTGGGTCGTTAATTATTCCATCATCTGTTGTCTTAATTTTGAAGTTTACTTTATTTTTTGAATGGCTTTTATTTGTTACTCTATTTATTATTTGCCACATTGATTTGGTTTTATTGCTGGCTTTTGCGAATTGATTTTTATTATATATTTTTTTGGAATGATTCACTGCTTTTTTTAGTATTTTACAATATGTTCTATAATGATTTTGTAGGATTTTGTTTCTGGTCTGTGACGCCAGTAGTCTGAGAAGTCGTTTATTACGACACGATACTTTTAATCCGGGTGTTAGATGTGAAGTTTTGGGTTTTATGGTCAAAGTTTTTACTGGGATGCATTTATTCAATATGTTTTTTAGTGTATTAGCGAATGAATTATAATTTTCATTTATATTTTTATAATTTTTAATTATACTATCCCATTTTATTTTTCCAAGTTCTTTTTTGTAATTTTCTATATTTTTGTGGCTAAAGATTCTTTTCCTAATAACCCAGGATTGTACTGTAGGTGAGGAAATGGGTGTAGTGATCAAAACACCTTTATGATCAGAGAACCCGAGTTCTTTTACAGACAATTTTGATGCCTTAAAGTTAAAATTTGTAAAACATAAGTCAATGCACGTAGAGCTATAACGTGTAACCCGCGTAGCTTCCTGAACTCTTTGCTGGAAATGATGTGAAAGCATCAAGTTACATAATCTAGCCTTCTCGTTACTTTCCAGTAAAAAGTCTGTATTAAGGTCTCCTCCAATTATAATTTGTTTATTTTTATCTTTCCGAGCAATCAATTTTAATAATTTGTTGAGACACGAGTAAAAGTTTTCAGTTTCTCTTTTACTATTCGGCCAGTATATATTAATAATTAACAGGTTTAATTTAGGCAAATCTACAGCACATATTTCAAAGGTCATTTCCAAAGATATACATGAAATATCAGGTCTCTCATAACATTCAATGCCATTTTTTATTAAAATAAATACTCCGCCACCTTCATGATATTCTCGGCAGAAGCAAGA
Source organism: Epinotia ramella (assembly GCA_947578815.1). Taxonomy (NCBI): domain Eukaryota; kingdom Metazoa; phylum Arthropoda; class Insecta; order Lepidoptera; family Tortricidae; genus Epinotia; species Epinotia ramella. Next base: position 24,783,174 of record OX388214.1, read on the forward strand.
ACAAATATTATAATTATTAATTTTAAGTAAGTCTTTCTTTTCCTTGTTTAGCCAAGACTCGGAGACACATACTGCATGTACTTGTGGATAATCTTCTAAGAATGCTCTTAGCACGTGGACCTTGTTCCATATACTTTGCATGTTTTGATAAAGAATATTTAGATTAGCCTCGAAAAAAAGGATGTTCACTTGTCAATATTGAGTTATCTACTTGAGACTCAGAAATATCATTTGTAATATGGTTGGTTGGTATTGATGACAAGAGTATTATTAAGTCGTTAAGGATCGTTTCAAACCCGCGCCGATTTACATTGCCAAAACGGGAAAACATGTCGCTATTATATGTCAGATTTAAGTTTGTGTCTAGAATGTAACTGTATTCGTGTTCCTGGTTGCTCTTGTATAACAAATTATTAAACATTTCAACACGTTTGTTAAACAGAATCGAGTAATTACTAATTTTAAAAGTAGGCAAACAGATGATAATGTTTGTATGTTGCACTTCACTTAATTGTTTATGTATATATCCAACCAAACTATTATATTTCATGCTATATTTAAAATCTTTATCGTTCTTGGCCCCTGTTTCGGCATAAAGTTTTCGAGTGCCAGGTAGTAAGAGAAACGTTTTGTTTTTGAACCCTCATTTGTTATTTGATATTGAACAAGATTATTGACGAGGTAATTAACATGATTATTGGAAAAATCCAATAGGGGGTCTGGATAAAACTCGGTATTTAAAATCCCGGGACATTTTTTCTTTTTCCAGGATTTTTTTATGAAATGTAAGGTTAAATAACTTATCCATTAGTACAGGGTCACCTTTTCAAAAATGTGTCTCACATAGGTTACCTATCTACGAGTATATTAACCAAAACTGTTTAACATAAGATAAATATCTAGGCAAAACCTTTTGGACGTGACATGGAGGTATCTGTAAACGATATTCTGTTTAATAGGGTATAAAGATACCTTTCGCTTCTTTAAAAAAAACCCTTAAAAATAAAGAAAGTCCCGGGAATAGCAAGTCCCGGGATATCAAATCTTAAAAATAATAAATATCTTCAATCATTTTCGTCAATATTCCTTAAACGTATAGTTAGATATAAGTATGTATTGATTATCTATTTCTACGATTGATTAGGTAACCTAAGATTAAAATCTAGACAATGTTGTATGGGACACACGACACACTTTTGAAAGAGCAATTCTATACTGTTTAATAGGGTACAAAGTAAACTTTCATTTAATAATAATAATCCCGCAAAAATAATAGGTTCCCGGGATTTACCCAGGCAACACTATTGCATTATATCAATGCACATGTTACCTCTTCAAGAAGAATATCAAATAACAGACGAGGGTACACATTTGATCTGTGTGTTTGCCTACCAGTCCTACCACTATAGATTTCTCTGTCACGAACTTGGGGAAAAGTATTAAAAGTAGTAGTCCCTTGTTTCGTGTTACTATTTCTTGGATATTCCCGCAATCAATAATGTAGATCACCTTTAAATTATGTTCAATAACCATTAAGTATCCTATATGTAATAAATAAACATAAAAATACATTACAGGAATCGAGCAATAAACAAAATTATGCTGCACGTAAATATGCGAATTCACCTTCAAATTGTAAATTTAGGTCACGTTCAACCTCGTTTTACGAGAATTCAAGTGAATAAAACATATACCGAATTTAGGTCAATGAAAACGTCATTAAATACAATATCTGTTTTTTTAATTAACATTTACAATTTCTTAAGTATCATTTAAATACAAAAGATACAAGGATGTATAAAGAAAGCCCTTGATTCGGTAGTAACACGAAATAGGAGCCAGACGAAAAATATAATGACCGTTAGTTCGTGAGTCCATTTATTGCAATTTTAAGGGACACCTATACCAAAATATACACTTATTTCTTATTAAATCCATTGTTAAGGAACTAGACAAAGCACTGTTAAAAGTTTTTTTTCAAATGGACTTCCCTTTCTCTTTCAATTCCCTTAAGAAGTCGTAGCGAGCACCTTACGTCAACAAGCAGTTCGCGCACACCGTACAGCTGTTTTCGGCCGACTGACAGTTTTCGACCGTTGTGTTGCTATTAGTTTAGTCGTTAAAATTGTTGAATTTGATTTTTTGGAAAGGTTTAATGATAAAGTTTTTTTACAAATGTATAAATTAAATAAAAAATATTTCAGTTGCTTATTATAAGCCTCAGAAACAAAACTAACGAAATGACGTACTAGCACGAACTTATGGCCCGTTACCTTAATTATTTATCCCAGAAAATAAAAAATAGCTCTGACATTATTAAAACAACCTGGAAAGTGATTAATATGGAGACTGGTAGATCGAAGAACACACCGAACGATCTTAAAATAAAAATTGATGGCAGAATTGTAGATTCTAGTTTGGAAGTAGCTACTGAATTTGAATATTTCTTTACTGAGATACCAGTTTCCACAACTAAGTATTTAAATTCATCACCTTCCTCTGCCGTTACATTGTTGAAAGAAAACGCCCCAGAATGTAATACAAATCTTAATTTTGAACACGTTAGTTTCTCAGATGTAGTAAAGGCGTTTAAAGCAATTAATGTCAAAAAAACTTGTGACCTCTGGGGAGTTTCTGTTCATGCACTCAAATCCATTATAGAAATCGTTGCGCCTGAGTTGGCAGTTATATTTAACAACAGTGTCGATTGCGGTGAGTTTCCTGATCTCATGAAACATAGTAAAATCACTCCGTTATTCAAATCAGGTAGCACTACTGACCCCACTAACTTTAGACCAATATCTGTGCTCCCAACATTTAGCAATTTTTTTGAAAAATTAGTTTTGTCGCAATAAATAAAACATTTTAATATAAACAATTTAATTCATAACATGCAAGTTCGATTTACCCGGGGTCGCTCGACAACCGACGCTGGTGTCGAGCTAATTAAACACATTTTCGATGCCTGCGAGGAATCACGAGATGCTTTAGGTATCTTCTGTGATTTATCCAAGGCCTTCGACTGCGTTTGTCATGAAACATTGATCAGGAAACTCGACTACTATGGAGTCAGAGGATCATCACTGAATTTACTTAAGTCTTACTTACATGGTAAAATACAATGGGTTGCAGTGAATGGACAGCGATCACCGGGGTCATTGGTCTCGATGGGTGTACCGCAGGGATCAATATTGGGGCCTTTCCTGTTCCTTATCTACATAAATGACTTGCCATACCTATTAAAGACCCACCATGATATAGTATTGTTTGCAGATGACACCTCACTTATTTTCAAACTCATAAGACAAGCTCACAGCACAAGCTTGCAATGATGTAAACAATGCTATTTCTAAAGTAGTAAATTGGTTTAATGTTAATAATTTATTGTTAAATGAGAAAAAGACTAAATGTATTTGTCACGAATCACGTTACGCACGAGCAAGGGAGTGTCTTTGTAAAAGATGAGGAATTGGAACTACTTAGTTGATAGTACAGTTTTCTTGGTTTAACGTTAGATTCTAAGCTGCAATGGGGTCCCCATATTGCTAATCTCTCGAATAGACTTGAGTTCTGCAGCATTTGCAGTGAGCAAGATCCGTCAATTAACAGACGTGAAAACAGCTCGATTAGTATATTTTAGCTACTTCCATAGCATTATGTCTTATGGCATTTTATTGTGGGGCAGTGCCTCGGACATTCATTCGATTTTTGTTTTGCAGAAGTGGGCTATTCGGGCGATATATAAATTGAAACATAGAGACTCACTTAGAGATAAGTTTAAAAATATTAATATAATGACATTACATTGTCAGTAGGTATATCTATGAAAATATTGTGTATGTACATAAAAACATAGTCAATTTTAGGAAAAACTGTGACATACATAATATTAATACTAGAAATAAGCATAAGCTCGCGGTACCCACCACTCGGCTCCAAAAAATAAAAAAATAATTCATGGGTAATTGTGTAAGGTTTTATAACAAACTTCCAGGAAACGTAACTGAGTTATCTATTAATAAATTCAAGAACTATGTGAAGCGTAAACTTATTTTGAAAGCTTATTATAGCACACGAGACTACATGAATGATAAAACTCCATGGAACGAATTGTGACTGAATTTTTAATCAATAGATTAATTATTTAATTCTCGTTATATTTTGTTTTTTGACATTAGATTGTTTTTCTAGAAACATTTACAAGTATTTTCTATACAATTTTTACTTCATATCAAATTATATCGTTTATAAAATGATCGGGGTAACTTCCTCTTTAAAAATAACACGTAACAAAAATATTTAGTTAAATAATTTGTTTCGTGAAAAGGGTTCATATAAAATTATTTTTTATTTTTTATGTTTCATAAAATACTTTAAAAAAATAACTGACGATTTGAAAGTGCTTGTTAAAAGTGTGGCCTACTTGAATAAAGATCATTTTGAGCACCATCACCAGCGAACGAAAGAACCCTAGAAGTCTAAGTAGCGCCGCAAAACGGCCCCACAGAATGGGTGCCATTGGCATTATGCGGGTTTGGGGGCGGGGGTGTCAAAGCTATGCCAGTTAGAACATGCGCATACCGGGTTTTAGGCACGTGTTGGGTAGAAATTTGTAAGGAGCTCGCCTTCTATGGTTTTTTCGTTCGCTGGTATGCAGCCATATATTACAATTGGCTGTACCTAAAGAGCGAGAAGAAGCGCTGTCAACATTTGTAAATTGTAATCATTTTGTATGGTTCAGATTAGTTATTGTGGCTGACTTTTTATAAAACTGTTTTTGGAGTTTGAATCTTCTACCTCGGGCAGTAGAGTTGCTTTTTGAATGGCCTTCGACCAACTCAAATAATCTCTTATTAACCCCCGACGCAAAGAGAGGGGTGATATAAGTTTATCTGTCTATGGTATCGTAGCTCCCAAACGGATGGACCGATTTGAATGCGGTTTTTTTTATTCGAAAGCTGATATGTTTCATGAAAATCTGTTTAGCCGTTTTTGAGATATTGTACTTTGAAATGAAAATGTCGGGGGTTTTCCAACTTTTTTAAGTTGTAGTTATTATATGTATATGTATTACATTCGTTCTCGTAGCCGATCCCGTGGTTTTCCCGCTAAGTAGCGGAAAGCGGCTACGGCGTATGCGCCCACTAGGCGGGTATGTGAAGGTGTTAAGCCTTAAGAGTCCCACTGCTGGGCATAGGACTTATTTTTTTTCTTCCACAGATTCCACATTCCATTTGTAATACCTACGTATTCGTAATTCCATATATTTCACATTTAATTTAACACAAATGCATTTTTAGCAAAAAAACGTAATCACCGGTTTTTTTTTCCAAAACTGATCCGTGAAAGTTTTTGCAAGTTTATGACAACATTTGATCGATTGAAATCTATGAACTTGCTCTGCTCGCATGAGTTGCTCAATGCGCCCCGACGGTAGATTAAGCTTACTGAGGGGCTTCCATTACTCTGAGATTATCCCCTAATATTGGTTTATTTATGTTTCAGGGGAACATCATCAACTTCAAGATGATTCAGACGATCCTGCACATTCTGGCGCGTCAGATGCGAGTGTTGGAGCAGAAAGTAAATCATAATATGTCATTCAGCTATATTTAACCATATACATATATCATTCCTACCCCAACACTCCCACAAACGCCATTGGACAAAACGATGTGCACAATGAAAAGGAGTGGGGTGCTTCCACGTAGATTTGGAACGCAATGTACTGTACATAACGGTACACTCGAGCCGCACACAGACTAGCGCGGCCTTCGGTGGCGGTCCATAGTAAATTTGACAGCTAATGACAAGTTTACTTACTATTGACCGCCGCGGTCAGGCCGCGACAGTGTGTTGCGCGGTTTATATGGCGCCAACAATGGTCTTCTTTTAGACAACTGCCAAATTTCCCATACAAACAGATCTTAATAGACCTAGGTAGATATTGATCACAAAAGTATGATCGTATGATGATAAAATGCCATTACACACCTAGCAATCTGTCACAACAACTTGCTATAGTTTTGAAGTGTGATTATTACCAGGACGAGTGGCGTACTCGAAGAGGTTGCAAGGATTAGGTACTGGTTGAAAATGAGATTGAAGAACAGAATACGTATGCTCTTCATAAAATTACATCGCTAGTCGTGTCGTTCCTATCGCTTGCAATTTTTTTTTACATGAATCGTCATTAATAAAGGTCAGGAGGGACCGGCCAGGTGTGTGGGACTCCCACCCACCCCACTAAACCACGCACATGTCGCTGCCAAGGAGAGTCAAAGGGTCGCTTGACGCATTCTAGTTTGACAACTATCGCTTGCCTCCCTCAACTAGTCATGTCTGCAGGTGGTGTTGGTGGCCGGCGAACTGCCCGCGAAGCGGCGCACACGCAGCCGCGTACGAGACGACGACGGGGTATGATCAACATTTGTAGCTACGTCCAACTATCAAATTTAACAAAACAACTGACTGTAGGGTAGGATTACGTAAACTCCGTAAAGAGACGGCACGCGGGCCCTGAGGGTAGATGATATAGGGGACGGGCTCCCGCGCCGTCCAATCGGACCTTACTAACAATCAGATCTGTATTATATTACAGCCACCTATAAATAGGTATAATAGCCAATAGAAGTCGTATATCATACGGCTTCTCTAATTGACCACCTTGATGATGGTATAATTACATTGACGTTGCTGTCATATCAACTAACAATTTCAGAATGTAAAACTTTTGAAACGGCACAATTGCATGGCTTCGCAGGGGTACAGGCGACGGACCCCTCCTGAATTCGAAACGGAGGAAGACAGAATTGCGTGGGAGAAAGAAGAGGACGAACGACAGCTACGCCACCAGTCGTCCTCTAGGTCCAAGTCGGCGTTGAAGCGCAAGAAGGCCCAATATCAAAGCGATGATGAGGGCGGGTACGGGGGACGCGATAAATCGGGGGGCGGCCGAGGGGGACCGCCAGGCAGCGTGGAAAGTGAAAGTTCCGAGCGAAGGGGTCGCGGCAGATCAGCAGGACAAGATAGTTCTTATGGTGATGAAAGTGGCGGACGCGGTAGATCAGGGGGCCGTGGAGGGCATGAGAGAGATGATGACGATCGAGCGGGACGGGGCCGGTCTGGAGGACGCGGGGGACGCGGTAGAGATGACGATGATCGTGGGGGTCGAGGTAGATCAGGAGGCGGGCGCAGGGGACATGATGACGATAAAAGGGGAGGTCACGATAGAGCGGGAGGACGAGGAGGGCACGACGATGAGGGAGGCCACGATAGGGCTGGAGGGCGCGGCCATGGAGGGGAACGGGGCAGTTCTGATGACGAGAGAGGCCGAGGTACAGGGCATGATAGGCCTGGAGGTACCGATGTACACGGAGGACCAGGGGGCATTGGAGTACGTGGTAAGAAAGATTTTTTGTAAGATTTTATTTTTGTAATGGAACCACGCGAAATATACCTCCACCACCCATTTTGTCGGTAATAGAGATACTTACTAAAAACATACGCACATAATACCGGTCTTTGGGATTATACCTAGTGCTCGAATAAGGAAGCTAGAGGATGTTCCAGTGATTTGGCCTGACTTACCTATAATAATTAACGAACATGGGGATGAAATAAAATAAACCTACATACATACATACATTCACGCCTTTATCCCTAAAAGGGGTAGGCAGAGCACATGAAACTTGTGTTCCAGTACCACTTTGAGCATAAATGTGGGTATTAAAGATCACAAAATGTCATATCGCAGTGATAGGTTGCTAGCCCATCGCCCACAACACACTTCACCCTGTTCCCAAATAAACCTAATGAATACAAATTACTTATAGCAAGCATTAGGCTACAAAGTTATTTTTTAACATAAGTATACGGAAAATAAATATCAATGTATGTTTTTTTTATAGAAATCGATGGACCAGGAAACGAAAAGCTCCTTGTTGGTAAGACGGTCCTTGACCAGACTACTTAGGTTCCTATTACCGTTGTAACTTTATTAATATTGTATGCGTGAAATGGGTTGCTATTGTTACTTACATACTTTTTATTAAGACCTAATTGTACATGGTTAACAATATGTCTTCTTTCTTTCTTTAGTCGTTTCGTTAGTCGAATCATTGCTTTGAATAATTGTTAGGGAATCTTTTGTAGCTACGGCAGAAGTTAAAAACATAAATGCAGGCAGTCAGCGTATGGATAGTTTTGTCTTTTTGGCCTCAGTCTGTGTTAACAAAAACGCATCATTTATTTAAAAAAAAACTAACATTTATTTCTTAATGTTCCAGTTGAAAAAGGTCCCACTACAGTCGGAACTCCACGTGACCGAGGTACTGATTATAAATAATCTATGAGTACTAATAATCTAAAGATGTAATTAAGCAGTGTTGTGACAGTTATGCGTGCCTGCATGCTATTTTACGCACGCATGATAATTGTGGATTGGATGTAGAAGGATCTCTAAAACTAGCTATTCGATTAATACCTATACACCACTCTACTGACGGCCGGGTATGGATCGAAGTCATTGTCTAATATGCTCCGTGCAATAATTGTAGGTAGTAAGGTCTGTGCCCACTAGACCGTATCATACCATGACCGTAACCGTACTGTCACATGCAAGAAAATATTCTTTGTATGAGGTATTATGAGCTGACGCCCACTAGACCGTTCCGGCACCGCCTGACACGTTCATAGTACGTTCATGGTATGATACGGTCTAGTGGGCACAGACCTTACTACCTACAATTATTGCACGGAGCATATTAGACAATGACTTCGATCCATACCCGGCCGTCAGTAGAGTGGTGTATAGGTATTAATCGAATAGCTAGTTGTAAAGTCGCCGTCAATAGAATTTGCTAACTATGTAAACAAACCGCCATATATAAAAATATATATACCCGCATATTGAAATTGTCTTTCACTATGGCGGTTTGTTTACATAGTTAGCAAATTCCAGAGACCTGCAGTGTGTAGGCTTGCTCAATGCTTACCCGACTCTACTATTCTTGCACGGAACACAGAAAATGACCTTGACAATCTTGACATGCGACTGCTCGAACCCTCAAAGAGCACGAACTCAAGAGTGGCCTGTTGTGTGCTAGAAGGGTACATCTTTTGTTCGATTTGTCAGACAGCATTGCCGTGGTGACGCAGTCCCAGTTCCAGCTCCTAGAAGAACAAGTGGATGAGCTGTGGCGCGCTGCAGGTCCTCTGCCGGAGCTGGAGATGCCTGACAACAAGCAACTACGAGAGGAGCTCGCTGCCGGCGCGTCGCTTACAGACGCCATGCGAGCCATGCAGGTGCTTTTTTTTTATACAACGACGGTGCCAAACAAGCGTACGGCCCGCCTGGTGGTAAGCGGACACCGACACTGTAGACGCATGAAACTCCAAAGTAGTAACTGGCCGTTGCCGAGCCTTGATATATTTGAGGATTCGCCGTGTTGACAGCTGAAGGAAGAAATTCCCTCGCTCTCAACACAACGCATCCTCGGGAACTCTGGCGACCTTGCTCACTTCCAGGAACACAACACTAATACAGAGCAAGTAGTAGTGTTATTATGGCTGTGGTCTTCTGCAAGGCGGAGGTACTTCCCCAGTTGGGCTGCTCCAAATTCGAGCGGGATGAAATTTCGTTGTGCCCTACCTCACCTAAGCTTTGTTATGGCTCCCTTTTGTCGTAGTTAGACGGTGCCAAGTTCTTGGTAAGGTGTTTCTGGAACTAATGCCAAAAACACGCACTGTATAATTATCATACAATTTGCTCTGGGCTCTGGGTACTTTTTAGAGGTTGCCTGTAATTACACTCTGGTATGGTAAGTAGCCAGCACGGCTATCATGAGACGGCGCGGGAGCTCTCACGATTTTTCTCGCACTATCCGCTCTCTTATTAGAACACTTAGAACAAAAGGTATAGTGCGAGAAAAATCGAGAGTATGTCGCGGCCGTCTCATGATAGACGTAAGTACAGGAGATTCACAACATAATGCGTTCAGTTAATTAGTCCGGTGTGGTAAAAAGCTCTACGTACTTGGTAAGATGTTCCTGGAACTGATGCCAGAGGCCAGAGATACGCAGTGTATTATGCTCAGCCTACTTGTCATAAGCACCGGGAACTTTTATTATAGCTATAGTCAGTTAGGATAGGGTCAGAAGATGTTGGTCGGGAACCCTGGGTTCACAACAGACTTGTCTCGATTGTGACACAGTTCTTGCTTCTAAACATGTGGATGAGTGGCGGCGTGCAGCTGGTCCATTAGATTAGATTAGATAGTGATATAGTTAGACGGTGCACGGTGCCACAAACTTGGTGATAGACTCGCGTCGGCAAAGCTATTCGTACGAAGTGTATAATGGTCAGAATTCGGAATAGTTAGTCCGTTATTCTACTTCTAGATTATTCAACGAGGTAAGTCACGTACGTATAGTCAAGGGCACCAAAATGTATTCAATCAAAGTATCATAAATATGTAAACTACAACCTTATTATTGCAGGAATAAGGTCTGCCTACATATTTTTGAGACTTTCTGGTGCATACATATTGGTAAGTAAGTAAGCAAGTAAGTAAGTGATTTATTTGTAAACATAGGTTACAGGATGGTGGTGGAAAAGGTACAGTGTGGCGCTATGTTTCGCCGATAGGCATACAAATTTAAAACCTACCGTGACATTTAAATTCACGATGCTTAAAACTTATAAGTAGAATAAGCTTAAATTACAATTACATTATGTCCCGGATATACATTAAGTTGGTAAATAATATTAAAATAAATAAAAATGTCAACCAAATTAAACATTACAATGATATAAAGAATTCAATTAAATTTGTCCGCAAAAAAGTCTGTCAAGGAATAATAACATTTGTCAATGAGTAATTTACATAAATTATTTTTAAATATCTTGAGTGGTGCCAGTCTTTAGAGGCAAGGGTATTTTATTGTAAATTTTACTTGCCAAGCAGAACACTTTTTCGCATCAGTGCAGTTCGCGAGGGCACTATACAAAGATTGTGAGCTCGGTAAGTAGCTCTATTGAACACTTCAGACACTTGTTTAAAACTAGTGGGGTTTGTTTTAACAAATATAGCTGTTTCAAAGATAAAAAGACAGGGAAAGTTAAGATATTCAGTTTTTTAAAATATGACACACAGCTGACGGTTTGTTTCAGGCCACACATAGCCCGGATACATCTTTTTTGTGCCCTAAAGATGGTTTCCCTGTTGGTACAATTTCCCCAATAAATAAGACCATAGCGGAGAGTTGATCCAACATAACCATGATAGGCTGATATGACCGCCTCAATGCTCACTTGTTTGGACAACTTATAAAGCGCATATGCATATTTATTGAGGTTATTACAAATTTTCTCTGCCTGTGGTTTCCATGATAACTTATCATCTATAATTACTCCTAAGAATTTCGTGTCATTAACAGATTCAATAGCATGTCCTTGGTAATTACATTGTATTGGCAATACAGGTACATTTTGTCGAAAGTGGATGATCTTAGTCTTGTTAACCTTTATTACAACTCAATTACAAGATTATTAACATTGGTGCCCTTGGCTGTACTAGGCCGAATACAGGCAACGATGAAGTACCGATATATATGGTGCTCGTGGTCTCCAGGTGTCCGCTCGCGTGCAAGCAGCGGAGCAGGCGATAACGAAGCTGGGCGGACTGCTGACACAGCTAGCGGCCAGCGGAGCGTTGCCTGAGGAGGCGGCTGGGGCTGTTATGGCGGGCGGTTGGATGGGAGATGAATATGTATAGTCGTTTTTATATTACGACGGTAGCAAACAAGCGTACGATCTGCCTGATGCGCGTCGCCAACTTTTTATTAATTAAAAATAACAAACAGCGATCGTCTCTACGCTGGATCACTCGCTCTCCACAAAACTCATCTTCGGTAGCTTCGTCGACCTTACCACTGCCTGCTCGTTGGCTGTGGCTGGCTTACCAATGGCTGTGGCCTTCTGTATGGTACTTCTCCGTTGGGCTGCTCCAAATATGAGGGAGATAGCATTCCGCTGCGCTCCGCATTTTTAATATTAATTGGCATGGCTGTAAAAAATCTGAGTACTTTCTAACGCATATCATGGATTGACACTTTCAATGCCAGGAAACTCTGCCAGCAGGCGCTTGTCTTTGGTGTCTCTTTATTTCACCGACAAACGTTCCACCGAATGCATGGTTTCACTGCATTTTCGTTTCATAGAATTTCTGTTACTCAGGTACCTACTGCTAAAAGGTCATTCTGTAGAATTAGGTTAGGGTAGGTTTGTTTTATAATATTCCTGAAAAGTTTACTAATTCTGAAAAAAGTGGTTTTCGATGAAATGAAAATTCTGCGAAACATATATTTGATGGAATAATTGTCGGTAAAAGAAGGTACAACCCTTTCCTCTACACACGGAACTCCCCATGCTACTGGCTACTGGCTACGATCGTAGCGCTACGAAATCTTTGACACTGAATGTGTTAAGCCTGCTCCAGTCCAGACAATGGGCCATCATGGCCCATCATACAGGACGGGGATATGCGGTAGAACGAGACATATATATGTCTTACTCCCTTTAACGCACAGTTGCGTTCTGTATGATGGGTCATGATGGCCCATTGTGTGGAGCAGGCTTTAAAAGTTTGTCAGTAAAAACCTGATTTGTGTGTATACAGAGTACGAAGTCGACGAGTACGGGGACGAGGTTCAAGTCCACGCAAGGCGACGCCTCGTCCAAGGGCGGCCTACTGCAGGTATGCGACCATTGACCGGCGTCGGCGGAGACGCCATAGTCGCCTGTCGGCGTGTCGCGCGACTTTACGTCTTTGCCTAAACGCCTCACAAGGAAAGTTAATTTTTCCAGGTTTACACACAACCTTATATGTACCTACACGTTTTTAAGTAAACTTAACGGACTTTTTTTGTGGACTAAAGTCCATGTCCACACCATACGCCAGCTCTAGCGGATCCAGGGGCTAAAGGGTTCAAGCATCCCCAGAACCAGGATAATGTACACCAGCGCCATCTCTCTCGCTAATCCGAAACTGCCTGATGTGGTTCGATTGGAATGGAGCGGGCGCATAGCTTGCCCATTAGAGTGGTGCCTAGGCTGTGAATAAGTCTTACAAGAGGATACAGAGAGGGCGCTAGTCTTAGCGGGAATGTAATTGAAAAGTATATAACTTCTGTCACTGTCCTCGTAGCTCAGTTGGTAGAGCAGTCTAGCGTTAATAGAAAGGTCGCAGGTTCGAATCCTGTCGGGGGCTACAGACGAAGATAGTTTATTCTCCATTATATTCTTTCTCTCTGTATCATATCTTTTAATCTTGGATCAGTCACTGAAAGCCAGGAATGAAGAGGCTGTTCAGTAATACGAGGCAGACACTGCCAACTTAACATAAGGCAATGCCAACTTAGCATAAGGCAATGCCAAAGGGGACACCTGCATTACACTTAGCACTAATTAACTAACCTGCATCAAAATATGATTAGACAAAGGCCGCAAAAATATCTGACTCGCCCTTAGCTCTACAAATCGAGTTCAGTCAGATATTTTTGAGCACCTTGTGCAATCATATTTTATTGCGTGTGACTGTACAGGATCGTAGAAACCGGTATCAGTGAAATCTTTAAATACCGGTAGCCTATGGAGAAGTGTGGTCAACAAGAATAGGACATGATGTCCGGCATAGAAAATTCTAATATTTATTTTGCAAGTAGGCTTCAAAGACTTTTTTATTGTCATCTCTTCTCATTGAGGGAAAGACATGATGATAGCAACAGTTTTGGTTCAGTCACCAGTGTTAATATCTTCAGTCACCAGCGTTAAAATCTTCAGTCACTAGCGTTAATATCTTCAGTCACCAGCGTTAATATCTTCAGTCACCAGCGTTAATATCTTCAATCACCAGCGATAATATCTTCAGTCACCAGCGTTAATATCTTCAGTCACCAGCGTTAATATCTTCAATCACCAGCGTTAATATCTTCAGTCACCAGCGTTAATATCTTCAGTCACCAGCGTTAATATCTTCAGTCACCAGCGTTAATATCTTCAATCACCAGCGTTAATATCTTCAGTCACCAGCGTTAATATCTTCAGTCACCAGCGTTAATATCTTCAATCACCAGCGATAATATCTTCAGTCACCAGCGTTAATATCTTCAGTCACTAGCGTTAATATCTTCAGTCACCAGCGTTAATATCTTCAGTCACCAGCGTTAATATCTTCAGTCACCAGCGTTAATATCTTCAGTCACCAGCGTTAATATCTTCAATCACCAGCGATAATATCTTCAGTCACCAGCGTTAATATCTTCAGTCACTAGCGTTAATATCTTCATTCACTAGCGTTAATATCTTCAGTCACCAGCGTTAATATCTTCAGTCACCAGCGTTAATATCTTCAGTCACTAGCGTTAATATCTTCAGTCACCAGCGTTAATATCTTCAGTCACCAGCGTTAATATCTTCAGTCACTAGCGTTAATATCTTCAGTCACCAGCGTTAATATCTTCAGTCACCAGCGTTAATATCTTCAGTCACCAGCGTTAATATCTTCAGTCACCAGCGTTAATATCTTCAAACACCAGCGTTAATATCTTAAGTCACCAGCGTCAATATCTTCAGTCACCAGCATTAATATCTGCTGCAACAAAGCGCGAAATAAATATTTAGATATACTAACGATAACGACTAGGGCCGTTAGGACGTGTCAGATATTTGTGCTGGCTTTGTTATAGCAGATGTTAATGCCGGTGACTGTACAAGTTTTAAGCCTTGGCTGATGATGTTGCTGATATTTTCAGGTGGGCAAGGCTGGCGGCCAACACGCCTCGTCGAAGACCTCCATAATATCCCCTCCCGCCTATATTACAAAACCGGAGATGGGGTCAGTTTAATTATAGAATTTTTAGGGTTCCGTAGCCAAATGGCAAAAACGGAACCCTTATAGATTCGTCATGTCTGTCTGTCTGTCTGTCTGTCCGTCCGTATGTCACAGGCATTTTACTCGAAAACTATAAAGTGTATTGGAAAAAAAATTGAGGATAGGTGTATTTTGTTAGCCGCTACAAAGTTTTGTAATTAAATTACTAAAAAAAAATTTTTTAAGGGTGCACTCCATACATAAAACTGAAAGTATTTTTTTTTCAGTGCAAGCCCAAGTGTGGCACATCAATCGATAGGCCTTTCAAAATAAACATAAGGTTTCTCAGCAATTTTTTTGATTAAGTGAATAGGGTCGGAGATAATCGCCCCGAAAGTCACTAAAATTGTGTCCCCCTCCTCTAATATTTGAACCGTGTATTTTAAAAATAGGAAAAAAAATCATGGACATAGGGCTTATTAAATTCTCTCAGCAAAAATTGATTTGAACAAGATCGGTTCAGAGGTTTTCGAGATATTTCTAAAAAACTGCCTTCCTTAAAGAAAAGGACGTAAGTACCATAAGATTTCAGTAAAGATACGACCTTTTTAAAAGGCACGGAACCCTTCTTTGTGCGAGGTCCAACACGCACTTGGCCGCTTTTTCTTCTTTTAGTCAAATACTACTATTAGCGGGCGGCGAAGTGTATGGCGCAGCAGCTTATTTTAGTAAAATTGGACATACAATTTCTCTAAATCTAATCACAATGCTGCAAGTCTCTTCGTTGTGTTCAGCTCTTTTTGATACGTTCAACCCTTTACCAGGCTAAAGCCACAGCTAAAAGTGATATATTGGGCACATAGTGCCCAAAAACTTGATGGTAGTACCTACTCGTCATTTAACATGGGACGTCAAACGATCGTCAAACATAGAATGAAAGAAACGCTAGGGCAGCTAGGGCGCTCAGGGGTTAACATTATGCCTGGTAAAGTGTTATTAGAAATTAATTGAGACTTTTATCGTCTACCACATGATAAGCATGGCAATCATAGTTTCTGGTCCACTTTGTTCAATACACCATCTGTCCACCAGGACCGCTCTGGGCAAGCTTCGAGAGGAGGTGACGAAGACCCTGCATGCGCAGATAGACCGCGCCGCCACCGCCGCCGAGACCGCCGAGAAAACTGCTAAGACCGTAGGTCTGTCAAGGCAAAGTTTGTTCCTTATGCTATGTCTGTTGACGCTCCCCATTTGGGAAGAAAGAAGTACACGTTAGGGGTTAGCCAGAAAAGAGAAAGGCTGGACGATAATTGAATTTCTGGGGTATCAAGAAACTGTTTGTATGATATTTCTTTTACTTATTTATTCATTTATTTCGAACCGTAAGTCCATATTTAATTAATTATATTTAATAAAGTACATTTTAGCAAGTAGCGCATGACAGTGCCCAAGATTCGGTTCCTTTTGCTACCGACTGTGCAGTTAGCACAGGACCCAAGTAGTACGACAAAGGGCACCATAAAGTAACTTTTATTTACACATGTGTGTTGCTCTTGCGCTTCAAAAAAAGTACCTTCCTACCTACGTATAGAAGATTCACTGGTATTTGACATCTAGACTCAAATGATGGCATCCCGCTCCATCGCATAGCACATTCCCTTTCATCTTGGTCACGTTTGCGCTTCATCGTCGTGGCATGACGCCGGCCGCCTGACGACTGCCACTGTCCACCACGATCGAGTGGATTGTCTGCTGGAGGTGCCGAGTTTAGCCGAAGCTTCAAGTGAGACAATCCTGGTCGAGCTCCTCCGGCTTCTTGTGATAGCGACGTTTTTTTTCCAACAATATTACAGATTTGCGAATTTGAAAACACGCTGCGCATAAGCGCTACTGATGCGAAGGAGAGTGGGTTGGGGTGTTCATGACTGTTTAGCACATCTGCATTGAAGCTGCAAGTAGTCTAAGCCTGCGATGGTTCCTAAAACAACTGTATTGGCAGGCGACAAAGTCGAGGAACTGCTGAAGATGGACACCCGGCTCAACAGCATGTACTCGATGGTGGACGACTACTCCGAGCAGCTGCACGGGTTCGACGCTGGTCTCAACACACAGGTACGTTCCAGATTGCACAGATTCAGTAATCAAAATTTTCATAGCCTCAGACCAAAAAAAAATTAGACAGCATTACGAACAACCTAGTGAAGCCGAACCTATTCTAACGAGCTTCATTAAGAAATGCTTTATCATTAATTTTGATTTCCTATGGCCATCCTCCCGTTTCCATCATCAGACCAGCTTAATGTTACCATAACATTGCATTGCTATCGAACTTCCTCAAATATTAGCTTAATTGGATACGAGTGACCCGTTTCACTATGCTACAAGTTTAAAGAGGCAACACATGTCAAACGGCCAGCCGCCGTTATTACTTTTAGTCAAGCGCATCAGTGTTCCCAATTTAGACTTGTGGTATCTTCTAAACGGGCATACATAGCCGGGCTTGCAAAACTATTTTCAAAACCTCGCATAGTTCAGTTCTCATAACTCACATAGGTAAATGGGTGAGGACCAAATTCTTGGCCAGTAGTTAGCCTAGTTAATTGGTAGTAGTTAAAAAGTTCCGTTGTGACACGAAAATTAGCCATACAATTCTATGGTTAATTTTCGTGTCACAACGGAACTTTTTAACTACTACCAATTAACTAGGCTAACTACTGGCCAAGAATTTGGTCCTTACCCAAATACAAATATTGTTCATTAATATAAAGCTAGTAAAAAAGTCATCTATTGGTCCCATGTTGCAACCAGTATTTTGGTAGAATAGAATACTAGCAAGTTTTAATAACTACCTGCAGATGGCCAGTTTCAAGGAGCAGATGACGACGATGCGAGCTGTACTGCAGGAGGGCCTGCAGCAGCTGGACACGGGGAACAGCAACCCGGAGACTGCTGGTGAGGTTTACTAGGAATTCGTTGCACATGGCGCATCTGCAACTGAAAGTGAAGTTCATTTACACGTCCCGCTCGACCCGCGAGCCAGCCCGGACTCTAAATTATTTAATTTTGACTAAACTCCATGTTCTTCCTACTGCATGAGACGGAGCCACAGAAACGCAAGCTCTCTCGAGGTCTCTCGCACTATCCATCTCTCTCTTATTAGGAAACTTAGAGCACGAGAGTGCTAACCTTGCTGGTGGCTGAACATAATGAACTAACCTAAATGATCTTGTTGGCAGCGGTGATGGAGCTGAACGAGCGGTTCGAAGGTCTGGTGCGAGGGCTGGACGATACGCTGCTGCAGCATACGGCGCTCGACAATATGCAGCACCAGCTCACACAGGAGCTGAAGGTATCACAGTGATGCGTTTTTGTTTTGTTTACTGCTGTATTACTCGCTCCTCGATCGTAAACAATACTAATTTATACCCTTTTTACGAAACAAATTATTTAATTAAATATTTTTGTTTCGTGTTATTTTTAACGAGGAAGTTACCCCGATCATTTTATAAACGATATGATACAGAGAAAGAATATAATGGAAAAATAAACCATCTTCGTCTGTAGCCCCCAACAGGATACGAACCTGCGACCTTTCTATTAACGCTAGACTGCTCTACCAACTGAGCTACGAGGACAGTGACGCAAGTTGTATATTATTCCACTATATCCCCGCTAAGACTAGCGCCCTCTCTGTATCGAGTTATAGACTTGTTTCACAGTCTTGGCACCACTCTAATGGGCGAGCTATACGCTCGCTCCATTCTAATCGAACCACATCAGGTAGTTTCGGACTTAGCGAGAGAGATGGCGCTGGTGTACATTATACCCTTTTCACGAAACAAATTATTTAATTAAATATTTTTGTTTCGTGTTATTTTTAACGAGGAAGTTACCCCGATCATTTTATAAACGATATGATACAGAGAAAGAATATAATAGAAAAATAAACCATCTTCGTCTGTAGCCCCCGACAGGATCCTGTCGGGGGCTACAGACGAAGATGGTTTATTTTTCCATTATATTCTTTCTCTGTATCATATCGTTTAATACTAATTTAGTTGCTTCAGTTTCTCATGTAAGTGGTCACTGGCTGCTGCCAGGTTTCCGTGGCCCATCACCAGCACTAAATGGAAATGGATGATGCGGATAACAATTACTTAACAGCACTTAACAAAACGCTGCTTTGTCGTGCTCTGGATTTTAATTAAGTAAGACACCTATGAAACTGCTCAAACCAGTATCGTTCAAAGTGTTGAACGGTTACAGAGCCAAGCAGGAAAGAGAGAGACAGAGATATAGAGAGAGAGGGAGAGAGAGACGTTGACGCGGGCTTCTTGACATTCCATGGGTGTTCTGCCTTTTCTCCGAATTTGTTATGTCCGAATTTCACTTGCCGACAAACTTTGACAACTAACTAATGGCAAATTTTTGTATGACAACGTTTCATTTGGTAAAATTATTCTAAAGTCGATTATTATAATGACTTAATTTTTTTGGCATACCTATCATTTGGCAAATCTTTCAGTTGGACAAACCACTATTAACCGAATAACGTCTCGTCAGTGCTACAGTTCCCTTTTCTCACATTAGCCAACTTTTTACTTCAAAGAACAAGACAGCATAACATAGTCAGACTTTTATTCAACGTGTATATACTTATATAGGTTACAAGGATGGAACGGCGGACGGGGGTGCGAAGGCACCCACAAAGGTGGCTCGGATGCGAAGTCCCCCGCAGTAAAAAAAACAACAAATAATCGTAACAGTGGTATTATATGTAGGTTAGGTTAGGGTTCGCTTGTGTCCCTTAGAGCGGAAATAGGCACCCCGCGCAGCGGGGTGACGTCGACACGCTGGCGGTTAGATTAGGTTTAGGTAAGGTTAAAATAATTGGCGGGTGTTTGTTTAAGAAAAAAACACATACAAAGGTACATACATGCCACCAAGCAACAGTCCAAAAGTAATGATGTTAACACTTATCTCCAATGATGCGATTTATTCTGGTACGGTCAAGGACTTTAATTGTTGAGCCATTTAGGTGTCAACTCATTTTGGTTTTTAATACTCATACTCATACTCATATATATTTATTGCAAAACCATGGTTACATAAGGTGGTAGAAATCTTAAATGCTAAGTACATGGGTACCCTGTAAGGGCGTAGCAATTTCTTATAGCTAAAGTTAAAGTTAAACTATACATTTTATAGGCCTACGAGTATACCTTATACTTGAGTTTTGTTAGTATTTTTATTTTTATTTTCTTCTTGGGTATCCTCAAAGAACTCTTGAAGGCTGTAGTAGCTCTTTTTTACTAAAAATTCTTTGAGTATATGCGTGAATTTGTTTTCGGAGGTTTCCTTCTTCAAAGTATCTGCAAGCTTATTATAGATCTTAACAGACATTATATTCGGGCTTTTTTGATACATTTTTAATTTAGGGTTTGTTGTAATTGCCAGGTTATTTTTATACCTCGCAGCGTAGCGTCGTGGTTGTTCACCAACCTTTGTAAAGAAATGGGGGTATTTCCGAACAAATTTGCATATCTCAAATACATAGATCGATGTCAAGGTCAATATACCATGTTTTACGAAGTACGGCTTGCAACTCTCTGGGCTTTTGATATTAACAAGAATACGTATGCATTTTTTTTGGAGAATAAATAAATCTTCAACGTTTGTAGAATTACCCCAATGTATAATACCATATTTTAAACACGAGTACGCATATGCGTAATATGCATTGAGGGCTGTTTTTAGATCGGTGCATCTCTTTAGCTCTCTAAGAGCGTATATGAATTTTGATAGTTTGTTTTTTCTTTTTTCCACATGTGGTTTCCAATTCATGTGCGAGTCGATGTCTAGTTCAAGGAGCGTGAAAGTATCGACACACTCGATTTCGGTTCCTGTAAATGTGTAGTCTATTTGCAAGGGATTTTTTTGTCGAGGCCTAAATTGCATTAGTTTTGTTTTCGTGAAATTAATTTCCAGGTTGTGTTCTTTTAGCCAGTTTGTGAGTTTTGTGAGGATGTTATTTAGATCGGTGCATAAGTTTTCATTGTTATTACAGGAAATTATTAAAGAAATATCATCTGCAAACATCACGCAAGTTTCATTTAGGATTTTCGGCAGGTCATTGATGTAAATTAAGAATAATAAACACGAGAGGGCGCCACCTTGGTGTATTGAACTTAACATTGGTAATGAGTTTGATTTTATTATATTAATTTTTCCGGACCTTCTTTCAGTATGTTGAATTTCAACGTATTGTTCACGGTTTTGCAAATATGATGAGAACCATTTGTATGCCTCACCCCTAACACCTATTCCATGTAATTTGTCCAGCAGTATGTGATGTTGTACCCTATCGTAGGCTTTGGACATATCAAGGAGAATACCTATTGCGTATTTTTTATTATTTAATATGTTCGATATTTCTTGCATGTATTTGTAGGTGGCTAAGATGGTGGATCTATTCTTCCTAAATCCATTTTGCGATTCATGAAATACGTTGTATTTCTCACAGAATGAGTATAATCGATCGCACATCACCATATCGAATATCTTTGCAGATGTAGGTAGGAGCGAAATAGGGCGGTAGTTGTTGGCCTCCGTTTTTTTACCCTTGTTAAATATAGGTTTGATAATAGATGTTTTTAAAATATCTGGGTATGTTCCTTCCGAAAAAGATTGGTTAATAAGGATGCAGAACGGTATTGTTAGCTCGTCAGCACATTTTCTAATTAGTGTGGGCGGTAACTCATCATTCCCGTAGCTATATTTATTTTTTAGGGATTTTATTATTTTGTTTACCTCTCTGGGTTCAACTGGTCGCACATACAGTGAGTTGGTCATTGGGTCAAGAACAGGTAATCCGCGCGGGGGCGCTCCCCCGTCGAGGTCTCCGACCGATGCAAAGAATGCATTGAAATGGTTTGCTACTTGATAAGGATTCGACGTCGTAAGGTTATTGTGGATCGTTAGCTCGGTATTGTGTCTAGTCAGTTTATTGTTTTTGTTAGTGCGCTCTTTTATTACGTTCCACATACATTTTGTTACATTCTCAGCTTTTTTTATGTCCCTGATGTATGCATGTTTTTTTGATTGTGTTATAGTACGTTTTAAAACTTTACTGTACATTTTGTAATGCTTAATAAGAATAGGGTCTTTTGAGTACATAGCTAGTATTTGTAACAGTCTTTTGTTTTTGCACGAAGTTTTAATTCCCTTTGTAAGCCATTTTTTTCTCGTTTTAGTTTTAATTCGAATTTTTTTAACGGGTATGCAGGTATCGAGGATGTTTCTTAGAGTGGTATCGAATATTTTGTAGTTTAATTGTACGTTTCGGTTTTCTTTGAGGATTATTGTCCATTGTATATTTTGTAATTGCAGTTTGAACTTGTTTAAATTTGTGTCATTAAATATCCTTTTATTTACTATCCATGCAGGGGTGGTGTTAATTTGACTCGCGGTAGGTATATATATATTTGTACTCTTGTGGTCCGAAAAACCAAAATCTTGTACATCGGTATTTAGTAAATTGTCGTTAAAATTGATGAATATCAGGTCCAGACAAGTGGAGCTGTTTTTTGTAATTCTTGTTGGTACTGTAATTTGTTGCATGAAATTATATTCTTGCATAAAAGTTAACAAAGATGTGGTATGTTTGTCATTTTGCAATATGTTTACATTAAAATCGCCCCCGATAACAATTTTTTTATTTTTATATTTGTTGGTTAATAGTTGTAATAGCTGTTTCATTTGGTTATAAAAAACGTCGGTCTCTCTGCTATTCCAGTAGACTATTACTAAAATTACTTCAATGCCTTTTAATTCAACAGCGCAAATTTATATAACGTGTTCGACCGTCATATCCATTATATCCTTTCTTTCGATGTACTCCAATTCCTCTCGTAGGAGTATGCATACGCCGCCGCCAGTGTAGTTCGCGCGAGAGTATGATGATGCCATGACGTATCCGTTGATCTGCACTAATTCTAGTTTTTTTTCCGTGAGCCAAGTTTCGGAAATACAGATGGCATGATATTAATTCGCGGTTTTCCTGATCAACAAATGCTTCTAGTATAGACAGTTTATTATACATACTTTGCATGTTTTGGAACATAACTAGTAACGTTTCTTTCTTAACGACGAAAATTATGTTTATTAGGCGTGGCTTGGGTGTTGGACGGCGTTTTACTAGTGCTTAAGTAGTTTTCCTCAATCATTTCTCCGGCTTTTGGACTCGATACACTTTGGGGTCCCGCTTCGGCGGATCCTTTGGTAAGTGATAATTTCCGGTTGGTAATTTCCGAGCATGCATCATTGGTTGAGGGTCTGACGATGTTTGTTATGTGTGGGTCAGGTGCAGGTGTCGATGTCTGTTGGAGGTGCTGCCGTTCTGGGTAATTCCCACTGGTCTCTGCGGTTGGCTTGTACTCAGTGCCATCTATGTAAAGTACGCTATCCCGGATTACGGCGTATTTTCCATTTTTCCGTGCATCTATAAGCTCTTCTCGAAGTCGCTTTCTACTTTCAAGGGCGTCTTTGCTAAGAACGTCCGTAACAAAATAACCGGTGCCCCTAAATAAATGAGCGTTATTTAATATGTACTTTTTCATTCTTTGGCTTATCAGTTCGATGATAACTGGTCGTCGATGGCCTTTTTTTCCAATTCGTTTGATTGATTCTACAAATCCGTTGATTTCAATGTTTAAGATGTCTCTAAACATATAGTTGATTTGGGGGTAAAGGTCCTGTTCGGTTTCTCTGTATATTTCGTCCAATCCATACAATACAAATTTCCTATGGCTATCAGAGTCTTTTGTGTTATCTTTGATAGGGGTAGATGACAGTTGTTGCAGCTGTGATTTAAGTTTCTCGTTCTCCTTTTCTAACAGATGTATTTTATTATTAATATTTTGTATTTCCTGGGCTAGCGCATCTTGTTGTTTTACTAGAGACTTGTTATTTTCTACTATTTCTGATTTAAATGTTTGTATTGCTGAGTCTATTTCTGAATGGATAAGGAGCTTTAGCTCGCTTATAATATTCTTATTATTTAACTGTAGTTTCGACTCCATCAATATGCCGATCTGATCTATTATATTATTCGATATTGGGCACTGTTGTTGTTCTTGGTTGTTGTGTGTGGTATTTTGGATATCACCACTAGGGTTTGCAATATTCGTCCAATTTCAGTATTCGAATAATACGAATACTTCGATTTCCAATATTCGAATATTCGAATATTTCGAATAAAACGAATATTTTTGCAAATAAAATAAAATAATGATTAAAGTTGTGTAATTGTTGTTACAATTAAAAAATATCAAAATTTATGGTCGATGATAACAATTAAACTTCTGAAATAATAATTACTAATTTAATCACAGCTGTTACAATACAATTTTACTTTCTTTATTATAAGTTTCAATAAAACCAAACCAATAAGGAACACTTTTTCCGTGTGTAGGTTGAATAATGATATGACTCAACTTTTTCGCGAGAATCGTGAGCAACAAAATTAAAATTTTATAAAAAATGAACAGGGACTAAAACTATAACTAACAAAAATAACTTATTTTACAAGTTATGTACCTAATTGTAAAATATCAGACTGGTAAAATTTAAAAATATAGAACATTTGTGGTATTTTCTTATAATTAGCCAGTATTACTTTGCATTATAAATATTATAATAATTAAACTTTTGAGATAAATTACAGCACAGTTACCAAATAATCTTACTTTGTGTATTACAAGAAACAGTAAAATTAAATCAGTAATAAACAAACTTTCCATGTATTAAAAAACGAGTTAGCATAACGTATCACGTATATGAATACGTACAAACACAACAATTTTAATGATGGGTTTAGTATTAGTAAACAGACTCATCATAACTGAATCTTAATGTACCTAATGGCACAGATTAAAGAGCTAATGGTTATATCTGGTGAAGATGCCAGAAAGCAAAAGTCAAAATGGTATCTTTATTCGTATTGTAAAATAAAAATAATGACTTATTGAAATATTAATTTGTTTATAAGCAGATAAATTAACGAGAGCATGGAATTGCATATGTAGTAGTATTGTATGTTTACAGGCATTCTATATTTGAATTTTCTATTTTCTCGTACTACCACTACAAATGCAATTCCATGTTCTCGATAATTCATCTATACATAAAGATACTATAAACAAATATGCAGGTATACGACAAAACAGTTCGTAGCTGCCTTATTAGAATTTCACGAAATAATTAGGTTCAGCGGGGCTAGCACAACTGACGCCGCGCCGCGACGCGAGTTGAGAAAGATCTACCCTCCTCTTTCTAATTTGCACGGTGCGAGTGAGATGAGAGACGCTCAGTCGCGCGGGAAGCGACTGAGCAGCAAGTTGTGCTAGACGAGACGTACTGTAAGTTCTGTTGAGGCCTTTCCTAATAACCGCTTATTATACTCGTAGTTTGATTTTGGCAAGAGTAAAGAAAATAATATGGTATAGGTACATATGTGATATAATATGATTAAAGCTTTTTTTGTAATATTTAAATCTACTTCCACGAAATTGTTAATGTGGAGGATATTGCTAGCATTTAATTTAAGATTTTCGCAAAGGTAAATAAGGTCAGATAAAAATCTGCACTATTCGAAATATTCGTTTTATTCGAATAATGAATGTTGCCGAATTCGAATAATATTTGTGGCGAATAATTCGAATTCTCGAATATTCGAATATTCGAATTGCAAACCCTAATCACCACCCATTGTGTTGTCATGTAGCTCGGAATAGTGATCGTCTACCGACATGTCCGTACTGTCCAAATCAGTGTAGTTGTGGGGTCTGCGGACAGGAGTGTCATCGTTTTTACGCCGTGTAGTGATGTTCATACAGGTGGGACAGCGCCAAGACCTTTTCTGTTCCTCTTTCATTTCCCTGTAGGTTGCCGATGTTATGTTTAGGCATAAATGATGGTAGGTGGACTTACATGCTCCACATTTTAGTAATTCGAGGCGGTTCTCGATTGCTAAGTTACAATAATAGTTAAGTTAATATATAATAGTTAAGCTATGAATTGTCCAGTATAAAGTGAGCTCTAAATGGCTCAACAATTAAAGTCCGTGACCGTACCTTCATTGTCATAAAAACAAGTGAGCGCTTGCGCTTAAATATGTTACATAGATAAAACCTTACTAAATAAAACATTTGGTAAGCGTTATACTACGAAATGTATATTAGTCAAACTGAACCATTCTGCTACTCGAAAGGTGGAATTTTGAAAAGTGACTTTATAAAAAATAGTCCAAGCATACAGTTGGTAACCGTGAGGTCGGGAAATAAAACTAAACCTTTTGATAAGTTGACACATGATCATTCGGCGAAATGAAATGGCATATGTTTAACGGACCACCAGATAAAGTAAAATATGAACACAAAAAAAAATACTTTTGACGACCAAAAATAGTAACTGAGCACCTAATTTTTTTCACCATTTTAATGTGAAATGATAACCAAAATAATAACATCTTACTATCCTATTTAAAGAAAATGTCTCCTAATTAATCATTGCTAACACATAAATAGTAAATGATCACCAAAATGTTACCACCATTTTTATGTTAAATGAAAACCAAATTATAACATCTTACTATCCTATTAAAGAAAATGTGTCCCAACTAATCATTGCTAACCCAAAAATAGTTAATGAGGGCCAAGATTTATTCACCATTTTTATGTTAATTGATAACCAAATTATAACATCTTACTATCCTATTAAAGAAAATGTCTCCCAACTAATCATTGCTAACCCAAAACTAACTCAGTCTCCCGCCCTCCGCCCGGGCTCCCGCCAGAAACTTGCTTCGTTGGCCCTTCGTTTCACGTGCGCACCCGCTCAGCTCAGGACCTCCTTCGCAAGCTTCTGTCTCCGCGGGCTTTTATATACACTCTAGGGGTAAGACAGACAAGACCACGTGGAAGTGGGGTACGCTGATTCGGGTTTTGGTAGCTATTTTTACCTTTCGATCGCTATAATCAAGGAATCATTTAAGTTACTAGAAAATGTTTACTAACCTGATACCTCTTCATATTCCCTAAATTCGCGGCGCGGGCGGGGCGACTGAGTTGAGCGGCAAGTACTACTTTATTTGGCAATATGCATACATTTTATGGCAATCATAGTGACTTATTTAGGTAGACATATTGTAATAATTTCTTCGCTAAGATTAGGTGCTCAGTTACTAAATTTGGTAATCATTTACTAAATTTGATCTTTGAATACAATTTAATTGTGCAGTCGTTACTAAAACAGGTAGTACCATTGTAATGGTAGAATTCTTTTTTTGGTGTTCAGTACATTTTTTTGGTAAGAAAGCTTGAGGGTATCAAAGTATTCTCTGGTGGTCATTATATTTGTTCCCAAATGGCATTATGCGAAAAGTTGGTTGCGAACTGATAATCGGCAATACTATGTTCGGCGACAAATTAGAGAACCATCTCGTACGTACGTAACTTCACGTAATACAAACGAAAACGTCGAGAAAAGCCAACAATAGAACGTTTCTTGGTCGCCACCGGATCGATGGAGCTCCGGCCACGGCGGGCGCCGGCGGGCAAATGACGCGGCACTAAGCTGATAATCGCCATACCCTCCACAAACGGTTACGGTGATCTCTTCCTATTGGTGGATTTTTGCCAAGAACACCGCTCTGATATCTCTCACGGCTCTGAATGATCTTCACCCTTAATACAGTGGTGCTAGAGCTTAAGTTACTTTCGTCTCTGTTCAGACGCTGGTGGAAGGCGTGGAGGTGCTGCGGGAGCAGAAGGCTGACCGCGACGAGCTGCTCGATATACTGAGAGATAAGGTTGGTCTCCCTGAGATTTGGTCTCGGTCAGAACTACTATTTATCTGCATGATTTCCGTGTTTCAGCATAGCTGTATCTATGTACTCAATGGAAAACTATACTAGTAGTACTGTCAGCAGCAGAAGTTGCTAAGCAGTTCTAGTGCTCAAAATGATCCACACACGATCTCTAATGTCAAGGGAATAAGGATCTGTATAGGTCATTTTGAGCGTGTTATTTTGCTTAGCTACTTCTGATGCTCACTGTACTATAAGTGCGAAAGTACTGTCTGTCGGTCTGTTACCATTAACCCTGAAAGGTGTTCTATAGTTAGTAAACAATTGATACCAGGCGGACATCACCATGCTGGACGGGCTGGTGCGTCAGGAGGAGTTCGACCGCGCGCAGGTGGACCTGGAACAACGCTTGGACCAGTGCAACAACATGTTCACGAGACAAGACGTAGTCTGGATGGTGAGTTTAACCAACAGAGGCAATTAGGCGCATTCCCCCGGTCAAGCATGCCAGTCCACCAGGCATTCATCATCATTTTCTCCTAGCCGTATTCGGCCTCAGCAACTGCTAATCACTGCTGAGAGCGTCGCTGGTGAGCCCTCAGGTGACTGACATAGCCAATTTTTGCGACGAAACTGCGACCACATTCGCCACACATCAGCACCCCTCCGACATAATTATATTGTATGACCGCAGGTGGTCTGGCCTTTACCTCATCGCACTTTGTGTCGAGCTCTGCGCGCCGTCTGACTTCGAAATCGTTCAAATTGTGTTCACATAGAACACAATATGCTTCCACTGTGATCGGCCCTTAGCTAATGCCTCCCATTCGGACGGCTGCATATTAGTCCTCTTCATGTGACGTTTTAGCACATCCTTATACCGCAAAAACTGGCCGCCTTGTTTCCTCTTGCCATCTGCAGTTCGCAGTAAAAGATGCGCTTCGCCACTCTGTCATCAGGCGATTTCCCGAAAATCGGCGTAGGGCATTGTTTTCGCGGGACCAACTGTCATCGGACCGTCCAACCCAACGGAGAACCAAGACCATTTTATAGTAGCAGTAGCTATGCCAAGCGATAAATGAGCCCGGGGCTCTATTGTCCACTGCACTTTTTAAAAATGACTATGGGGTCCGGGACTTACCTGTTGGCAGGCTTGTAGAATAAAGGACCATTTCTAAGTGTGATGACCACACATATTTGATCCCGAGTCTTTACTTTAAATACATGTACTCGTATATGCATGTAAATGCGTATGCCTATCGCCGTCTAGTACCTACTAATTGTGGTGTAAGTCGTGCTGCTAGGCCGATTTGCGTAAGCTTGTGTGCACATGTAATCGTAGAAAAAAGCAGCATTTATTATTAACCACTTTTTGAAATCCTAATGCTGATGACAGGATGCAATCAAAGACCTGCGCGAGCTGGCAGACACGAAAGCACAGCTGACAGAGCTGCTCAAGGTTCGGGACGAGGCGACGATACAACTGCGCAACATCGATGATAGGATCGACCGACTAGCCCTCATTCTCGGCGAGCCCAAGGTGAGAATTGAGATCATTCGTTTTCTTTCTCGTTTCGTCATTGCTGAGGACTGTGACGACATACAGCCCCTGCTGTCCCTAATCCAATGCTTTCATAAGCCGCTAGTGCCACTGCCAACCACTTTTTCGAGAGCATCACTTTACTTGAACCAGACTATTGATATTTAATTTAAATGAATTATCAGGCAGCCATGCTCACGCGCAAGCTGGCGCGCGACGGCGTGTGCGCGTCGTGCCTGGTGCCCGCGCTCATGGATCCGGGCGAGGCGCCCGTGCCGCCGGCGCTGCCCGCCGCGCGCGGCCCCGCCCTCGAGCCGCCCTGCGGGCCCGAGCGGGAGGCGCCCGCCTATCCAGACTTCAGGTATAGGAGACTATACTCATACTGTACAGTCGTACGCCCGCGCTCATGGACCCGGGCGAGGCGCCCGCGCTCATGGACCCGGGCGAGGCGCCCGTGCCGCCGGCGCTGCCCGCCGCGCGCGGCCCTGCCCTCGAGGCGCCCTGCGGGCCCGAGCCGGAGGCGCCCGCCTATCCAGACTTCAGGTATAGGAGACTATACTCATACTGTACAGTCGTACGCCCGCGCTCATGGACCCGGGCGAGGCGCCCGTGCCGCCTGCGCTGCCCGCCGCGCGCGGCCCCGCCCTCGAGGCGCCCTGCGGGCCCGAGCCGGAGGCGCCCGCCTATCCAGACTTCAGGTATAGAGACTATACTCATACTGTACAGTCGTACGTCCAAGTTGAAATATTTTGATTTTAGAGATGCATCAGTCATGGTGGCCCATGAGGGTAAATTATTAGAATCTGTGAAATATGTAAAAAAATAACTATTCTATTATACTTGGTGGTGCTTGACAAGCCATACTGCTTAACTATGCTATAAGGTGCTATAACTATGAACTTCTGTCCCCGCACTTATTCTGTGAATATCTCCGCCTACTGTACCTACCTCCGTTACATAGAACCAGGAGCGCAGTATTCATCAAGTTTCTGTCTTCATATAGCGCTCTCGGTGCGTATTCTATAAGGTGTCCAGTTCTTTAAGAACGAGTATGCAACCACAGATGGTTACAGTTCGTAACAAAATTAGCGCGAGGTTAGGCTCTTTATTCTTTACCACTTCTTTACAATCGTCTAAAACGTCGCGACTCTGCAACGGAAAATAAAGCTGACCGAAATGAACCCTTAACCCTTGTAAAATGCAATATTAAATAATAACTCGTTTGTCTATCTTGTCTATTCCTATCCACTTAAACCGGTTATACATTGACCGTTGTGGCAGGACGCACCGCTGCCACCGCTGGGTGGGCGGTTCGCACACGCTGCTGCCGGCGGCGGCGCGCGCGCACCCTCAGGCGCTCGACGTGCCCGACGTGGCCAGGAAGTACACGGGCTACGGGGACGACGGACGGGTACGTTAGTCTTTAAAGATTATTCAATATAAATACAGATATTCCTGCTTATCATCGTCATGTCAGCCGAAAGACGTCCAGTGCTGGACATAGGCCTCCCCCAAAGAGTGCCAAAGCGACCGGTACTCTACGGACTCCCGCAACCTTTACCAGGTCATCAGTCCACCTTGTCGGGGGCCTACCCACGCCACGCCTTCCGATACGTGGTCGCCACTCGAGAACCTTTCCGCCCCAACGGCCATCGGTTCTACGTGCTATGTGCCCCGCCCACTGGCACTTAAGTTTAGCAATCCGGAGGGCCGCATCGGTTACCTTGGTTCTGCTGCGGACAGCCTCATTTCTGATGCGATCACGCAGAGAAACTCCCAACATGGTCCTCTCCATTGCCCTTTGGGTGATTTTGAGCCTTCTTATAAGGCTCATAGTAAGCGACCACGTTTCAGTGCCATATGTCATCACTGGCAACGCACACTGGTCAAAGACTCTCGTCTTGAGACACTGCGGAATATTGGACGAAAAGATGTGCCGTAGCTTCCCGAACGCTGCCCAGCCGAGTCGGATTCGACGATTGACCTCTTTCTCGAAGTTGGACCTACCTAACTGGATAGTCTGTCCTATGTATACATAATCGTCTACAACTTCGAGCGTAAAGTGTCCGATTGTAATGGGAGTTGGTACTACATGGGCATTTGACATGATCTTCGTTTTATCCATGTTCATTCTTAGACCAACTCGCTCGGAAGCTTTACTGAGGTCATCGAGCATCGTACTTAAGTCCTCCATGGTCTCAGCCAAGACTACTATATCGTCAGCAAACCGAAGTGATGTACTCGCCGTTGATGTTGATGCCTAGCCTTCTCCAGTCCAGAGTCTTGAAAATGTCCTCCAGTGCAGCGGTGAACAGTTTTGGAGAAATAACATCTCCTTGCCTGGGGAGTCAGCTGCAGCGGAATAGGTTTCGAGTTCTGGTCCTGGAGTCGGACTGACATAGTGGCGTTCTCGTACAAACACTTCAGCACTTCGATATAGCGATAGTCAACTTGGCACCGCTGGAGAGACTGTAGTACAGCCCAGGTTTCAATCGAATCGAAGGCTTTCTCGTAGTCCACGAACGCTAAGCAGAGAGGTAGGTTATACTCCTCGGTCTTCTGTATAACCTGACGAAGCGTGTGGATGCGGTCTACGGTACTAAAGCCTCTTCGGAAACCGGCTTGTTCGGGAGGCTGGAAGTCATCTAGCCTGCGTACGAGACGATTTGTAATGACCCTTGAAAACAGCTTATAGACATGGCTCAGAAGTGAGATGGGTATGTAGTTCTTCAGCAGAGTGTAGTCACCCTTTTTGAAGAACAGCACCACCACCCCTCTGTTCCATGCCTTTGGAGTTCTCCCTTCCAGTAAGACGGAATCGAACAACTTCTGAAGGGCCGTAAGGACTGGTTTTCCACCCGCCTTCAGAAGTTCGGCTGTTATTCCGTCTTCACCGGGTGCTTTGTCGTTCTTGAGCTGTTTAAGAGCCATTACAATCTCGTACAGGCTGATGTCCGGGATGTCGTCGGTGTAGTGTCGGGTTAGTCTAGCTCTAGGGTCTTCCGCCTGACTAACTTCGGGTCTGCGCGGGTATTCCTGCTTATGCTAAGGACAAAACGCAACCAGTACGAAATGGGAATTGGCGGGGCGCGACCTTGTGGGTTGAATGATTACGTCATTGTGATGAACCTTTTGCGTATTATTGCGAGCCTTGTCTTCCTTGCCACATTTTCATATGAATAATCCAGGAGTAACCAATAATTATGTGGTTTTGAACATTAGTACAGTAAGAACACCTCAGTTGTGATTCTAAACTATAATTTGCGAAACCTGCCATTAAGTTTCTTGGTACAAGCTAGGACTTTTTGTATTTGTAGGGTAAAGTCCTACCACTCCTACCTACTGAGATATAGCAAAGAAACAATACTCTAATTTGTGGAGGGCCGGGCTCACTTCGACTCCATGCTGCAATTATTATTTTTTACAGAAAATCATTCATATATTAGGAACGTTAGTATGGTGACTTAGAAAGACATATTTCTGCAGCGGAATGACGTTTTCTGACAAATTAGGTACTATTTGGAAGTGAACTGTGCCAATCCCTTTTGCGTCTCAGTACCGCTGCTTATTATCATATTGTCTGTGATCCAGCTGTACTGGATGGAAACCGAGATGCAGGCGTGCGTGGAATGCAACCCCTCGCCGCCACCGTCTCCGGCGCCGGCGCCGCCCGGCACGGCGCGCACCGACGCCGGCCTCGGCGCGGGCGACTCCTGCGAGTGCTAGCTGCGGGACACGTGAGTACCAGTACCACCAGTGTCTATCACTCTATTGTTGCGTTCACCTGTATTGGATTGAGGCGGCTCTATTGGCCTTCCAGTCTAGTAAAGTAGACATTCTTATCGGCACGACGTTCAAACGTAGGTCAGTAGTACCACAATAAGTTACGACGATGTACCTGCGCAGAAAGCATTTTAGCCAATCATAAGATTCATAAGGCAGCGCGTTTGCGCGGGTAAAATCTTCAACGCCCATTGGCCAACATTTTGCGCACGACGCCGGCTGCTCCGGCGCTCGCCTTTTTGTCTGGACGCCATGAGCGGGAAAGCATGTGTTCACCTGTCAATGTCATTCTTACGTATAGTGCAACAAGGTCTTTATTGAAGTGGTAATACGTTCGATTTCATTCGGTACTTGTCAGCACTCGACGGCGTGGACGAAGATTGCCGATGTAACTTATATTTGTGGTATGGTATTACTGTACCTTCCTAGAAGTACTTATAAATTATGTAGCAGTACCAAGACGCAAAAGCGCTGTGTTTTCGTTTGGCTTTTGCTCACTTATTTTTTGCATATTTATTACGCTATCGGTGAGGATCTGTTATTAGCTCACTGTCACTACTGTTTTAAGCTACTGTGTAGTATTTAAGCTGATGATCTTCCTATATAAATAAATAAATAAAAATAAATAGAAGAGATCTTGGTAGTGCGTCCCACCACCCTGGGTTGCACCAAACCGTCTGTGACCGTAGGCGGTGTTCAATATGACCGTCTGTGACCGTAGGCGGTGTTCAATCTGATTTGCAAGGGTAAATACACGAGTTATAATAGAAAATATCGAAATCAATGCACAAATCAATGCGTGCCTGTAAAATTTGAGGATCGCCTTCAATTTCCCAGGGATCCCATTATCAGATCCTGACTTGACGACAATGGGACCACCTCAGGAGTATACTCTTTTGAATAAAAAATAATTTAAAAAATTGGTCCACTATTGTCAGAGAAATCGCTAAACTGAAATAAACAAATTATACATACCATACAGTGTAACATAGAACCTCCTCCTTTTTTTTGAAGTCGATTAAAAGTAACGTCATCGTATTGATGGAAATTAACAGAATAATCCAATACAACCTATTTTACATTGCAGTCTTTAACAAGTAGCCTAAAGTTGTAATTCCGACTCCGCGACTGTACTACGAAGGACGTACTATATCTTGTCTACAGGGCCCTATGTCAATCAATCCTACAATATCGTATTGGAGTTTGGGGCAGCGCCGCCAAAAGTCAATGCTCCTTGCAGAGCGGGCCCAGCGTGCGGTGATCAAGGTCATGCTAAGGAAACCTTTCCGATTTTCTACTGACGCTCTTTATCGAGAAACAAACTTTCTGAGAGTCAGACGATTATATATTTTGAAGGCTACAACACGAGCGCATGGTTATGCTGCTAATCTTCCCAACTATGCCCAGCTGCTGCGAAAACGAATCTTTAAAGTACCCCTCCCACCGTATAAATCCGTCTTAGCAAAGCGCGCCCCTGCTTACATGCATCTACGAGTTTACAACAACATTTGTAGATTACATAATATACTACACAGTAGGTAGAGTATAAAAAATTATAAATACATGGTTTGCGCCCATGTCGTACAATGACACGGAAGCTCTCCTTCATCCCTTATAGTGACGTTCAATTTTAACATGCCCACACACATACACACACACACACACACACACGCACTCACACACACACTCACACGCACACACACACACACACACACACACACACACACACACACACACACATACACACACAGACAAATTTTAGATATAAACTTTTAGCTTAGTCGGAATTGCCGACAGTTACATGTGTACTTACAAGATTATCTCATTTGTATAGCGTACTGCTAGGTCGCGAGATACAGGCTCAGCCTAGTTCGGTCGGGGTCTGCCGGATATTTTTCTGTATATAAGACCTGTATTTTTTAAATAAATTTATTCTTATTCTTATTCTTATTCTAATTACAGTTTCATCCACTAATAATAAATGCGAAAGTAACTCTTGTCTGTTTCGTATACCTTTTCAGGGCTAAACTACTGGTACAATTGTTTAAAATTTGGGATTTTAAAAGCCTTTAGCTACACTAGGGATTGACAAAGGCTATCTGAGGGGGGCATGGGGACGGAACTAATACTGATAGAATTTAGTTACAAATAATTACAAGTTATTATTATTATTAATGATTGAAGTATAAACAATTTTTATTTACAGCGCAATCGCGTCTCACAAACGGACGCCGAACAAGAGTGCTGTGATTTGATTAACGTGTTTAAACTAAATAAATCTCACTTTGTATTTTTACAAATTTTAGGTATTACCATAACGTATTTATTATTTCATAATATGTTCTTATAAAAATCTTTTGTGGACGTATTCGTTCTTTTTATTAGATAGAGCTTCCATCTGGGTTCAAAACTATCCTATATTTTATTCCAGCGAGCGGCGCTACCACGAAAATCGAAATTCGAAGTTCGTATACATGCCTCCCTGTCACTCGAGTGTGTGAGTGCGATAGAGATGGAAATACCCGAACTTCGACCTTCGAAGTTCGTGGTTATAGCTCAGGCTATAAACTATCTTCGTGCGAAATTGATATTATAGTAGGATTGGTTATTTTGTTATTGAAAAAATAAGAACGAAAACCATTCCTTCTCTCCTTCCTTAGTCAAGATAGAAAACAAATAGCCCAGATTCTTTTTTAGGGTTCCGTAGCCAAATGGCAAACAAGCAAGGGAACCCTTATAGATTCGTCATGTCTGTCTGTCTGTCTGTCTGTCTGTCCGTCCGTATGTCACAGCCATTTTACTCGAAAACTATACGGTGTATTTGAATAAAATTTACAGGATAGGTGTATTTTGTTAACCGCTACATAGTTTTGTAACTAAATTACTAAAAAAAATTTTTTTAGGGTTGCACTCCATACATAAAACTGAAAGTCAAAATTTTTTTTTTTCATTGCAAGCCCACGTGTGGCACATCAATCGATAGGCCTTTCAAAATAAATATAAGGTTTCTCAGCAATTTTTTTGATTAAGTGAATAGAGTCGGAGATAATCTCCTCGAAAGTCACTAAAATTGTGTCCCCCCCCTCTAATTTTTGAACCGTGTATTTTAAAAATATGAAAAAAATCATGCTCATAGGGCTTATTAAATTCTCTTAGCGAAATTTTATTTTGAACAAGATCGGTTCAAAGGTTTTTGAGATATTTCAAAAAATCTGCTTTCCTTAAAGAAAAGGACATAAGTGCCATAAGATTTCAGTAACGATACGACCTTTTTAATAGGCACGGAACCCTCGTTGTGCGTGGTCCGACACGCACTTGGCCGTGTTTTTAAACCAGATTTTGACAGATATGGAAAATGGATGAGCTTAGCGTTAAGGTCCCTGAGGATATGTTGTGTTGAGAGTGAGGAACCCGCGTATATATCAATACATGGAATCCTCAAATCAATAAAGGGTCGGTAACCCGCTTGTTTTTCTTGGAGTCGAAAGCGTCATAGGCTACGGTGTCTTCTTACAATCAGGCAGACCGTATGCTTGTTTGCCACCGTCACAGAACAAAAAGCCTTATACCTACCCACATAGTAGGAAATAAAACAAAACATTATTTATGATTATTTTAATTTTAGATATAAACTTTTAGCTTAGTCGGAATTGCCGACAGTTACATGTGTACTTACAAGATTATCTCATTTGTATAGCGTACTGCTAGGTCGCGAGATACAGGCTCAGCCTAGTTCGGGGTCTGCCGGATATTTTTCTGTATATAAGACCTGTATTTTTTAAATAAATTTATTCTTATTCTTATTCTTATTCTAATTACAGTTTCATCCACTAATAATAAATGCGAAAGTAACTCTTGTCTGTTTCGTATACCTTTTCAGGGCTAAACTACTGGTACAATTGTTTAAAATTTGGGATTTTAAAAGCCTTTAGCTACACTAGGGATTGACAAAGGCTATCTGAGGGGGGCATGGGGACGGAACTAATACTGATAGAATTTAGTTACAAATAATTACAAGTTATTATTATTATTAATGATTGAAGTATAAACAATTTTTATTTACAGCGCAATCGCGTCTCACAAACGGACGCCGAACAAGAGTGCTGTGATTTGATTAACGTGTTTAAACTAAATAAATCTCACTTTGTATTTTTACAAATTTTAGGTATTACCATAACGTATTTATTATTTCATAATATGTTCTTATAAAAATCTTTTGTGGACGTATTCGTTCTTTTTATTAGATAGAGCTTCCATCTGGGTTCAAAACTATCCTATATTTTATTCCAGCGAGCGGCGCTACCACGAAAATCGAAATTCGAAGTTCGTATACATGCCTCCCTGTCACTCGAGTGTGTGAGTGCGATAGAGATGGAAATACCCGAACTTCGACCTTCGAAGTTCGTGGTTATAGCTCAGGCTATAAACTATCTTCGTGCGAAATTGATATTATAGTAGGATTGGTTATTTTGTTATTGAAAAAATAAGAACGAAAACCATTCCTTCTCTCCTTCCTTAGTCAAGATAGAAAACAAATAGCCCAGATTCTTTTTTAGGGTTCCGTAGCCAAATGGCAAACAAGCAAGGGAACCCTTATAGATTCGTCATGTCTGTCTGTCTGTCTGTCTGTCCGTCCGTATGTCACAGCCATTTTACTCGAAAACTATACGGTGTATTTGAATAAAATTTACAGGATAGGTGTATTTTGTTAACCGCTACATAGTTTTGTAACTAAATTACTAAAAAAAATTTTTTTAGGGTTGCACTCCATACATAAAACTGAAAGTCAAAATTTTTTTTTTCATTGCAAGCCCACGTGTGGCACATCAATCGATAGGCCTTTCAAAATAAATATAAGGTTTCTCAGCAATTTTTTTGATTAAGTGAATAGAGTCGGAGATAATCTCCTCGAAAGTCACTAAAATTGTGTCCCCCCCCTCTAATTTTTGAACCGTGTATTTTAAAAATATGAAAAAAATCATGCTCATAGGGCTTATTAAATTCTCTTAGCGAAATTTTATTTTGAACAAGATCGGTTCAAAGGTTTTTGAGATATTTCAAAAAATCTGCTTTCCTTAAAGAAAAGGACATAAGTGCCATAAGATTTCAGTAACGATACGACCTTTTTAATAGGCACGGAACCCTCGTTGTGCGTGGTCCGACACGCACTTGGCCGTGTTTTTAAACCAGATTTTGACAGATATGGAAAATGGATGAGCTTAGCGTTAAGGTCCCTGAGGATATGTTGTGTTGAGAGTGAGGAACCCGCGTATATATCAATACATGGAATCCTCAAATCAATAAAGGGTCGGTAACCCGCTTGTTTTTCTTGGAGTCGAAAGCGTCATAGGCTACGGTGTCTTCTTACAATCAGGCAGACCGTATGCTTGTTTGCCACCGTCACAGAACAAAAAGCCTTATACCTACCCACATAGTAGGAAATAAAACAAAACATTATTTATGATTATTTTAATTTGTAATAAATAAATAATTTACATCCATTAAAGCATATTTACAACTTACAAGCGTCTATTATAGTTTAAATGAATAGATTTATTTGTAATGTAGGGTACATTCACACGAAAAAAGCAGCGATATATCTCTATCTCTATCGCACTTGGATATTTGAGCGACAGAGTGGATAGAAAGGGAGATACACGAGCGAACGACGTTAACATTTTCGTGGGAGCTGCTCTGAAATTACAATTTAGAATATTGTGCTCCTGTGTGGAGGCTTGATACATCGATTGATTAATTGTTTTCGGAAAAAAATATTTTATTAAGGACCTAATGGGATTGCTAATAACTAGAACTTTTAAACTAAGAAAAGCGAATAATGAATTGCGTATAAATTTGCTTTCATCTTAAATAGTTTGTATAATTAAACACTAACTTATGGGGAATAAATGATAGAATAAATAATTATTTGGTAACAATAAATACACTGATTTAACGTGATTTTAGACAGCGCGCTGTAATGTTATATCTTTTGTGATAAGTATTTAGGAACGAAACAAATATGGCTACCGTTTTTAGTAACTCTTGTCGTAGGAGAGATGTTAGTTAGTATTTAATATTGAAAATGTATGGCTTCATCTATGATCCTAAATATACTTTACAATATTGTCTCGCTGCACCAAATTAATTAAAACAAGAAATCACCCTGATCACTTAAATTTAATTAAATAATAATAAATTACTATCCTATTCACTGGACATTTCACCAGGAAATGTATTATGTACGTTCACATTCCGTCGTATGTCACTCAACTGACATTGGTACAATTCCCGGCAAACAGCTTGAGCAAATGTCCTTGCCTGCGCAAATGCGAATTGCGAGCTGCCCAACACTTCGTCCCGCATGTTCAAGTTGTTTGCCGGGAACTGTACATTTATATGTAACAAGCTATGAACAATAAATAGATGATTCACGGGAATGTGTAAGATATATAACTGTGGACCAATTCTCAGGCAGATTGAGAAGAGTCACACTGTCATACAATCTTACCTGAGAATTGAGCCGCTTGTCTTCACTACTAGTCAAGATCCCCTGTCGTCGAACATGTGTTACATGATGTAACCGTAACTCTCGCGCTTTCTTGTTGCGTAAATATAATAAAATTGTATGACTATTAACTTCTGCCACATCCGCTAATTTAACGTTTGCGAATCGTAAACGTAACGGGGTCGGCGACTTGGCAGTGTTTTTACATCCAGCCAGTCCGTATGTTGTAATAGAGTACCTATTTGTAAAACGTAAGTCACGTGAGAAAAAAGTTTGTTGTGAAGGTCCTCTGTCAAACTACTTCAAGTTAATCTGTAATTTAAAATTAAAGTAGGTATTGCTTTTCTCAGAAGCAGTGACTCGGCGCTCGCTACATAGTTTTTTTGTCATTTGTTATAACTTATAAAAAAGAACAATTGGGCTCCGAGTGTGCTAAGTGTAACAACGTATTTATCGACCGATATTAGGCTTTATAACACATGTAATAAGGCGCCACTTAAGTGTGCGATCATTATTACGTTTACAACCTTATAGTCGATCTTACAAAACGTCTGAAAGATTACGCGAGAATCTAGTCTCAAGTCAAGTGGTTTTTTGTTTTTTAACTGAACAATTGATCAAAATCGTACAGCAAACATCATTATAAATCACCAAAATTAAAGCCATCGCATTCTAATCCTTATCGGTTGGCAACTTGTACCTAACTTAATAGGGAATAGAGTTACTAAATGTAGCTCTGTCATCGCCAGAGTCGGAATACGCAGTGCCGTTTCGCGGGATTGTAACCGGGAAATTCCTGTAGCTGTTGCTGATACATGCTTCCAAGATTATTTTCTCTCTCACATCAGAGTATCGACAATATTCACATCCATTACTGAAGGTATCCCGGAAAGACTAACACATTTGTAGCATCAGGAGCGACCACATCTCAAACTACGCTGACGCACCTTAAACGCAGCAACTGTACGAAAACGTGACGCACTCCAACGCGTATACGCAGCGGTGTGGTCGTTCTAACTGCACAATATAGTCAATGCTCCTAAAGGATGCACTGTTTATTCCGATCATGTATGACGTTAGTGTCGGTCGCAGAAGAACCGAGAGCAGTCGTGGTCGCGGCTGGCGGCCATCACGTCTCCGAGGTGG
Source organism: Epinotia ramella (assembly GCA_947578815.1). Classification (NCBI taxonomy): domain Eukaryota; kingdom Metazoa; phylum Arthropoda; class Insecta; order Lepidoptera; family Tortricidae; genus Epinotia; species Epinotia ramella. Next base: position 24,823,886 of record OX388214.1, read on the forward strand.
TGCGCCACCACGTCTGCGCCGGCGCCGCCGCGGGTGATCCTGGAAGCAGAGAAATGGGGGTTAATATTCCACCATTGCATTTCAACCCTGTCCTCGGCTACAAAGAGATGTATTTTTTAACCTTATTATAAGGGAATAAGTTGGAACGGAGTCACAAAGGAAGACGACCAAGATCGAGCAAAGTGGAGGAAGAGAACCCTGGCAAAGGCCGGGATAAAGCTAGGTGGAAGAACATAAAGGATTGTGGTGGAAAGTGGCTACATCTCTTTGTAGTCGACTGTATTGTCCTGCTGGGCAATTGCCTGCCTATATTTCCTCCGCGCGTCTCTACTTATAAGAACTAGGACAGTTCTGCCGAAAGTCGTCGAGGTCATCTTGTCTTCTCCGTCGAGCTCTGCCCCCTATGCCAAACCCTCTCCTGCAGCAAGAATGCCTAGGTCATCTCTATACACGAAATAACTACTAAATTATGACAACACAATCATTTTGTACCATCAAGATGGAGCCAGAAGGTGGGTAGTGGAACCCTTTGAATGACTAATATTCAACCCGCGTGTACAACCGTCAGGTATCTGATGAAATTAACCTAAAGGCTTTTTATGTTACTCTCAGTAATGCAACTCCTTCCTATAACCTTTCATGCCATACCGCATTTAATATCTCGCTATTTTAACCTTCTTATCTAATTTTAATTTGATCGTGCTTTGACCAAACTAGGCTGACACACTATCGCTTAATTTGAGGTATTATCACAGGAACGGAAGTACCTACGCCAAATATGGAGAAATCTTAAACCAGAGTACTTAAGTCAAAATATGAATTTACTCGACCAGGCAAGACTGCGTACCTTATTATTTATTATTTTGTTCCCTTATACGGTAACTAGTAACTAGGTGTAACTAGTACAATATTAAATTCTTGGAAATATAACACTTAATCCATTATAGGTTATCTCAGTTATCTGGTCCAAGAATTGAATATAAAGGAAAGCAATAATGGACACTAAGACTATATATTTGCATCGGATTTTGTACGCAGGCTAAAATAAAATCATTTTATATTTTATCTAATGAATAATTGAATGTTTATATTTATTTCTCGGAATAACTAAAACTGTTATCGCAATTTGTTCCTTCCATCGTATATAGTAGAGTCGCTATTTGAACGTGTTCTTTTGTTTCAATTCAAATATTTTAAGTATTCGTGGGTAGTGTTAAAAGTGCAGGTTCTCAGTGAATAAATCGACTGTTTATTACCTAATACTTACACGACTTCACAAAATGTCAGCGATAAGTGACGTGCCGTTTATATGATACCAAATTACGTTGACATTAATTCAGTTGTTCAGTTCAATTCAACCTATAAATAAAAATGACACGCTTTATTTTATACTTTAACACTTTTTTCACCTTTTTACGACCACTTTGGCCTAGTCTGACGGGCCTACGAAACCGGCGGGCTCCGGTTCAAATCTCGGTAAGTAATGAGCATGAATTGTTTGTTATTGAACCATTAACCCTTTAACGGGCAAAGTAAAAATTTACTCATAATTCAAGTCTCTTGCTATTGTGTAGACCTAAAAAATTTGACCTTAACAGATGGTCATTTTGGCTATGAAATTTAGACTGTGCCCTATAAAGGGTTAACATACTCTTTTAAATAAACCAGCTCTAAGTTGTAATACAAAAACAGGAATAATGTTACTTACATCTGTTTTCGTTTTTTTTTAACTAGCTGTAAGAATATCAGATCAAATCAAATCAAAACATTTATTCGTGACAAACACAACACAGATAATAAAAGAAATAAAATAAAAAGCACATTTTTCTTTGCCACGAAATGGACCCAGCTCAGCATGTTGCTAGCTTTGCAGCCAGCGCTGGTCTTCCGAAGGGTCCATTCGGTGAGAGCACGGAAAGTAACAAACAAAAAATTGAAAGGAAATATAAACTTAACTAAAATACAAACATATATATCCACGTACCTACGTTGTGGTTGAACAAGCTCTCACTTTAGTTCCTGCGTCGTCGCTGAATGTACGGGCCGAGCCGCAGTCCGCACGCAGATCGACATGAATTGAACTGAGTGGTCGAAGAATGGAGGGCCGATCTCAATCATATTTGATGTTGATGTTATACAATTCAAAACGCAGCACCGAGTCACGCTTCAACTTAACATCCCTATTAATCGTAAATACTTTATTGACCTGACTTCATCTGCTAAAGGTCGGACGGAGATGAAAGTGCAATAGCGAGAGATAATCACGACTAAAGATATAGCAAACCTTTTACACAGGCCCGAGGAATTTCAATCTTATGTCAATGCCTTATACTTAGCCTTTGACTGAGAACCTTTACTCACTTTATGTATGTATGTAAGCACTTTATCAGGTTAAAGAATATACATGTCACACAATAGGTCAAATTACAAAGGCGAACTTAACCCTATAACGGATCTCTTCCAGCTAACCTTTGAGAAATTGAGAGGAAGGTAGGTAAACTTATACCGTGTACAAAAACAGAGAAAATGAAAACAAAACCTAATAGGTATTAATCCTAGACAAATAAAAACATGCCAATACATAAATAAATATCTGTGCTCCTGATACGGTATTCACGACTTGTTCACCCAACTTCACCGATCACCCTTATTTCGTAAAAACAACGCGTAATCGGGGGATTGAGCGAAGAGCAGACAAGATATACAGAAAGATACAAGATAGATATAGAAAGTCATCAGTCAATAGGTAGAGTCGTTTTACCGCATGAAACCAGTGAAACCTATCGGTCAATTAAAATCGTGTGAGTGCAGTTCGGCAACATACAACTAAAAGAACCCTGCCGCTATGAGCCAGTGTCATAGATCACTCTCCATCGCCTGTTTGTTTCACGTGCCTTATTTTCACAGGAATAAAAACCCTCTGTCCTGGCCTGGTGCTGTATATTTTTGATCCTCGAACTGACGAGGGTTCTCACTGCGGACCTTCACAATCTTCTCGTTGTTAAACTTAAAATATGGCTTTCTTCATACTGTTACAATTTGTATTCCTAATAGTGTTCGGTCACGCTCCGTGTCATGTCCAGTACCAACACTAGACAGCTTGTGCAATACCATCGATCAACGTCCGATGCTATCACCGCTCACTTTATCAGGTGCATCTCTTTGTTGCCCGCATCGCGATGACCACGAGAATTGTGCAAGCTTTGTGTTAAATTAGATTGAATCGTGCGGATAGGAAATAAGTATTTTTTTACATAATGAACATGATTTTTAATTCGTGCATCTGTAGGTACCTTAGTCAATTCAATTAAATTCAACATTTATTCGAGAACAATACAATTATTGTGTTTGAAATTTGTCCATACCTACACTTAATAATTGGAAGTATTTAAATATACTATAACTAGGATCACGTACATAACTAATTGACGACTAAATTGAAGAATAAATAACTTTGACTTTTTGACTTTGAATTTGTTGTTAGAGGATGGCCAAGATTTTGAGTACGCGACGCGCATCTAGGCCTTGAACAGTTTCTTAGAAGAGAATGAACAAGATTTTGAGTTGGCGCGACTACAGGAACCCCTAAATTTATGTTAAGGTCAGGTTCGTTCTGTTGCGTTGCTTCTGATGTCCGAAGGGCAAACTGCCTTGAAATAGGAGCCTCGCTTCTTTCGAGACGGTCGAATTACGAAAAAAGGTTTCAACTGGTTTTGTGATAGGTACTAAAATAAGATTAGAATTGAACCCTAAATGGAATGGAATAATAGAAACATTCTACCCGGGCATAAGGTGATATAGGTACTATACAAGGGCTTGCCGCAGGTTTACATAAGGTTACATAGTTTAGGGTAGGGTAGGGGTAGTAGTAGTAGGTACTTAAAGCCTTGAGCGCTTGAGCGTTTACGAGCGGTCCTAACCAAGAAACTTCATTACATAAAACCGCACTATATTGACGACTGGCAATACTCAATGCTCTGTAGAAACCCTGAATGTCAAAGATCAAGGTAAAAGCGTGCATTTCCCCGTGTTTACATGCTCGCGCGCAAGAATGCCGCCCGCGCACTTTCACCGCTTCCGAGCTTGCGTAACGTTTTGAGGTTATGTTAGCCAGCACACAGATCTCTGCAGTACGACACCTTAAGTCATTTTAAGCTTTAACTAAAGAAGCGATTGAACAGTTTTTTAAGTTTTCTCTATTGTTCTATTTTGGAACATTAATTGAGTAAGTAGGTTAGGTATATATATATATATATATATGTAGGTTAAATTAAAGATAAACATCGCTATTAATTATTTATAGATCGAAGAAAACAAACAAATGTTAATGTCTTTAATGTGTGTAGTGTACTGGTAACAACTGGTTATAGCATCAGCCGTACTAGCAGATCCCCCAAACTAAAATCCAGGATCCGCCTCACTCATTCCTTATTATAAAATAGGATCAGCGCATCCTAGGGAGAACTTGTGAAGTTACTTTAGTCACGAACCTTTAAATCTAAACGTTTTACAACTAACTTTACGTAACGCAAATGAATACCACAATCACAGAACATCATTTTTTCTTCGAATAGAACTGGAAATGTGCGCTGCTGTTAAGATCTGTGTGTCGCGCCGCTATATTTTTTTGGCGGCAGGCCGTCTGACCGGCTGGTTTTTTTTAATGTGGCTTAGATTCGGTGATGCAACTGCCAGTCCGTTCTCGATTGCGTCCGATGCTGTCATTCTGTTTTGGTTTTTTATTTGTTGTTATTGAATGTCGGAGAGATGAGGAAAAAATGTTTCGCTGTGACTCAGCGTGATTAAAAATGGTTTATATTCAGTTCATGTGTTGCAACAGAGTTGGTGGTCAATAATAATTCGGTGATTGCAGTTGCAGGCATAACGATTTTTTAGGTTTGTTGATAAGAATAAGAATATAAGAATATTTATTTGCGTTAAACATTACCAAACAGGTGTTACAAACAAAATTAGAGGTATGTTTCCATGCTTAACCAGGACTAGCTGGTATGCAAAATAAAAATTAAAAGAATTATACAAAATTAATTACACATTCAAAATATTTAAACACTATAAAATCATTAAATATAACAAACTAAATTAATACATTCTAATACGTATACATTATTACATTATTTCATGTCAATTAAAATTTAAGTACATCATTTTATGTCAACTGTCGTGATTTGTTCCAAAAGATGATTTTGTTTACTATTTTGTCCAAGAAATACCGAAGGGTTTCCACAATGTAATTAATTAATCGATTATTAAGATTGGAGTGTGAATACAGTTTAAGATTTAAGTGGGTAAAATATGTTTTGTGAACCGGCAACATTGGGGAGACCCGTAGGTTGGTGGGAAAAAGTTGATAAAAACGGGTAGTCATTCATTTTCTGCCTCTCTTTGATTTGTGTCCTGGTGACGAACAGAAGCTATAATACATCCTCCAACATCGAGAAACGTGTTTCATTTTAATTCGGAAGTGAGCATAATCCACGAAAGCCCACAAGGAAGACATGTAAGTACCAATTGTGTTCTTAAATTTATCGAGACTATGTTTTTTTTGGTGTATATGTATCAATTATCACAACGACTCCACGATCGTTTGACATAGTTTGAATTAATCGAACATTTGAAAGTTACATCTATCCAGAATTTGGTTGATTTGGCAGACTTAATATGCAATAGTTATGTTACAACTACGGACCTTCAATAAAAAACTGTTAATTGAAGGTGGATTTACAAAAGTGCCGTATTTCAAATTCTGACTGTCCTGTTTTTTTTTAAAGTTACCAATTAATTCAAAGTCTGGCAAATAATTAGTGAAACGAGCCTTTAATTAAACGTAATTGTGTTGCTGTTGACCCATTCGATTGAAAATTAATTGTTACGCACCTTAACATTTTCATTGTAAATCCATTACGAATATGTATTCGTAACGTGGGCAGTAATCAATTTCACGCATATATAGAGCAACAATCACTAAGAATCTGCAGTGTACTTAAATAAGTAATTTGGATTTAGAGGAATACACTTATTGTATTCATTGATCTACGTAACAAAGCAATATAGCAGGGTTTAACGTAATCATCCGTTCAAAGTACTGTCCAGTGTAAGTCTGACCTCCGGTGCCTTACGCAGTATTAAGCGTTCAAGGGTCTACCTTCATTGGCCGTCGAAGTCACGGCCGAACCCGTGTGTTTTGTGAATAGATGGGCGAAGTATATGTAACCTGGCATTATTTTCTAAGGAAAATAATATTAAAACATTCGGGCAGCTGAAAATTTTACATTTCAAAATGTTTGTTAACGTTAAAATAGGCTATAGTTTCTTTTAACAACATAATTTGACTCGAGTGCTATGGGGCGCAGATTTTATAATGCCATTATATATATGGACGTTTGATACTAAATTGTTATAAAATTGCAATATACGGTCGTCCCTAATGCATGAAAGAGATAAAAGATTTTTAAACTAAAGCGAAGATCTATCAGATTCAAAGCTAAAAGGAGTGTGTTAAATAGGCACACGAAGGTTGTAGATTTTATAGTGAGTACCTACTCCGAGTTTACTTGATAAGCTGTGCCATGATTCATTCGGTTGATTTTTATAGTTCGATTCCTACAAAGTAAAGAAAGTACTCGCGAGCTTGTATGCCAGTACGTATTGTCTGTAGGTATAGATTTTGTGGTATGAAACCAAGTGAGTTTCTACTATTATTTAATTTATTGCACTAACAGGCTAATGTATGCCAAAATTGTTTATGCCGATTTTGTGGTATGAAAACGTGATTTTCCACTACGACTTATGGACTAACAGGCTATGTATGCCAAAATTGTTTGTGCTGATTTTGTGGTACGGAACCATGTGAGTTTCTACTACTAAAAAGTACTCGTAGGCTATGTGTGCCAATAGTACTTATATTAATTTTGTTGTACGAAACCATGTGAGTTTCTACTATTTACTTGCAGGCTATGTGTGCCTATATTGCTTATGTTAATTTGGTAGTACGAAACCAAGTGAATTTCTACTATGTACCAGGCTATGTGTGCCTATTTTGCTTAACTAGGTTGATTTTGTAGTATGGAACCAAGTGAGTTTCTACTATTTTCTGACAGAGGCTATGTGTGCCAATAGTGCTTATGCTGGATTGTTGACGAACCATGTGAGTTTCTTCTCTAGCTACGTATATTTGTATTGACATCGCATATTGATTTTAAAGCATGAAATCGTAATTGTTTTTACGAGTATCACTTCGCCTATTATAGGCTAGGAATGCCAATATTGCTTTATGCAGCTATGTTGACTACATGCAATACAGTACACATATCTATTTATCTTAGTACAATTCACGTGAGATTATTTATTTCACCAAATGCTACTTCTAGGCTATAAGTGCCGACAGATACAGGTTAGCTATGTCGATGTCGTAGGACCTGACCATGCAACTTGCTACAGACTAAGTACACCTACATTTGAGATGAATTCGATATTTTTATAAGGAACTAGGTGAGTTCCTGATAATGGTGTATGCTATGTACGCATTTGCCTACAGTATTTAAGTGAATGTTTTATATGCATAGTGCAAAGATACACATTGGTCGAGTCGACGTGCATTAATTACCAAATGCCAACTTTATAGGCATATTCATGGATTGAGGTGAAGATCAAGTTTTCTTTCATTTCAATATTATGAATAAATGTGATCGTGATACCTGTCATTTGCCATGTAAGTCAAATCGATAATAGTAATCAAGCGAGTTGAGGTTACTGACGATCTTATTATGACTAACTATAATTATAATACTTGATTGTTCGATCCAATTTGATCACAGTTAGCGTGACGCGGCGCGACGAGTATATTCATCTTAATTATAATTTAAATTTGACATGAGCCAGAGAGTTTACGTAATTTGTTCTTTAGGGTTAGCCAGGTCTACATCTGGAAGGCGAAGATGAGGTACCTAAGATGAGGTGCGGCCGTATCCGTAATGGAATACCTATAACGCGATACTCGTCCAGATGCTATATTGAGTGAATTTACTATATTGATAGAATCAACTACACGTAGGGCGTGTAGGGCGTAGTATAAGCGATTAGGTATACTTATTAAAATACGGAAAAAAGCTTATGGTACGTGTCGTACATGACGTCACACAGATTTCTAAAGCGGTTATTATTCTATATATGCTCCGCAATTGTTTTACTCAGATTTAAATTTGGATGACACCGAACTAACTAAAGAATATTAATAAGTATTTGAGTATTTCTTAGATACACCTACTCCAGTAGGTATGTACAAGTATATATTCAAATCATCTCTGATTTTACAACTTTATGGTAATTACAGTGGTTATCAGACGAGAATGGGGAAGGATAACGCTAAAGAGAAGGAAGCGGATACAGCTAGGAAAAGAACTAGGAAACGAATAAGATGCATATACTCATCCGATGAAGACGAAGTACCACCGCCCACACAACCGAAACCATGTGATGTTAATTCAAACGACTCCATGCCGATTACTGACGTGATTAACTTAATTAATTCAATGAAAGGACAAAGCAGTAGGAATACTGCACTATTAGGCGGTAATCAAATGAACAACGTTATTCCAGAATTTGACCCGGATAACAAAGCACAAGATATAGAAACCTGGATTAGGAAAGTTAACGAATGCTCCTTGATCTATGGCTGGGAGGAAAAACAAACCATACATTTTTCTCTGCAAAAACTAGTAGGATTGGCAAAGAAATGGTACGAGGGTCTCCCAACAGTTGTATATACGTGGACTGATTGGCAAGACAAGTTAAGAAGAGCATTCCCAAGCGAGGAGAACTATGGACGGTTACTTCAGGAAATGTTAGCTCGAACTTCTCGACCGAATGAAAGTTTAAGAGAATATTTTTATGATAAAATTGCGTTAATCAATAGGTGCGAGATAGTAGGTAAGAAGGCAGTACAGTGCGTAATACATGGTATTAGCGACAGGACTACTCAAAATGGGGCACAAGCTTTAAATTGTCAAAGCCCAGAGGACTTACTTAGCTTTCTTAACACCCAAAGGACTTATGAGCGCGAGCGCTTTGGCTTTGACAACAGAAGAAGAAATAACCCTATCAGAAGTAGGAATGATAGGCAAGGTTATTCATCTCAGGTGCCTTCGACATCCACTGAGAGTGGAGTGACTTGTTTTAACTGTCGCACCAAGGGACACTCTTTCAGTAGATGTCCAAAGCCAATAATACAATGTCCGAAATGTAATAGGGTCGGTCATAAGAACGATGCTTGTAAATTGACTCCTTTGAATATGAGATTGGATACTAAAAGTAGTCCCTTTACAAACAGCGAACCAAAAGTACAAAAGATCTCTACGTACAGCCAAGGTAATGACAAGTACTTTAAGCACATTACAGTCAACGGCAAGGACAATATGGTCGGGTACGTAGATTTCGGTAGTGAATGTAGTTTAATGCGTAGTACAGAGGCGCAACGACTAAATCTTAAAAAAGAATTTGCTGCTTTGCCCATTATTAAAGGATTCGGCAATTCCACAATCACCCCGATGTACAAATCCAGTATAAGTATAAAACTAGATGATGTGGACACTGACTTGGAAGTTCTGATAGTGAGCGATGAATACATGCAGACCCCCTTGCTGGTGGGTCAGGACTTCACTGAACTGCCATCTGTGACAGTCTTAAAAGATAGCAAGCAATTAACGTTTTACGCAAGTTCTGTGATTCAGGATGATAATCAAAATAAGATGCTGTGCTTGCTCACACAAGATGGGAGTTTAGTGGAGGGTACTAGTCCAGTTCCAATCCATACGGAGGATTCTTCGTATTCCGGTGATGTTTATGTTGAGGGTTACGATAATAATGAGATAGGTAAGGAGTATCATCTCCACCAGGGAGTCTATCGAATTAAAGACGGAAGTGGCTTTGTAGTCGTGACAAACTTATCTCGCAAACCAGTAGAATTAAGACCAAATTCGATCATCGCCAGAAGCCTGTCATTTATAGAGAAGGAAGTTAAAAATGTCAACTTAATTAACAAGGATGGAACGACTGCCAAGCCCCTTGACAAATCAGAGGTTAAAGTAGGACAAGCTCTAGATGATGAACATTTCGAGCGGTTATATGAACTTTTACAAACCTATCGCGACTGCTTTGCCACGAATTTAAGCGAAATAGGGTGCGCAAAAGATGTTGAGATGCAGATCGAATTGATGGACGAAAAGCCAATTGTTTATCGTCCCTATCGACTGTCTTTTGCGGAACGCGAACAGGTTAGGGGAGTAGTTGACGATCTCCTGCAGAATGATATCATCCAGGAGTCCACTTCGAATTTTGCCAGTCCAATTTTGATGGTAAAGAAGAAAAATGGAGAGCTGAGACTGTGCGTAGACTTTAGAGCATTGAACCAAAAAACAATTAAGGATAAATTTCCACTTCCGTTGATAGAGGATCAGCTTACAAACCTCAGTGGAAATTCATTCTTCACTACTTTGGACCTGGCCTCAGGCTACTACCAAGTACCTGTTGCCGAGAAGAGCCGTCCACTCACCGGTTTTGTGACTCCGGATGGGCATTACGAGTTCAAACGAATGCCGTTTGGACTCGCTAATGCCCCAGCCGTGTTCCAACGGATGATAAACAGAATGTTGGGAGCCAAACGATTCAACTCGGCGTTGGCTTACTTAGACGACTTGCTAATACCTTCGACCACGATAGAAGAAGGATTTAGCCGTTTAGAAGAAGTCTTGAGGCTTCTTAAACAATTTGGGCTTACGCTTAAGTTATCAAAGTGTAGGTTCTTTGACACAAGCCTAAACTACTTGGGCCACGAAATTTCCGCGGAAGGCGTAAAACCGAGTGAAGATAAGATTCTAGCGGTTCAGCAATTTCCTCAACCGACTAATATTCACGAAGTCCGGCAGTTTCTTGGACTTGCGGGCTACTTTAGAAAATTTATAAGAGGTTTTGGGGAAATCGCTAAACCGCTCACGAATTTGTTAAGAAAAGATGTTCCCTGGCAGTGGACCATTGAAGAGACAAAAGCATTTATTGAGCTAAAAGACAGGCTGACCGAACGGCCCCTCCTAACGCTTTATGACCCGAAATTAGAAACGGAACTCCACACAGATGCTAGTTCACGGGGAATTGGAGGAATACTCCTCCAATGGCAATTGAATCCGCGTGTGTTAAAGCCTGTGGCTTATTTTAGTCGACAAACGGCGCCTGAAGAAAAGTTCTTACACTCATATGAACTAGAGACCCTGGCCGTCGTTTGTTCACTGAAGAAGTTCCGCATTTATCTTTTGGGTCTAGACTTTAAGGTTGTCACCGATTGTGGGGCCTTGCGGACCACCCTAACGAAGCGTGACCTTGTACCACGGATAGCCAGATGGTGGCTTGATATAACTGAGTTCACCTTCGAAATTGAACATAGACCGGGCACTCGCATGGCTAATGTGGATGCCTTAAGCCGCAACACAACGCAACAATCGGGTAATTTTGATAACTCCACCATGACGGTATACAATATAAGTAAAGAAAACTGGCTACTGACTTTGCAGATTGCTGATCCAGATATATCCCGTATTTATAAAATATTGAAACCCAAAACGAATGATGAGATAAAAGACATTAAAGAAAATTACATCATTAAAAACCATGCAGTGTATAAGAAGATTGGTAATGACTTGCGTTTAGTGGTTCCTCGAAATGCTAGATGGCAAATTTGTCGTTCGAATCATGATGAACTTGGCCACTTAGGTTTTAGTAAGACGGTAGAAAAGATACAAAGTCAATTCTGGTTCCCTAATATACGGCGCTTTGTAAAAAAGTACGTCGGTGCTTGCATAGATTGTGCTTACAATAAAGATAACGCCTCGAAGACTAAAAGTGGTAAATTATATCCCATCGAAAAGGTTGGTCGTCCATTCCATACACTACATATTGATCACCTCGGACCATTCGTTCGAAGTCGAGATGGTAATTCGTATATCCTTACCATTGTTGACGGATTCACGAAGTACGTTTTCGTTAAGGCCGTGAAAGATACCAAAACTAAAAGCACAATAAAGGTTTTGGATAATATCTTCCAAGACTTCTATTTACCATATAGAATTATCTCTGATCGCGGAACGTCGTTCACTTCGTCAGCCTTTGAAAAGTTTTGCAAGGAGCGATCGATTAAACATGTCCTTAATGCGGTGGCTTGTCCAAGATCTAATGGGCAGGCAGAAAGATTCAACCAAACAATACTGAATTCCCTGTCTGCTCAGAATTTTGGCAAGGACGAGCGCGACTGGGATAAATGTTTACAAAAGGTACAATGGGGTATTAACAACACCGTAAATGCAACCACCCAAAAGACTGCGACAGAAGCCATGTTTGGTACAAGATCCCGAGACGAAATGTCTAACAAACTCAATTTGTACCAAAATCCTTCTGATCATACTACTATTCAAGACGTACACACAAAAATCTACGAAAATATAAAGCAAGCTCAGGATAAACAGAAACAAAAGCACGACGCCCAACACGCACCCGCTCATAAATACCTTTTAGGAGACTTGGTTAAAATAAAACGGAATAATTATAATAATGACGGAGCTAGTACAAAATTAATGTCTAAATTTATCGGCCCCTATAAAATAATAGAAGTATTAGGTAATTGTAATATATGTACCTTTTGTGGGTAGATCTAAAGTACTATATCATAGAATAGGGTAGGCATGTATCTTGGAAATCAGTCTTCGATTAAACCTCCAACTGATAGTATCTGCGTGTGTTATTCAGACTACCTAGACTTCCTACACTTCCATATTCCTGGATTTCATAGTGGCGACGAGTCGATCTGGACCTTGTATTACGTGTGGCTAACGGTGCGCGGGCGCGCTGATAAGGCGAACTGATTTAATTTTTTTTGCTAGGTTGTGCAGTGTCGAACAATGGCGGTCGGTAAAATACCGGAATTTAAAATTGGAACCGACGACTGGCGGTTGTACGTGGACCGCTTAGAACAATATTTCATAGTTAACGCAATTGATGCAAAAATTCATGTGCCTACGTTAATTACAGTGATGGGAGCAGAGTGTTACGAACTGCTAGTTAATTTATGCACTCCGGATAAGCCGACGACAAAGACATTCGCACAGGTGACGTCGATACTTGAGAGACATTTACAACCTAAACCGAGTGTGTTAGCGGAACGGTTTAAGTTTAGGCACAGACAACAAAGTAAGAATGAATCGATTTCGGAATATGTGGCGGTGTTGAAGCGTATGTCGAAGACTTGTGAATTTGGCGGTTGGCTAGTAGAGAGTTTGCGGGACCAGCTGGTTTGTGGCCTGCATAGTGAAATTATACGCCAACGACTATTTACAGAGGAGACGTTGGACTTCGCAAAAGCGTATAAGTTGGCGGTCAGTATGGAGGCGGCCGAAAAAGACTCGGCTATCGTGGAGAGGCGCGCGGGGCCGTCCAGTGCCGCGGGCACTGTGGAATGTCAGGCTATGGCGTCACGCTGGGCAGGCGGAATGGCGGGCGCGCGAGCGGCCCGGGCGGCGACCCGCGGCGGGCGCGGCGGCGGCGGGCGCGGTTGGCGCGCCGGCGCCGGCGGCGGTGGACCCGGCAGAGACCCAGCGCGCGACATCCAGGAGTGCAGCGCCTGTGGTGGCGCACACGACAAGGCGGGGTGTCAATTTGCACGTTACGTGTGCAGAGTGTGCAATCGCCAGGGGCACTTGAAGCGGATGTGTCCGAGTATGGCGAGCCACCACAGTGTGGAGGTGACTACGGAACCAGACGGGCAGTATGACATGCACGTAAGCACCGTCTTGGACGAAGGAGACCGCTACAGTGAAGACAGTGACGAGGTATTTATTATGACTTTATTATCGGCTATGGCATATAAACCGATTATGATCAAACTGAATGTACAAGGTAAAGACTTAGCGATGCAGTGTGATACGGGCAGTGCAGTGTCCTGTATAAGTGAAGAGTTATATAAACAAATGTTTTGTAATTTAGAGATGAACGAATGCAATCTTAAATTACGATATTACACGGGGGAGTTAGTAAACCCTTTAGGAATAATAAGACCGATAGTTAGGTATAAAAATATGGAAAAATACCTCGATCTAGTAGTCGTCCGGAATGGAAAAACTATATTGTTAGGACGACAGTGGTTGTGTGAATTAGGTATACAAATTCCCACGACGAAATATTGCGAAGTTAATAATGTAAAAGATAACCAGTTTAATTATAGTGAATTCAGTTCCAGATTCTCTGATGTGTTTGCGGACGGCCTGGGGAGATATACCGGTGGCCGGGTCGGCATCCACCTGCGCGCGGGTGCGCGCCCCGTGTTCCTGCGCGCGCGGCCGCTGGCGTACGCGCTGCGCGAGCCGGTGGAGCGCGCGCTGGAGCAGCTGGTGCGCGACGGCGTCCTCACCCCCGTCGACCGCTCCGACTGGGCCACGCCCATTGTGCCGGTCGTTAAGAAAGACGGTAACATTCGTATCTGCGCTGATTTCAAACTAACCTTAAACCGAGTTTTGGAAGTCGACCGTTATCCGTTACCCAGGGTGGACGATCTGCTGGCAACTTTACACGGGGGGGAACGATTTAGCAAGATCGATCTTTCACAAGCCTATGCGCAATTTGAGCTGGATGAGTCAAAAAAGTATACAGTAGTAAATACGCATAAAGGATTATTTATGTACAATCGATTGGTCTATGGACTTGCGTCTTCTCCAGGCATTTTCCAAAAACATTTAGAACAGTTATTCGCAGATATTCCGCATGTAGGCGTGTTTTTGGATGATGTTATAATCACGGGTACAGATACACAGACGCACATAAACAACTTACATAAGGTATTTGAGCGATTGCAGGCGTACGGGTTGCGGGTCAGAAAAGATAAATGTGCATTTTTCGAAGATTCAATAAGTTATCTAGGGCACGTCATAAGCAAGGCCGGTGTCCACACGTGTCCGAATAAAATTAGGGCTATTGTGAATACCCCAGCGCCAAGCAACGTGTCGGAAGTTCGGGCGTTTATTGGTATGATAATGTACTACGCAAAGTTTATCAAGGATGTGAGTTCACTACTCACACCGCTATACAATTTGTTGAAAATGGGGGCAAAGTTCATTTGGAGTCCGGACTGTCAAGCGGCGTTCCACAAGGTTAAGCAATTTTTGAGCTCGAGCGAAGTGTTGGTACACTATTCGAGTTCCCTACCTTTAGTACTGACGGCGGATGCGTCAGGAGTGGGGGTAGGCTGTGTGATCTCACATCTAACACCGGAGGGCGAGAGGCCGGTGGCCTATGCGTCGCGTACGCTGACCGAGACCGAGCGGGGGTACGCGCAGATTGATAGGGAAGCTCTGGCTATAGTGTATGGTGTTCGGAAATTCCACCAATATTTATATGGCCGGGAATTCATACTGAGAACTGATCACAAACCGCTTACATATATTCTCGGAGATAAAGTAGGTATTCCAGTAATGGCGGCTTCGCGACTACAACGCTGGGCTATATTGTTATCGGGATATACCTATAAGATTGAGTATGTACCTTCAAAAAAAAACTGTGCAGATGCGCTATCGAGGCTCCCACAAGGTCCACAGGCGAAGCCAGGCCTGAGGCCGCACAGCGAAGTGACGTACCTCAATTTTGTGGAAAACTTCCTACCCGTTACTAACGAACAGATCAAGTCTGCTACGGCTCGTGACGTTACGCTAAGTAGGGTGCTAGTGTATGTACAATCGGGCTGGCCGGTTCCGTGCAGTGATGACGAAATTAAACCGTTCTTGACCCGACGTCACGAGTTGTATGTCGACCGTGGTTGTTTAATGTGGGGGTATCGTGTGGTAGTACCGACCATTTTACGCGAAACGATCCTTAAACAACTACATATAAGTCACATGGGAATAGTGAAGACGAAGGCGCTGGCACGGAGTTACGTGTGGTGGCCAAATATTGACGCAGATGTGGAGGCGCAGTGTCGACAGTGCGAGACCTGCGCCGCGGAGGCGCCGGCGCCGGCGCACGCCCCTCCGAGCCCATGGCCGCATCATGGCCAAGTATGGAGTAGACTGCATATAGACTTTCTAGGCCCCTTCAAGGGAAAAACGTTTTTGGTAGTGATTGACTCGAGTTCCAAGTGGTTAGAAATTTTTGAAATGAGCAGAACGAACGCGACGGCAGTAGTAAGGGAACTTAGGGCCACCTTTGCGCGATTTGGTTTACCACGCGAACTAGTATCAGATCAAGGGCCACCGTTCACGAGCACAGAGTTCAAACAATTCTTGGAGATTAATGGCATACGGCAGTCTTTCTCACCAACATACCATCCAGCATCAAACGGGGCCGCAGAAAATGCTGTAAAGTTATGCAAACGCGCAATTAGGAAGGCTTTTAGAGATCGGACAGACTTGGACGCGGCATTACAGACTTATTTAATGTCGTATAGGAATAGTGTACATAGCACCACTGGGGAAAGTCCGGCGGTATTATTGCAGCGTAGGTCGTTACGGTCCCGGCTGGATATGTTGCGCAGCGGAAGCGCTCTGCAGAACCGGGTGAGTGCCGCGCAGCAGCGGCAGGTCGCGCACGCAGGCGGAACGCACCGGCGCTTCCAGCCCGGAGACACAGTCTGGGCTCGCGACTTTACCGGAACTGACAAATGGGTTAAGGGAACGGTACTAGGTGCCGAAGGTTCCGTAAGATACTCACTGGATGGGGATAACGGTAGACAAATGCTAAGACATGTGGATCAAATCAGACGCAGATCGAGGTTGTCGAGTGTACCTTGCCCGGAGCAGCCCGCTGAGGCAACCGAGCGGTCCCCGGGGGCGGGGGACGTGGCTGCGCACCGGCAGACGGAGGTGGGCGGGGAGAGCGGGGAGCAATTACAGAGGAAGGTGGTCATAAATGAGGAGTCAAATAGTGGTGATGACACATCTGAAGCTCGTGCACCCTCTCCACATCCATCTCCGAAGCCACAGCGGCGGTCGCCGCTAAACCTCAGGCCCTTACCAGGTAGAATTCGTAGGTTAGAGATAGATTAGTTATTAAATCATGTATACATGCATATGTAATAGATTAAGCGGGGAGGTGTAATATATGTACCTTTTGTGGGTAGATCTAAAGTACTATATCATAGAATAGGGTAGGCATGTATCTTGGAAATCAGTCTTCGATTAAACCTCCAACTGATAGTATCTGCGTGTGTTATTCAGACTACCTAGACTTCCTACACTTCCATATTCCTGGATTTCATAGTAATGATAGGTATAGGATCGCTGATGTACCTGGGATGAAACATAAAAATAATAAAAAATACATCAGTGTTCTTGCCGCAGATCGGCTAAGACCTTGGATTCATGTAAAGGCATTACAAGTAGAAAGTTCTAGTGATTACGATAGCGATGATAACATCCCACTGGCAAAGTTGGTCACTAAATAAACTGTCTCAATCATAATTAAGCTAACTAATAAGACGTGCTGATTAATGTATTACACAATTATATTATATATAGTATAACTTTGTAATTATGGTACGGTTGTTACACTATATTCGGAAGCGTGATTGTATTAGCACCAGTATTATTTCATAAGTTAGGTATAAATAATTGTAATTATTATAACTGATTTATATGGCTTCTTAGATATATTCAAAATTTTGCTATAATCTGTAGAATAGATTCCAATGATTGATGTTAGTGATTTTTATGTCCTTAACAGTGCTTACATATAACGTTTTTGAGATAATTAGTAACTGATAACTATAATGGCTTATAGATAATGTACTTAAGGTGGCAAAATCATTGTGGAATGTCGTGATTAATGTTGTTTTATATGTGCACCGGGAGGTTGCACTTAGTCTGATGGCCGAATGTCGTGATTTGTTCCAAAAGATGATTTTGTTTACTATTTTGTCCAAGAAATACCGAAGGGTTTCCACAATGTAATTAATTAATCGATTATTAAGATTGGAGTGTGAATACAGTTTAAGATTTAAGTGGGTAAAATATGTTTTGTGAACCGGCAACATTGGGGAGACCCGTAGGTTGGTGGGAAAAAGTTGATAAAAACGGGTAGTCATTCATTTTCTGCCTCTCTTTGATTTGTGTCCTGGTGACGAACAGAAGCTATAATACATCCTCCAACATCGAGAAACGTGTTTCATTTTACAACGAACAAAAAAAAAATCATTTAACGAATAAAAATTATTATTATTTAGCCATTGGTGCAATTTTTGTTTAAATAATCTAATATTTAATTTCTTAATGTCTGTTGATATTTTATTATAGATCTTAATTGACAATATTATGCAACTTTTCCTGTATTTTGACAAATTAGGGTGCTCGTCAGGAAGTAGTCTATCCGGATTTCGACATGTTCGTGGATGACTATCACATGCTCTTTCAAAAATACTTTTATTTTTATGAACAAACATGCATATCTCATAAATATACAAGGCAGGAAGTGGTAATATATTACGCTCTTTAAAAATTGGTCTGCACGATTCATCTGGTCGCATACCATGCATTGCTCTGATGCATTTTTTTTGTGCAACGAACACGATGCAACAGGAAAAATAAAAATTACTTTGGTTTGGACTTTTTTTCGTGGGAAAACTGGGTGATATGGAGTCCCGTGCGACCGCAATCTGTGCTGCAGGGTCTCAAAATGAACAGGATTCGTTGCATCTCGCTATTTCTGGTTTGTCCATGGTCTTGCTTCACCGCTTTCCTTGTGGTAGTTAGTCGTATGTCATGGCGAAGAACACTCCAAGATGATCACCTAGGTTTTTTCTTTTGTGTTAGGCGAGGGCGATCGCCTGCCAACTAATCTGCAATTCGGCACCGGCTATACACAAATTTTGGCTTCTGACCTAGAAAACTGTTTTGCTCATCAGAAAACAAGGCGTTTACAGTGATAAAGACAGGTTAATTATTGCCAAATTCGGAATACATAAGAGCATCCATGATCTAGTTGTCTATTTTTAAGGGATCGCATACTCGTACACCAAGCAGTATTAGCACAAGTGAACTAATTGTAGCAAGAAACTGCAATTTTACACAGTATCGGAAACCAATTAACCCATCAATTAGAATGCAAGCGGCAGCCGGGCCAGCGATCCTTCCTGATCCGCTCTTTAAAATACTTGGCAATACGGCGCGATCCAGATGCTTGTATTTGGTAAAAATTAAAATGTATTTATGTATTGATAGGCAGAGGATGTGACATTACCCAGAGGATGATGAGGTTTCATCAACGGAGACATGTTTCGAGACATGTGTCCTACTGTCGTGTCGCCGTCACACAAATCAAACCTGCATGTGCATAGTGCATAGTTGCAAGCACATGCAAACACAGCCACGCGCAAAGAGGAGTTAAACTATTTATATTTAAGTTATTGATATTCTACAAAAAGAGCCTGTGTCTAATTAATAACTCACACTTCGCGGTTGACATGGCACGTGTTCGGGACTTCATGATTGCGGCCGATGTGTCAATGAGTTATTCCAATTAGATTTATAGGACTTTTCTAATGAGCTGATCATGTGATTATTACACTCTCAAATGAGTTTGTGTAATCTTCATTTGTGACTTGATAACGTTAACGTAATTAAGACGTATGAGTTATTATAATCACATTGTATTTTGAGGGGTTACGTCCCCTATATAATAACAGTTGCAATGAATTGAAGAGGTACTACGTGGCTACGGAATATCTGAATAGTACCTATGGAGCAGCCGTATGAACTGGGAAAGTACCTCCACTTTACAAAGGATAATAACACTGCTACTTATTCTCCAGGTTTTTGGTCTTCGACCTATTTATAGACTGATGTATGATGGTTAGGTCGCCTTTTAAACTGTTTAACCACAGTCCTGAAAAGATCATTGGTCGATCAAATTTTTGTTGTTGTTAATCTGTATCTCAGTTTCTTCAAAATTATTACATTATGCACTCATACCATGCTTAGGAGATGTCCCACCATAAAATAGCATTACTATTGTCACAATGTTTAGAGGATTTAACTCAAAAAAATATCATTTTTAGGGTTCCGCAGTCAACTAGGAACCCTTATAGTTTCGCTATGTCCGTCTGTCTGTCCGTCCGCCCGTCTTCGGCTTAGCTCAGTAACCCTTAAAACTAGAAAACTGTAATTCGGCTTGGGTATATAAATCAATCACGCCGACAAGTAGTAGCCAACAGTAGAACCTTGAAATTTTTTTTAGGGTACAGTACACTTAATGTGGGGATGTTATTTTTTTCCTCGTTAAATCGACGGTGTGGGGTATCGTTGGATAGCTTGTTCAAAAATTTTATGGGTTTTTTAAAACCATTTTTCAACTTAGTGTTTCGTTTGCGAGATATTGGGCTTTAAAGCCCTCATTTTTGTTCGAGTCATGTGTCGCCCCCACCCCTGCCGGCTAAATAGCTACTACTGGGGATGTGAAAAAAATCGTGGCAATAGTAGATACATATAATGAATTAATGAATTTCAAGGGAAAACTATCACGGCATAAGTAGTTACCGAGTAACAGTCAACCAACCTTGGAAAGGCTAATTTTTGTACAAATTCGGCCTACGCAACCGCACCGCACGCGTCGATGTAACTAAGACAGACAGGCAACTACGGAACCCTACACTGCGCGTGGCCCAACACGCAATTGGCCGGTTTTATTAAAGAGTAGATATTCCAGGAGACGTTTGTAACCATCCTACCACAACCCTTGTCCGTCTAATAGAGTAATATCAATAACGACACGCAGCGTTCATTAACATGCAAATCAAAGACCGACACGAGTACCTAATTGCTGTGTTTACCGACTGTTGAATAATAAATGGCACGTGCTCTACCGACCTACTGTTTCATTCGGTCAATTGTATCGAACATATTTTGCGCTAGAGTAGCCGTAATGGAACGTGGACGGGGTGAAACTCGCTCTAGAAGAGCGGTAATCAAAAACGGACGGGAAACTGGGTTGTCGCTGGTTTTACTGAAGTGTTTTTAAGAAAGAATATTAATACATTTATTGGCTTCCTTGCCCAAATCTTAGACCTTAAATTAAGAGATAGGTAGAAAACAGAAACAGATCTACGTGTAGTACTCGCAAGTATAAGAGAAAGATCCATACTAATATTATATCCATACTAATCCATACTATCCATATCCACTATATCCACTATCCATACTAATATTATAAATGCGAAAGTGTGTCTGTCTGTTACCTCTTCAAGCTTAAACCGCTGAACCGATTTAGATGAATTTTGGTATAGAGAAAGTTTGAGTCCCGGGAAGGACATAGGATAGTTTTTATCCCGGAAATCAACCCCTAAGGGGGTGAAAGTTTGTATGGAGCTGCGATATAAACGAGTTCCACGCGGACGGAGTCGCGGGCAGAGGCTAGTATTAAATAAAGTATCGTAGTAAAATTAATGAACAGTTTTGAGGAATTAATGAACGGCAATCAGCGGCACGTTAACATACAACCGAATTGAGAACCTCCTGTTTTTGAAATCGGTTAGACAAGCTAACGACAGGCTAACTACTTTCTTTCGGTGGAACTTTTCGAAGCGATAGTAATTTTCAGACCGCTACGCGCGGAGCTACGGTAGCCTAGTGGTTCAGGCATGCGGCTGCTAAGCGGCGGTCGTGGGTTCGAATCCCGGCTCGTACCAATGAGTTTTTCGGAACTTATGTACGGAATATTTACCGTTAGCTTTTCGGTGAAGGAAAACATCGTGAGGAAACCGGTCTAATCCCAATAAGGTCTAGTTTTCCCTCTGGGTTGGAAGGTCAGATGGCAGTCGCTTTCGTAAAACTAGTGTCTATGCCAAATCTTGGGTTTAGGTGTCAAAGCGGACCCCGGGCTCCTTTAGGGGGCACTACCGGGAATAACGCTAGGAGGATGATGAGTAATTTTCAGACCGGTAAAAGAGACCGAGAGGCCTGACCCCGTATCATGGTCGGCCTTATCACACGATAAGTGACAAGATAGGAGCGTCGTCGTCGAACGAGTTCTATCGAACGGTGTCAGCCAGTGACGGACGCTCTACGTCCTCGACGGGGTCTGATTAGTGATTGCTGATTACCTGGGCTCGGATTTCCCATCGCACGGTAAGACGAAAAAAAACTATGGAGTCGATATTAACATTAAAACTTTACAAATATTCATACTCATACTCACTCATTTTCTGACTCCCGTAATTATTTTATATTTACTTTCCGACCCAGATATAGCGGATCCTCTCCATCCCGGGAGTCCGCTGGATGCGGCCAGACAGACAATGACCGGTCCACCGCCCGCATCCAGCGGACTCCCGCGACCTTTACCAGGTCATCAGTACACCTGCGCCGTGGTCGCCACTCGAGAACCTTGCCGCCCCAACGGCCATCGGTTCTACGTGCAATGCTCCCCGCCCACTGCCACTTAAGTTTAGCGGTTACCTTCGGTTAAGTTTTATGAATAAGGGGTTAGTATGAAAGTTGTCCTTAAGGGTCGCCTGGACGCTTGACTCTCCATACAAACGTAAATTGGTTCTCATTTCAAAACGGCATGCTGGAATAACACGAAACTTTCTATAGACAACTAGGATATATCTGGGTCGGAAACTAAATATAAAATAATTACGGGAGTCAGAAAATGAGTGAGTATGAGTATGAATATGAGTAAAGTTTTAATGTTAATATCGACTCCATAGTTTTTTTTCGTCTTACCGTGCGATGGGAAATCCGAGCCCTGCTGATTACAAAGCATTTAATAATAATTGAGTTGGAATCACCGCTAGTCGAAGCCATGGTACGAGTACCGTCCCTAGGTAAGGTGTGGTCGTTACTGTGCCTGGTTATGGTAAATAAGACACTGTGCGACAGTCTGTGATTATCTATTCTTATATTACAAAAGTGGTAAAAAGCTGCGGTAGCTTAGCGGTTCAGGCATGCGGCTGTCAAGACTAGGTCTTGGGTTTGAATCCCGGCTCGTACCAATGAGTTTTTCGAAACTTATGTACGGAATATTTACCGATAGCTTTTCGGTGAAGGAAAACTTAGCGAGGAAACCGGTCTAATCCCAATTAAGGTTTAATTTTCCCTCTGGGTTGGAAGGTCAGATGGCAGTCGCTTTCGTATAACTGGTGCCTATGCAAAATCTTGGGATAAGGTGTCAAAGCGGACCCGGGCTTCTTAAGGGCACAACCGGGAATAACGCTAGAAGGATGGAGCAAAAGTGAGATGGAGTAAGTGCGCATATACGAGTAGGGTAGGGTAGGGGGTAGACTCCGGAACTACTCATCCTATGTCACAAATTCGTTCACCAGTATACAGAACAGACTTTTAGGTTGGACACAGGAACATAGTTCTGTGGAACACACGAGTGGAGCTCCGTGGGCAGCTATAGCATTAAATAAATCTGGTCGACAGTTTTCGGGGACGTTTTCGTTTGGTTTCGGGGAGATTGCCATTTGTTTTTGATTCGTTTTACCCTTTCTTGTTATCGTTTGAATATGTTGACCAGTGGGACAGCACGCATGCGCGGTGCGTCGAGTCGGGACCACTTTCACTGCGGCCACTCACTTCTGCGCTTACGAGTCATGTTACGAGTTCCAACGCAAATGTTTGTACAATATACTTATATGTAAGTTGACTGGTTGCGAGGATAAGCTGAGGTACGAATTAATCTCTCTTCACCCTTGCTTCTGTAGGTCAACAATCGTTACAATGATCTTTAATATATATGCGCAAGAATAGGGTCAATTAACCTTTTATTGTTGTTATTTTGCCCCTTAAACAGGTAATAAGTAGGCATAATTTCTTAGAAAAAAGGTTACAACATGGACTTAAAGGATCCCCCATAAAAAGGAATTGATAATGCCAAAAAAACTAGACTTGAAGGATTCAAACCCGTAAAATCAGTTTTGAAAAGTGACCCAGGTGATACGACCATGATGGTAAGAACCGACAGAAAAAATGATCACCAATTTGTTGGCCTAATACATACTGTCCCCTTGTGAATCTGTTGGGAAAACGCTCAGTGTAGTAGATATAAGAAACCCTTCGAAACAACCAACACTTTGGGTTAACGCTCTTAAATTAGGATGTGCATATTCTCATGTTACAATTACAAACTCTTAGCCAATTCTACGGCTTTTTGCGCAATTTTTCCTATTCTAAAGTGTTTGCCAAGCATGTGACAACGGTCATCAAGTAAGTAGGTGCTTGGTATTCCGCCGTCCAGAGCTGTTGTAAAGGAAAGTTGACGTAACTTGTTGCACGTGGTTGTGGCATTAAACTGCGAGTAACACAGTAACGTCATTTCCAGTGTTTTAACTGCGTTGTGTGGAGAATGGAGGGTGTTTATCACAGATGGACTCAACACACTTAGGTATCACAATGAGGAAGTGTTGAACAGAATTAAAGAAAAAAGAACTGTGTTGATGGAAATAGAAAATCAAAGAGGGATCCCATCATTATGGGACATCTGCTAAGACACGACCTATTCTTTAAAACCAAACTTTGCCACAAGATCCTGAAATAATGATATTCTACGGGCAGCTTGCTTACATCACGGTATGTACTTGACTGAAACAGGAGTTGGGACAGAATCTAAAAATGGGTGCTTAAGCGTGCCTTGCACGATTCCCAAGTGCACTGTATAGTAGTCGGCTAACTTGTTGAATGTCTAATCACGACTCTTGCGCACGAGCTGTTTATAAACAAACAGTGTTTGTGTGACACCTGCTTGTACTTCAAATACTGGTGTCGATATGTAGGCCGCGTAAGCGACCTTTGAAAGTGAAACTTGTGACGCAAGAACGGTCTAATATGGTAGTTAACGTTTGTCGTTGGCAGACGCCGCAAAAACGTCGTGGGAACGCTGGAGAGCGTATGCAATCCGATTTACTGCAGAAAGTCTAATTACTTAAACTGTGTCGAAGAAAAATGCCTGCCTGACGGATTCTGGTGATTCCGGAAATGTTCCGTTTGATTATGGTACGGATCAGTAAAAGTAGATGACACTCGTTATACTGAATCTTCATTTTATTGGTACTTGCAGTCATAGTCAGTAAGACTGATAGAAGACATAGGCAGGGACTTATACTCATAAAAAATACCTATCTTTCTCAATTTGATATATATTTTGTGGATATTACTTTACTTACTTATTTCAAAATTGTTTTAGGTAATGACGGTAAAATATTAGATGCGGTGGTTTAAAAACCAATATATGAAATAATTAAACGAGATAGGTAAAATTTATGGAAACTGTATGTACCTACAGTCCAGTTGAAATGCTATCTAAAAATAAGAGGTAGGTACTTACATTTTTAATAATGATTCCATTTTCTTCTCCATGGCGAACATGGAGTCCGAGGACTGCGAGGTGAGGACCCGGCAGAAGGTGAGCTTGGCGCACTGGTGGTCGCGCCAGTCCGTCTGCCTCACCAGCTGCATCGCCGCCGCCGTCAGCGACGACGCTGTTCCACTGCTTTCCAGGTGCTGTAACTCTTCAGGCATGTCTTCAGAGAGAGACCTTCTCAATCTCTTTACTCTCCTCAGACCCTGGTAACTAGTGTCTGTGTAGGAGACATCACGTTTCGGCCTCGACGTTTCATCGGGAGACATGACCACGTATACGTTTTCACTCGGCATCTTATAGTTGTCATCGTACACTTTCTGTCGGCTGATGAACTTCCTGTCGATGTCGTAGGGTGCGTTGGCTAGAGCACGCTTGTGTTCTTTCTCTAAGTCATCTGTGTAGTCCTCGGTTAAGCTTGCACTCCGCATTAAATTGCCATCGAAGAGTCTGCCCATAGCTACAGCGCCGATTCCGAGAGCCGCTCCACCAGCCATCAGACCAATAGCTGGCAACATGGCGGGAGCTCCAGATGCCACCGCGGCAACCCCAATCTTGTCCTGAGCGTATCTCTGGGTTTGTAAAGAGTTTGATTGATACAGGCCTAAGTTGTGAGATATTTTATGAGTAGCTTCGACTAGAGGATCGAATATCGGTTGGGTAACTTTAGCAATTGGGTCAGTTATAGGCTTGGTCAGCTGATGGACGGTCTGGGTAGCCGTGTGAAGGGTATCCTTCATGGAATCGGTAAATTTCTTCCACATTGAAGGCTCTGGTGTCCGTTTGATGTACCCGTAACTGTACGGGTATCGAGGGCTGGTGTGGCTGCGGTCGTAGTAGGAGAACTTGTTATATTCATCCTCGTAGTAGCGGTTGGCGTTGACGGTGCCCTGCGAACGCTGCTGGCCGTATCCGTTCACAGGTTCCATGGGATACGGGTGAGCGCTCTTCGGTACGTTCGTGGTGTAGTACTTCACTTTACGCTCCTTGTTTTCGTAATATTCCGGGGTGTCACGCGTGGCTTTAGCGGGTTGGACGCCCAAGTCCGGGTGTGCGTACTGGAGAACGGGGTTTCTCACGCTTTCGTCGAACCCTGGCCTGGCGTTCTTAGGAGTGTACATTGCGGAGTTAGGGTAGTTGACTTCGCCTGGGTGTTGCAGCATGCGTCGTTGGATGTGGCTCTCTGCGTACTCGAGATCCCCATTGTGAGCGCGGGAGCTGCGGCCGCTGAAGTAATCGCGCTTCAACTCTTGGTCGTTAATTTGCTTAATGTATTCAATGAGTTTCGAGTTCGCAACTTTCGAATTATCAGCCTTAGTGAAAGGCCCGTACCCGGATTTCAGATAATGATTTTCTTTTTTGGGCTTATACGCAAACATAGGGTTGTCGCTGGTCATGTATGGGCCGATGCTGTCTCCCTCGTCGAACTTGATGTTGTCGTGTTTCGTGAATGGTCCGTCCTTTGGTTCGAAGTTGTCGTCTTTGGTGAACGGGCCGAAACTTTGACCCGGCTCAGCGGAAGATACGTCGGGGTATACATCCGCTTCTGGGATCGCCTTGGGAGGAGTATATCCTTCGGGATACGGTAGAAGTTCGCCGTTGACAACTCTGGCGTTGCGCCATGTCTTCTTGTCAGATTCGTCGTCAGGCATCCTCACGCCTTGGATTTCCGGAATACCATCGTCACCGAGTGTCAGTATAGACCTTCCACGCTTATTGAACTTCTCCATAACCTTTTTCGTATAAATGGGGTCTGAGCTGATAACTACCGGGTCTGGAACTCTAGAAGACCTCGCTTCTCCATCAGAAACCTTCGTGCTGACGACTTCGATATAAACAGGGTTTCTGTCGTTCTTTATCACTGGATTGCTAGGATCAAACCTATAGTTCTTAATAGGTCCTCCGTAATCCAAAAAGCTGGTCGATGTTATGTACACCCTTTTATTCTCGGTTCTCTTCTCGTTGTCATACGTAGGGTAGTAACTGGAAGTCTCCGGGTCCGTCTGGGGCTGTTTACCGTTTTCCTGTATATGTGATTCGGGGTACACGGACACGGGCGACCAGTTCCCGTATTCTGCTTTTATATCGCTGGGTTCTTCGTTCTTACGGTTTAAGTAATAATCAAATCCAGCTAAGTCGCTGTTGAGCGTGCCGGCGTAATTGAGTTTTCTTTGGTCTCTGCTTTCTGTTTTGTTCTTTGTTTCCTCTGTTACATTGATCTTCAAATCATCGTTGATGGGAACTGTGGTTGGGGCTGTTGTTGTGCTTGCTGGGGTTGTAGTCTTGTCCTTCTTCTTGACGATGAGTTGTGTCATGTGTCCGGATCGTGTCCTGACGTTGAGGGTCTGTGTTGTGTCCGGGTTGAGGGAGCGAGAGACCTTAAGCTCCGTGCGGGTGGTGCGAGCGGGCAGGATGGTGGTCCGGATGGTTTTGGTGGTGGTGGTGGAGTTGTCCTCAGCTGCGCCCGCGCACGCGGCCACCAGCCAGAGCACGGCGCACGTCCGTATTACGGGAATCATCTGGAATAAGAGATTTTACTAATTAGTTATCGTGTCATTACTGAATGATACTTTATCTTATTTATACAGCACATGATGAGATACAGATTTGTGATAAAATAAATAAGAGAGAACTTGACAGGTAAATTAAAAATCTATACGTTCTAGTTAGTCGATCTGGTTTCAAGTGTAAGTCATTATTTATTGGAAAGAATACATACTTAGATGAATTTCAAAATCAAAAGGGTTTGCATTTTCGTTGTCAAGCATCTTCCTGTGGATTCTACTGAAATAGGAATGTAGAGGCTTCAACGACAACCAGGTTTCGAAGTAAAATATAAGGTACATTATGTTCCAAAAACATCGCATTTGAATCCGTAAACCTTGACTGAGAGTAACATGCTGGACACGATGTTGATCGTTTTATGCAAGTAATAATAATTAATTATACAGGCATGCATGCTGGTTATTTGTAAGTATATTGATATTGCCTGCTCATTACTTGATCGCTATCAAGCGGTATTAATATCAACCGATAGGCTCATACTAAACGCACGTTTTCTACACTTATACTTAATCATCTTTTAGTGAAAGTTTCAGGAAATCTATTAATGTGGGATTTTCCTAGTATTAGTTAGTAGTGTCATGGATGCGTAGATACACATGTTTACAACACACGTGTAAAATAACTTGAGTGGGGATTTGCACTACTTATATGTTGCATTGACAGCACCTCCATGATGTGGTATTGGATTACAATATCTTCCCGTGGATGTCATAAGAGTCGACTATGGGAATACGGTTAATAATAATAATAATAAATCCTTTATTTAAGACAACTGGGGTCCACAGTGATGTTAATATGTACTTATCCTAGGTTAGTTATCTTATACATTAACTCAAATTAAAATACACTGGCAGCAAACGCCCAGTTGATACAATAAACCCGCTCAGAGTGAGGGTTTATTAATGCCGATACCCAGTACCTTTGTAAAGGACTGTCGTGTCTGTCGGCCAACATGCTCAGTATGGTGTTGGGACTGCCCTGGATTCTGTTTCGGATTGACACGATTTTTTTGCGCATTATGGCGTGACATGCCTCGCACCGCGAAAACCATAACCTCGCTTTTTGTGCAATTATATTAAAGCCCGTGTGATTCGGCGTAGGTTTCACAGGTGCGCAGCAAGTCCCTAAGTGCACAGACCGACGGACTCAGCAAAACCATGTCATCTGCGTAACTGAGGTTAAGTGTGTTGTGGGCGAATGGGTCCAAAGTGGTGACATAATCACATCAATATTAAATTTTCTCAAAAAATGTGATTTAATGTGCTCTGCCTTCTTTCAGGAAGGGCATGAGTCTTATCCCTGTCATCCACCGTCCATTACAGCATTATGAGGGCCACTGAGGGCAAAGGCTTCTGCTGTAACCACTCGAGACTTTCTCCGTTTGACGGTATCTTCTGTGTATTGAAACTCGTACGGTAAAGATGAAACTAATAAACAAATATGTTGAACTCTTACCGACGTTGTGTACAAAGCACACTTCTCATTAGTAGGTTTTAAACTGTTGAAATAGGGTTGAAAATGGTTAGTTTATGTCGGCTCTTGCCACAACTATCATTTGTCGTATATCGTAGTAATAAGGTTCAGAATACTCGGTTCGTGTTGGTTGCGCGCGCGTGCGTCGGTGCACATCAAAGCGCTTGCGCAGAGAAACGCGGGAAACGGACGAGTCACCGGGAAACTCACCGCCAGTGTAGCCAGAAGAAAACTCTAGTGTGCTTAAACTTCTTGAGACATTGCTGAGTTTCCTAATGTTTGATGTGGATAGTACAGTACATTACACAATATTGATAAACAATGGTAAATTGGTAAGTATATAATATTAATAATAATCAATAATGATAAATAAACTTTATTGCCAAAACATGAATGGAGTAACAAAACAATAAAATAAAATAAATCTTAGGTATTAACTAATCTAAGTTTATATACAGTAACAATGTAATGTATAAACATTGAAATTATGTTGGCCAAAGGTACCAACCTCAGCATTTGCTGGCCGGGTTGCCCAGCGCTGGTTGCACATCGTTCTTTGTATATATTGTAGTAACTAGCTTCTGCCCGCGACTTCGTCCGCGTGGAACTCTTTTATATCGTAGCTCCTTAAATACAAACTTGCGCCCCCTATTTCACCCCCTTAGACGATGATTCCCGGAATAAACACTATATGTATACCAAAATTCATTTTAATCCGTTTTTGCGTGATTGAGGTTCAAACTTTAGCATCCTAGCCTAGCGGCGGCTGCGAGTCGGAAACGATAACGCAGGTTAAGCAAAGATGGCAGCGGTCAGTCTTTGGATGGGTGACCGCCTGACGTTGAGTGGGTGGTTAATATTTAATATAAATGAGCGCTTCCGTGCTTTGGAAGGCACGCTAAGCAGTTGATCCCGGCTGCTGTCTATGACAGTAGTCGTTAAGCCGAGTTAGAGGCCTTCGGGCGGCTTAAGAACTCCTAACAGTCGAGTTGCCCAGCACTCACTTGACAAAGGGGAGACAACTGTTACTCGCGTCCGCAGGAACTACCTACCACAACCCTGCACGTGTCCCCTGGCTGGTACTAAAGAGTGATAAACTTTAAAGGCCAAAAATAATGTATGCCATACGATTAAATAGTTTATGAATTAGGTTTATTCACGATTTTCGCTACGGTGATAGAATTGTGCTAAAGTTTACCAACAAAGTGAAAATTTAATTGATAAAATAAGTATCAAGTCAAGGATAATCCTACTAATATTATAAATGCGAAAGTTTGGATGGTTGGATGTTTGGATGTTTAGATATTTGGATGTTTGTTACTCAATGAAGCTTAAACCGCTCAACCGATTTAGATGAAATTTTACACGAAGATAGTTTATAGCCTGGATTAAAATATAAGATAGCTTACCACGCAAACGAAGTCGCGGGCGGAAGCTATTATTAAATAAGGGATAAAACTGGCCGAGATGGCGTCGGACTTTCGCTGCGATGAAGCGCGCCGGGTGCCTTTGAAAAACTAACGCAATTTCAGATCTTTGTTACAACGAATATTAACAATAATATATTCATGATTATGAGTCGCAAATTCAATGAAAAAGAAACATTATTAATGCTTGAAGTAAGTATATAATGATAGCACCATCTAGCGAGCATGATTTTGATACAATTTCAGTTTGATAGAGGTCGTTGATGTTAGTTGTCGATTGGCGCCATCTACCGAGCTTAAGTTTAATCCAATTTCAGCTCGATAGATGCCGCTTATATTATGTTTTTGATTTTATTTAGACTAATAAAAATAACATACCAAACCGTATTAAATGAGTTTTATTTGAATCTAAAATTATGAAAGGAAAACTAATGTAAAACTGTAAATGTTTCTAAGTATAACTGATCGTTTACAAAAAAAAAAAAAGAAATAAACTGATAGAAAGAAAACAAAAAAACCTCATCGCTGGGGTTCCAACTCGCAGCCATCAACAAACCAACCATTGGGTAACCATTGGTCGTCATCGAAGAGTAAGCCTGCATTTTGCGAGAGAATACGGAAAAAACTAATTTTCTCGAAAATAAGACGAAGCTAGATCGGTCTCTCGGCCCCGTAAACCCACACATTTTACAAATATATATAAACAATTTTACATCCATTGTTTTATCACGTTTTATCTATATTTTGCTAAAAGTTTGAATAGGGTTTTTTTTAATTTTTAGTCAAGTATATGCTTGCCAATTTTCAAGTCTTTAGCTCATAGATTCAAGGGGTTCCCATACAAACTTCAATTCCATTTTTTAACCCTTTTGCACCCTTATCTTTATAATTTTTATAACCTATTCCGTGGCCGAAGATCCATTGAACGTTTTAGTGAAAGTTGCATATTAATCCATTCGATAGTTTTCCCATTATTATTTATTTATCGTATGGCATACTATTTCTCTACTTAATTAAATGTTTATGATGTTAGATTTAAGGTAAGCAACTGCATCCGTCGAGAGAGTCTTTAAGTCAGCCGAATCCCATGATACCGGGACAAACCGAAAACACTCCTTTTCGTTGGGCTGTCGTAAGATGGCGCTGTTGCGTAAAGTAAAGACGATTTTATCCAAATATTCTCAAATTTGGCCTGTGGGTCACCGTAACTCCGTCAAACTTTTTTATACGTTTAATATAGTTTGTTGGAGTTCAGACGCCGACAAAAATCTGGAGAATGACCTTCTAAATGCGTGGAAATTGGTGAAGTTCTGCATCGCGCTATTGAAGTTTTTAATGTATGTTGTATAAATACAATTTCCTTCAAGCTCTACTTATTATGTCTCACTGACAACCTCAACGAACTTTCACATTTATTATATGTAGAGATATTTTGGTCAACTCTGTAGGAGAGTGTTATGGTCAAGTTGGCACATTGTATGGCTATACATGGTGGTCCCCAAAATTGATATATTCCTGCTAATAATAAAGATTGTTTATTTATACAAAGAACGATGTATAAAGAAAAAAATAAACGCGCTCTGTACTGTACCGGAGCAGACCAAGAATGGAACCCAGTTCCTATATTTGAATTAGAGGCATCAGCCTATGCTGTTAAAGGATTTTTTTGTGAAGTAAGTACACGAAGTATAACTTCAACTTTTTCTTTAGTTTGTGTTATTTTTCAAATTATTTTTGTAGGGTTCCTAATGGCAAAACAGGGCTTGCTGTTTGTTCATATACGTCACAGTCATTTGACGCAGAAATTATAGGTCTCTACTCTACATCTCCAATCAAATAAAAAATAAAACAGTATCCTTTGTACTTATATCTGAAATAAATTATCAAGGTCCCTTGTTTACTTGTGGGTGACAAGTAAGTAATTGGCACTAGTAAATCAAACAACCGTAAAGGCTATCAGTGTGGACAGCCGTATGTTAAATCCGTTTGTTATTGAAATTGTCCGTTTGAGCTGGTATTTCCGAATATATGCAAAACATATATGTAAACAATAATTACGGATACATGTGTATGTAATTGCTAAATTGTCCTTCGGCCCGCCTTGGGCGTTAGACGCGCTCTGATAATTCTTTTATCTCCCATCTCACGCCGAATGACACACAAAAATACAAAACCAAGTGTAAATTTACATAATAATGCTCTATTATTGCTAATAATAGGCCATGAAAGCTATTATTTGTTCTCAAACGTGACAAAACGCGTATAAACAGATGTTATGCAATGACATGTAAGCTGTAATCTATTGTGTTGGAATACTGTTTATTTTTAAAGTAGGTAGCTGATTAATAAATAACGAAATAAAAAAAAAATGATATTTGAATTAAAATAAAACCTACCTATTTGTTTATGTAGCGTTAAAACTAGAAAATATATACGATTTACTATGCCTAATGCATGGTTGCCTTTTCTTTAAAACTAATTAGCAATTAAGCTTAGTACCTACAAAGGAAAATGTGGACTGCACGCATATTTAATTCAAATCAGATGCATTTGCGTTGTCTAGTCTGTTTCCTCTCGAACACATTTCTATGTTAATTGCTCATTGAAACTCTTACTAAAGTGGTTACTGCAAACTAGCTAACCTAGCTAGTTTTTTCCTATCAGATTAATATCCTAAAAAAACCCTCATTTTACCAACAAACGTTTTGTTTCATCGATTTTTTTTCAGAAACAGTTAACTTTTTAGGTATAGTAAAATTTTTATAACAATCCTGAAAAAATACTGTTTATGGAAAAAAATGTTTTCGATGAAATGAAAATTCGGCCAAACATCCATTCAATTAAACGTTTGTTGGTAACAGAAGGGTAAACTGGTTCAAGTCGGATCACGCAGGATTATAAACAAATTAACTCAAACGAGTTTTTTTTCTATATAAGTTTTTATTTAGTTTAAAAAGCGCCCTACTTGCAGATTTTTTTTAGATTCTGAAAAGTAATAACTAGTTACCAATCTACCTATTACACAAACACAATCAATTGTCAACAAAGACAAGTCAAGAAACAAACGTGAAACTCGTGAAAACTAGTAATTTTCTACACTTTGACCTCATATGTGATTTGATTACATGGTGAACGGCTTCGGTCTAGGGAAAAAGAAACACCTGGTATTGTTTCTAGATTTCTTTTTAAACTGACTTGGGGTTCACTTAGCTATAAACAAAGGTTAGGTTACTAACATCGCTTTATCATCGTATTGTTACGTTGCGAGAAAGTCCTTTAACCGAGTAAGTTGAGGGTATTTATGCGTTGTGAGTCACCTGGACAGTTGTGTTATAAAATAATTGTTTCAGAACATGGATGGAGGTTTTGGAACTATCTGCCTACATTTTTAACCACCAGGAGTTCTTCTACTGGAGGGTTCGGTGACCCAGTGATAATTAATACTAATACGTGTATTTAACTGTATTTATAATTATTAGTCGCATCGCATTATGCGAGTATAAATTTAAATTATTGTGCTCACACTGGTTTGGACTTCTAAGGGACTTTGGAGGTTTTAGGGTCGGCAATGCGTATGTTGGTAATGCGTATGAGTTGCAAGCATTCCATAGCTACGGTGACCGCTTACCTCAGGCGGGCCGAACACTTCTTTGCCACCGACGTGTTATAAGAAAAAGTAATAAATTAGCTTTAATAATTATTACATTATAGATCACTCTCGTACACATGGATGGAGATGTAATATCACGATGCCGCGTGGTCAATCATCAATCAACATGATCGATGGCATCAGTACATGATCGGTTTGAGGAAGATGTACCGAGATAATCCTACGACAAAACATTTCTAGGATAATGTAGACTTTCAAAGAGAACTCTTTGAAAGTCTACATTATCCTAGCTTAATTAAACAATTAAACGAGCAACATTTGTGTGTATATATATATAGGTGTATATTGTTTGTTTATTTGTAAAAGGGTTTTCAAAAACCGTTCGCACCTGTAACAATGTACTTAAATCAAATCTTGTTAGGCAATTTTCACCCACTTCCATTTGTCGTATCGATTTGAAGATTTGCATTTGACCTGATACCTCATACCATCAAGTTAATATGATGATAGAGCCAGTCGGCGGAACTCTTCAGTGGCTAATAGTAAACCTTCAAGTATGTAAAACGTCGAATGTGCACGGATTGACAACATGTCACGCACTTGACGCACGATTTTGATTCATAGCTTTTACTCAAAAGTGGCTCTGTGGGCTAAAGAACTGGCGAGCTTGTATTTTTTAAATTTTTTTTTGAATTTCGAAATAGTGACTCGACAGGAAAAATCTTTATACATTTATTTATTTTATTTAACCTGCTCACATCGGTTGAGAAATGTGACCTGTACAGGAGAACAGCGGGAAAGCGGGACGTCCGGACATCTGGAATTCTGGACATACGATTTTCGGCCCAAGCTGAATCATAAACTTCGTTCGCTTATCTAGCTCCCTCGTTCGATTAAAAATGATTTTTTTATGTATGACGTAACATTTGGTATCACCAATTCACCATCAATCAACAATAACATGTCTATGTCTCTCCATAAACTCAATCTAATAAGTAGCAAGTTCAAATACTCTCCTACATAACCTCATTTCGCGTAGAACAGCCATTGTCTAGCTGTCATAATAGAGATAACATTACGATGGCACATCTTTACATCCTTCTCTCGGCTTTTCTCCCGCTTTCCGCATTTCCCGGCTTTCCCATTACAAGCATTGTGTAATACTCCCACAGTCTCTATTCGAAACTGTCCCATATTAAAATCGATGTAAAAAAATGTATCAATCTTCTGTGGATTTCATAGAGACTTCAGTATTACGTCCAGCGGTTTTAGTACTGTTAGAAACAAGTGAAGTATCGTTATGTCTTTCATAGACACTTATGCTCTTTAGACATGAGTCTGGTTACACAACACTCAATTCTCACGGGTAATTGATAAGCTTGAGCTCAGCTAATTTGCATTGAGGTTGAATGCAATGCGTTTCTTGTTAAATTGTGTGGATATAGATCGATTTGGTGTAGGTTACATTTACTGGGAAGATTGTGAGAGAATTATATTAGAATGCTTACCTACTAGGTATGCCTGGTGTGGGGGTCAGTATTATTGAATAGATTAAGTATGTTTTGAGAAATAAACTTTGTATTCGTATTCGTTATTAATTTTATCATAGATAAATGTTAAGTGATAATGATTTAATGATGGTTTACCATTGAATTGCCGACAAACATTTAATCGAATATTATTTCAAAGACAACGTTTCAAGTATTTTCATTTCATCGACAAGTCATTGCGTCGAGGACTCGATACTAGGTAATTTGAACCGAGGTCTTTTAATTGGTAGTTGACTTATTTCAATAAAATTCATGTCATGGCTTTTCATTTCGGGTTTTTTTAATTCATTTTTTTTTACATGTAATAATATTTATTCCGTATAAAATTATTTCGGATCTATATCATCTGAATCCCTAACGTTTTTTAACTTATTTTTGCCGTGCAGCGAGTCGATGCCACCCCGCTGCGCGGGGTGTCTATTTCTGGTCTAAGGGACACAAGTAAACCCTAACCTAACCGACCTAAAACAGAGTTCGCTTATGACAAGACATTTTTGTCCGCCCTGATATTCTTTTGTAATAAACGATTTACATCAATGATTCTTAGTTTATTATGCATACATATTATACATATTTGTATTTCACACAATTAACTACATAGGTAATTTGAATAATGTATAAAGGACACATAAAAGTGTATTAAAGTAATACGTCGAAGAAATGAATTGCAATGTTTTGTAGTTGTGCCAATTAAGATAATTTGATACAAATCAGCGATTAAGTAATATTCGTTGATTAGTATTTCTACGTAGTAAGATAAATTTAAATAAATTGTAGTTGAAATAAAATAACGCCAAACAATGTTACTAGT
Source organism: Epinotia ramella (assembly GCA_947578815.1). NCBI lineage: Eukaryota > Metazoa > Arthropoda > Insecta > Lepidoptera > Tortricidae > Epinotia > Epinotia ramella. Next base: position 24,860,714 of record OX388214.1, read on the forward strand.
ACTAAAGTTTCGATGAATCGTTGTCGATGAAATAATATTCGATGAAAAGGTTGTCGACAAAACAAGGTGTAATGTACTCAACACTGTTGATAGATTTAATTGTGGAGCTTGTTAGATTTTAGCAAATATAGACCTTATACCTTTGAGATAAGGATGCAGGCGGGCTTTACTGTGACTGCCGCTTCAACGGGTTACCATTTTAGAGGCAGCGTCTAAGTATACTCGTAGCTCAGCGGTAAGCGAGTGGTACGAGAAACTTAAGGAACGAGGTTCGAGTCCCATGGTGGATAATCTTTTTCTATTTTATTATAATTGTATTGTAAGTTTAGTTTACGATTTCGTGTTTGTGGATATTATTGTTTGCGGTCAGGTGTGAGAAAAATAAAATCACTTGAGCTTGTACCGGCAAATAATGCAGACATTCTCCACTGGTGTTGGGAATCTAATTTAAAATGTGAATACCGAAATTATCGTATCGAAATAATTGTTCCTAAAGGTCGGACATCGCAGCTATAGTGGCTGGGATTTTATTTTGTTATCAATTTTGTGCGCCGTTCATACTACAAAAAGGGGTAAGTGTTAGTGTTAAGGAAAGTAAAACCTTATTGAATAATAGTTTTAGCCAGTACGGTAGCAAGTATTGACACGATTATTGTTTCTTTGTAGACTATCGACACGCCCTTTTTGTAGACGGCTTAATCTACAAGGCTGAGCTAGGAGCCTGGTTAGGCAGAATATCCAGTCGAACATCTGACGAAAATTCTCCTGGCGCCCACTTATTTTTAAGATAGATTTAATTATTAGTCGATAATACATACCATAAACGAGACCGTAGTGCCCGTTATTTTAACACCCAGGACAACCCATAACAAAGGGTACACCTTTAATGATTCTATATACAATTCATAATATTTTGAATGTATTTTCATTTTGCTCCGTATGTGTATATACATAATATATGTGAATTCTTTCCACTGCCACTGATGTTATTTCTCATAAAAACAGTTTTTTTATTATGTCTCTAAAAATATATATATCAGAGATTCTTGTTCTCTGGCTACAAGCGAATTCCCTGCGTCATCTTATTATTGCTGCTTTTACATATGTTTATAACAGCGTTAGAGATAATTACATGTTCGAAATAACTAGTCACTGGTTTCACTTTCATGGCTCCTCATGAGCCTGTTCTGTTATTCATCACCCCTCTCCTCACCTCACTCGTACCAGTCAAAGTCAGACCTTTGATTAGACGTTGTTGATGCGGATTCCAGCGTGAAATTATACTGGTGAGCGGTGAGGTGAGGTGAAAGTAGTAGTGAATAGTATAATTAGCCACACATTGTCGGATCGGAGATTACTCTAACGAGCGGGAAAGCGGTCGGGTTGCGCGTGCGCCGCGGAACTGGTTGTTACTCAACTCCACATAATGCATTTCGTATAACTTATCTGTAATTCTAATTATAGTCTTAGATATTTCTGCTAATTAATTTTTGAAACCCACATACTCCTAATGGCGTTACGACTTTACGAGTATCACACTTAGCAGATGTAGATACTAAATCTGGGTAAAAATTGATAATTGTGGTTGTAGTGTGGTACCTATTAGTGCGTTTACATACATTTCAAATCTGAATTATCACTTGGGTTGTAGTATCAGCCAATAAATGAGGCCATGTTAGATTAACAGAAAAACATGTCGTAACCTATCTAGCATAATTTTTACTTCTTTGCTATTTTGATGCTAACGGTGCATTGATCGCCATCACACATACACATGCAGTTCTCTGGTCACGTTCATTGGTCTAGACCAAAAACAATCTCTAGTACTTATAGCTCTAGTATTTCACATTTTGAGATAGCCTAATGCCTTCGACTCTTAGACCATACTTACCTTCAGATTATCCGTGTAAGTGTACGCCTGCTTTATCACTCAAGATATTTAAATAAATAAATAAATATTAGGGGACAATCTTACACAAATCGACCTAGTCCCAAACTAAGCAAAGCTTGTACTATGGGTACTAGACGACGATAAACATACTTATGTAGATAAATAAATACTTAAGTACATAGAAAACATCCATGACTCAGGAACAAATATTCGTGCTCATCACACAAATAAATGCCCTTACCGGGATTCGAACCCGGGACCTTTTGCTTCGTAGGCAGGGTCACTACCAACTAGGCTAAAGCGGTCGTCACATCATCATCATTTCTGAACAGCGAAATGTTATATATTTCTCAGAAATATTATAAAACGAATGGCAATAACACAAAGTTAGCTTAACGGAACCAGCGATTTCTCTAGAAAGTATAAACAATTTAGCATGAAATGGTTTCTTAACGCGTAATCTCTGCAGGTAAATACAGTTGCATTGGCTACAGAGTTCGAATTATTAGCGATGATGCGAACAATTTATTTTTTAGTTTGGATTTTTCACACCTGAGGGGTAATTACGTAACGTTTCCAACGCACGTCATTTTTCCATACAAAAAGTGACATTTAGATCTAACTGACGAGTACGATGCGTTACGTGATCGACGAGCAGGAATAATCTATTATGTATGTTTTCGGCCAAGGTTGGGAAGCATATCCATTCATGGTAATGCGACGCTAGGCCACTAAGGGGTTCCTTATTGTACTTAAATAATAATAATAATAAATCAGCCTATGTACGTCCCACTGCTGGGCACAGGCCTCCTCTAATGGATGAGAGGGAACGAGCAGTAGCTTTTTGTACTTGCTTGTTACTTATAGAAGATTTACAAATACCATTACGGAAGCAATAAAAAAGCTAAATCGGCCGAGACTCTCCCAAGTAGAAATAAGTATTTCTTTATTTAAATAGATGCCTGCCATCATTCATCATCAACCCAATTAACTGTATCCCATGGAACTCCGTTGGAAAAAAAACGCCATGGCAAGCATGGATAATAATAAGCGTTCGACCAAGTTCACGCGCAGGCCTGATTGGGTCGCGATTCCATTGGCGTTCCGTGAAAATGGTTGTGACGGGGTCGCGCGTGAGTCTATCAATTTCAAGTAGTAAAGGGGTCAAATTTACTGGACTAAGACATTTTTGGTAGTTAAGATAACCCAAGGGATTTTTCCGGTACAGGAATACATGAGAAAACATGCGTACAAAATCTACAAAGCAATTCAAAGGTATGGGAATTCCACCATTTGCACTAGCGTGGGGATCGCAGCCATATTCCTTTCACAACAATGAGAAGACGTGGCTCAATAGTGAGATCTGCTGAAGATGATAATGAAAGGATTACTTTACAAAATTAATGTAAGCCAAAAAGCCTTGCAACGAGCCATTGTTAGCCATCCTTGTTGACCATGTCCCAGTGTGGAGCTTAAAAGAATCCTACTTGTCTATTGCGTGCCAAACATCATCTATTTCTTTCTATCTCGAAGACATTCCTAGTCACTACATTTTCCATCATTACTTCGTTTGGGATTTACTGTTTTGCGTCATGCCATTCGGGCTGCCAAACGCGCTCATGCATTATTCGGCCTTAAATTCGCGCCGGCGCCGGCCAATGCATTATTCGACGACTGCGCAATTGCGATGTCTCTGTAACTGTCACTCAACGTCCAGTCGTGCTCTGGGGCTCTAAGAAGGAATGAGGCAACAATTATATGGGCTTACTTACCCTTTCTGACTTTGCTTCAGAAGGCGGTGCTGTTAAGAGTACCTATCGTAATGAGCAGAGTTACTCTAAGGTCGTTCCGCAGTTTTGAACGTGCACGGTATACTAGACAAGGCTTCTACCATACGCATGCTGACAATAGAACGTCCTTATTTTATTTTACTTTACTCGTAAGTTCGTGTTGTGGATTTGTTATAATTGGATCAAGTATTTATAACACGATAAACTACGATAAGTCAATATCACAAACTTAAAGAACCGTTCAAGAAAATGTGGGTGACTAATAAAACACGCAATTGAACATTAAAATCCCAGAAACACTTGTAACATTTGTAAATAGCTAGGAAGTCATAAAACTATTAGTAATAAAGACTCAAGACTCCGCCTATTACTCAAGGACTAAGCATACGCTCAAAAGACTGCCACATAGGTTACATTTTAAAGTCTAGTGTTAACACGGTATTAACCTTTAACCAACGATTAGGTTACAATTGTAAATAAGATTGTAAACGAATTCAAATCTTACATCTTCGATACAAGGTCTAAATTGGAAAAACACTACACACTAATTAATTGAATACTCGTAATTGCAAAGGAATTAGCGGACGGAAGTCCATTAGCATCCGCAATAAGAAACAAAATAACACGTTCAATATTTGTATGGCCTCGTATACATATAATTATGTAGCAGACACGATTATGTCATGTTATGTCACGACACTTTTCGAGTTATTTGGTATTTCAATAAGTGAGAGGTTGATAATCTAATTAAGTCGATGTTCATTTACATATGTAGGTATTAATTTGGAATTCATAGGTGGCCAAAAATATGTAGCACGAGTCGATTTGGTATTACGTTCGTAATCTATGCGTCAAGTTTTGCCGAGTATGTTAAAACGCGAAAGCACTCTTGTAGATGTATCTTTACTGATTGAATTAGCAAGTTAATTAATCTTGTGCGTATAAGCTGTACTAAAGTGTTAATCATAGCTCAATTCAATAGTTATAGAACTTAGAATAGATTGGAGGAAAACGGTCCTAAGTTCTTCATTATGGATACAGCATTATAGATTTTCCAATTGTTAAGATCAAAGCCGACTGCGATGTCCATTAAAATATGTGTGTCATGCGTAACATACGCTGCTAATGCTTTTAAAACTGACCTACGCTAAACTATGTTGTCATACAAACAAATCGGCCACGCTAAGGCCGTGGTCTCGTCGCCTCACGCCGCTTATAGGTACGTCTAGTTCTATAGAAATGTTTCATACAACTTGACGCTATACGCGACCGGAGACAACGGCCTAGGATACGCATACGCTATGTGTCTTAGCTTAGATCTGGTAAAGCAAATATAACCGCAGAATCAACCGAGTGGAAATGTCGTTCGGGGAAAATAGCTCAGGAAAAACGTGGATGAAAATGGTATAAATATAAACCAAAACACAGTTATCATAACCACCGTATGTTTTTCGTAAATATCTACATAAATACGAGAGGTATGAATGTTTTATATCACTTGCCACTGTTACTGCTCCTCACTTTGAACAAAAACTACAGTTCAAAGAGTTTGTAATCGAACTATACCTAGTTAAATTGGTCTACCGCTTGTTGTTAAACTCCAATAACCAGTTCAAATCTCTTCACAATGCCTATTCACCAGTCAGCTACCGAGACAACCTGTTCAGCAACTAGGTCACATAATAATGAGTCTGTCACGACGTTACCTAACTTAACGATGAATAACTAAACATTATCATAAGCAGACCCTTAACGGAAGTGGGCGAGCATAATCAATTGATTACGACACCGCGGAAATCGACGCGAATCGAAATAAGAAAGCATCGCATTCCGATATAATTACAGAATCGCTCGCTCGTGTTTGGGTGCGCGCCCGCGCGGTGAAAGCCGTTACGTCACCGGCGCGCGCGCCGCTTGCCCGAAGACGCCGCCGGGGCTTATTCACTTGTTTCACCTCACCTCACCGTTCACTCCCGGTATATATTGACGCCGGGATTCGTAATAAAAACATGTTATTGGATATCTGACTCACTCTGGTCAGTGGGGTGAGGTGTGTGAACAGTCCTGGTATCGTGCTTACCGATCTTGTCTGTTGCAAATTACGATAAGTCTGAAGTCCGATTGCGTAGTTGTCACGATCTTTAGGTGAAGAAGATGGTGTATTGTGAGGTGAATTGCATGGCTATTATGCAATTCAGAACCTATCTCGCCTTGTAACTTTTAGTCTATCTTGACGCTTGGCGAATTGTGAATTAGCTCTGAACATCCGCTATTCACAATTTCCCAACGCATTGGTACATTTGAACCACCAGTGAACCATTCTAAAACAGACCTCTGAATACGCACAGATGTTAGTAGCCGCGGTATCAAATTGTAACAGACATAGGCTCGGAGTCGAATACAAAATTGTGACTTTGCATTTCCGAAGATGCCTTCATGGTTCCCACGTGCGCACGATTAGAGAGCTTCTTGACATAATGTCTACAGACATAATAACACGTTTAATAAATAATTAGTGTTAACGGCGATCTTTAGTATTCGATTATTAGTTATTACGCAACCTTAATTAGAGGCATTGCGTAAGTTAATTTGTGAAATGATTTTCCTAAAAGAGGTCAGTGCTTATTAATAATTGAATAACTCTTTCTTCGCATTCTGACCTAGATTTTGTCATGCTTTAAGAGAGTTGATTACGTTTCTTTTACTAATAAAGTAAAGTAAGTACTAATTTGTTCTTTGGCGCTTACTTTAAGCAAAAACTTTCACGATTTGCACCCATTATTTACTACACGGGACTTACGAGGACATGGTAAATAAAAAATAATCACACGCGATTAAAAAGGGCTATTTACATGGTGCAACAACAAGCACGCATGTTTCTTTACATTGCTGGGTTCGATTGAATTGCCTTGTAACACAGTCCCATACAATCCTATTCATGAAATGTATAGAATTCTAAATCGCTATCGAATCGAGTTCCATTGATTTATTTTAAAATAAGACAAATCTACTCTATTTAATTTTATAGTTGAATCAGTTTTCTTTGCCATTTTTTTTTGAATGATGGGCGAATAGAGTAGCCCCAACTGCGTGGTTTCCATTTTATCACTTATCGTTGTCGATAAGACATCTGTCACTCTCGCACTCGCATACTTGTCGGAACGTGACGTATCCAGAGCTATCGCTCTTACTACTCGCTCTCCTAAGTGATAAAAGGGCATCCATGCTACGCCCGCTGGAGAAATACCTCCACCTTATAGAAGATTTGTATGCGTAATAACACGTCTTGCTGCTAAGTAAGCTAACCGTGTCAATCAAAAACTAAGCGGCCTCGTTCCGTCAGATCCGCGGCAGCGGCAGAACAATTCGACTTGTTTTAATGAAAGCTCAGCACATGTAATTTTTATTTAAAATAGCAGTGTCCGGTGGGTATTGTTATAATCCGAGTGCCTTAATTCATAAAAAAGCTAACGTGATCACTTTCTCGTTTTAGTCTCTTAAGCTAACAACCATACAAAAAAAATGCAATATGCCTCTCTCATCAGACTGGCGCGTCCTGGCCGCGGCGGTCAATATGTCAAATTTACTATTAACCGCTACCGCAGGCCGCGGTGTCGGAAGTAGAGTAGAATCTCTTTTGTTTCAAAAAATGACACACAAAACAAATGCTACACTTTCAGGCGTACCTAGGTCGCCGTTTACGACAGGCAAGGGAGACGTATAGAACTATAATAAAACTTATCGATTAAACGCGGCCTAAGACCGGCCGGCCGCACCGTAGGTAGCAACTACGCGATACTTGGTGAAAATTTTACTTAATTTACTATGTCATGAGGTGTAAATAGATATTGTCTTATTGTGTCCCGAATATATAGATATATAGATCTCGGCCCACCTGCCATTGTTCGAGTCTACAACCTGCGCTGCGCAAGAGCATTGTCTTGTTATTTAGAAACTTGACCGATGACTTGCTTCAAACCGATTAACTTGGGTCGAGTTCAGGTGAAGAGTGACTTTGAAAATAACTTCTGAGGATGTACTGTGTTAAATAATAGCATATTTGTATTCTCATTGAGCTTTGTGTTAACGGAATTATAGTATTGACAACTTCAATCAGAATAATTATTTATGTAAAAAAAAAAGAATACGATGATTGAAATTATCACTATTATTGCCGTGCCGTTACCACATCATCCACCAACCACCACACCATACCAGTTCCATTAATATCATTACGCTGCAATGAACTCATGAGGTGTCGAGTTGGAAATTAGAATAGTATCGCATCGCTTTTCTTCCCGTGTGTGACAAAAGAGACTATAAGACAGTTTAATTGTGTTAGTTGTAGGATGGTCTATTTAGCAAGTTATGACTGCAATACCAAATTATTATTTTTGAAGTGCCACTAGAAAAAATATTTCAAACCTACGCGTAACTCCTTATGGGAATAAAGGCGTGGGTTTATGTATAATCAATGAAAATGCTACAAAGTATTCACTTTGTACGATGTTTAGAATTAACAAAGAAGGACCTTGGTTTTACAATGGCAAGGATAAAAGTGATGATTACTTTAATTTAAGGAAGAATTGAGTCAAAGGTATCTAAGAAGGAAAAAAGATAAAGTTAACCTTGGGCTCCTTTAAGGTAAAACCGGGAAAAACGTTAGGAGTAGATTAATCTAACAGATAATATGAGAAGTTTCGATATAGTCAGCAATTATTTCCATATGAAACAGGCCCTGAGATATTTTTTCTAAATTAACTTCAGGGCAAACTATTAATGACTTGTGTTAAACGTTTACATTATAAACGAAATGATTCACCTACAAATACCTACATGTATTTATGTGATATTTATGTAAACTGTAAACGTGCGTTCAGCGATCACAGGCTTATCGGAGCGCGACCATTCTCGCGACGACGCTATGTGGGTCACTCGTCGTTGAATGACAAACGATTATTCGCGACACTTGATCGACATTCCGAAAAGCGATAGCGTGAATCATGGGGCAGATAATGACATAATGAAACTATTCTAAATAGTTACGTTTGAAGTTTTGGAGACCTTTACACCTCCAAAGTTATTATTATTATTAATTTATTATATATCTTTGTTGAGTCACGCGGCCGGAATACAAATATTCTTTATTGCACACGTCGATTACAAATCGACTTAATCTAGAGTGCCGCCAGCAGCGGGGCAGGGCCCAAGCTACCGGTGGTTAAAGCGACAGAGGGAGGAACCTCCTGAGTCCTGAACTCCTGACTATCCACGCAGAGTCCAGGAGTACCGCCTTCTGTATCTGACCCTGCCATCTAGCGAGAGTTTCTTGAGTTTGATCTAGATTCTTTGCTATATTATACCGTTTGCGTTCGCTATATTAGACTATTGTTTTTATTATTTTGTCCGTGGATACTTTGAACATCTCCATACCTATTTTTTGTATTCTTACAGCTCCGAGCTATAGGTTGCGTTAATTGTATCGTAATGAACCCGGTGACTATACATCTCTCAGCAAATGTGTGCCGGGGCATACCTATTTTTCTATTGTCACAATATCGCCACGTACTGTTGTGACTGCTTGACCCACCACAACTGGATATAATTATTAAAAGAGAAACAAATGATAGCGCGATGTAATCGACAGAGAGAGCGCCATCTATTGACAATCTGCATACGCGATGACTACTCTATTCACAGATGGGGATGCGCGCAACTACATATCCCTACTAGCGACAGTAGCGACATTCTAAGTCAGTATAAGTATACTATACTTTCTTTTTAAATGTTTACCTTCAAGAAAGCTAACTACCTGTCAGATGATGTTTAAAGCAATTATGAAATTGGTTGTTAAATGACAGGAAATAAAAGTGCATCGTTCCACGTATCTGTTCTTCGCCAGCGCCCCACGTATGGTAAAAGGTGTGATTACGGCGGCCGTGATTGAGACGTTCTTGCACCAATCAATCAAATTATCTTGTCACATGTTGTAATTGGCCCTTTGCTTTATAAGGCCTCGTATGTGAGGGCAGCGCAGCGGAATACTCGCCAACAGAAACAAATGGCGGGGGACGAGCGTTATTTAGATAGGTACACGCCACAGATAACCTCCTCATAGACACCTGTGAATGATTTTGTTCGGAGTCAAAGGACATCATCACTCAGTCATTCATTCAGTTGGCATTAGGTGATCCAATCCAATGGTGTTGCGATTGATTGTTTCGCCGAGCGCGCGCGTTTACGCAAAAGACTGACTGTACCGCGCAAGGTGGGGTAGATTTATCATTGCAAAATCATACTTTACGACCTTGGTAGCCTAGTTGATAGTGACCCTGCCTACGAAGCCGGAGGTCCCAGGTTCGAATCCCGGTAAGGGCATTTATTTGTGTGATGAACACGAATATTTGGTTCTGAGTCATGGATGTTTGTTTTCTATGTATTTAAGAGGGGGCGCTCCGCGAAATCGGGGTTCTTAGATTGAATATTTACCTATGACAAACTAAAGCGAATGCCAGGAAAAAGAACATACCAAAACTACATCATATTTGCAATCGAATCGTCTGAAAAAAACCATACAAAACCAAAATTGCCTCGATAGAAAAGAACCGCCAAAACATGTCTTATTTTTACTCAATTTCAATAGTGTGAGGTTCCCGTGCATATTAATTAAGTAAAAGTTGAGTGTATAATAGCTTTTCACATTACCTAATGAAAGGTCTGATTTTTCCCTGGCGGTACGCCCCCTCTTAAGAATTCATTTATCTATTTAGGTATGTATATCATCGTCTAGTACCCATAGTACAAGCTACGCTTAGTTTGGGACTAGGCCGATTTGTGTATGATTGTCATCATATATTTATTTGTTTTATATATACCTATATGTGGGGTGATCATAAGATTCATAAGTCACCCTATAAGTTCTATAATATAGGAGGTTATCTGCGGTTCCTTTAGCGTGCTATTTCGCAGGCTTAGTCACTAAAATATAATAACAGTTATCAATAAATTATACAAGCAGGTGACACGACTCTCAGTCTTCAAATTGTCAGCAACAGCAAAGCCGGAATAATGTTAGCATGCTCATCACTAGAGATTCTAGAGAATCTTATCCAGATCTTATTCTACCTAGCTAGTATGAATATGTAGCGTCACTCCTGTCAGCTGTCGAATCTGACGTGTTCTGCATCGCGCTATACGAGTAGAAGTATCTTAACTCAGTGGCATAAATATAAAATCCAAACAACTCTCATTGGACTTCGGTCCCTGAGAGATCTCTCTATTGCCGTGACTTCTACAAATACATTTACGTCTGTCGAACATAGTATCTAAGTTTAGTGCAATAGGGGCAAATGCTTTATGTACGACCTAACCGACATAAATACGACTAACTAGCTAGGCGGATAGCCCTAACTTCGCCATACCACAAAACCAAGTCAAATTGTTGGCCAGCAATTGAGTTAAAATAGTGAATTGTCAGTTAATTGGAAAGCCAACAGATAAACGAATTAATGGTTCCGATTCCCATGGGAACGGCAGCGAGAATGGATTGTGCAACGTAGTGCACAATAGTAGGTGCAACAGCTTTAGGTGTGGGTGTTGGTTTGTATAGTTCGGTACCTACCTATAACCGCAATACAAGAATTATCTGAATTACAAAGCCATGGAGCTATGGAATCGACTTCTACTAAACAGGTACTCAGCCTACGTGCACTTTTAGCACCGTAAAGTGTACAGTACATACAGTGTTTTTCTATCTGCGTATGTACGGGGATACCTGGCCCCTATTTCACTAACTAGGCAATTGTAAGGTTCCTGTCAAGCGAATTGTCATTTTCAGGTCACAATAACAATTTGCCGTAAATTTATTGGTCGATTAGTAGCAGCTACTATTTTTACTTGCAGACTCAAAAATGAGCAGCGGATTGTTATTCTAAGGTGACAATCATCTGTTTACCAAGTAAAATAGGGGCATGTCATTTAGCTGACATCCTAAAGGTAGTAAAATTATTTCATTCTTTGTTCCTGTTAGATCTCAATGAGGGGAGTCGAAATGGAGACAAATCAAACATGGACCGTTCACTATGACAAGTACATTTTGACTGTCTGGGCGCGGTACGCAGCCGCGCACCCTATCGCGTCTTAAAGCTACCCACATAACAGTGCCTGTGTAACCTCTGTTGTCGAAAAAGGCGAAAAAGGAGTTACTTTGTATTGGGACGACAGAGGCCCTAGCGCGATAGGTTTTATCAACGTTTTATCGTTGTTTGTGACGTTTCAGTACATTTTCCCTGTAAAACTAGACGATAAAACCTGTCCTATCATGCTGCAGGTGTCCCTATATCCAAGCTTGATACAGTGTAGTCCCCGAGTTTATATCTTCTAGATATATATTATCTAAGCTCTGTCTACGTCTACGGGAGTATGATGGTAGTATTTATCAACGACAAAATGAAGAATTCGATTCTTCCTTACACCGCTTCATAGAAAGTGAAGGATGCTGTATCCGGTCGTCAATGTTTATCTAGTTTGATCAGTCTCTTTATGCTATTAGGTTTGCTATCGATCCAGCTGTCTTTAGCTATCGTAGCGAATCAAAAATACGTGTAAAGTATTGCCATTTTTTTTCCAACCTAGCTGGGAATTTGGGGCGCCACTTAAGTACACTTTTCTTACCCTATTGCATCACGAGACTTCGAAAATTGCTTCTCACGTCGCATCGCGTGCGTTGCTAGGCATTCTTTACAAAGTATGCTACCATAAATCATCAGGTAATCATTTAAAAAGAAGCTGGGTAAAGTAGTAAATGCCTTATTGACTGTGTCATACGAACATTACCTATAAACGTGAAAGTTTGTTAGGATGTTTGGATGTTGAAGATCTTCTTCGCTAGTCATCGGCGTACTGTTGTCCAAGTGAAGAAGGTCTAAATCTTCATTGGAATAAAGGTAATTTTACATCAGAATAATATATCTTCTTACTTTATTGCTGTTGAGATGTTGTAACCGTCACGCAAAAAAAAAGGATAGATTGGGCAATAATTATTCCGATCTCCTTTTCTTTCATAATTTGGCAAATAAACAGTCCAAACGATCCGAAACGATACGAAAAATACAAAGATAATGGTCATGGTCATGGTCATGGTCATGGTCATGGTCAAAGATAATGTTCGCCCGGTCAAATTAAGAGGGAGACGAAATTAGCCGAGTAAATTGGTACTTATACTTATTGCAGTTTACGCGGATGACATTGCGTGCAAAAGATATGAGACATACAAAACTCGCAAACTGAAGCTAGTTTGTGCTACAATAGTACATTACTTACCAAGGGCTGTAAAAGAAAGAAAGGCCGAAATCGCAGGTATTTATGACCCGAGCCGCAGGCGAGGGTTGTAAATATGCGATAGAGGGCTTTCTGTTTTACTGCCCGTGGTGAGTATACAATTTTACGTCTTCATCTGGCCACAATGCGGATTTTACCGTACGTGCAGAGTGCGGTATAACTCGCATTATGGCCAGGTGTGACGTAAAGGTGCTTTAAGCTTCTGTCGTGTAGGCCGAGTTTTGCTTGTAGGTAAATGTGCTCAGTAGGTCAGCACCTACACCCGCATTGTTCATTTAGCGAGCGATAACAGCCTATTAACGTCTTACTCATAAATCTGGCAACTGCCAGGCGGAATTACGAGTATACGACCTTATTAGCACTTAGGGGGCATTAGTAGTAGGTATTAGTGTTTCGGCGGTTCCGGGGCAACCTACCGAACTCTACACCGGACTTGGCGACGCAACGGAGCCACACTGTTTCGTCGCCTAAATAATAATTAGTGTTTTAATATTATATTGTATGTAAGTTAGTCTGTAAGGTATTTGTAACTATGGGCCTTAGTAGCCTGAAATAAATGTTTATTATTATTAGTAGGTATTAGGTATTATAGAAGCGGCTCAATATGCCAGTAGATGGCGTTGTATCGATGGCTGCGTTTGCTTTAGCGCGCTATCAACATTTCACTGTAAAAATACATTACCTTTTGTAATAAATAAATAATGAAATATTCTTATTTTTCTGATGTATTTGTAATGAGGTAATTTTAACTTATAATTACGACTTTTAATGAAACCACTCGATGTCTAGCTGCTGGCTGCTACTAAGCTAGCCAAGTTGTCTAAGCCAAAAAAGTAATATACAGGGTGAAATGGGATTCACCGTTCAAATTTTGGGAGGTGATTCGGTCATCTCGATCAAAATTGGATAATAAGTTGTACCTATCCAAATCGCGAAAAAAATACCAGCTCTTCCATACAAACGGCGTGAGCTCAGCCGCCAAAATGCATGGAACAGCTGGTTTTTTTTTTGCAATTTGGATACTACTTACCTATTATCCAATTTTGATCAAGATGACCCACCGAATCACCTCTCAAAATTTGAACGGTGAATACTATTTCACCCTGTATACTTGTGAAATGTCGATGTAAATGAATATCTAATTTATACGCTATTACATTCCCCTAATTTCAAATAATGTTGTGTTAAAATCGTGAAAGTTCACCTACAAGTGGTAAACGTGTCTAATAACGTATTTACGAGGCACTACGACCTATCACGGCCTACAGTCATTCATGTCATCATTACATAACGCCGGCTCACGCGCAGCCAAACGACAGCGACACTGATGATTAATGACAGGTCATTGTGACCTAATGGGACGGTAGGCTTGCATAAGGAAGCTTTGCTGAGGTGAAGGTTTGTTACGCCCCAGGTGAACTGATGCGTTCAGTTTGTAAAACTTACATCCCGTAACTAATCAGTGTAAGGTTTCTTTTTTAACCCCCGACGCAAAGAGAGGGGTGTTATAAGTTTAACGTATCTGTGTGTCTGTGGTATCGTAGCTCCCAAACGGACGGACCGATTTGAATGCGGTTTTTTTTGTGTCATAGATAATTTTATCCTGAGTGTTCTTAGCCATGTTCCATGAAAATTTGTTCAGCCGTTTTTGAAATATTAGACTTTGAAATGAAAATGTCGGGGGTTTTTCAACTTTTCTAAGTTGTAGTTATTTATATAGGTACCTACCTGAAAAGTAACATGCGGCCTGCCTGATGGTAATCTGATACCAGAGCCTATGGACGCCTGAGAGCCTAGAGGAGTCACAAGCACATTGCCAAACCTTTGTTGATTTGTGTGGACAGCTAGAAGAGACAAATCCAGTTCTCTTATACTAGTACAAAGTAGTTCATTTAATAAGCAACTCTACTGTCCTAGGTACAAGATTCCAATTCAAATGACAATGTTACAAGAACTCGGCCTCATTAAACAATCTCGACTATTCTTAACACAGCGTATCTAAGGGAGCTCTAGTTACCCGAAATACAAACACAAATAGTTGTATTATTGTGATCGTGGTCTTCTAATAAGGTGGAATTACTTCCTCAGTCGTGGTGCTCCAAAGTATTCCACAGCTCCCGAAAATGTGGGGCTCCAGGTGATTCGCTTGGGAAAATCCTGAAAAAATCTCTGCGCTCGCACTCGATTTTTTTAGCTTGGGCGAGGAGTGTGGGTGAGCGAGTTTTTTATGATATAGAGTAGGTAAACAAACACATTAGATAAAGACTTAGCTAGCGTAGTGAGGTGACTGTTGCGTGTTTTGCGAGATATAATTTTGTTTGATATTTAATTAAAATATCAAATAATATCCAGGAGCAAAGCATTCAGCGACTTTAACTGCATTAGTATGTTTTCAACTGGGTAATACTAAATATAGTTACAAACGCAGACTTTACCTGTTCCAAGTTCTAACAATCCAACCAGCTAATACCCGTCATACTGGCCACACAAGTATCCCGCCGCATTTTCTACCCGAGTTACTCCAGGTCAAACTTTCATGCACTTTCATCATTACGCAAACGCGAGGTCAACTCACCGTGCAGTGTGGTCCCGTAGAAAGTGAAAACTCAACGCATACCCCTCACTTTCAACACTCACAAAAACAAAACACTGTCACTGGATACGAAAGAGTAAAAATTCAAATTTGGAATTGTTTAATTCGAACGCGTTCAGAGATTTGAAATTCGAACACTGAACTGTCCCTGATTGGTGCGCGTCGGTTGGTCTGTCAGGTGCAACTGTGACTGCGGCGCAGAGAGAGCGCGCGTTGTGTAAGAAGCGAGTGGAAATGGTTGGGCGATCTGTTATAAAACACTTTTTTTAGACATGAAAAGTGCCGTGACATGTTTACATAAGTATGTGGGGGGTTTAAATGACAAAGTTGAATCTTGCAAAATTTGCTCAAGTCGAAGTCCAAAATCAAGAACCTACCTCTAAATAACTGGGCCATGTCTTGAAAAAATGGCCGCCTAGTTTTCTTTAGACTTTGGTAAATAAGCACGGCCCATCTGATGATTGGAATGACCGTAGACCGTAGCCTATCATAATGTAGATACTATTATGTTTAAGAATTAGGTTTGCTTGGATTGGCTACTTCGGAGCTAACTTAGTTAAGGCGAGACAAGAACTATATTTATGGTGAGCATAATATGATGATTGATGAATGATGATTCAATTGGATGATTTTAATTTATATTTATATTATTTTGTAATGACAATGTCATTAATGACATTTCATGGGTATCCAATCACAATCACTGAAACTAAATTTATTTTTCCCACTGAAGCGTTTGGCCGATTTTTTATTTCCGCAAAACACTGTTATCTCGTAAACCCCAAAAGTTATGATTTAAATAGTTGGCATTAGGTTGGGTGGAAGCGTGCTGGGCCCATAACCTGATAAACTAATAGTAATAATGAAAACGTGGTTTCTAGCTGTGTAATGCTTTTAATAAAATAAATTAAGGAAACCGAGATAACTAAAGAGTGGTTTCTGCAATGCCACAGATCATAGACTAAGACATTACTTTTTTCAAGGTAGGTATTCATTCATACATGCATAATCATTAATCAAGGTAGCGTTCAGAAGGCGTGACCTTGTCATTCAAAATTTTACAGTTTTGTTTTATGATAATCCTGACTATTATACAAGTATCAGAAAAAAACTTTTGACGAAATGGAAATTCGGACTGTTAGAAATTTAGTGATTGCAGTGGGTAATCCTAAAAGGACACTATTAATTCACCGTAGCAAACTGGCGTCTCTAGTCTATAAATATTTTCCTAAAACTAAATTACTGACATTTTGTTTAAAAATAAATTAAAGAAATTATTAATTAGTAATTGCTATTATTCAGTAAAGGACTTTCTAAGCGATAATAATCTGTTTTTATAAATAATGAATTGTTTTTATTAACTGTAATTATAAATAAATGTACTTCTTACATTCATTGTTCAATTGATAATTAGGTATGTAGTTGTAAGTATAGGTATCTTATGTTAATGTCGTGTGACCTAAGAGTCCGTCATGGACTGACTTTTGCAATGTAAGACCTTAATTGATATTTTATGTAGGGTCATTACGCTGGTTACGCGACCACCTTCGGTTAGCGACCACCTGAAGGAGAAGGTTTTTTCTATTGAAGATAAAATCAATTCTACAGACCCTATTGAGACAATTATTTGTACAATTGTTTGTATTGTTTGTCGCACAGCTAAACTGTGGAATGGATTGTCGCCTGCGGTATTTCCGGACCGATACGACCTTCAAACCTTCAAGAAAAGAGCGTACTCCCATCTTAAAGGCCGGCAACGCACTCTCAACACCTCAGGTGTTGCAAGTGTCCATGGGCGGCGGTAATCGCTTACCATCAGGTGACCCGTCTGCTCGTTTGCCTCCTATATCATAAAAAAAAAAAAAAACATGCATTTTTTTGTTGTTTTAGTATAGAAATCTACTAAAAAACCGAGAAAATAACCTTTCTCACCAACTCAGCTAAGTGGTCGCCAACCGGCACATGAAATTAGGTGGTCGCTAACCGGCGAAATGACCCTACATGATTTTTACAATGAAATAAATGAAATGAAATTAGCAGAACGAGTTTTGGCGTCTCATAAATGAATGCTGAGTTGACCATCAATCTAATCTAATACGTTTCATTTCATGTATTTGCCATAAATTAGGTGATGCTACATAGGATCGTACACGGACGTACTGTCTCATCCTTCACCTCTACCGAAACAGTTCCGCGTCATCCGCGTGCCACATATCATATTTGATGAAGCCCCGCAGGCCGCAAACCAGGCCGACTCTCACTGTCCCCGGCATTACGCATTGTTACCTAACACTCGATTGATTTCATCGCGATGACAGGTGCAATTGGTAATGAATGGTTGACCTCTCAAACACCGTGGCTTTCGGCACTGTACGGGGTCTCGGAAAGTATGAATGGAATTATAAGTGTTAGGACATAACGTGTTTTATGTTGATAGCAAATCTGGCAAGGGCAATGATGACATATAGGAACGCGTGGAGACTACTTGCAAAAAAAGAAGAAGCTGGTATTTACCATAATCGTCTAGTTTTGAATATTTTTCACGATCTTTGTATTATGCTTTGGTAGGTACTAATGTATGTGAAATGTAACTTTGTGGCTTTGTAAAGTATGTAACTATCTATCCGAAACTATAATCATCCGATTTTATTAATGCTTTCACCAGTATATATGTAAGATCTTCGAATGAACATAAGCTATATCTTATACCGTGGACCCACCTGCGTTCTTCCTAATATCTGCTTTACATTTTGTAATACCCCATTTTACGCCCATCCTGCCCACTTCCCTGCTCACTTCGACTGAATGAAATGAGGCATAATGGTATGCGGGAGGAGTCGCTAATATTATAAATAGGAAGTCTGAGAGATTGTAGCTTTCTAAGTTTGTATGCAGGGGGTATCCCCGAAAATATACTCATCCGATTTTAATAATTCTTTCACCAGTATTTAAAATGGACCTTTAGGAAGAACATAAGCTATATTTTATCCCGTGGTTTCGTCTGCGTTCATCATAATACGCGAGCGGAGCCGAGCGTAGGGTCATTTCGCCGGTTAGCGACCACCTAATTTCATGTGCCGGTGGGCGACCACTTAAGCTGAGTTGGTGAACTGAAAGGATATTTTCTCGGTTTTTTAGTAGATTTCTATTCTAAAACAACAACAAAAATGCATGTACAAGTAATTGTCAATAGGGTGTGTAGAATTGATGTTATCTTCAATAGAAATAACCTTCTCCTTCAGGTGGTCGCTAACCGAAGGTGGTCGCGTAACCAGCGAAATGACCCTACTAGTTTTAAATAATTCCATAAACGCACATGACTTGCACGAATGTCAAGTGACTATACCAGATTTTTCACTACTCAGGACTTTCGACAGTTAGGTAAATCCGGTCGTATTAGTCTGGGACTGACACTTCCAGTCAGCCAGCGTTTGGCCACCAATATCACACGGTGAACGCCTCGGTTAGTACAGTGAGCACATATTTACAATTTTCGAACTTATCTCTGTGTAATAAGATTCTCTAGAACCACCTAGAATGTATACATGTTTATGACGCTGACTGTAGCAATAGGGATGTTGACTGCTAATCAGGAACATTTAATAAAACGTCAATAACGTGCTGTTTGTATTAAGTTTGAAGGAAATAGGAACAAGTTACGTCACGATTTTCTAATATGGTCAAACAGACACCATTTTTGTTTCTTTATCTTTAAAATTGCGAAAATTAGTTGAAGCGTGATGTTTTCAGAGTATTTTTGTGGACTTTGTTTATTGTTTATGCAAGAATAATGATTTTTACAGTTCTCTGGCGGTGTTTAGTGTCGGAGGCCAGGATCCACTTTGGGTCGTTGCGCCATGGCCGTAAGTAAGTTGTCGACTGCCGCATTATAATAATTATCAATGGCCTGCTAATGCTGTCTTCGTTGTTAATTACACTTAATTACTTTGTTTACCAACCTCTTTGTGGTATTCAACGGATACCACGTCTGACCCATTCTCTTAGAGGATGTTTGGTTCAGCCATCCACACTTAGATATGGACGTGCTGTGTGATAGTAGTAGGTATGGTAGTGGTACCAGCTAGTCCATGCTAGTATTATAAAGAGGTAAAGTCTGTGATCAGCACTGCTTGTATGTTAGGAGTGATTAAAGAAACTACTCATCCCATTTCAAAAATTCTCTCACCGGTACATAGAATATTTTTTTAGGATGGACGGAGGCTATATGTCATGCTGCGGCTCCACGTAGGTTCTCTGTAATAAGCGGGTGGAGCCGCGCGGGCAGCTAGTACCTAAATTATAAAGAATACCTCCATCAACAGTTTCACTTAGATGGCGTGCCCGACGCAGGGTCACAACCATTATAAGTTGATGAATGTCGTCTGGCCACGTTTACGCACGGGCTTGCATGGAAATCCATAGTTTTCCAAGCGCCTATGCGTAAACGCAGCCGGAGGTAAAAACAGTGAGTAGAAGATTTCACTCTCTAGTATATTTATTACGAATTTGTTAAGTAACGTACAAAGCTTGGCTAGACAGGTGATCATCCATCAAACTATTCAAAACTAGTGGGCATAATGGATTAATACCTTTAGATATATTTCTTCACAAAGCTTTAAGTTCAATCAGAGTGTAGGTAAGTATACAATTAAATCTTCCTCAATACATGGGGATCTATTGAACTATTGCATTGATTTGGGATCGATAACTTGTTATTTATTACAAGCGAGGTGAGGATATAATTTATCATATTGAAAACCACGGACAGACGGACATGGAGAAACGATAAGGGTTCCTATTGTTGACAACGGAACCCTAATAATATAAAAAAGAGGTAGATAGGTTGTTTATACGAAATTCCGTGTTTAATAATGGCCACACAAATCTGACAGGTTTGACACGTTTATACGGTTCCATTTACAATGCAAAACTGAGGCAAGTTGGTGCAAATGACTTAGTTTTAGTGTGGCACTTT
This sequence comes from Epinotia ramella, assembly GCA_947578815.1. Taxonomy (NCBI): domain Eukaryota; kingdom Metazoa; phylum Arthropoda; class Insecta; order Lepidoptera; family Tortricidae; genus Epinotia; species Epinotia ramella. The sequence continues at coordinate 24,881,302 of OX388214.1, forward strand.
TGGAGCGCTCATAACTCAATACCTCTTTTTTATATTACATCATTGGCTAATAGTATGAAATTCCCCGCTTCGCCTCGTCTCACCTGGGAATTCTTTAGTAGGTACTAAGCTGGCGAGATAAATACCTAATTCTAATTGAATGCGCGTAGTTCCATTCCATGCTTTAACTTCGCGCGTCAGTTTCACTCCGCTCACATAATAAATGATACGAACAACCAGGGTTCAAAGATCGCGTAAGTAACATTACAGCATTTACAACCGTTTTACAACACAAATAACTATATAATGGTTCCTTTAGTTGTAATAATTACATGTCAAACTTGTGTCAAACCATCAGTTAGTGTGTTGCCTTTCGTTTTCTATTTGCTGAGCTGAGGAGCCATTAGTTATCGCCCCGTGAATGTGTGGAAAACTTGTGTGTTCAAAGTGTTTGGACAGCGAAAACGTTTTTTTAGCGTGTGTTACGTGGTTTCCGTTTTGGGATATAAACTTTTCTTGGTGTTGGTTTTTTTTAAGTAGAGTCAGAGTAGGAAATTATTATTATTAGCGGTCTGATTCTACTTATAGTCATAAAACCTGAATCACAATAGCACGGCCTGCGGTAGCGGTCAAGAGTAAATTTGACGATAGCTGTCAAGATTGACTATTGACCGCCACCGCAAGTCGCGCCAGTCTGTGAGAGGCGTTATACTAAGGCCGGGGCCGCACTGGCCCATTCAGGTCCAAGAATTGCTACGCGCCACGCTCGTAGCCGATCCCGTGGTTTTCCTCCTATGTAGTGGAAAGTGACTCCGGCGGTCTGACGCATATGTGTCGTCATTGGCCCTGAATGTGTTAAGGCGATTGGCGACGCGATGGCGATTTCAGTACAACTTGGGCGACTTGAGGCGACTTGATGTATGAAGATCGCCGTCGCGTCGCTAATCGCTCTACCAGTGCGGCCCCGGCCTAAACCTTGTCCTTCATCGGCTAATTCTATCTTGTCCGTGTGCAGGAAGGACACTGTAGCATACGTTGTACTCTTGTTTTTTTTGGGTAGAATAAACTCTGTTTTATATAAAATATGAGGATTAATTAAGTAACCAAAATAATAATAATTACTGTAAAAGCCTTCTTCCCATGTTTTGTCATATTGGCAAAAACTTAACTAAGATTTTTCCAGGATAGTATAGGGCGTCTCTTTCGCATTCCAAACGCATTTTAAAATGATTCACTCACTTGCTCACGAGTTTCCTCAGTGCATGTGGTAGCGAAACAGATCGAAATGTGATAAGAATTGAAAGCGACGCATAAAAATATACCTTTAAGATAGAGTAGCCGAATTATTCGCATGAGTGCCTTTGGAAGTTGGTTTTACTGCGAATAAATCATCTTCGCAATTCACAGGTTTATTTGCAATATTTGCTACAAAGGTTCTGACCAAAGGAACTTCTACGAATAATCCGAGTAGTATATATACCTAGTTAGTACACTTACAGAGGGTTGGTTCCTTTGTAAGTGTTGCGTGGAAAGAGGTATTAGAGGTTCGTATAGCTTTGTGTTCGGTAACTACTTACAACTTATCAATTAGTACCCTATATATTTTTTCCTAATTTAGTGTATAGTCTTGGTTTAGTTATTACGTGAAAAAGCCAAAAGGAACAATATATTTAAGCATGTAGGTACTATACTTAACACGATTACCCACGAGTGTCGACCATTCTCTACAAAAATAACGTATGCATTGAATTAATACCTCTTTCGCTGGTTAAGAAAGCGCGAAGCGGGGAAATTCTACCAATTTTCACTTATTTGCTACGGTTCAGCGCCGCAGTACTTTAAACATAAATTGTCTAGGGTATGCCAAGGTGACCATATGTCCTCATTCCCATCGCCTTGTGTGGTGTATTTTGGTATTTTATTGTACTGACTCTATGTAACTTGTGCCAATAACTACTTAAACTAAAAATCAAAACAAACACAACACAACAAACAGCTAAGAACTATCTTAAAAGATCTTAACAGACGAAACTCGGTTCCGCCGTTTTGGAGATACGATGCCACATGTATCTGTGTGTCGGGCAGGCGCAGCGTGAGTAGACCTCACTGGTGGACTGATGACCTGGTAAAGGTCGCGGGAGTCCGCTGGATGCGGGTGGCGCAGGACCGGTCATTGTGGCACTCTTTGGGGGAGGCATATGTCCAGCAGTGAACGTTTCGGCTGCTAAGATCTGTGTATAGAAGTCAGAGATACAAGTTAAACTCATATCACCCCTCGTTTAGGTCGGGGGTTAAAAACACTCCAGCGTTCTCGTAGGTTATCATCAGGCTTATAAGATGTTATAGTTAAGGCGAAGTTTCATAAATACCGGGGCAAAAAGACTGGATGATTAAAAACAAGCATAAACGTTCAAAAAACGAAAAAATAACCGGGTTTTTTTAAACAAAAGGTAGTGTATGTCACTCCGAACATCATTTTGGATCGATTGATAAGTATCTTTACGTCACACCTGGCCATAATGCGAGTTTTAACACACGCTGCGCGTACGGTAAAACTAGCATTGTGGCCAGGTGAAGACGTAAAATTGTGTACTCACCACGGGCGGTAATTCGTAAAGCCCCAGATCGCATATTTACAAACACCTGCTATCTGGGCCATTTACGAATACACCGCCCTAGGTACGTAATGTACTATATTCATCAACAATCGGTTCAGTGCGAGTACCTTAAACGATACGGTGGATGGAACACACGTAAATACCTACAAACATATTATATTGCTAAAATCATACTCCTTCCTTTCGGCTCTGCCGCAGTCGGGCAAAAAAGGATTTCTGTTTTTCTTTCTTACGTCTCAAATAATCGGCCTTTTTCGAGACATGTTTTGTGGTTAAACACTTAAACATACCTCAACCAGCGTTACGTAACCATCGTGGTTAACCTAGATACCTCTGAGTTCAGCACATCACGACATACTCGAGGACTCCCATTCACTTTGGCCCCATTCAGCAGCCAGGTGTCACCTCACCCTCAGTGGGTCAGTACCGCACCCGGGAACACAACTATTTTGAGTCCTAAATAATAAATAATAAATAAGGTATGATTATTTCGAAATTTGAGAATTCCGAAAACCATTTTCCACTACTTAAACAAAAAGTTTCTAAGTAGTACATTTTAAGTTGGTCGACTATTACTCGGTAACTAGTTATGCCTACTTAGCCGTGATAGTTTTCCTTTTAAATTCATTATATGTAATACTGCCACGATTTTTTTCACATTCCCAGTAGCAACTAAATAGCCAACACATGACTCGAACAAAAATTTGGGCTTTAAAGCTCAATATATCGCAAACGAATCACTAATTTGAAAAATCGTTTTAAAAAACCCATATACTTTAGGTCAAAGATAAAATATTATTACAAGACAAGAAGACATACATTTTTATATGAATATTAAATTTATATTAATAATTGTATTTTATTGGGAGGTAGGTACTACCCCAAAACAATTCTCTAGTTTTTTTTCTCCTGTTTTATCGGCGTGATTGATTTATAATATACCCATGCCGAATTACAGTTTTCTAGTAGTAATGGTTACTGAGCTAAACCGAAGACGGACAGAAGAACGGACGGACGGACACGGCGAAACTATAAGGGTTCCTTGTTGACTATTACGGAACCCAAAAGAGACAAAACAAGTTTAATAGTATTAAAAACTTCTTGGAGCCAATTTGTGCTGAGGTTTCTGGGGGACTCTTAAAGCCAACAAAAATGTATAGAGTTTTGTTGATATTTTTACTTCTTTTTAATGGGCATCATCTAGGCATGTTAGAAGTCCATGATGTAACGATTTTTCTAAGAAACTATCATGTTGTATTCTTGCTAACAGGACAGGAAACAACAAGAACTAATTGTAAGTAGACACAAATAGCTAAGTTAGTGTTCGTATTATATCCAGCGGAACGTTTTTTCGGAATTATGAATTTCTGAAGTACTTACCTAATATTCTTTTCGAAAATTACTTAATCTTATTACGAGTATTTAGGTAGGAATTAAGTAGATATGTAGCGCAGTGTAGGTGTCCCCATTTAAGGTAGGCCTCTACTATATTATCTTATCAACAAATAACCATGTCATGTCACCGTCCTTCCAACGACCATTCACGTCTTATTTAAAATCAATGACTGCAAATAGTCGCATTATAATATTAAGTGACATACAGACGTACTTTCAAATTGCGTGACACGCTCCCGGACGTCCGTTGCAAATATTTTGCACGTAATACTTACCAAAATTGAGTAACTTAACACATTAATACCGTTAGCTGAACGTTATTTAAGTAAAAATCGAACTTTAGACAACGTAATAAGATACACGTGTGACATGCGGAACGGCAAAATGATTTTGCTGAAACGTAAAAATTCCTAAAAAATCTGCGTGCATTTCAAACACTATTTTGTAACCACATTCAAATGCCGCTTGTTAATGGAAAACTCATCTTAATTACGTTAGAATAAGGATTATAAGAACTGTCTCTATGTTTTGTAGCAGAGTCAGGGTAGTGAAAGCATTGGTGTATGTCAATAGACGGTAATAAAATGTAACCTTTGTTTGAGGTTTCCATCAATTACTTGTGTGCTGAGCTTATGACACGAGTTATGCTAACAGGATCCATAAACAGTCCTTTGTTTAACATGTTTGTATTAAAACGTGGGTAAATATGTGGGAGAAACTGCAGACGAGCTTTTAAGGTTAAGTAATCATTTGACCTTGTATACTTATAGGTACAACTTACTCGTACATAGAAACAATATTACGTAGGTTTCAGGCAACTAATATAGCACTAGATTAGGCTTAATTCCAACTGGGGCTGCCACTGCTGGGTAATACGCACAGGTGACTGGGAATAGTGGGTATGTACAGTCGACTACAAAGAGATCGATACGGTCATCGTTACAAAAATATGTATTCACGACCTTAATGTTAAGGACATAAAGTCGTGTATATCTCTTTGTAGTCGACTGTACATTATACTTATACGCTTATGTATTGGCGTGTTTTTATTTCTCTCGAATTTATACTAGGTGTTATTTTTATGTCGTTCTGTGTGTTTTTGTACACGGTATCTGTTTGCCTATCTCGTTGTACTTTCCTCTCAATTGCTCAAAGCTTAGCTGGAGGAGATTCCTTATAGGGATAAATTCGCCTTTGTGCTTTGATCTATTGTGTGACATGTATACCTATTCGTTAACCTGTTATTGAGTAAAATAAAGTCATAGTAGAAAGAGACGAAGCACTCTTTCTACTATGCATACTTACCTACCTGTTTTATTTTCTTTGAATTTCTTCGTATAAGTAGTATTGCTGATACATGCGCAGGATTCCTGCATATGATTGCTTGAGGAGTCTTTCTTATTGAGAATCTTTTCTGGAGTGAAATAAATTCGTCATTTTTTCTTCACATTACGATCATCACCTACTTTTTACAAACTTTCTTTTTAGGGTTCCGTAGTCGACTAGGAACCCTTATAGTTTCGCTTTGTCTGTCCGTCCGTCCGCGGATAATCTCAGTAACCGTTAGCACTAGAAAACTGAAATTTGGTACTAATATGTATATCAATCACGCCGACAAAGTGGTAAAATAAAAAGTGATTTATTTTATTTTATTAGGGTACTTCCCCTATGCGTAACGTGGGGAGTGTTTTTTTTTTCATTTCAACCCTAACGTGTGGTATATTGTTGGATAGGTATTTAAAAATGAAATGGGGGTTTGATAAAATCATTTTTTGATAATGTTAATATTTTCGGAGATAATCGCACCAGAAGTAAAAAAAAATGTGCCCCCCTCCAACTTTTGAACCATAAGTTTTATAAATATGAAAAAAATCTTAAAAGTAGAACTTTATAAACAAATTCTAGGAAAATTATTTTGAACTTGATAGGTTGAATAGTTTTTGAAAAAAAATACAAAAACTACGGAACCCTACACGCTCTTGGCCGGTTTTTTTCCGGTCAAATCTTGCAGCTTGAGCTGAAATTTTGGATAGGCATGTGTAAATTTTAATTAAAGGTTTTTTTTTTATTTAATGCCCCGAGCCGGATTCGAACCGGCGACCACAGGCATTCATCAATTCTATTGACGGCCACTTTAGATACCTAGGTGACTCTTTGGTTGCCATTTTGACATAAACGTATTATTAAATCCATATCCATACTTCCATACTTATTCATACTACGTTATAAATGCGAAAGTGTGTCTGTCTGTCTGTCTGTTACCTCTTCACGCTTAAACCGCTGAACCGATTGCGATGAAATTTGGTATGGAGATAGTTTGAATCCCGGGGAAGGACATAGAATAGTTTATATCCTGGAAATCACCCCCTAAGGGGATGAAATGGGGGGTTGAAGTTTGTATGGAGCTGCGATATAAACGATTTCCACGCGGACGGAGTCACGGGCAGAAGCTAGTAGTGAATATACTAAAAGGATTCGCCATCATCAGTAGAAATAGTAACCTAGGCGTGTCCATCGAAACCCGTCCTCAATCGGTCTCCTGCGTTTACAGCGGCGCGCGCGCATCCGCCCGCGCCCCCGTAATGGCGGGTAATCAGGCTATTAGTCTTAGTCTCAGTGGCAAGACGGCCATTAATCGCGGTCAACGAAATATATCGGATTCGCGGGGTGCTTCGGTAATTGGAGGCATGGGAACGGGTGCGTCGGTCAATACTGAATAAATAATTGGCTATAACTTTATATAGATCGACCTATACCTAGCCCAAGCTAGACTTGTAGAATGGGCTCTGAACAAGGACCTATAGTACTCAGGAGTCTCAGGAAAAGCTATGGTAATAATAATACCACGTGCGAGCGAGATGGTAGCATCCACAAATCTCGATAAGTGTGACAGAAGAAGGGAAATATCATTCGTTGTCCCGACCTACCTATTTCTAATTTCCATTGCGCATAAATTCCGTTCGTATGTTCGTATGTAAATTCCGTGTTCCAAGCTATAGCTTAGTGGTAAACCACAAAATAAATAATAGTAGTACTTACGTACAGAAGGCTCTCTGTTAACAAATCCCCTGTTTAGGTATGCCGAACGAGCCTGCGACGCGCTGCGATAGACCGCGTGTGTGCCGTAGCAGCGCTAACATACCGGCCGGGGCCGGTAGGCGTGTACGGATGCGATCACGGAATGAGCCGCCTCTGGCTACCTATTCAACTCAGCCAAGCTAAGCTACAATGTGACAATTGTATAGATAAACAAGATATCTTAACTCTGGGGACAAAATGAAAGTTTCTGAAAGAAAGTAATTTAACAGTCAATCCTTTCAGTCACCAACTGGATTTGAGTCAGCGATCTTAATCCTCTTTGTACGAGGGTCAAACTGAAAGTTCTTAGAAAATCAAAAACTGAGCAATCAAGCAACTTATTACTTTTATTATATCTTTTCAAAATAGCCTCCCTTCACATCAATACATCGCTGCATTCGATAGAACCACTGAGAAAAGCACTTTGCCCACTCGTCCTTAGGGGTCTCTTCGACGGCCTTTTGAAACGCAGCCACTGCTTCGTCGGCGTCCGTAAAACGTTTTCCTCGAAGTTTTTCTTTAATTTTTGGGAATAAATAAAAATCACAAGGTGCAAGGTCGGGGCTATAAGGTGGGTGACCCAGTAATTCCACGTTTGCCGTCGCCAAATAGTCGATCGTTTGCTTGGCGGTGTGCGATGAGGCGTTGTCGTGGTGAAGCAGGATCCTACTGCGAGGCCGTTTTTCTCGAACTTTTTCCAAGACAAGTGGTAAACAATTGTTAGTGTACCACTTCGCAGTAACTGTTTTTTGATCCTCTAAAATAATTGTTGCGTAATGACCAGTCCTTCCGAAGAACGAGACCACCATCTTTTTTCCCACACTTCGACCTCTCTTCACTTTAGTAGGCAACTCCTCGGAAGGAAACACCCACTCAGCAGACTGTCTTTTAGTTTCAGGATCATAACAGTAAATCCAGCTTTCGTCACCCGTAATAATAATAATAATATCGTTTATTGCATATCACATAGCTATAAAGGTAGGTACAATATAGGGCAGTTTTACATGTGATACCCTGAATAGGGCGCAGCAATATGAGAGGGCATCTACAGCTTAATAACTATTATTTTTAAGTAAGTTATACATACAAATTTTTAGAACTTCAGATTCTACACTTTATCATTAAAGAAATCGTCTATACAGGGTGATTCAGGAGACATGAGCAGGATCAACCCTACGGATTCAATAGTTTATAAGCTACTCAGTCGTACCAGCATTGGTAAGATTAACGTTAATTTTTTTTTAGTTGTGTAGGGTGACCATGATTTATTGTGAATGAAACTTTCACACAAAATGTAAAAAAAAACTGTGGGCGTTTAATTTAATTACGATGGTAAAAGATCCATTAACATTAACTGTATGTGTAGGGTTGATCCTGCTCACGTCTCCTGAATCACCCTGTATTATAGTAGCATTTATCGACTAAATAAGCTTTCAATTTTGTACAGAACGATTTTAGTTCGGTCTCATTTTTTATAAAATTAGGTAAGTGGTTATAAATTTTTATTGTCATATAATGCGGGCTAGATGTAACGAACTTTAATTTTGAAAAAGGTAATCTTAGTTTATTTAAATTTCGGTCATTTCTTTTGTTTTGGGTTATCTGTGAATATAAATCTATATGTTTTCTAACAAATTTACTCGACTCCAAAATGTACATGGACGTGACAGTCAAAATTTGGTATTTTATGAAATGGGTCTACACGATTCCATTTGATCTATGTTTGCCAATATCCTAACGCACTTTTTTTGTAAGATAAATATTTTTCCTATGTCTGTGCTATTACCCCATAAAATGAGTCCGTAGGACATCCTGGAGTAAGCATATGCATAATAGGCTGAAAGAGCGGAAGTTAGGTCAGTTAAACGCTTTAGGTGATTTAGAGCATATACAAAAGACGATAACTGTTTTGTAAGCTTTTGTATATGGAGTTTAAAGTTCAAGCTAGAGTCTAACTCGATTCCCAATAATGTAGCTGAGGTCACATTTTCAAGTTTAAGATTATTATAGCTATAATTTATTGGAAGAGTGGTTTTTTGATATGGCTTAAATTGTATTATTTTTGTTTTTTTAATGTTGAGCTCAAGATTATGTATTTGTAACCAGTTTAGTATTTTATCTAGAATTAAATTTAATTTAGTTTCAACTTCGTCGATTTTAACACACGGAAATAATACGGAAATGTCGTCAGCAAATAGTGTGCAATGATCATTTAGGATATAGTAGGATATCTTATAGTAGGAGTAACTACGTCGAACCCTCCCATTTGATCAAATCCCATTTGAGTCACCTCCGTTGAATCTTTGACCCATTTCACGGCACCAATCAACACGACGACGGACTTTTTGGGCTTCTGTCAAATTATGAGGTATCCACCGGGCACAAAGCTTCCTCACCGCTAAATGTTCATAGAGGATTTTGTGGACTTGACTCATACCAATGGCTAAGCTTGTACGAATCTGCTGATAGGTTACTCTTTTGTCAGTCTCTATCATACGCCGCACAACACTGATGTTATCTTCAGTAGTCGCCGTAGAAGGCCGGCCCTCACGCAGATCATCAGTGAGATTAGTGCGGCCACGTTTAAATTCATTAAACCAGTTGTAAATAGTAGCACGAGATGGGGCTTTATCGTGAAAGGCCAATCGAAGTCTATCATAACTTTCTTGTTGACTTAAATTACATCGAAAGTCGTAAAAAATCATTGCTCGAAAATTTTCTCGCGTTAAATTCATGCTCACGTAGTACACACAATTTTCAATTTGCCGCCAAATCGTAAAACAAATGACAATCGAGTGGAATTCGTACACAAAAATATTAAGAAAGAGTTCCATTTTCAAATTTTGAACTTATTTTTTTATTATATTTATTACAAGTGGCCAGTTCTAAAGACTTTCAGTGTCGCCCTCGTAGGTACGAGTATGTTGAGAAAGCTTTCACTTGATTTTACAATACTTAATTTTTACCGCCCTTGATAAGGTGACATAAGTTACTTACTTACTTGGTATTTTTTAAGGGTCATATGTATGTCAATCAATCAATGTATAACAGTATGTTCAGCCTATTAGGGGTCGGCAACCTTTTAGCAGCCAAGTGTTGCTTCAGCAGCTAACGAACATGACGCGGGCCGCAGTAAATATTGTTAATAAATAATAATTTACGACTATATAAGGCAAAAAGTACCTGTACACAAAACAGGCAGGGAGGCTCGCGGGCCGCAAACATGGGGTTCGCGGGCCACATGCGTATTACACAGACGGATAAAAAGTGTTAAGGGGAGAGACCCGGGGGGGGGGGGGGGGGAGTATACTTGTGAAAGTACCTATAAGATATACAGGGTGGAAATAGATTTTGGGTCAGTGAGGGCAGCTACCAGATCCCGTATTGCTACGTGAAAATGGTCTTAGGAGACCTTCCTTCGATTTCAAATTAATGAAGATTGGCGTTTACAGATTTTGGAAAAAACATACAGGGTGCGAGAAAAAGGTCATTTTTGACAAAAAAATTTTTGATGCCAATCGATCCCATTTCTGTCCAGGATCAAAAGCTTGTATGGGACCAAAAAGAAATTTCCGGCTAGAAAAGCCATAAATTGAGAAAAACTTTCCCCATACAATTGTATGAAAATGAAAAAAGTTTTTTTTACATGTATTTTTTTTATATCAATCGATTCCATTTCTATCCAGTATCAATAGTTTCCTTGGTGTCAACTTTCGGTGATGTACAAAAAAGCCAGAAATTTATGAAAAGTGTTTTCATACATTTACTATGAAGAAAAAGTGAACTTTTCTTTTTTTTTTCTGTCACGCTTATCAGTTCTGTTACATTGAAGGATCATAATATGGTATAAAAATCACAGTAATAATTGCAATCACTCACTCACTCCGTTCACTTTTTCTTCATAGTAAATGTATGAAAACAGTTTTCTTTAATTTCTGCCTTTTTTGTACATTATCGAAAGTTGATCTCAAGGAAGCTATTGATACTGAATAGAAATGGAATCGTTTGATATAAAAAAATACATGTAAAAAAAAACTTGTTTTTTTTTCATACAAGTTGTATGGGGAACGTTTTTCTCGATTTATGGCTTTTCTAGCCGGAAATTTATTTTTGGTCCCATACAAGCTTTTGATCCTGGACAGGAATGGGATCGATTGGCATCAATAAAAAAGTTTCTTATTTCTGAGGCAATATGTTTGCGTCTTAAAAGGCATCCGTTTAAGTTACGTATACAACACGTAGGTGTTTAGGTTAGGTAAATAAATAAAAAGCAAAATAACAAAATAAAACTTTTATTTTATTCACAATTTCTTGCTGCTGCTCCCACGTAAGTAATTTTTATAACAATCCCTTGATTCCCCTGGGAAATCTGTCACGTAAGCGTAAAGAATGCGCGCGCGCAAGTAATTGAAATCAAACTGGAATGCGAATTATCAGAGACACTATAGGCAAATTGTATAAGAAATCACGCCATATTGATTTCAATATAAGCACCAGAGAGGGACATCTTCGGAATACGAAGCGGGTTAACATAGTGCATACAGATATACGAAATACACCAACATTTAGTGAACAGCTAAAAAATCCCTTCCTCTGGAGGTACGATTCAAGAATTATCCTTATAGTATCTACTGCTTCGTTACACAGACGTCTAACAATGGTCACGAAGCAACGAGTTACAATTTTACAACTGTTAATTGATAACACCAGGGGCTTAACCAATAAGTTCAATAACTGGCCGTTTAACCTGTGAAGGGAGCACAGGTTAAACGGACAGGTTAGACTTGTAAAATTGGTTCGTGAAACGTTTCACTGCACTGGTGAGTATCTATTAGTGACTGTTAGCTTCTAGTGGTCTGTGCAGGAGCCATCGCAGGGTCTGAGCCAGGGCTTCCGGGTCTTTGCAAGGTAGCTTGTGGCAGGCGCGCCCGCGCCTCGCCCCGCTGGGACAAAAAAGGATATTTTTTCATTGTGCCAGACTGGGACATTGGGTTAGACTGAGGAAACTGAAGCATAAATACTGCTAAATAAGGTACAGCAATGAGTGATACTTAGCTTAGAGTTGCCCAAAAACATCATGTTATACACCAAAAAAGCGAAAGCCGATTATTGCAGAAATAAAGGCCGGCCGGCCGAGAAGCCCGTTTCACGAAGGTACAAATTTAATGTAACTTGCACATCTTCTTAAAACTGTTACTTGCAGCTTAGTGAAAGGGCCTCTGGTAATAAAGATATATAGACAGAATTGATGTCTACGCCTAAAGAAATACGATAGTGAATATAACTTTATTTACCTCTGATAGTGGTAGTTCTTCTCAGAGTGCAATTCACAGAGCAACCGCCGACGACAGGGCTCACTGATGGCTGGCGGGGGTGGGGGAGCTGACGACGGCAGAGGGAGAGCGTCCAGGTCCTGGACACCCTCCAGGATCTCGTCCGAGCGCCGGAACAGCCGTGGAGGCAACCTGTAAGATTTAATATCACATTTGGTACTTTGACGCATGCAGACAGCGCGACGGCGGCAAAGCGAAACGAAGTTTCCCGATTGCATCCGAACTTAGCCGACTAGTCGGCCGACTAGTCGGCCTTCTAGGCGGCCGACTAGTCGGCCTTCTAGGCGGCCGACTAGTCGGCTAGTCGGCCAAACCCATAGTCGGCCCATCTCGACAAAAAACATCTTAAACAATGAATTACATCGGTACCATGGACAGACTAGCATCCGTCGCCTCACAGTATCTCAGGCATTCATAACACACGGCCACCCATCACCACGCAAACAGATCGCACTCAGGTGCTGATGCCAAGAGCGCATTCAGTTGTGAGAGAGCGCGGAGCAGCGGCGAGTTTCTGCGCGACACGGTGCGGGCTAGCGGCACTATATAACCTTGTCAAAACGTGTCTGACACATTCCTGGTTAATTCAACCGGTAACGTGTGCACTCAATAGAGATAAATAAAGATATACGAACGAACGAAGGTAGCCGCCACTCAGCTGGATTGTTCTAGTGCTTTATAACTTATCAGAATTGTACATTATCAGTCACATAATCAAAGACACTGATATAACTCAAACGCAACTAGGACTGTATACAATCGTGTGCAACTGACCAAACCTCGTATCTAATTACAATCCTTTTCAAAATCCACGCTAACCCGTATGTCACAAAGTCTACATTCGAAACTACGTCGCAAGGATATGAGGTTGATAAAGCAGTGTGCAGTCCCGGCATCCGGCTTTCTCGTTGTGCAACGTTTCGCGCGTGCGCGGCAGGATATCCTCCAGTGATATGGCTTGAAGATGTATACATATACTTAGATGATAATACTCAGACTTAATACCATTTACCTACATTAAACAGAAAATTTAAATTTTCGTTGGTACCTAGCAGGTTAGATAGAACTGCCATCATAGCACAACTTGATGTCATTCGATTTTTATTTGGTTTGATGACTTTCCGTTTGGTTTGATTAAACTCTAAAAACTTAAGGGATAGATGTCGCTGCACCCCTTCCTAAGGTGTTGTAAGAGGGGTGGTTGAAAAATTAGTTAACCGAGGAGATTGTTCCGATAGCTCAGTTAGCCGAGAGTGACTGGCCGAATCATTTATTTCTAAGGGCCCCCCCACATTACGGCGTCTTGCGAACGTTTTTCATACAAAATTGTGCGTTGCGTCGACGCGGCGTCGACGCAACGCACAATTTTGTATGAAAAACGTTCGCAAGACGCCGTAATGTGGGGGGGCCCTAAGGCTCCGTCTTCTTCTGCGGCGCCAACATTTTAAATTACATTGAGAAAGCTTCAGTAAACGATGCAGTAGATGCTGTGAGTAAACACTCACAATCCACACTACAGAATTTGCTTGGGCTTGTCACGGTGAGGCCAACCAGACATAGTTGCACGTTGTTATAATTTGCACGTTGTTATAGTGTTATAATTTGGTAAGCTTTTTCACTAATTAAATTTTTGTTGTTGCAGTGCGCGACCCATTATAAATGGACTAAGTAAAAAAGCTATAAGAAGCTATAAGAACTTCGAGCATTTAGTATTTACCCAAGCATTCGGGACATCCGATCCACTTTTTCAAGCGTCTCACCGCTCGCTCGCGTGATTGCGAACAATTAGAGAATCGTATTGCGAGTGAATGGACAATGTAAAACCTCACTTAAACAATAGGACAGACGAGGGTACAAAGTTGTTGGCGCTTACGACGTATCGCCACGGAGCGAGTGACGCGGATATGGATGTGCACGCGACTGTATTGGGTTGCGTTTGTTCCATGCCGCCGTGTCGCGTGAGTTACGTAAAATACAATTATATAAAACAGGATTCGGACATAATTAGAAAGGCAGAAGACAATAATGACTCAGCCCTGATGTATGGACGAACGAACGGACTCTTTACTACCCCTTTTGAGACGATACCAAGTAGCGCAGTGTTGAGTTAAGATGTCTACTGTTTATTTCAGGATTCTCTCTCACGGCAGCAAACCCTTTAATTAACAAAGTGGCCAAACACCTTCGCCTAACATAAGTTATGGTTCCCGTTTACCATCAAGCAGGCCGTACGCTACACTGTTGCTATAAAATAAGTTCCTGTAAAAAAATCTGACTGTACTTTTTGTTTGCGCAATCATCAAAGAACTACTCGTTGAGAGCGTTCCAATTAAAGCATCTTGTGCCGCTTAGGATTGCAATGGCCACCTCCTGTCTCCTTCGTCAGATCCTCAGCTCGGCAGTGGTGTCATAATTTTGCATTGTCAATTTGTTACTGAATTTTCATAAGCATGCCAAATGTTAGATCAATCGGATACTAGCAAGGGGCTGAAATTAATTTACATACATACAACGGAGCAAATTAAATAAAAGCTTCAAATAACATGGCAATGGACTCACGGTTCATGGATACCAGTTACTCCCGGCCCGAATCCCGGCCCGGTTTGTGGCCCGGGGCCGGTGCTGTGGACGGTGATGAGATTGGGCGTCAGGGCCGAAATAATCAACCCCACTGGGATGAATGCCGCCAGGAGGTGCAGGAGCCTCTTCCAGGGTTGCCCACTGTCAAGTAAATAGGATTTTAGTAGGACTTCTACAAAATGTCAGTAGTACCTGTACCTATGCTGAGAAAGAAGGACCCGCGCCTGTTCAGAGGGATGTTTATAGGATTTATTGCGTAATTATACATAAACTTTGACTAATACACTGCGGACAATTGAGCAATATGCATAGAATCAATTGTTTTGTTGCGCGAAACACACTAAGGCGGTCGTCACACTGCGCCGCATCAACGGCCGGAGGTGCGGAGCTGCATACAAATTTGGCCGGACGGAGGTGCGTTGCAGTGTGTCGTATCACACGGAATTTACATACAAACTGAGGTACTTGCATACAACGAGAAACGCACCTCCGTCCGGAGATGCGTCGCAGTGTGACATCCACCTCACCCCCCGTAAGCGGATGTCAAGATTAGCTCACAATATGAATTTGAATTTTAAAACTATAGGCTAAATGCTCAGGGCGGGACCGTATCAAAACATACGTTAGGTTTTAAGTGTTACATTGGCCCTTCCCTCAAACTCGTGTGATGTTGGTATTCACTTTCTGTCGGACACGATACTACAGACTGGGCGTCGACCTACCGGAATAGTGAATCATAATATTGCGGTATGCCGAATGTTACTACATCAGACGGGTTGGTTTGGTACAAAGTGCTGTTCAAGATACTCGTAATAGTTATTATAAGAAACAAGATTTACATTTGGCAATAGAAACCGCGCTAAATACGTTGAAGGGAATAGGTTCATATAAATTTATTGCAATAGGCAATTTGTTAATAGGCTTAAGGATTTTTTTATTAGATAAGGCGTTTCATAGTATTAAGGAATTTTATAATTATTAATCAAATCATACTTATCGACATTACAATTACTAGTATTATTATTATTTTGTACAACTAAGACATTTTATACCATTTAATATTATTTTATTCTAATGCAATTTTTCTGTGTCTTTGACATGTGCTCTTTTGTGCATTAATTAATTTGAATTGAATTGAATAAACCTATCTCAAGTACTACATCTATCTATATATACGAGTATAAAACTCTTCGTTACTAATCCATTGACACTATTGACAGACAGCGCATAGCCTAAACCGCTAACGATATAAGCATGAAATTTGGAACATATATTCTTTACAGTACGTGGACGTGTACTAAGAAAAGATTTTTCGAAATTCAACCCTTAAGGGGGTGAAATAGGGGTCAAACCATTGTATGGAAATCGTTCATTTGGAAAGTTATAGACTTGAATCTTTGTATGAAGGTTTCTTACTAAAAAGCAAAACAAATGACTTAGCTTTGCTATACAAATTAATCCCCTAAGTGGGTTAAAAAAGAGTTGAAAGTTTGTATGGGAAACATGTCGTTTTTAAAGTTAGACAGTTATAGACAAATGTATCAAGAACATAGTATACAAGGAAATATTATGAAATTCGTGGAGATATTTTGGTATTTTAATATTACTATGAACATAAACTAGCTTTTATTCCAGATAACAGATTCTCATCTATCACAATAGTAAATAAATAATAATTTAACATAACGCGTTTTGACGAAGGGATATTCATAGGGTAAGTAAGTACTAGTAGGCTGTTGCCGGCGTTACAATTCAACAATTATTGCAAAATTACACTTACTACGCGTACTACATAGTTCGACATTGATAAAAAACGCAAATAAATTCGCGAAGTTGGGTTTCCATACTTAATGAAATCGAGCTAGAAATTGTAGTATCTACCTACTGACCAAGTTTAAACTGTTTCACTTACCAATTGCGACCACAGGCATACGCGGTCCGATGCTCTTACCCAACTGAGCTATCGGAACAATCTAGCTCGGTTGACAACCCTTGTTTCACTCACCGTTTCTTGACAACGTTCTCTTTTCCATCATTGAACGTCAATCCAAACTCTTCATCGTCATCAATGTCTGGCTTGTCTTTAAAGGCGTCCGGTTTCTTGTACAACCCCCCCGCGGGGACCTGCGCGGGCACAGGATCCGTTGGACGTGACTCCAGCTCTGGCGTTGGCCGCCATTTTGTTTTGGCCCGTGTCAAAATGGCATCTTCGAATTTGTAGGGGAACCTCTCGAACGGCGGTTTGTGTTTGTGGATGGATTTGAAGGCATCTTTATGTGAACTGCAAATTGAATTAAAAATACATATTGGTAGGTACTAATCTTTACTAAAACCTATTATAAAGACGTAATGTTTGTATGTGCCTTTGCAAATTTGTATGTTACAAGTTATCGCTGGACTTTCTGGATATGTCTATATTTTATAAGTCAGTCAGCAGCAAAAGTAGCTAAGCACTTCAGGTGCTAAATGACCTACACACGACTGTAATGTCAAGAGGATAAGGACTGTCTAGATCATTTTAAGCGTGTTATTTTGCGTAGCTGCTGACTGCACCGAGACTCCATGTGGGTTCACTGTCAATACTGTCAAACACTGACGGAGCCAGAGAGACGCTAGTTTGAAATAAAATATGAGTTTTAATAACCCTCATTAACTTTTAACACTTACTTTTGCGATATTACTTTTTATGATTATTCTCATTAGATATTTTATTTTACATTATTTACCCAACAAATGCAGAAGGCGGTTTCTTCAACGGAGAAAACGGGTCGACGCTTGGCCTGGTCGGCAGCGGAACTGTTCCGAAATCATCTTCGTCAAAGAAGTTCTCAAAATGGACGCTCGGCTTGAACTCTTTACTATCATTCCCAGGTTTCTCAATCACCGGCTCTTCTTTCGACTCAGTTTTATTACTGTCATTGTTTAAAGTTTCGGATAAAGCAGTCCCTGTTTTTAAAGAGTCGAGGGTTTTCGTTTCGGTGCCATTGTGGGTTGTGTTTTTGGAGACGGGGAAGAGGGTAGTGATGTTGTCGGTCTCCTCTTGCGTCTCTGTCACCCCGTAGCATGATATACTAGTTAGCAGCAGGAACGTCCATATTATGAACTGGAACAATAAAATAAATGTACTAATCACCATCATGACTTCAAGTTCCACCAAGTGGATTCAGATGAAAGCAAAAATATTGCTTGAATAAAACGAATATGTAGTAAATGCCCCAATGTTTCAAACTTTAATTCTTATAATTGGATACCCTGTTGTTCTCATCTATTACTATGAATTATGTTATGATTGCATGTCCTATGTATTTTGTAAGTATAGGGCACTGACATAGCAATTTTATCAGAGTTTAATTCAATTTTATCCATTACCGTAACGATAGCTTTGAGATGTGATATTGGCGTCGATCCTTACTGTGTTGCGAAAAGAATTACTTCATTCTAGTGGCGTAGTTCATTATGTCCTCCGTAGCTTGGAGAGAGTAATGATGAAGAGAAAGGTTGAGGTCTGAAACTCTTGAGGAGTCTGCATGAGCACATGCACAAAGGCAAGGAGCCCAAAGATCTGGGCAGTGAACTTAGAACATGATATTGATCCTCAATAGGTAGAAGAAGAACTTAATGCCATACATTCCCTCCCATCCATGAGAGGAGGCCTGTGCCCAGCATTGGGACGTATATATGCTGATTTATGAATGCCAGAAAGGCATGGTTTGGGATTAGGTTAATCGATGCTAGGTTAAAGTCGCTGGTCAATATCTCGTTATCTGCTGCTAATTAGCCAATTTTGAATAAGATACCAAGTTAACACCAGTAACGAGTTAAGTAGTAGGCGGATTCAGCCCTACTTCGGTTAATTGGCGAACAACATAGTTGCGCGCGTCTTACTGATTTGGGTGAAAGTGGTTACATAAGTAACGAGCGTGTGCGGCGCGGGCGCATTGTAATTTGTAACACGACACGATATTGACGTGATGGCACTTCGGAATATGGCATTTTTGGCTAGGTTACTACAACAATTCCCCATTTGATCATGAGTAACAAATTATGTCAAATCAACCAGGATATAAAAGCGTACATTCTAGTTTGTTTTAAAAACAACGTGGGCAGATCCCGGCTTCTAGAAGTATTGATAGGCATGTTTAACTTACTTCATTCCACTTACATACATATCGGTGTTTATACGGTACGTTTATTTAACAAACGCTTTTTGATTGGTGCCTGATCTTTCTACTACCTTAGTGAGCTCACGCTATTTCTGAAAACTCTTGTTTTGATATCAGTTACATGGTGATGATATGATGATGTGTTCCTATTAACCTTGATAACAACAAATATTTTAATATAAATTCGTTAACAGAATGAAAGCTTATCCCTAATACATGTTGGTATCTCTTTTTAATTAATAGTAATAATCAAGGATAAGTACTTGTAGTAAGAGACACCGCTCTTCAGAAGGATGTATCTTATCTTGCTTGCAGACTGTTCGTACATTTGGTTGTAAAGCTTGGCTGACTGCGCTAAATACTATCTCCTAGCAAACACAGATTTAGTCACTGGTGTGGGGACTGCTTTATTTTTCTTCTTCTGGATGTGTCGCTAGATTATCGTAGTGCTTAGTTAGACATATAGCTCACAGAAAGGTTCTCTATTTGTCACGATCTTGTGCGGCTTCTTCCAACTCTTTCCAGTCAAGTTACACAGTTAATGGCAAATTATGTATTTGTTTTGACTTGCGAAAATTACAATTGTTTGTCGTTCGATGATGGGACAATGGGAACAAGCATGGCGCTTAAGGTTATCGGAATTTTACCCGATCTTGTGGAACTCTGTAAGCATTCTCCCCTGGTTTTTGAACCAGTATTGCATACCATTGCAATTATTACAGGTGTCTCTTGAATGACTGCGATTCTCAGAAAATTAAGTTTTTGAGTTGGCTGGCAGACTATAATTTATGACCGATAATTATACCTTCTCAAAAATTAAAGCAACGGTGTTAAAGTGGCAATATTGCACAAAGCAGCTTTATAATCAGGAATATTAAAGAGTTCTGCCAACTTATTCGAATCCCGGCTCGTACCAATGAGTTTTTGAAACTTAAGTACGGAGTAAGTACCTATTTATTTACCGTTAGCTTATCGTGGAGGAAAACATCGTGAGGAAAGCGGTCGAATCCCTATAAGGTCTAGTTTTCTCTCTGGGTTTCAAGGTCAGATGGCAGTCGCTTTCGTAAAACAAGTGCCTATGCCAAATCTTGGGATTAGGTGTCAAAGTGGACCCGGGCTCCTTTAGGGCACAACCGGGAATAATAACGCTCGGCGAATAATTAAAGAATTCTATGTTTTTCAGTTTGTCTTCGTTTTGCTTTTTAACTCGGTCTGCCCTGTTTATTTCGTCATCAATCGATCATACAGACAAGCGGACGCCCCGCGTGATGGTAAGCGCTCAATAAAGGTACCTACATGGAATAGAAGTCACATGCCAACACCTTGGTGTATGTGAATGGACAAAATGTTATTATATCACTTTTTATTTATGTTTATTTCTCTTTCGCCTGTTCCAATACTCCCAATAATGTAGGTAGTTTATTTATTACATTTGTATGACGTTTCCGTGAGTCACCGACGGTGTTGGCTGAAAATCAGCGCTGCAGGCGTCTGACACCTCAGCATAATGCTGAGCCAGTGTCCGGTTCACTGCCGCAGAGACACACTTGTTTCATGTTTTATCTGATTTTTGTTTATTTTATTGTTTAATATGTGTGTCCTGTGTGTTTGTGAATAAATGTATCTTTCTTTCTTTCAAATGCAAACCCGTTGCCATCAACACAGTACATCCTCGGGAACTTCGCCATCAGCCTCACTCTCCATCAGGAACATAACCAGGCCTGTTCCTCTTGCCGCTGCGGCTAAACTCGGCTCTCGCACATGCACCTACGTGATTCCGATACGTCCGATCGTGCTAGGAACGAAAGAGCACGTGCTACACGGCAAAGGAGCGCGAGCGGAGCCATGATTCAAATTTCAGGGCTGCCAAACATTGGCTTAGTTAGACAGGACCTTCTGTATAACATCGTCATCGTCGTCATATCAGCCGAAAGACGTCCACTGCGAGACTTCGGCCTCCCCCAAAGAGTGTTACAATGACTGGTCCTGCGCCCGCATGCAGCGGACTCCCGCGACCTTTACCAGGCCCTTCTGTACATATTCTTCTTCTGCTTATTTAAGAGCTAAGCTCTTGTCGGTGTAGCTCAAAGTAAACCCTCCATCTACTCCGATTCCAGGCAACCTCTTTGACATCTCGGTACGACCTAACATCAACTCTTTTTTTGAGCTGCTCTATGTAGTTTATTCTAGGTCGTCCTCTGCCTCGCTTCCCGTCTATCTTTCCTTCAATTATATTGAGTATGAACTTGCAATGTCGTATGATGTGCCACGTGTACATATTAACACGTTCGCAACCAAGAACCCGCCTGGTAGGCACTCGTAATGTTTGCTCATATGCCGGCTGAGCCCGCTAGGCGGGCAGTACCTAGTATGATGAACCTACACGCCTAGCGAGTTCTGTCGGTTTCTGGTGTATTGTTCCATTTTTAGTCCGGTTGCGAAAGTGTTAAGTATACTATTATTTATTTTGTGACATAACACTGCATACAAAGCAAGTAAACTCAAGCATTGTTTATAGTCTGGTGACGCGTGGGGCGGACACACATGCTCTCAAGCGACTAAGGAATTGTTAGCTACAGTAGGACCTTTTTCATACAAAGTCTCTAATCGCTGAATATTTTTCTATTACATAACAACAGCAACAGAAACGACCGTGCTGGACATTCATCCTATTATGTTGGTTGTCATGCCTGTGTCTCTAAAATAGGAGGGAAGTACCTCCATTAGTAGTACAATGCACCTCCCCAGGTGGTCCGCTATTGGGCGTTGGGCCAGCCCTCCAAGTCATACCTGTTACCGCACAATGATTTAGTGAAAACTTAAACGATCGTATCCGATCATAATGATGACTAATGACAGATCCCTACGATACGATATGACATCACCTGATCAGGGCAGGTGGAGAAAGCGGCACGAGTCGTGAGAACCTCGGTGCCTTTATTGCCGAAAGCCGATGTTAAACATTGACTATAGAATAGTCGTATGACGTTATGACACTCGTATAGAGATACGATCTTTTTTTGCTGGGCACGGTTGTAGGGTTGTCACTCGTAGGGAAGTTATCTATTTCGTGAATCATGAGACTTCACATAAAGGTGGAAGTGTTTAATTGTATGTTCGGCCATCATTTGTGTCAGTTATATTAGAGATATAGCCGCAGGCTTGGGACTTTTTGTAGCATACCGTGGGTCTAGAATCCATGGAGTCGTCATACTCATTTATTAATAAAATATAAAATTATACATATGACAAAAATTATATGAATTAATATTTTCGAAGTCAAAGTCAAACTCTATAAATAAAAAGTTACCGATATTAGATGTCTTGATTTATAGTTACTTGCATCGTTATTCTAAGAGCGTTATTTTTTTACACTTATTCTAAGAGCCAGTTCCTCCCCAGACATTTAAAAGTAACAATTTTAGTAACTTCTAATTATCTGACTACATTATTTGAGCTGAGTGGGCGAGTTACAGGATGTCAATATTATTGTCAATTTAAATATTTGATTGTAAATAGGCCTCAGACCTCAAGGGTTCTCTGCACGGTTAGCAGACGGCGCGCGAGTTCTCTCGAGCTCTCTCGCACTATCCGTCTCTCTCTCTTATTAGAACACTTAGAAAGAGACGGATAGTGCGAGAGAACTCGAGAGAGCTCGCGCCCCGTCTTGTGCTAACCGTGCTGGTGGGAAGGCGCATGAACCCGTCATTTCGAAACCAAGTGTCGTAAATGTTATTTGGCCTACAAATTCAAATGGTCGCGTTTCAAAAGAAAGTTTTAATCGACTTCAATTTAGTACTCCGCCATGCCACGAGAACATTTCCACATTTATTTTCCAATTTACCACATGAACTGATTTCCGAGAACAAATGCGTTTATTATTAGAGAAAAAAACCGAATCGCTGCTGTATGTGGGCCGATAATATTAGAGGACTTCCGTCGATTCCACAAGGATCACCTTTGACACTTCATTAGATAGTTGCTATTTCAACGGAATCTTATCAGAATCTGTGATATACTTTTGTACTTTTAAGTAAGTACATCATTGAGCATTCCATAAGTCATCTGTGGACTTCATCATTAATTCCACTCCACCAAATTTATGATTTCCGGGTATAAATACACGAGTTATAATAGAAAATACCAAAATCACTACACGCGTGCCTAATATAATTGAGGAGTTCCCTCAATTCCTCATGGATCCCATCATCCAACTGAATTTTTGAAAAAATGGGACCCACCTAGCGGAAGCATATACTTATAAACAAAAAAAAAATTACGAATCGCCTCATCAATGACGGAGTTCTGAGGTAACAAACATTGAAAAAAATAACATTATGCTAAAATAAAAAAAATGCAACCAATTGAGAACCTCCTCATTTTTTTTGAAGTCAGTTAAAAAGATTGCGTCACGGTCGGTCGTTACATAGAATAGAAAACATTACTTTTACCCGACTACGGCAGAGCCGAAAGGAAGGGGTATGTTTTTGGCAGTGTATGTTTGTACTACATGTCCACCGTAGCGTTTAAGATACTGAACCGATTCTGATACATGAGGTGTCAATTGATTCGAAATTATGGCCCAGGTGACCGGCTACCTTTTATATGTACTTAAAAAAAAACTTCAGTATCTTTTCCGTAATCGAAATGTTTTAACTACCTGATTACACAGTCTTAAGAATATTTTTTTTAGTAATCATTTAAAGGTAAGTAATGTAATAGCCTAACTAATGAAATTATGCGCATTACAAAGGATTAATACGGTAAGATAATAAATACATCGAGTACCCGGAAGTACCTACTTACCCGGTAGGGACTTGTACACCGCAATATAACTTTTATTATACCATAATACACCTAAGTACCATGTTAAATTTATGGGTTTCCTATGTAACACATTCAAAATTAATTATGATACCTAAACCAAAATTAACAATAAAATTATCCATCACACTATCATTCCAACTAAACACTAGCTAGGGGCCCTATGAGTTTGCGAGCTTGGGTTTTGATTAGAACGACCTGTGGATTAGAACAGCTGTACATGAAATAATTTTGTCCCAAACTGAAACGAAGAACTTCGTTCGCTTCGCTACTCTTTCAATAAAGTCTATAAAAAAACGTACATGCAGAGACAACCCTAGCACTAAAACAATTAGGTAACAAAACGAATTGATATACCACGCTTTGACGAATCGATGTGCCGCAAACGGCCGTAATCACCAAGCTAACATAAACCTTATTTTTAATGGCATAGGGTACAATTTTAGTTTCCGACATATATATAGAATGGTACAGGTTATTTCACACGATTCTCAGATGAGCTGGGATTTCAATTATTGCCGTTTTGTAATGAAAGTGATTCAGATGTACTGATGGTACTCGAGTTAGAAATTGGAAAAATATCTAAAATTGTTACTTAGATCATTATCTAACGCAGCTATGCTCAACCTGCAGCCCTCCGGGCTTTTGCGAGTAGCTCCACTATACCCGAAAGTTATTATATACACCGTGGGTCCGAGTAACCCGAACCCTTACCTACCTACCTACCTTATACCTCCTTAGCTAAAATGTCTTTGCGACCCTCGTAGATAAAGGTTGAGAATGGCTGACTAACGTCTGGCCTGTCGCTTACAATGATCTCGTTAAATAAAAGGAATTTGCTATTGATAATTGCTATTTGCTATTTAATTTCGATTCTCTTAATAGCTATAAATACAAAATCAGACATCTGACCTTGAACCATAGTCTGACTGTCTGACTAATGAGATTTAGTTTTTTTTTCAAGATTAATTAGTTTAGTGCATAAATGATAAAAAAGTAACGCATGTATTATTATGATTAGCCCTAGTAGCATTTTAAGTTGGCATTTCGTAGGGCCATTGATCACCGAATGGTTGGTCAACCGTTGCGAGTGAAACACCTGTTTTCGGTAAAGCCAACGGTGTCTCCCAACATTGGGCCTACTATGATGACTATGTTGGGCCAACCACCGTTTCCGGCTGTAGGGCCAATTTACATTTACAACGTAGGGCCTACAGAAATATTACTACGACAACTACGTTGGGCCAACCACCGTTTCCGGTTGTAGGGCCAATTTACATTTGCAAAGTAGGGCCTACAGCAACATTACTACAAGAACTATGTTGGGCCAACCACAGTTTCCGACTGTTGGACCTAAAGCAACATTGCGTAAGAAGGGCCTATAAAATAAAAGCACTCTGTACCAACTGTAGTATAGCCGTTGGCAGTTAGTAGGGTTAGGTACAGTTGTTTATCTCACGAAGGCGGGTTGGTCTTACTTATGCACGATCTTCACTTACAATATGCGCCCCGGCGTCGCTCGTGGTCGGTAGGGATCGTACATTTGTTGTGGGGTGGTACCTATTTAGTGCACATGTCCATGGTTTCTAGGTGCGTAATCTCGAGAGAGATTCTATATTGGCCGAGCACACAACAATGTGCATGTGCTACTCACAAACCGCCTTCGTGAGAATAAACATCTGTAACATACAAAGTAAACGTCTTTAAATAACCGAATTTACAAACGTAACTGCACATTAACTGTTAACGGAGATTTAAATGCCTTCTGAGACTTTTCACATTTACTTGCGTTACCATCATTTTGTACAGCTAGACCGTAAAATAAAACTTCACATAATACGTTTATAATTTTATTGTAAGGAAAAAAAGACAACCTCGATTTATAATCGATATGTTTCTATTATAATTAATTGTATTTGAATGCTGGCCCTGTAGCACGATGCTTTTTGACCGGCCTTAAAGCATTCATCACTTTCTAGTAAGTATGTAAGTGAGAAAGGGACACATTCTTTATGGCGGGCCATAAAAGGCATCATACTAGCCCAAATTTGTCAACGTCATGACTGGACTAACATATTTTGACCTCCGATTCCGGGCAGTTGCACTCCGTCATTTCAGTGGGTTCAAGTGTCAAAAATCCAATGGTCCGCTCATCGTGCAAGGTCCAAATAAGTTAATTAGACGCTGGATTATTCAGCAACTTTAATGTGGCGTCCTCACTGGCCAGTTTCGTCAGCCAATTGACAAGGACGCAGCCATCTGTTAGAAGAGAGATGAACACACATTTAAATGACACAGACAAAGAGGACTGTGATGAAATAGCTAAAACTAACCTTTTCATAAAAACGACAAATAGCTAAAACTATTTATTATTAAGTAAGAAATGACAGCTCGAAACTTTTGCCAGCATCAGTTTTAAACAGATATTAAATCAAAATGAACACACGACGTTACAAAACTAAATTGACCTTGTGATTTAAAAATAAATTAACTAATATTAACTCACCTGTCTCGTACAATATGCGTTTAATGGGATACACATGTCAATTCTCGTCCGGTAATATTTTAGTTGTGAGGCATAGGTACTGCACTGACGATTTTATGAGGAGGCCAAAGGCACTCCTTCTTGCGAGGCGTGATCCACTCTTCTGTTACATAAGTATTACACTAAGACCACGCCGTCACCATCAGAATCATTAAATTCCACCACTTTGATCATACTGAACGTGATTTTGAAAGGATTGCTTAATAAACACGATATATTGTTATTTGATTAGTGAATATAACATGTAAGTATTAACTTGCACACTATTTTTTATATATATTTGCTAAGTAAATATGCAACCCTTTCAAAAACAAGTAATACTTTATACAATGCACGCACGCACTCAAAAGAAAATATAACCACTAAGTATATACTTATACGTTTACACGCACTATTCACGATGGAGATCGATAGCAAAATGGCCGATCGAATTCGCGCGCCGCGCGTGCTCATGTCCACCGCCCCCCGCACCGCACTTTGTTTCCGAATTCCCCTCTCCTCCCGCTGCCATTGGATTCATATGTGGCCCGCTGTTGGCCCTATGCTGTTTTCAATATGCAATAGTACTAATGCTATGTGCTCTCTGGTGATGAATAGCGTAAAAAGTACTTGTTTAGCCTATGTCCAGGCCCGTGACAGATGAGCAATGCCGCTACTCGACACGAAATAGCGCTAAATTCCAATTTTTTGGTAGGAAAGCCAACTAAGTCGGCGGTAGGGCCTATGTTGGCTGCTGGACAGGTTGTATGTTACATGATCGTATGGATTTTTTGTTCGGAACGCCGTACAAAACCTCAGTAGGGCCTATGTTGGCTGCTAGTAGGGATTTTTTGGTAGGAAAGCCAACTCAGTCGGCGGTAGGGCCTATGTTGTATGGTCGTATGGTTTTTTTGTTGGGAACGCTGCGCAAAACTGCAGTAGGGCCTATGTTGGCTGCTCGTATGGGATTTTCAGTTGGAAAGCCAACTCAGTCGGCGGTAGGGCCTACGTTGTATAGTCGTATGGATTTTTTGTTGGGAACGCTGCGCAAAACTGCAGTAGGGCGTATGTTGGCTGCTCGTATGGGATTTTCGGTTGGAAATCCGACCAAAACCGCGGTAGGGCCTATGTTGCATGATCGTATGGATTGTTTGTTCATAACGCCGTACAAAACCGCAGTAGGGCCTATGTTGGCTGCTCGTAGGGATTTTTTGGTAGGGAAGCCAACTAAGTCGGCGGTAGGGCCTATGTTGTATGGTCGTATGGTTTTTTTGTTGGGAACACGCAAAACTGCAGTAGGGCCTATGTTGGCTGCTCGTATG
The DNA here is from genome assembly GCA_947578815.1 of Epinotia ramella. Lineage (NCBI taxonomy): Eukaryota > Metazoa > Arthropoda > Insecta > Lepidoptera > Tortricidae > Epinotia > Epinotia ramella. The sequence goes on from OX388214.1 coordinate 24,909,118, forward strand.
GGATTTTCTGTTGGAAATCCGACCAAAACCACAGTAGGGCCTATGTTGGCTGTTCGTATGGATTTTTTGTAGGAAATCTAACCAAAAACGGTAGTAGGGCCTACGTCGTTTGTTCGTATGGATTATTTGTTGGTAACCCAACTGATAACTGTGGTAGGGCCTATGTTAGATGCTTGTATGGTTTTGCAGTTGGAAAATGAACCATAAATAGCATTAGGGCCATTGTTGGCAATTCGTTAGATTGCTACTAACGATTTCCCAACTTTTTCCCAACCGTTAGCTACGGTTGGCCAACGCAAAATGCTACTAGGGAGGGTTAGATAGATACTAACTTGGACAAGATAGGTATCTTAAGGATTTTTTTTTTGTAACATTGTAAATTCCGTCGGCCATCCTTAAATAAATAAACGCCAAAGTCCACAACTATCTAAATAAGGCGTAGGATCGCTTCATCATCATCATCGTCATATCAGCCGAAAGACGTCCACTGCTGGACATAGGCCTCCCCCAACATATTCATAACTAATGCTCACCGCGCCTTCCGGTACGTGGTCGCCACTCGAGAACCTTTCCACCCCAACGGCCATCGGTTCTACGTGCTATATGTGCCCCGCCCACTGCCACTTAAGTTTAGCGATCCGGAGGGCTATCACCTTGGTTCTGCTGCGGAGAGCCTCATTTCTGATGCGATCACGCAGATAAACTCCCAACATGGCCCTCTCCATTGCCCTTTGGGCGACTTTGAGCCTTCTTATGAGGCCCGTAGTAAGCGACCACGTTTCAGTGCCATATGTCATCACTGGCAACACACACTGGTCAAAGACTCTCGTCTTGAGACACTGCGGAATATTGGACGAAAAGATGTGCCGTAGCTTCCCGAACGCTGCCCAGCCGAGTCGGATTCGACGATTGACGGGCCTCTTTCTCGAAGTTCGACTTGGACCTACCTAACTGGATAGTCTGTCCTAGGTATACATAATCATCTACAACTTCGAGCGTAAAGTGTCCGATTGTAATGGGAGTTGGTACTACATGGGCATTTGACATGATCTTCGTCTTATCCATGTTCATTCTTAGAACAACTCGCTCGGAAGCTTTACTGAGGTCATCGAGCATCGTACTTAAGTCCTCCATGGTCTCAGCCAAGACTACTATATCGTCAGCAAACCGAAGGTGAGTGACGTACTCGCCGTTGACGTTGTTGCCTAGCCTTCTCCAGTCCAGAGTCTTGAAAACGTCCTCCAGTGCAGCGGTGAAATAACATCTCCTCGCCTGACTCCCCGCTGCAGCGGAATAGGTTTCAAATTCTGGTCCTGAAGTCGGACTGACATAGTGGCGTTCTCGTACAAACACTTCAGCACTTCGATATAGCGATAGTCAACTTGGCACCGCTGGAGAGACTGTAGTACAGCCCAGGTTTCAATCGATTCGAAGGCTTTCTCCTAGTCCACGAACGCTAAGCAGAGAGGCAGGTTATACTCCTCGGTCTTCTGTATAACCTGACGAAGCGTGTGGATGTGGTCTACGGTACTAAAGCCTCTTCGGAAACCGGCTTGTTCGGGAGGCTGGAAGTCATCTAGCCTGCGTACGAGACGATTTGTGATGACCCTTGAAAACAGCTTATAGACAAGGGTCAGAAGTGAGATGGGTCTGTTGTTCTTCAGCAGAGTGTTGTCGCCCTTTTAGGATCGCTTAGGAGATTATAATTAGAGAAATAGTCTGAAGAAGCTTTTTTCTTATCGTTAATATATAATCATCATTTGTATGACTAGTAATTTACTGTGATGTCATGGTAGTGAACAATGAGTAGGTACCTACTTGAAATACTGATAATATTGTTTGATTGTGAGCCGGTAAACCGTAATTTCTACGAGATTCCTATGACGTTATTAATTATCCGAACTACCTATAATTTATATTTTACGAGGAAAGTTGATCGTTTATCGGATACAAATAAAAAGATTTAAGCGGATATTATTAATTCCACGTAAGTAAACTCATCGTTTAGCTTAGATCCGCTGGTACAATACCTAATAGACTGTCAGATCTGAGTACAGTCAAGTCAGCAGCAGCAAAATTACACGCGCTACTTATTATCTACAGAATCTACACAATCCTTAAAATTTCTCCAGATTTGACTGCAGATACGTCAGTATCCAGTTGACATCCTTTACATTGTGCAACCTATGCCACAGTGTTTTATGAACCCTGTTTTTGTCTCATCTAGTTTTTTTTACAGAATTGAATAGCTTTTGTTATTTAAATCACGAGACTGAAAGTCCCACATTAATATCTCTTCTAGTTTATTTAAAAAAAAATCGCAAATTTTGGCTTTATCCGGATTACCCGAAACACAAAAACAATTAAAAAAAAATCTATTTTAATTTCATGGGTAGAATGCACATATAAAGACATGTATTTGTACCAATTTTCGTACATCCTTACTATATTATAAATGCGAAAGTGTGTGTGTTTGTAATGTTTGTCCTTCTTTCACGTCGCAACGGAGCGTCGTATTGATGTGATTTTTTGTATGGAGATAGTTTAGAACCTGGAGAGTGACATAGGCTACTTTTTCCAGCAGCGGGAAAACATCTAATTCCCACGGGAAAATTCAATATGTTACATTTTCGTATAACCACGCGGGCGCAGCCGCGGGCATCAGCTAGTCAATAATAAACAGATACTGAAATATTCTAATTTTTCACACTTCGTTTTTTTTTTTTATTCTCAAATAATCCCGTATTAGATCGATATTTTTGTGTATATAGGTAAATCAGTCAGAAAGTTTTTTTTTTAACTCTGTATTGGACATTGAATACGCTTTTTTGTTTTATCGCAGTATGTACTTGCAGGCTCTGTGAATATAATAATATATATTTACCATACCTAGTACTCCGCGGAAAGAACTCAGAGACCGTCTTAAAGAGACCAAACACCGCATCCTCAAATACATATACAGACAGGGCAAAATTAGTCAACGAGCAACATTTCTATTGCTCATAATCATAACATAATATAATTGGGTTCTCGAAAACGGATCCAAGGATTCGATGAAATTTACAACACAGGAGCTTTATGGGGGCGGAAATACAATTTAGCGTCGTGTCATTAGAAACTCGAAACACGCCGTTCACCGCTTTAATTACATTCTAAAACCACAAAAAAGCACTCACCATCCTGCAGCACACACCTTCCAACTAAACTCGTTTTCCAGGCCCTCATATTTATAAACTCCCATTGTCACTGCGCAGAGAAAAGGCGATTTTCCGGCCGGCGCGCGCGCGTGCGCGAACAGCATTGTCTCCGTTAATGAGAGATTACCGGGTTGCGCAGGCTTGACTTATGTAATTTCGAATTTTACTTACTTACGAAAATGTTTCAAACAAGGTGGATCAGTAAAATATTTTCATGCCTGCATGCAGAGTACACTGTCATGTTCAATTATTGTAAGACGTTTCTGTACTGTATTCTGGCAAATAAATACTTTTGACTTTGACTTTTGACTTTGGAAAGATGTACGTAGTGGTAAAAGACAGACAGAGTGTCAGGCATTCGAAGACAAGGACAAAGCGAAGAGGGAATGTTAAAGCCTCTCACGGATTAGCGCGGCCTGTGGGCACTGACATACTGACAATATTTATCAACTTTACTATTGACCAAGCAAGCAAGCTTCCGGGAAGAGGAAACCAGACCCCGTATCATGGTCGGCCTTATCACGCGATAAGTGACAAGATAGGGAGCGTCGTCTCGTTCTATCGAACGGTGTCAGCCAGTGACGGATGCTCTATCCTATCAGTTATCGTGTGATAAGGCCGACCATGATACGGGGTTAGGTCGCATCTTGTACACGCACAGTCGACAAAGAGGTCTCAACGGGCCTCAGCTGGAAGGAGAATTAGGTTGGCGGTTGGTGAGGACATAAACAGATGAAAAACCCTTGTAAGAATCCTATGTACCTCATGAGGGATAAGAGTATACCATCATCGCCCCAGTTTGTTTCAGACTTTTCACAGAAACCTGAACTCACCACCACGTGGGATTCTTAGCTAGGAAGGGAAGACTTACGAGAATGTTAAAGCGCCACACACCGCGATTGTTGCAGACGAACGCGGCACACGATGCATCTGTGGCCAGTGTCGCGATACAGAATCGCGTTCGTAAAACGCGCGTTTGCATCGCTGCACAAAGTCGCCGTCTAACAGTTATTAATGTTGCACTGTTGCGGTTAACGATTTTCATTTGATTATTAAGCCTTGATTAGAATGGGATTGAAGATGAAATAATAATAATAATATTCATATTCATATATTTATTGCGATCATGTTCATTACATTTGGTATGTTAGTGGTCTTTTCGTTAGTAGGTACGGTCACGGACTTTAATTGTTGAGCCATTTAGAGCTCACTTTATACTGGACACTTCAAAGTTTGACTATTAAAATACCAAAATTAGTTGACACCTAAATGGCTCAACAATTAAAGTCCTTGACTGTACATGATACCCCGTTAGGGCATTGCAATGTTCTTACTAGCTAGGCAAGGGTGTAGCATATTCATTTCAAGAAGGGAAAGAAGTCTTTCAGCCTTCATGGAATGAAATCGCCAACCTAAACATAAGATATTATCGATTAAGTATGTTATATTAGTTGAACAATCGACTTACATGCAATAGTCGTTCCATATCGCGATGCCAAGAACTATAAACTAAAACTTACTCGTAAAAGTTCAGTCAAGTTTAATTATACAGGCAATTGATTAAAAGATAGATATTTAAAAAAGTTATAAACTTATTAAATTCGATGTCAGGTATTAATAACTAAAAATATGAAAGTATCTAATGTCAAAAACTCAAATTACTTATACAAAACAATTATAATATACTTAGAAAGAGAAAATGTCTGTCTGTCCGCTTATTAATGCAATGTCGTGAATTACGAGTATAGCTAGGTAAATAAATAAGTTACTTAAAATTATTAAAATTTGTCATTCAAGTATTCATTAACATTATAGTAGCATTTGGAAACTAGGAAGCATTTAACTTTTTTTTCAAACCACATGCTCGACAATGCCGAATTATAATGTTGTACTGAATTTCATTATAACCCGCTGGTTAATAATATGATTTCACTTTTCATAATTCTTATTACTATATGCATAAAGTTTAATTTTGCTAAACACAATTTGTCCTAGGCCATGGCCTACTTGATTTGACAAAATAAATGAAGTTTGCCTCCGTGTGAACCCCGGTCCGGAGGAGCGCGGTGTTCAAAATTCGAATTTCGAATCTAGGACCACGGCTTGTGCTTTCGAATTTGGAACGTCGCGCGCCTTCATTTGTTCACGCGTGACGAACAAATCGAGTTCTTGTAGGTGCCTATAGAAGATTTAATTTCAAAAATAATATTGAAAATGTCGAGTGATGAAAGTGTTTTGACTCCTGAGTTTATCAAATTAGATGCCATAGGCATTGTCAACAATCTGCTGCCAGAGAAGTCAAAGGAAAAATACCTAAAAGCCTACAACGATTTTGACAAATGGAAAGCTGTAAAAGGCGTAAAGTCTGTGTCTGAATCAGTGCTTCTGGTCTATTTTGAATATTTATCTACTGAGCCTGTTTTTTTGTCTCGCATAAGGTGTGAAAAGTAGAGTATACACCTCGGGGATAAGACTGTTTTAGTCTTGGGCGGTTGAACCCCTCACTGCACTCAGGACTCAGTCTTAATTCCCTCGCTTCGCTCAGGAATTAACTTATAACTCCCTCGCTACGCTCAGGAGTTAAATTATGAGTCCTTCGTTACGTTCGGGATTCAATTCGCTCCCGTGACATAAAACAGTGCTTTATCCCCTTAGTGTATAATCTACTATTATAAATTTGTCATACGATTCTTCACTTTTTATTACACTAGGTAGTTTATTGTATAGTTTTATGGCCATGACGTAAGTGCTGTTAGAATGGATTTTCAGTCTTGAGGCTGGTAGAAGAAGTTTATTTCTATATCGCAGCGCGTGTTTTGTGGGTAGGTCTTGTCTTTGTTTAAATAAGTCAAGGTTTTGTCGTGTGAATTTGCATATTTCCCGGATATAAGTACAAGGTAGCGTAAGGATTTTATACTTTTGGAAGTGCAGTTTGCAGGTTTCCATGTTACCTATATTGGCAAGGATATCTACGAATTAGTTTATTTTGCTGTATAAACAAAATAAAAACGTCGGTACTATGGCCCTATAAAATATTACCGTAGGAGAGCCATGCGCTGGCGTATGCATGGTATGGCTAGTGCAGTTTGTATGTCTGTAGTTTTTTTGGTTTCGTAGAGCGCGTAGGCAAAGCTGGATATTTTTGATCGTATGGATTTTATATGTGCCTTCCAATTTACATGTTTGTCTATAACCAAACCTAGCAGAGTGAATTCATTTACTACTTCTAATTGGCTATTTTGATAGGTAAAACTAATGTCAAGGGGGGTTTTTTGGTAGGATTGAAATGTCATAAGTTTTGTTTTTATAAAATTAATTTCAAGATTATGATCGTCCAACCAGTGTGTAATTTTATCCAGTAGCAAGTTGAGTTGGTCATTCAAATAAGTTGTATTGCAGCATGTCACTAGTAAGGAGATGTCATCAGCAAATAGAACGCAAGTTTCATCCAGTATTTTGGGAAAATCATTTATGTACAAGAGAAATAAGAGGCATCCGGCTACACTTCCTTGAGGAATTGAGGAGTTGATTACTCTGGATCCCGACCGGACTGCTTTTACTTCGCCATATTATGTGTCGTAGTATTCTATCTCTGTAAGGCTGCGGCTGTAGGTATAATCTTAAAAGCACAAGTATATCACAGATTCTGATAAGATTCCGTTGAAATAGCAACTAATAAAGTGCCAAAGGTGATCCTTGTGGATTCGACGGAATTCCTCAAATATTATCGGCCCACATACAGCGATTCGGTTTTTTTCTCTAATAATCAACGCATTTGCCCTCGGAAATCAGATCATGTGGTAAATTGGATAACAAATGTGGAAATATTCTCGTGCCTTGGCGGAGTACTAAATTGAAGTCGGTTAAAACTTTGTTTTTAAGGTAAATTATTATTTTTACGCTCGTTTATTATCTTCCACATAGTTCTTACTTTATTTTGTGAAGTGCTTATTTTTTTTTATACTGTAATTTTTTAGATGTTGCTACTGTCTTTTTCAGTATTTTATCGTATTTCCTGTAGTATTCGATTAGTACTGTATTGCCCGATTTTTGTGCTAGAATTTTCAATAATCTTTTATTTGTGCATGATTGTTTTATGCCGACCGTTAACCATGTTTTCTTATGGTTGGTTTTAAGTGCGACTTTTCGCTTTGGTATGGTCCTATTTTGTATATTTCTAATGGTGTTCTCAAATTCTGAATATTTTTAATTTGTCGCAAAAATTGGTAAATATTAAATCCATGAAACCGATACCATATGAAACTGAAATAAAAGAAATGAAATGATAATTAATTGTTCGTAACAAACAAAACACATATGTACTTATTACATACATACATACAACTAACTACATAAACTAACTTAAATAAATACATAAAACTATTTGTTTGTTACGAAATGGCCTCAGCATATGCTGGAATTGCTGGCTCACGAACCAGCGCGGCGCTGGTCTTCCGGCGACACCATTTGATATATATTAGCCAATATATATAAATATATATATATACTAGCTTCTGCCCGCGTGAAACTCGTTTATATCGTAGCTTCATACAAACTTTCACCCCCCATTTAACCTCCTTAGGGGATGATTTCCGGAATAAAAAGTATTATGTCCTTCCCCGGGATTATAATTATTTCCATACCAGTAGCTCGAAAAAGGAGTTTCCCCCATACAAACTTTGCACCCCTATTTAACCCGCTTGGGGGTGGGTTTTTCCAAAACCCTAATATTGCTTTTCTTGTATTGTAATAAGGAGGCCATCCCCTTACAAACTTTCAACCCCCTTTTTACCCTCTTGAGGATGGAATTTTAAAAAATCTGCTTTTTTAGGTTCAACGGTTTGGGCTGGGTGTTGATTTAAGTTAGTCAGTCAGTCAGTCAGGACTTTTATGTTTATATACATATATAGATACAGATAAATACATAAACATATCGATATTTATATGATCTGACAGCGTGCGCGTTGTGCCGAGCTGCAGGTGGTGGAACAATACAAGTATTTAGGTGGATGTCACACTATGCCGCATCTCCGGACGGAGATGCGAACTTCGTTGTATGGAATAACTCCCTAAAGTTCATAAGTTCAGAAATAAGAATTTTTGAAAAGAAAATACTGGATCTAAATATTATATGAAACGGTTCCTGTGAAACAACAATCTATGAAATTTGTGTCCACGAAACAAGAATACACGAAACGATAAGTTTCTAAAGTTAGAAAGTTTGATAGTAATATACATTGAACTGAATTTGTGTGAAGTATATATGTTTCAACCAAGTGAATAGTCTATTGAAACAATAATATTGGAACTGAAAGTACATGAACCAAATAATTGATGAAATAATTTCTGAGAAACGAAATTCTATCAAATTTCTGTCTGTGAAATAGGGTGACACCGTATTTTTGTCGACAGGGCGCACACGGGCCCATCCGGAGTGAGGAGGGCGTCAACACCTGTAAGTAATCTTATCTCATCTTATCTAGGTAGATGAGGGCCCTTTCGGATGCACTTCGAACGCCCCGCGCGCACTCCAATTGCGAATGAATGTTTCACATTCATTGTGAGGTGACGGCTCCCGTAATAATTTTCTCGACCAATTAGGTAACATGTTAAGCAAATCCAAATTATAGCTGGGGACTTTAATGTCAATCTTGCAGCTAAAAACGATTATAATACTAAAATGTTTCTGCAGACTCTCCTAGAATTGGGAATGCGAGCTAGGAAGCTGACGAAATAGGAATGCGGACAAAGTTTAAGGATTTTATAGCCGGATTGATGTAGATAATAGATATTTTATTTGCATTAAAAAGACACAATCTCCCTCAATGCTTCTTCAGTCATCCTGAATTCCTCCTTCAGCTTGTGGACGTGACACCAGCGGCTCTCAGAGCTGACATTCCCTGCCAGCTTCTTCAAAGATACTCAGACATATTTGAATCTTCGAGCCTAGACATAGATATTATTTTCCGTGATCATGGGCCTCATGAGCCGTTTGCCGGAGTCCCATTTCAACTCATCGAGTAGTTCTTCTCGACGACTCCGGACAACTGCTGCCAGGTAAAGTAGTATCACTGGAAGAAGAGAAATGGTTTTAATCAGGTTAGAAGTTAGTTTTAGTGAGGCAGTCAGATAATTTAAAGAGGTGTCTTGGTCTTAACTGCTATCGATGAACATAGCGCGCATTATTAGGCAAAGCCATAAAAGTTTGGAAACTTCAAAAGAGGACCTGCACTGGAACGGATGGAGCAGAGTACGATTACACAGATGTGCTCATTAGTTATGACGATCACTTACTGCCTCAATAGTGACTTGTCTTGTCATTGTCTGGAACGTCAGTTGGGTTATCGAATACAAGAATATGTCGATATCAGCTCAATAGTTTTATTTCTCTCGGACACAAATATTTCCAATAGCGCCCTTCGAGTGATAGGCTCTAGCTCACAACAGATCACGAACTAACGTTGATAGATAAAAAACACCTAAAACCACTCTGGCTACTTCTTCAGAGCAGGGAATGTTTCTGAAATACTCACTAGCATAGACGGAGTAAGCGGAGGTGACGTAGCTAGCGTGGACCGCGCCTTCCACGTACATCATGACTGTTCCAGCACAAGAGAGCAGCAGCATGCCGCCACCGATCGTAAACGACAACAACAGCCATGGCTGCATCAGGCTCGGACGTTTCTGGAAGTAGTTGGATGTTCTCAGTCAAGGATATTGAAGAAATGACAGTTTATAAAATAGGACGTAGTTTATTTAAAACAGGAACTTGAAACTTGTGTTTTTAATTAATTTTGACTATTTAAGAAGCTGGTTACCGAAAACAGTTGGACAAAGTTTAAAGAGTAGCAAGGCTCCAGCACAGCCAGACTCAGTGCGGCATCTTAAGGAGCTGATGGACTTGGTATTCACATGTACCTAATAGATTATCGAGCAGTCGCCCGACTCCCGGTTTTTAAAATTGCCGAACTGAACAACGAACAGAGCCAAGCATAGAGCTAAACATTAGCTACGAACATTTTGACGATAATTCTAACGAACGCTCTAAGTAAATGCTGTGCAGGTGTAGACCAACGGTGCGGTGGCGGAACAATAACTAAATAGCTCGGCGGCTCGGCAAAAAGCTATATTATGCAACTTAGTTTTAATATCTACCTATCCTTTGTTCTGTATTGCTGTTTTGTATCGTGTTTGGGCAATAAAGTTATTTGTATTTGTAACTATCGTTTCTAGTTACCTACTAGAATGGTCGCTAATACGCTCTTAATATTTTGTCAGCTTTTACCTGTTATGTAACAATACTCATTACAAGTGTGACATATGTTATACACTCTGTGGCAGCGGTCGCAAGACGGCCATTGCACATGGCGTCCAAGGAATACATAACATCACCTTAAGAGAGTCTTTTATTTATATTACTAATAAGTCCTGTTCCAAGTCCCATTGCATATAAACATTATATGCAACATGGTGTCAGGTGAAAAGAAGATAAAACCTTAAGTGGCAGCCTAGTTTCAGTCAAGAAAATACCTTTGTGGATTGAGTTGAGGACATTGAGGAATTAAATATAAAATGTCAGACAAAAGTAACTTGGGGTTACAGCCACCTAAGGGCTTTAAAATAGAAGACGCAGAGGCGTGGAGAAAATATAAGCAACTATTCAATTTGTATGTACAGGCGACGGATCTAGAAGAAGAAAAGGATGAGAAAAAGGTGGCCATTTTCTTAACGTGCGCGGGAGAAGAGATTTTAGACATTTATAATGGAATGAACGACAGTTCTACATTAAAATGGTCAGAGTTGTTGGAAAAGATTGATGGCCATTTTAGTAACCAAACAAACACGGTAGTAAATAGTTACAGATTTTACAGTATAAAACAGGAACACGATGAACCAGTAGAACGGTTCGTATTGAGATTGAAAAATGCAGCTAAAGTGTGCAGTTTTAAGGAGGAAGACCGGATGGTACGAGACATGCTGGTAATTGGGTTGAGAGACGGAGGCATAAAAGAGAGGTTGTTAAGAGAACGTGATTTGACCTTAGACATAGCAGTGGACTTATGCAAAGCTGCTGAGTATAGTAAGAAAAATATGCGGGAGTTGGAAGAAAAAATACAGACGGTGGATCTTGTCAAGGAAAGTCCGCGTTACAGAAAAGAAAATACGAGTTACAGTTGCAATAAATGTGGAAAAAAGCATGATCCAAGAAGATGCCCAGCTTATGGAAGAAGATGTGCAGTATGCAACATTTATAATCATTTCGCAGTTATGTGTAGGCACAAAAAGAAAGAAGAGAGACCACAGCAGCATCACAAAAAAGTGGATGGCATGAAGGAGTGTACAAATGACAGTGACAGTTCAGAAGAATTTGTGGTGGACTCCGTAAGTAGTTGCAATAGATTACAATGGTATCAAGTAATTAATGTTGAAGGGGTGGAAATCAATTTCAAACTAGATTCAGGTGCGGACTGTAATACATTACCACTCAACCTATTTGATAAGCTCAGGCTGGATAAAGGCAAACTAGGTGAACCTACGGTGTTGGTAGTGTATAATGGACAAAAATTCAAAACCGTAGGAAGTATTGATTTGAATTGTATGGTAAGAGGGAAAAAGGGCTGTATTCGATTTTGTGTTGTGGATATGCCCATTCAACCAGTGTTAGGCTTACCAGATTGTGTCAATTTTGATTTAATCAAGAAAGTAGATGTCTTAGTGATTGAAGATAAGAATAAATTTATACAAATCAATCAGGATGTTTTCACTGGGTTAGGTAACATAGGCACATATAGAATAAAGTTGAAAGAAAATTCAGAGCCAGTAGTTAAACCTATTAGAAGAGTATCACAGACTATTAAGGAGAGACTGAAAGATACATTGAATAATTATGAGAGTAGAGGTATAATAGAAAAAATAGAGGGCCCTACAGCATGGTGTAATAATCTGGTTATTGTAGAGAAACCAGACAAGTCGCTTAGGTTGTGCTTAGATCCCAAAGAATTAAATAAAGCAATTCTTAGAGAAAATTATCAAATCCCATCACCTGAAGAAATATATAATTCACTTGCAGGTAAAAGTGTCTTCACAGTACTAGACTTGAAAGATGGATTTTTTCAAGTTAGTATGGAAGATGAACAAAAGCTCTGCACCTTCGGTAGCCCTTACGGAAGATATTTTTTCAAGCGTTTGCCGTTTGGAATCTGCTCGGCCCCAGAGGTAATGCAAAGAATAAACACAGCTATATTTAGTGATATACAAGGGGTTAACGTCTACTATGATGACATAATTGTTGCCGGGGACAACTTAGCAGATCATGATAAAATTTTAAGTAAAGTAATAGACAGGGCAAGAAAATTCAATGTAAAGTTTAATCCAAATAAGGTTCAGTACAGGAGTGATTTTGTCAAATATGTGGGCTTGTTGGTATCTAAATCAGGCATCAAACCTGATCCTGAACATGTAAAGGCTATTGTGGACTTGAAGGAGCCAAAAAATGTCAAAGAACTACAAAAGTTTCTTGGTATGTGTAACTATTTGAGTAAGTTTGTACCACAATACTCAAAAACAACAGAAAAACTTAGGGATCTCTTAAAAAAAGATGTATTGTGGAACTGGGATGTACCACAAAAACAAGCATTTGAAGAAATAAAAATGAAAATTAGTAGTTCCCCAACTTTGGATATTCTAAAAAAAGAAGGATTAGTAACATTACAAACAGATAGTTCAAAAAGTGGAATGGGTGCTTGTTTGTTACAAAATGGCAAACCAATATCATTTTACTCAAGATGTTATACAGAATGTCAACAGAGATGGGCTCCGATCGAAAAAGAGCTCTTTGCAGTCTGTTTAGCCATGGAAAAATATCATCAATTTGTGTATGGTCGCAAAATTATAGTTGAAACGGACCATAAGCCGTTAGTGGCGATAGTTAATAAAGACATAAATAAAATTTCGGCCCGACTGCAAAGAATGGTTCTTAAACTCTTAAAATATGAGTTTGATATTAGGTACATACCAGGATCTCAAATGTATGTCGCTGACTATTTGTCTAGACATTATAATTCAACAAATGGGAAAGTGGAGCCAACACTTAAAGAGTTAGTGCATTGTGTGGAAGTAGAAACAGTGCATGGGTTAGATAATGACTTACACATATCAGAAAAAAAGCTGAAACATTTTCAGGATGAAACTAATAAAGATGGTAATTTGCAGCAAATAAAGTTATGGTATAATTCAGAGTGGCCAAAAAATGACAGAAATATACTGGGTAGAGAATTGAAAAAGTTATACAAGTTGAGAAATGAGTTAATGGTTAAAGATAATATTGTATACTTTGGAAATATGGTACTTGTGCCTAGAGCTTTAAGACAGGAAATGCTGGATATACTGCACTCGGGGCATGCAGGTGTGGTAAAATGTAAAAAGAGAGCAAGAAAAATACTGTATTGGCCGGGAATGTCAAGAGATATAGAGAATCATGTCTTAGCTTGTAAAGCGTGTGAAAAATACAGAGTATCAAATTGCAAGCAGCCTATCATATCTGATGACATTCCTGAACTGCCTTATAGTAAAGTAGGTATGGATGTGGGACATTATGCAGGTGAAGATTTCTTAGTGGTTGTAGACTATTTTTCAAAATGGATTGAAGTTGCAAAGTTAAAGAACAAATCTGCCGCCAACATCATGTTTGAGTTGGTAAAAATGTTTAGTACCCATGGAATTCCTAGACAAATAGTCAGTGACAATATGCCATTTGGCAGCTATGCATTTGAGCAATTTGCCAGACAGCATGGAATAGAATTGGTTAAGTCAAGTCCACATTATGCACAATCAAATGGTTTAGCAGAAAAAGCTGTGGGAATTGTTAAAAATATGATGAAAAAATGTAAAGAAAGTGGTGAAAACTTTGACTTAGCGATGTTACATTACAGAACAACTCCGGTAGCAAATTTGGAGTATAGTCCTTCAGAGTTGTTAATGAGTAGATTATTAAGAACAAATTTACCTTGTTCAAAAGAAATGTTGAAACCCAAGTTATGTGTAAATGTCAAGGAACAAATGTCAATTAACAATGAAAAATCTAGGATCAATTATAATAAAACTTCCAAACTTAAAAAGTCATTTCAGAAAGGGGAGGAGGTAATTATTCAAGATGTAAATAAGAGCAAATGTTGGTATTCCGGTAAAATTGTGGAAGAGGCCAGGGGACCTAGATCATTCATTGTTAAAAATGATAAAGGTAATTTAGTTAGAAGAAATGAAAGACATATTAGACCTAGTAAAAATAAGTTTATGATTCAAAGAGATAATATGCTGGACTCCTCTGAGTCGAACCAAACCAGGGATAGAATAGGGAATTATTTAAGGCAGGATGCACCAGTATGTCTAGCACCAAGCTCTCCTGCACCTGTAACTAATCCAGAGCCAGTTGATGTACCCATGGTAACCAGGACAGGGAGGTTGGTGAGGAAACCTGCCTATTTAAGAGATTTTGATTTAAGCTAGAATATAAATAAATAAATAATAATAACTTTAATATGTTATAATAATTTTATTTCTTAAGCGGGGGATGTGACATATGTTATACACTCTGTGGCAGCGGTCGCAAGACGGCCATTGCACATGGCGTCCAAGGAATACATAACATCACCTTAAGAGAGTCTTTTATTTATATTACTAATAAGTCCTGTTCCAAGTCCCATTGCATATAAACATTATATGCAACAACAAGTGTATGATCAAGTGTATCAGCACCTTTAGTATTCTATCGGTTCTTGGGAGGTTTGGAGCAACCCGCTTTGTGTAGCTCTGGCAAGCGTACATAAAATAGCACGGCCTAGCGGGCCTGATTCGGGTAGTGATCGGTTAGTGATTTGATTCTTTACAGCACCTTTCGGTCCTTCTCACCATCATGCGGCAAACAGGCGGTTAAAACTTACACTGGACTACTCTACGGCGGGTCGTCGCGAATTACCGCCTTTAAACGCGACCAAAGTGTAGTGCAATGTTTTACACTAACCTGGAACAGGCCACAGATCATCGCACAGCCCGTTAGGAGCTGCAGTGCAGAGGCGACAGCGGCGAAGCTGTAGAACATCATGGTGCCTTGCGGCAGTCGCAGCAGCAGTGCTGGCACGGCGAATAGCGTTGCCGACAGCGCGGCGGACAGCTGGAAAAACGTACTCAGTCAGGTTTTTGTGTAACATCACCAACATTCGTATCTGCCATACCAAAGAGAGCAAAAATATCTGCCACTAACGGCCCTACAATTAGAGTTCTGTCAGATGCTTATCCGCACTTTATTGTGCCAGATAATAATGCTGGTACAGCTGGAACTGTACCACAATAGCAGGAAACAGGAAACGAGCAGTCACGGTGGAAAACAGGCACTGTTTCCTATATATGCTTGGATTGGAACTCTAGCTAGGGCAACACATTCGGTCTATTGACACTTTTATAAAAGAGAACCGTGAGTTTCGCCTGGTCCGAGTGCAAGATTTTTTCTCTGCACCCATACTGGCGTAAAATAAGGAGGTTTTCCAACGATGAGGAGAAAAAAGGCAATGCGATGAGTTTCATACTAAAGGCGATTAGCAGATTGTAGTAGTAAACATTTTATTGCACGAAGCAAGTAGGTACGTAATATACAAATGGTTATCATTTGTTCAAAGGCGAACCTATCCCTTTAACAGTCATTCGTGTTATCGCCGATAATAACTAATTTCTCGCACTTCTTTGCCTCTGGACGCCAGTGAACAAGCAATTTAATGTTCGATTTTTGAATCTTTACTAATCCATATTATAAATGCGAGTGTGTCTGTCTGTTTGTCTGTCTATCTGTCTGTCTTTTACCTCGTCACGCATAAACCGCTGAACCGATTTGGATGAAATTTTGTATAGAGATAGTTTGTGTCCTGGGGAAGGACATAGGATAGTTTTTATCTCGGAAATCATCCCCTAAGGAGGTGAAATGGGGGGTGCACATTTGTATGGGCCTACGATATAAACGAGTTCCCCCAGAAGCTAGTCTTAAATATATAAATGCTACTTACCGTACATACAAATCCGATGATCTTAGCACCAACATCAAGACTGACGCACAGACAACACGTATCCAGTCTGAACACACCCATGTTCAAAAAGTATTATTTAACAAGCGTACCAAATTATATCACCTCAAACGTAATTATGTCACGTACTCGTATATTTGACATGCGTTCAATCCTTTACTTCAGATGTCTTTATTTAACACGCGTTAGAAAGTTCCCTCACTTCGATTAACGTCTGTAATTAACACGCGTTCAGTAATAATTTACATTAAATATGTCTTTATTAGACACGACTTCAAAAACACCTTTATTTCGAATGTTTCTATTTGACACGCATTCAGAAATTCCTTTTCTTCAAGTCTTCAACGATGTGTTGATGTGACAGGCGTTGACTTGCGACTGGCGCCAGCGCAATCACTAGCTATCGTTACAACTACGATTAATTTGGATGACTTCATTATCCTGTCATGTCCGCGTATCTGATAAGGGCGCAAACATTTGATTCATGTTTCATAGGCCCTTTCATAAGAAAAACTACAAGCCGCCTAGTAGGTTTCTTAGGCGGCATAGTTAAAAAGCCAAGACAGCCGGGCGGTATGGTTCGCGAACTTCAATGGACATCGCGGGTTCGATCGAAGCCCGGCTCGTACCATCGACAACACAGATCATCATCATGCATCCCTGCACTTTATATGCATTGTAATAAGGTTCTATATATAAATACAGCTCAGTTGGCGTGTTGGCGTTTGTACCACTGGGTATTTTCAAAATACGATACAGTGGCTTTTCGGTGAAGGAAAACATAGTAAGGAAACCGGTCGAATCCCATTATGGTCTAGTTTTCCCTCTTGGTTGGAAGTTCAGATGGCAGTCGCCTTCGTAAAACAAGTGCCTACGCCAAATCTTCTTTTAGGTGCCAAAGGTTTAGGTGTAGGGCAGCACTGCCGAGTAAACGCTATGAGGATGGAGGATGATGAGCCGGCATTGTCATAGCAAACGAAGTTACAATACTTAGTGGCTTAGTGCATTGTTCTTGCTCACCCAGGGCGGTAGAACAGTCTCAGATCGCAGGCATTTGACAGAGCCGTACACATTGGGAATAAATATGCTGTCTGAGGCTTCCTTTATTACAGCCCACGGTCAGAAACACTTTACCTTTTCTCCTAGATACAAGGCGAGATTTTCCGCATTTTGTGGCCAGCACGGGTAGCACAAGACGGCGCGCGAGCTCTCTCTCGCTCTATCCTAGAAAGAGACGGATAGTGCGAGAGAGCTCGCGTGACGTTTAGAAAGAGACGGATAGTGCGAGAGAGCTCGCGTGACGTCTTGTGCTAACCGTGCAGGTGTGACGTAAATTTAAATTTATGTCAATAACAGCACAATTCGAATTATTAGATGAGTTACAAATGTGTTTCTCTCTTACACGAACCTACTTGTAATCTTATTGTGTCGTCTGTAGCGACAAGTGAATGCAAAAGGAAACACACATGACTAACAGTCATGAGGACGCACAGCATTTGCAGCGATTCAGTCGCGTGACTGTATCGATTCAGTATTGCTACTAACGCGCGGCTGTTTCGCGCGACATCGGGTATAGGAAGAGTGGGGGGAGGAATCCACGACTATCGACGCTTCATCGGATCTGAATTAATTCTGCATCGCGACTGTATCGATACTGTATCGCGGCTATATCGCGACTGTAGGGATGCTGTATCGCGACTGTAGGGATGCTGTATCGCGACTGTAGGGATGCTGTATCGCGACTGTAGGGATGCTGTATCGCGACCGTAGGGATGCTCCATCGCGACTGTAGGGATGCTGCATCGCGACTGTAGGGATGCTGTATCGCGACTGTAGGGATGCTGTATCGCGACTGTAGGGATGCTGCATCACGACTGTAGGGATGCTGTATCGCGACTGTAGGGATTCATAATAATTCAGTATTACATGTCAAAATTGTTAATAATTATAATTAGTCCATATCATATTACAATAAAATAAAAAAAATACAATTAAACAGAGAAAAATAAAAATACTTAACAGTACTTATAGTGTACTTAAGTCGTACTTAGACTCAGCAAATTCAGTAAAACTGTAGAATGTATGCTCGGTAAGCCATCGTTTTAGCCTCGATTTAAAACTGACCAGTGACGGTGCTTCTGTGACGTAGGCCGGCAGTCGGTTGTACACCTTTGGCCCCATGACGTGGGTAAGTTTGGCAGATTTCACCAGACGATGCCTGACGCCGACTAGCTTTTGCGAGTTGCGCAGGTTTCGACAATGGATCTCTGCTCCACTCGAATATTCTTCCAGGTGACTGTGTACATAAGTGGCCACCTGGAGTATAACTACGGACGGCAGGGTAAGTATCCCAAGGGACTTAAAGTAGGGCCGTGCGGAAGTTCTCTGGTCCACCTGTACAATCGCTCGTATGGCTTTCTTTTGCATGCGGAAGACCCGACCCTATCGCGACTGTAGGGATGCTGTATCGCGACTGTAGGGATGCTGTATCGCGACTGTAGGGATGCTGTATCGCGATAGTAGCGATGCAGAATCGTGTTTACGTGTGCGAGGGTGTATGACCAGCGATAGCACCGCGACTGTATATAGCGGGCTTTTTGCGCTGCAAAAAGGCCGCCTCTTTTATTATAAGAGCTCACGGACTGGGATCATGGTCTAGTGGATATTTTAATCGAAAAGTCTCGATAAATAACATTTTCGTAATTAGTTCAAGTCTGTTTAGCATCTGCATAATATTATTACTTATTTGCATGATCGCGCGTCTATCATCATTTAATCCTTTATCTAACGTCCTCATACCAAACCATTTTTTTCACCTTATTGGCAATAAGGTGATATACTTACTTAGTGGATTTTTTTTGCCCGACTACGGCAGAGTCGAAAGTAGGGATATGTTTTAGCAGACTATTTAGTCGAGTGATTGATTCACGGTACTCTAGGTACATTTGTTACTTAATTTCTGTTTTTGTGGAAGACATACTCGTAATAAAGTCAAAGTAAGTTCGAAACATTACATATTATGTATAAGCGTGAGCAATCATCTGAAATCTGATGTCATATTGTGAAATCCGAGTAGATTAAGTAGGTAGTACCTGAAATCTATTCAGGTCAGATTATAACTTATCGATATTGCGTCACATTTCAGGAACCAAACAATACTTCGCATTGATTGGGTAGAAAATCGGAAAGTTTATGAATACCGTATTTAACGTAAATAGGTATGTTTACCGTACTTTGCGGCACGTACCGGAAGGCGCAGCGTGGGTAGACCCCCCAAGGTGGATTGGCAAGGTGGTGGCAGGACCGGTCACTTTGGCACTCTTCGGGGAGGCCTACAATGTCCAGCAGCATGGACGTCTTTCGGCTGATATGATGATGATGATGACCATACGTTAATTAGAAAAGAAAAAGAAAAAAGGTAATATGCTAATATAATTCCTAGCGGACTAAGGTACTCGTATATAGTAGGTATATGCGGAAACGCATTCCCTCTGCGTGAAAAAAAAGGTTAGGGAAATATTAAATTCGGGGAAATCATGTACCTAAATACAAACAGATGTCCGATTACAGCAAAATGATGCCTTGGTAGGTATTCATACTATAAAAGTATAAACGCGAAAGTGAGTGTCGTCTTTCTGTCGGTCTGTCTTTCTGTCTGTCTTGTTACCTCTTCACGCTTAAACCGCTGAACCGATTTAGCTAGATGAAACTTAGTACTTTGAGTCCCTGGTGAAGGACATACATACATACATACATACATACATATAATCACGCCTCTCTCCCAGAGGGGTAGGCACCCTAGTAGCATTTTGCGTTGGCCAACCGTAGCTAACGGTTGGGAAAAAGTTGGGAAATCGTTAGTAGCAATCTAACGAATTGCCAACAATGGCCCTAATGCTATTTATGGTTCATTTTCCAACTGCAAAACCATACAAACATCTAACATGGGCCCTACCACAGTTATCAGTTGGGTTACCAACAAATAATCCATACGAACAAACGACGTAGGCCCTACTACCGTTTTTGGTCGGATTTCCAACAGAAAATCCCATACGAGCAGCCAACATAGGCCCTACTGCAGTTTTGCGCAGCGTTCCCAACAAAAAAACCATACGACCATACAACATAAGCCCTACCGCCGACTTAGTTGGCTTCCCTACCAAAAAATCCCTACGAGCAGCCAACATAGGCCCTACTGCGGTTTTGTACGGCGTTATGAACAAAAAATCCATACGATCATGCAACATAGGCCCTACCGCGGTTTTGGTCGGATTTCCAACCGAAAATCCCATACGAGCAGCCAACATACGCCCTACTGCAGTTTTGCGCAGCGTTCCCAACAAAAAATCCATACGACTATACAACGTAGGCCCTACCGCCGACTGAGTTGGCTTTCCAACTGAAAATCCCATACGAGCAGCCAACATAGGCCCTACTGCAGTTTTGCGCAGCGTTCCCAACAAAAAAACCATACGACCATACAACATAGGCCCTACCGCCGACTGAGTTGGCTTTCCTACCAAAAAATCCCTACTAGCAGCCAACATAGGCCCTACTGAGGTTTTGTACGGCGTTCCGAACAAAAAATCCATACGATCATGTAACATACAACCTACCGCGGTTTTAGTCGGATTTCCAACAGAAAATCCCATACGAGCAGCCAACATAGGCCCTACCGCCGACTTAGTTGGCTTTCCTACCAAAAAATTGGAATTTAGCGCTATTTCGTGTCGAGTAGAGGCATTGCTCATCTGTCACGGGCGTGGACATAGGCTAAACAAGTACTTTTTACGCTATTCATCACCAGAGAGCACATAGCATTAGTACTATTGCATATTGAAAACAGCATAGGGCCAACAGTGGGCCACATATGAATCCAATGGCAGCGGGAGGAGAGGGGAATTCGGAAACAAAGTGCGGTGCGGGGGGCGGTGGACATGAGCACGCGCGGCGCGCGAATTCGATCGGCCATTTTGTTATCGATCTCCATCGTGAATAGTGCGTGTAAACGTATAAGTATATACTTACTTAGTGGTTATATTTTCTTTTGAGTGCGTGCGTGCATGGTATAAAGTATTACTTGTTTTTGAAAGGGTTGCATATTTACTTAGCAAATATATATAAAAAATAGTGTGCAAGTTAATACTTACATGTTATATTCACTAATCAAATAACAATATATCGTGTTTATTAAGCAATCCTTTCAAAATCACGTTCAGTATGATCAAAGTGGTGGAATTTAATGATTCTGATGGTGACGGCGTGGTCTTAGTGTAATACTTATGTAACAGAAGAGTGGATCACGCCTCGCAAGAAGGAGTGCCTTTGGCCTCCTCATAAAATCGTCAGTGTAGTACCTATGCCTCACAACTAAAATATTACCGGACGAGAATTGACATGTGTATCCCATTAAACGCATATTGTACGAGACAGGTGAGTTAATATTAGATAATTTAATTTTTAAATCACAAGGTCAATTTAGTTTTGTAACGTCGTGTGTTCATTTTGATTTAATATCTGTTTAAAACTGATGCTGGCAAAAGTTTCGAGCTGCCATTTCTCTATAAGTACATAGGTAATAATAAATAGTTTTAGCTATTTGTCGTTTTTATGAAAAGGTTAGTTTTAGCTATTTCTTCACAGTCCTCTTTGTCTGTGTCATTTAAATGTGTGTTCATCTCTCTTCTAACAGATGGCTGCGTCCTTGTCAATTGGCTGACGAAACTGGCCAGTGAGGACGCCACATTAAAGTTGCTGAATAATCCAGCGTCTAGTTAACTTATTTGGACCTTGCGCGATGAGCGGACCATTGGATTTTTGACACCTGAACCCACTGAAATGACGGAGTGCAACTGCTCGGAATCGGAGGTCAAAATATGTTAGTCCAGTCATGACGTTGACAAATTTGGGCTAGTATGATGCCTTTTATGGCCCGCCATAAAGAATGTGTCCCTTTCTCACTTACATACTTACTAGAAAGTGATGAATGCTTTAAGGCCGGTCAAAAAGCATCGTGCTACAGGGCCAGCATTCAAATACAATTAATTATAATAGAAACATATCGATTATAAATCGAGGTTGTCTTTTTTTCCTTACAATAAAATTATAAACGTATTATGTGAAGTTTTATTTTACGGTCTAGCTGTACAAAATGATGGTAACGCAAGTAAATGTGAAAAGTCTCAGAAGGCATTTAAATCTCCGTTAACAGTTAATGTGCAGTTACGTTTGTAAATTCGGTTATTTAAAGACGTTTACTTTGTATGTTACAGATGTTTATTCTCACGAAGGCGGTTTGTGAGTATTATGCACATGCACATTGTTGTGTGCTCGGCCAATATAGAATCTCTCTCGAGATTACGCACCTAGAAACCATGGACATGTGCACTAAATAGGTACCACCCCACAACAAATGTACGATCCCTACCGACCACGAGCGACGCCGGGGCGCATATTGTAAGTGCCAAAGGAAATTGAAGCTTCTCTGCTTCAGTTAAATTCCACTACTCGTGCGCGCAGGTGGCAAGCTGCGTAAATTCCGTGCAAATATGGAATTTAACTACAGCAGAGAAGTTTCAATTTCCTTTGGCACTCACAATGTGCGCCCCGGCGTCACCCGGTCAGTGAAGATCGTGCATAAGTAAGACCAACCCGCCTTCGTGAGATAAACAACTGTACCTAACCCTACTAACTGCCAACGGCTATTCTACAGTTGGTACAGAGTGCTTTTATTTCGTAGGCCCTTCTTACGCAATGTTGCTTTAGGTCCAACAGTCGGAAACTGTGGTTGGCCCAACATAGTTCTCGTAGTAATGTTGCTGTAGGCCCTACTTTGCAAATGTAAATTGGCCCTACAACTGGAAACGGTGGTTGGCCCAACGTAGTTGTCGTAGTAATATTGCTGTAGGCCCTACGTTGTAAATGTAAATTGGCCCTACAGCCGGAAACGGTGGTTGGCCCAACATAGTCATCATAGTAGGCCCAATGTTGGGAGACACCGTTGGCTTTACCGAAAACAGGTGTTTCACTCGCAACGGTTGACCAACCATTCGGTGATCAATGGCCCTACGAAATGCCAACTTAAAATGCTACTAGGGCAGAGATCACGGATCTCCATTTGCTACGATCCTGACAAACCACTTTCGCTTCACTCACTTTCATAACATTTCTCATACATGCTCGTCGGTTTAGGGTACTTTGGGGGTGAAGGACATAGGATAGATTTATCCCGGAAATCGGAGGATTTGCATTTCATGTCCTTAGGGGGAGCCCTAAAGGACATGAAATAGGGGATGAGAGTTGGTATGGAGCAACGATAAAAACGAGTTTCACTCGGACGGAGTCCCGGCCAGAAACTAGTTTATTATAAAACTTATCAAAATATTAATGTATAGTTAATTTATTGAATCAGGCGTTACTTTGCGGAAGTCCATGATATATTACGAGAACAATATTTCTTTGTAGTCCAGTCAATGAACTGACAACTCGTATGGAAAAAAAGTCAAATTTGGAAATAATTTATAATAGCTTATTTTTAATGTGTAACGGATATATTATCAATTAAATAGTTACCCAGTGACAAAATCCGACAAAATTTCAGACATCAAAAAAACTATAAACTAACTAGCTTCTGAAAAGTCAGAAAAAATATTAATAAGTATTTTTGTCTTTATTTTGGTTCATTTACATTTGCTCTATAATATTCAAGATAAATCGTACAAAAAAAGACAATGCATGCTTCATTTAAATCTACATAAATACTTCCGGGTGGAAAGTTTGTCGGATTCTTGAATTAATCATCTTAGAATAACATTTTAAATTGAAATCAACAAAAAAAACGCTATTATAAATTAATGTTTTTCAAAACCGTATTTTGCCTGGAGTATTGCTATTCCGCTAAAAACGAACAATTGAATGTTGCGTCATCACCGTTACTACGTGTTCTTCCATCTCTTTCGCGCATGAATGGTAGTATGGGGGGACAGAATATAAATATGGCGGACGGCTCCGGGCGGCGCATTTGCTCAGTGGACGTGGCGCAAGCAACATCTCCTGCCAGCATCTCCTGATGATGCCTCGTAGAGAGGCGAAACACGTGTCGAGGTTTTTGTCAATATTGGTGGTGGTTTGCTGTAATTTTTTGCATGTTTATACGCAAATAGTTGCATCTTATCTTCACTGATAGACCAGCACGTTTTTTTAGCGGAATACTCGTAGCAAAGAAATATTGTTCTCGTAATATAATGTATAGTTTCCAGAAACATTGATTAATTGTCATACATAGACTCACATGTCGATGGGGTTACCCGATACATAACTTAGGAATTTACCGACCAAGGAAAACAAAGAAACGATGTAGAAGTAAGTCTATATTGTATTTTAAACGTCAAATTGGTTGTTGTTGTAATGATTAATGTTATTACCCGATAGCAATGTAGGTACTTACAAGTTGCAGTACATTATCAAAGCGTTAGGTTATCAAAATTTTCTAGAAACTTTCACAAGAGCTTTACAAGTTTTCATACAGAAATTTGCCCTCGGAAAGTATCAAGAATTATCGAGAACTTCCAGAACAGAATCTTTCGCAACATTGAAAATGTCTCGTCGGTTCATTGCCATCCCCTGAATTGTATAAACCACTGTCATTTAGCACTTCGTTCGCGACCCACACAATCAGCAACCATTCCACGCGATTAAGGAATAATTTCCAGGACAAATAGTGTCTGATTTCCTGGCCGGGCTGTCGTCTTTTCCATACTTTTTACTACAATGGTGACAACACTTAAGTAACTGTTATGACCCTAGAAGTCTTAGTTATCACTCCTTTCTTATAGAAACCCATATTGTCATCTCATGAGAAAACTTAATTTATTCTCCTGCGATATCTACAGGAAAAGCCTAGTGCAGGGACCGTAGATAAGTATATATAAGCATTATCTACGTGTTAACGATTTGCCAAATAAATGCCTTATGTTATGTCTTACATTAATCACATCTCGCACTAATTAAATATATTTATGCCCTACAGTCTACAATCAAGAAATAATGCAAAGTTATCGTCAACCAAATATCTAGACTGGCAAATTAAAAGGTCAAAAAAAACAAGCGTCGCTCAAAAATTAAAAAATGGTACCTACAAACTTTCATTGCCAACCGTACTTTATTCTCTTTCTCATGGGGTTTCTTATGAGCTAGTAATGGCTACCTCCTGTCGCACTAGTACGGTTGTGCCATAATATTGCGTTGGGTTAGGTATGCTAAATTCCAGCTCAATTATCAGATACCGGCAGTGCTTGAAAAATGATAATTATGCAGATTTTGAAGGAACAACTTACATGGCAATGGCAACACGCTTGTAATTGTTCTGGAGTTGTTGGCGTCCATGGGCTGTGGCCATATCCATACCATAAGCCGTATGGCTGCACTGTCTAGGAATAATGGAAATGAAATACAATGAAAAAAAAAAATAGTACGAATGTATTAAATCCTCTAATTGTTAGCATCCGTCAAAACGGTTAATTTAGCGTCACCATTGGTCGTGATCTTCATTGCTGAAGGTCGTGTCCTGAACCTTTTTGGCGAATTCTGTTACTAGCTGCTTTTAGTAATAAACGTAGTCAAACCACATCTTGACGATACGCAAGAAATTTATTTGTAGGGAATCATAGCAGTTTACCAACACAATCTCACTTTTACATAACTGCTATCCTTTAGAGACCGCTGTCCTCGAAATCGTAAAAAAGTCCAGTGTCTCTATCTTTTACGTCAGCGCTTATCATTGCAATCATGGCCACAGATATCACGCAGTAGCTACAAACATACATATCCAACACCTTATAGCATGCGTAGCGTAACTAATGTTTACTTTGTACTTTAGTGAATTGATATTGTTTCGAACTTCCAACGCGAATTTGCGGTTTCTAGATACAGTATTTTGCTATATACATAGGTACCGTTCTTATTGTGAATTTGTATAGGGAGTTAGTTAAGAAGTAAATACACGAGTGACTTAACTGTGAAATAACTATGGGTGTGCCAATGCTGAATAATTGTTGTTTCTGTGCGAGTTTACACACGGGAATGCTTATTATAGCGTATCTGTATTCAGTGAGTATACTGCCTTCCTCTGTACCTAATTACTAGTTCTGAAAAAGCGATCTAATACTTTAGCTCCAATACAATAAGTAAAAACAGAGTGCCTGTGTCATTTAATGTTAGGTTACGTTTTATCAAATGAGCAGAGATTTGTTTGAGGCAATGTTATCTACCAGATAGATGTCATGTTTTGGTAACCTTGGCATTTTATATTCTTGTCGCAACCGGTAATTATACATAGCCTAGTACGGACCTAGATAATTATATTAATTAATATAGAAATTATTTTTAAATATTGAAAATGATTTGGTTACCACCGAGTTAATGTTGTGCAATCTCAAACTAGTAAATATAATTTCAGTTGTATACGTAATTAAACGCCTGAAAGAAAGTTACGGTGGTAAACACTTCTGCAGCATTTTGCTATTAATAAATGATCAGACGTCTCTCTAAACGCGTTAAGTATGAAGTTAGTATTGTGTTTTGGAACCTAAAAGTTGAGTTTGTTTCCTATAATACTAGTGGCTCAGTGAGATGTAGATCTTCTCGAGTCCGACTTTTTGTCTTTTATCGATTATTTTTTATTATTTTTTAAAAACTGAATCTAAAAGAAAAATTATATAATTAATGAATCTGCTCACAAAATTTCACTAGTGGTTAAAAATGCAAGCTTGGACATACGAAAACAATTTTGCCCAAGCTCAAACGGAGAACTCCGTTTGCTACGTTCGCTCCTTCAATATCTACGCGACTTAGATCATAACACCAACTTCCTTCCAGTTATGGGCCCTAGCGGAGCTCGTGATTTGCTGCCTCATCGTGTCGTTCCGTCCGCTGGAGACGTCGCGAGGCGACGGAGGGCTGTCAATGAACAAATACGTCATGTTCGTGGCGTCGGCCGGGGTCAACGGAGTGCATCTGCTGTGCTCACTGCTGCTCATACTGGCTGCTTACAAGGTACTGTTGAGGACTCTGGTAGTATCTTACATAAATATCATTATCGTCAGTCTGTATGACAGAGACTGGGCAACAGTCCTAGCAGAGCTGAAAATCTTTTGCCTCGTAGTGTCGTTCTGATGTCAGCTGTCACGTTCGTAGAGTCTATCTGCTGTGCTTGCAGCTGCTTTTACTTAGCTGGTTACAAGCCATAGACTTCGGTAGTAGCTTACTATGCACAGAGACTGGTACTTGCTAGTGCTACCCGCCGCCGAAAGAGGCCACCCCTCAAACGGTTCCATCGAAAGTGCGCGGGGGACGCCCTTACGATACAATTAGGATAAATCTCGAGCTACGATTCGAATCTACAACCTCCGCTAAAAAGTCACAACAGTCTCAGTTTGTACGTTTAATTTCACCGTGATAAAAGTTTCAACAAATGTTTATGAATGATTCACGAACTTGTAGACACCTGTCCCATTAGCTTACAGTCAGTATTTAATAAAACCTTAAACCATTTCCAGAAGCTGTCGTGCCTCACGCTTCCATGGACGATAGTGACAGGTCTCCTGACAGCACTGTACTTCGTGCTGTGCCTCACGGGCATCAGCCTCGTGCTGCAGGACACGGGCGAACAGCTTGGCTTCGAAATTGTCTTTATCTGCATCCAGTCTGTGAGGATTTGTAAGTATCCACATTCATCATCAGCCGAGAGACTTGCACTGCCACAATGACCGGTCCTGCGCCACCCACATCCAGTGGACTCCCGCGCCCGTCCACCAGTCCACCTTGAGGGAGGTCTACCCACGCTGCGCCCTCCGTAACATGCCTACACATTCACCTCTGTTACATGGCAAATTAAATTCTGCGTCCCTGATGAAAGATCTTGGAAGCTTTCCCGATTACAGTAAGAGGGAGCTTAAAAAATGTAAATCTTCACTATTGTTATCTTCCAATTATAACGGGCGTACGAGTATGTAAGGGGAGACGGTTGGGCCGGGCCGTGCACACCCCAGAAGAGTCTCGTGTCTCTCTGAGTCAAATGTACAGGCTAGTCACTTAAAAAATCATGCCGGGCCGGACTGCCCCCTCTTGAAACCTAATCCTAAAGATCTAGGGCTGGTTTTCTGGAGGGGATAGACCGGCCTAGACACGCTTATGCCCATTAATACATGTTGATGATGATGTTTGTTCCAGGCATATCAGTATACTGCATCATGATAGTCCACAGCCGGCACAAACAGATCATGGCCGAGGACGATGAGCGGCAATTCGTGCACTCCGGAAGGCTCAACAAGTCCAGACCTGAAGACCACGCCCTGATACAGATATAGAGAAAAATAACGTTAGGATCTTCTAAATTATTCTCATCACTATGACTCAGAAACTTGTGACTCCAGAAGCACAAGCGCGTTGCCAAGCCTTTTATTGATTTGAGGATTCGTCGTGTCGTATTGATAACTAGGGACAAATGAAGGTGATGGACCGCGCACTCTCAATAAAGCGCAGTCTCGCGAGCTCTGGGAATTAAAAAACGAGATTTTACACATCTAGTTTAAAAAAAAATTGGAAAATAGTCTACTGTGATGAATCCCGATTACTATCTGCGGTGAATTCCTGTTGTGAAGAATTGCATTTGTACAGAATTGCGAAATAGGATAGCAAAAGGCTTTGGTATAAAGAAACATCGAGAGCGATGAATTCTTTGTATCGAAGATAAATTATTTGTACAGTATTCTTATGTTAATAACATCTTAATTGTAAAGGTGTACTTGCTCGAGTTTTTTTTTTGTAATTATGTTAGTTTAAAACCATATTTAAAAACTAAAGCTCTTATTTTTTGTATACTGTAAATAAATATTATATATATTATTGTTATTGCCAATATTTTTTATTAAGGACATAATTATACAGTTTTACACGTTCAACGTGAAGTAGAGTGACTCTGCTATTTTCTCCCTTTATTCTCCGTAGGTATCAGGATTCATGAAATCATTTGTATCTGAATTCTTCAAGTCTCACAGCAGCCGATAGCACGTTTGCTTCCAAAGTGAATGGTCCATCTGAAAGAATGAAGTGAAGACGAGGTGATTTTCTCAAACTAGCACGGATACATTGTTGTTACGTTACATTACAGATAATACACCGCGAAATTGTAGGTATGTTTCCGGCGGCGATTGTTAAGGAATTAATGGTCTTTAAGTCAAATGTAGATAGACGCAGGCTGCTTGTATATAACATTTGGGGCATAGGCCGACAATGTAGCAGTCATTTGTTTCTGCATTAAATCTATTTTGATTTCAACAGTCGTTAACACTAACACAACAATTTGGACAGATAATAAGTGTAGTGTGTACATAACTCACGAACTATGAATCGTTACCGTTACCACTTGATATGGAATATTAGTATACAAAGCCAACCCAAGTGCGTGCAGTTACAAGCCGCCGGCGCCGGTTAGCGGTGGATGCCACATGGGTTAAAAATGAAAATTAAAAG
The DNA here is from genome assembly GCA_947578815.1 of Epinotia ramella. NCBI lineage: Eukaryota > Metazoa > Arthropoda > Insecta > Lepidoptera > Tortricidae > Epinotia > Epinotia ramella. The sequence goes on from OX388214.1 coordinate 24,938,915, forward strand.
TTGAAACATAGTTATTTATACTAAAACGGTACTTAATCGCGTGTAATATTTTTTTCGCGTATTTTATTTACTAATTAGTTGTCCCGTGACCATGGATGTTGCAACACATACGAAACGTCGGGAGACCTCAGTGAGGTAAATAAAATAAGTTAAATATACGCGATTAAGTCCCGTTTTAGTATAAATAATGTTTGAGAATCGTGAAAGTTTAAATCAATATATTGCAACATAGTTCTTCTCCTTACCGACATGAAACCATTCCGTTCTGGGATAGCCTGAATCCTCCCTGGAGGCCGCAATCGCTTCCCGAATGGCGAACGCCACGCAAATGGACAGACACGTTGGGGGCTCTCCAACCGCTGCAAAAGCAAATAGGTAGGTCGAGTAACCAAAAGCCAAGAGGACAGATACCTAATCCTTTTTGCTTAATGCTACGACGGTGAGAAACAAGGATACGGCTTGCTTGATGGTACGCAGACAACGTTATCGATAAACGCTTTGCATTCTAGATAAATCACAACTCACAAGGCTCCGAATTTTAGGATTCCTTGTGTTGACAGCACAGATAACCTCCAACAGATAGAGCCTATAGGGTCGTCACGGCGGCGTTTTTACTAAGAATGAACCTTTAGCAGTTTTAGCACCCGAAGCGTCGATAAGATTAATTACCTTCCCAGTTGGGCTGTTCCAAATAGCGAGCGATGAGTGAGGTAACATCCGCTGTGCCTCTCCCTAGAAAAATCATGACTATGAGTTAACCTTTGGCACCCAAAACGTCGACCGGATTAAACGAGTTCTTCCTCAGCTTGACCCTGTAGTCCAGCGGGATGTCGGCTCCGCTGGGCACGTGGTAAAACCAGGTGCGGTCGGTGAGGAGCTCTCCCGAGTCCCGGTCGTAGATGATGTGCTCTGTGGTCCAGTAACCCACGCCCATCAGGAAGGCACCTTCGATCTGGCGGAACATGATCATTGTGAACAGTGTTTTTTGTAATATAAATAGCTTAAGTGCCAGTAGACTAGAGCAATGCGACGTTGCTAAGCCTAACTAAAAAATCCACCAATAGGTTCATGCTTAATTTTCCAATCCTGGCTTAGCATAGCAGTGGTGGACATGGGCTTAGCAATTATAAAACGCACACATTTCACACCCCTCGCAACAAATCCTCGCACCGCTCATCTGCCCACATTTCACACCTTTGCTACCTATGCATACTCGCTCCGCAATTTTTTCTTCAAAATTAGTAGTAGATTAGTGCCTACTAAAAATTTGCTACTTAAAATAACACTAAACGAACTTGCCTGTCCAATATCAATCTCCGGGTTGACAGTAGTTCCGACGTCCTCAATAATGTCAACTCTTATGATCTCATGCTCCCCTGTCAGTATATCTAATTCGCACTCGGCCATTGCCACGCCAGCCACTCTATAATTAACCATATCGTTAGACGTCGTAAAGTAGCTAGTTTGAAGATTTATCCCAGCTAAATAGGCGCTTTGTATCACCGCCTCCCAAGTAGCATCACTCATAGTCTCTCTAATAGTTGATAGTCTATCAAGAAGGAGCTGGCAACACTTTATGGCTCCTATACATATTGAGGCTGTGGTCCTGCTTCCGCCTGTGGAGAAACTGTTACCAGTGACACCCCCATCGGCAGCTTTAATCTTAACTTTGTCGGTGGAGATGTTCAACGTGTATGCGATTACTTGGATCACTTTGGTGTTCAAGCCTTGTCCTAACTCGACCCCTCCGTGCTTCACTATAACAGTGCCATCGCTGTGTAAGACGTAGAGAAGGACTTCTTGCCCTATTTGGATTGAGACAGGCCAGCTCATCAACGCTACTCTTATGCCTCTCTTCTTCCAGCGATTTTTAGCGTTGAACTCCTGCACTGCTTTCTTTCTTTGATAGTACTCTCTTTCTTGCAGTAGTTCGTCGAGCATTTCGGGGACCTCTGGGTACTGGGGGTTGAGGTTGGCTCGGCGGACTTCGACGGGGTCTATATCTAAAGCGTAGGATATCTCCTCCATTATCATTTCGATGTGGGATATCGCTTCGAAAGTACCTGAAAACAAAGACGGGATCACTTGGCGTTGTTTATGTTTATGGTAAATGTCTGAGTGCTTATTGGCACTGGTCCAATATGTTTTATTCAATCATCATCATCATCACCTTATCAGCCGAAAGACGTCCACTGCTGGACATAGTCCTCCCCCGAAGAGTGCCATAATGACCGGTCCTGCGCCACCCGTATCCAGCGGACTCCCGAGATCTTTACCAGGTCATCAGTCCACCCCTAGGGGTCTACCATATTTTAATCTTAATTAAGTATAACAAATGTGAACAACAAGTGTCAAATATTAAGCACTAGCTTCCGCCCGCGACTTCGTCTGCGCGGACCCGGGATAAAAACTATCCTAAATTTTAAGGCGCCGTAGGTTCAGCGAAGTTAAGCGAACAGTTTTTGAAACAATATAATGCGTCTGTTTATAATAATATGGTTTCAAAAAAATACGAATAGTAAACTTGAGCCTTTTCTGCAGGGAAATCAGTGCTTCGAAACATGATTAAGCAAATTTCGCTCGATAGAAAAAAATCACGAACATAGATCTAAAACACACAAAAATACATTTAAAATATTCGTAACAATGTATGCACAAAAGCTATAAATATTAAAATTGCTTCTAAAAATCGGCAATATCATGTTTGAGGGAAATCAAAGTTTACATTTTTATTTATTTAAACGGCCAAAAAATTAAAATTAAAAAACATGATTATCCGCGCTTTCGAGCACGCACTTCCATCTCGCTCACGCTTATGCTCAGTGAGAGGGAGAGAAGACCATGAACCTACGGCGCCTTAATCCAGGCTAATAAACATCTTCGTGCAAAATTTCATCCAAATCGGTATTGACTATTGAGTAGGTAACAAACATCGAAACTTTTGCATTTATAGCAGGTATTAGTAGGAGTAGGATTATGTGTCAAACATTGGGACATTTACCTTAATTCCGTAAATTTCGTCCGGTGCAAAGAACTCTCTCTTATGACCTTTTTCCGGATGAAGACAGTATAGGTACCTACCTGTATACCTACCTAGCCTAGCTACATAAAGAGTAGCATAGTCCATTCTTCTAAATATCATGATTCACCGCTATGTTAAACGGTTGTTAAAATTACGTAATGAATGAATGAATTATAAAACTGCGAGTTATTTAGGCGGAAGTAAGACTATATTTATTTTTTTACTATTCTAATTATAATCTTGCTAGGTATATCATGTCTGAACTTCTGTAGCCAAATACTTCTATAGAATTGTGACGGTTTAATCTATCTGAGGACTGAGACCCCTTTCACGGGTCGGTTGACCAATAAAATTTATTGGATATCATTCGCCAAATTACTTATAAGGCTACTGAACTCTTATTTCGACCAAGAACTTATGTGGCCTCTTGGTCTAGGGGTATGATTCCTGCTTTGGGTGCAGGAGGTCCCGGGTTCAAATCCCGGAGGGGCCCTCTTTTTGCAATTTAGTTTTAGTCTTACTTTCGGGTCGTTGGATTGGTATTTTAATTTGAAGAGGAAATACGGGCTGGCGTTACATAAACTGGAATGTTTAGGGTCGCTAGCCCCCTAATTGTTCTGTAAAATTAAAACCTTCCTATGCAAATACATTTTCGAACATAAGTGTATAGATTAACGAAGAGTGCTATGCCATAATTTTTTCTATTTTTATACTGGGCCAGTGGGGGGACTACTGCCCCCCCCCCCCCCCCCCCCCCCCCAACCATGAGAGGAGGCCTGTGCTCAGCAGTGGGACGTCGTATATGGCTGATTTATTATTATTATTATACTGGACATATATCTGTAGGTGATAGTGAAGTTAGTGTAAGTACTTACCAATATTCAGCCTTTTCGAAGCGGCTCTAGATTATTAACAAAACCAGTTATCAAATAAAACAAAACATGTTAGAGAGAGAGGGCGGCCCAGCGGAACGTCACCTCGCTCACTGAGGGAGGAAGGCTCCATACAGAAGACCGCAGCCATAACAGCACCAACTTGCAGCTGTGTAGCAGGGATGTTGCAGATATTCGCATCAGCATCCGCTAAAATCGATGTGGAATGGATGTGGTTTTGCGGATGTGGATGTAGTGCAATTCACGACAAGAAAGGACGCTTACGTGCCGCGCGCGTTTTAGATATTTTCATCATCAGAAAAAAAAAACTGGTTTTCGTTTCTGTGACCAAGAGCAGACGCGCTTTTGATTTGTTCGGTATGATTGTAATTTAGTCTCACCGTGTTTGATGATTGCGTGATATCATAAAATGGACGTTGTTTTTTTAGTGTTTGACCCCAAAATCCGCATCCGCATCCGCATCCGAATCCGCATCCGCATCCGCATCCGCATCCGCATCCGCATTCGCATCCGCGGATGTCATAAAAATCGCATCCGCGGCTCCCTGCTCTGTAGGTAATTACTAGGTATGTGGTGCTGTGTTACTGGTTTAGTAAGGTCGCAAGAGTCCGAGGACGCGTTGTGTTGAGAGTTCGGGACCTGCATTTGTCTCTAGCTGTCAACACAACGAATCCTCAAATCCTCAAAAGAGTCGGTAAAGCGCCTGTAATACCTGTGAGTCACAAGCGTCCATAGATAAAACTTTTAAAATTGCTAGACCATTTTTGAATTGGCATTTAATAAAAATAATAATAATAAATAATAACAAATATTTAGGGACAATCTTACACAAATCGACCTAGTCCCATAGTAAGCTCATTAAGGCTTGTGTTATGGGTACTAGACGACGACATATTTAATAGATAGAACTACTTCAATACATAGAAAACATCTAAGACTCATAAATAAACATGCTCATCACACAAATATTTCTCCTTACCGAACCCAGGACCTTAAGCAGTAATTAATTTAATTACATTATAATTGGCTACTTTCCTAAGAAAACTTTTCAGTCCGTCAGTTAGATTATCAAAAAATATTGGACATGTATCTTTTTGTTTGCCAAAGATAATATAGCCGTTAAAATTCCCCGTGACGTCAAATTATGGTACTTACACTTTTTTCAACGACACGCGGAACTTTAACGGGCTATATCTTCATATTGTTTTGTTTAATTGACAAACAAAAAAATACATTTCTTCTGTTTTTTGATAATCCAACCGACGGACTGAATAAATTATATTTTTTTACCCAGGAAAAAAATCATGATTTTTGAAATATTTACCTGTGCCTGTTTCTTTTCTGTAATAAATAATTTGTTTTCTTAGTGTAAGGGATTTGGTGTTATATACGAGTAGGTACCTTCTGGAAACTTGCATTGTAAGTATTGGATGAAATAGGCTAGAGGGTCTGCTTAGCCCATTTGCCACCGTAGTCAAAATAAACATCACCTGGAGCCCTCATCCACGTGTTGGACGCAGTGTCCGTCAACACATTGAACACCTTGTACGACCAGCGGGAGTTCTCGTAACAGCTCTTAATGGCGACAGGCACCAGGCCTATGATCTGATCGCTATAGATGAAGCCCTGGTCCTCGTACAAGTGGTACTCCAGGTACTGGATCTCGCCTCTGTTGTTTACACCAACCTACAATGTACATGGTTGTATAGAGGCTACATTAGATGGACAAGTGCGAGTCCATCTATTGCACTTTTGGCCGAGACATTAATAATAATAATCTAATTTATAAAAAACAGGCCAAGTGCGTGGGCCACGCGCAGTGTAGGGTTCCGTAGTTACTTGTCTTATGTATGTGTACTACTACCACGATTTTTTTCACATTCCCAATAGTAGCCATTTAGCCGGCAGGGGGGGGGACACATGACTCGAACAAAAATTAGGGCTTTAAAGCCCAATATCTCGCAAACGAATTACTGATTTCAAAAATGGTTGTAGAAAACATATAATAATTTTGAACGAGCTATCCAACGATACCCCACACCATGGGTTTAACGAGAAAAAAAATTACAAACCCATAGGTGTAGGTAGGGGAGGTACCCTAAAAAAAATTTTTTTTTCAAGTTTTTATTGTACTGTTTTGTTGGCGTGATTGATTTATATACCCATGCCGAATAACAGTTTTCTAATTGTAATGGTTACAGGCGAACGGACATGGCGAAACTATAAGAGTTCCTTGTTGTCTACGGAACCCTAAAAACGAATTGTGTTACAATTGTTACCAGGGGTCCCTACTCTACACTAGGCTACGCCTGTATCGTGGGGAACCAGTTAAAAATAAATAAACAATCAGTTAGGTACCTTAAAATAATAAGTTAATAAATACCTACATCTAGTGTTGGTGAAAGTTAAATAATACTACTATTAATTTCATAATATACTTAAACTACCTTATCTAAAATGGTTTCACTGACTCAGTTAGTGACTGAAGATATTTATAGATAAGTTTTTTAACTTACGCCTACTGCGAGGAAATTGCAAATAATTATAAATGAAAATGAAGATCATAATACTAAACAAAAGAGCGCGTCCCGGCGAAGTCACGCGGCGCCCTGCCGCTGTTTCAACTGGACTACAATACTATACATTGTTGGACAGTTTGAATTCATAGAAGGCCAGTTTTGCATGCCATATTCTGGCGGAACATGCATACATGTAAAATATTGTATCTCACTGACATGTACTCTTAACACCTGTGTATGTTCTCGCAAAATAAATCATTTCGTTTTCATTTCATGTTCGTACGCCGTCCAGCTAACCAGTTTTGAATCCTGAATTCTGACCATCTCTCACCACAACTCCGAGCAGTCGCGTGAAAAAATATAAGAAAAACCCCTGACACAACAAACATAGCTAATAAGTAATAACCATCAAGAGTTTCGATTAAAAATAACTGACACAAAATAGATTAGACTTAGGCAAGTATACCTACTCTATTTTTTGTAAGTATATTTTAAAATATTAGAATGATAATTCTCGCTCCTTGTAGTTTTACAAGCCGGCTTTCACAAAACATATTACTTACCTAGCTTATAGGTACGTTTTTTTACTTAGTAATTTTCAAGACATTTTTCAATTTCTATGTGCCGTAGCTTATTATTTCATGTGCATCTGTTACTTATTTTGTCTGATGCCTGCAATTTTGTTTTAGGTTTTTGCTTATTATTTTTATTTTATTAAAAAAAAAAATAACACAACCCTGCACGTGTCCCCTGGGTGGTGCTAAAGAGTAACAAGCTTTAAAGGCGAAATAAAGTAGGTATTATGCCATACGATTACTAATATATGCCATACTACTAATTCTTATTGTGAGACAGTATGATGTCGAACGAAGCATACACAGTTCAAAATACTGTAAGTGTACTACGGAAAAGTAGCTGATTTATTTTTATTTTTATTCATAGGTTGTCACCTGGAGCAAAATTTCGAATCGTTTGCGGTCCCGTCCATCCCCAATAAGACTGGGATTTCAGAGACTTTGAATCAATTGGGATCAGGTCGAACACGTAACGCAGTGTACGTACGTTAGGTAGCTCTATATGGAAATATGTCAGCAAAACTTTCCTAACGCGCGTTCAAAACGTTACGTGAATACCCCTCTGAGCTAGTACTAGTATTAAACGATTTTTATTTGTTGCCCCAAAGCCAAGTTATAAAAAATGACTTTTTTGCATCCTTTTAAGAATTCTCTGACTGACCCAGGGTTGTATTTAACCAGTTAGGCGGTCTGGGTACTTAAAGATAATGGGATCTCAGGTAGCAAACTATACCATTAACTGGCAGGACCTTGAAGCACATGGAAGCCCCCCAAGTATCCCTGAACAGGCCTAGAGTGGCCAATAGGAGACAGACTAACCTCGAAGTCCACTGTAACAGGAGGTCGCTTGCCCATAATCCTGAGCATGGCTTGGATGCTCATGGAGAACCGACAGGGACGGTTCATCAAATACGAGACGAGAGCGCAGGTCGCCGCGACGTGGTTCGGTCGAGATATCTTCATGCCGTAGGATCCTCCGGCGCGGGGGATTACCAGGTTTACACTGAAGAACAAAAACTGACATGATACATATATACATACGAGATCACGGATTTCCACTAGCTTATCTTGACAATCCTTTCTAGCTTCATTTACTTTCATGATATTCTTCATACTTGCTCATTGCCCATCGGTTTAGGGCACTCTTGACGCCCCTCGAGTATTTACATCAAGTAACCGCTGAACTGATTTAGAATTTTGTATGGATGGAGAATGTGTGCGTGGTGGTGCGTAAAGTCACAAACGCTACCGAAGATGCACTGGTTGACTACAATGTGTTGAGAGGCAGCGCCATTGCGCTTGTGCCTCCTCTGGAGTTGCAAGCGTTTATATTAGGCTACCCACGGTGTCTAGGCTAGGGCCGCTAGGGGTAGGATATGCTCGTTTGTCACCATCACTAGTCCCGTGATGAAGTGATATTAAGAACAGCGGATCACAGGAGACAGAAGGATCGATATTATGTTGACGCCAGCGCATTATCTAGCGACAGACTACAGGAGCGCAACACAAATAATGACCGGCTTGGGGCTCATGGCCTCCGCCGACGGCTCACCGATTTTGCTTAATATTGAGGGTTGTAGCAATCACGACTTCTATAGCATCAGGCCACTGGCTGCTGCACCGCACGTCCAGCCCATCATCACCGGGACTGGCCGCCGCGTGCAGGGTCTCCATAGTGAAATGGTATTGCCACTCGATCCTGTTGTAGTCTTTGATGATTCTCTGGACGTCCGCGCCGCGACCGCGTGGAGGTAGGACGAAATATAGCGACACCCTGAAAATACAATTTCAAAATGGATAAAAGTACTTATATGGTTATCTAGGTACAGTCAACGTCATATAGTTAATAGCAGCCAAGGTAGCCAAATATTGCGGTACACGTTTTTATTACAATAAGAATAAGGCTGTGTTACGAAATATTTGGCTACTATGGCTGCTACTAACTATATGACGCTGACTGTCTGTACCTACTAAGACCTGCCATACGCAATATCCACTGAATTTATGGGTCGCGCTACCATGGCAAAAATACAACATTGCGGTATGGTATTTTAACCCCCGACGCAAAGAGAGGGGTGTTATAAGTTTAACTTGTCTGTGTATCTGTGTACGTCTGTGGTATCGTAGCTCCCAAACGGATGAACCGATTTGAATGCGGTTTATTTTTATCCGAAAGCTGATGTGATCCCGAGTGTTCTTAGTCATGTTTCATGAAATCTGTTCAGCCGTTTTTGAGATATTAGACTGAAATGAAAATGTTGGGGGTTTTTCAACTTTTCTAAGTTGTAGTTATTACGTTCGTGTAACGAATTATACTTGTTTACGTGTACCTGTTAGGGTCTTTCCGGGCATCTTCAACGGTAAGAACCGGCTTCTTCGTTTCTTTCTTATATTTAACGTGTACCAGCAAAGATGCTTGGTAAGCTAGCCTGTCAGAGTCAGCCGCAATCACGCCAATGACCTGGTCATAATACTTTATTTGCCCGGAGCAGAAGATCTCTTCTACCGCCATGTACGAGGGCACCTGAGGAGGCAGAAAGTTGTTCTGTCCAGGTATGTCTTTGGCTGAGAAAAAAGCGAGTACTCCTGGTAGTTTCTGGAAAGATAGTTGACTCTGAAACACTCGAAGGAAGGGGAAGGAAAACTTCATTGGGAAATTGATAAAATCTACATTCAAAAGATGGTGTATTTCAAGCAGCACTAGGTTAGCAGAAGAATAAATAACTAAGTTTCAGCCATATGCTTGCATATGCTGAATTTTCAGATTGTAAAAGAATATAATACATAATGATCTTAAATTAGGAAAAAAAATCGTAATGAGCAGCTCAATGAGGAGTTTGAAGGGCTGGCCTTACCAATGCAGGACTAGGATCAATTTCCAAGATTTCTCCCCTGCACACGTCTGAGGTGACGAAAGCACAAAAGACTTCCCTCGACTGGCTGGGGAGATCATTCACATACTTCGCCTCTCCGGCGCATTGGATCAGCGCTTCTATCTATAATCAGCAAGAATCCAATTTTAACAATAGCTCAAACGCTGTTGACATGTGTTAAGCTAAAGAGATCACCAATGCTAGAGGCTGCGCTGGTCGACCAAGGACCATCGCAGAACGGAGACGTATATGGTACACCGTGATCGACTTTCTGCTTTGCTCCTCTTCGCCTCAGTGGAACCTCAAACTGTAGACAAAGGAAGCGGTTATACCTTGGGTGAAGGCTCCGTGATAGGCCAGATGAGAGGATTAGTGTCGTATTCCTGGGACCCCTTCGAAAGAGGCCTTGTTCTACGTAAGTCGCGGATTCCAGAGCGATAGCGGGGGTTCAAACGGTCCTTGGGGATTATAGTCAGAAGTCCCTGAAACATTGTACAATTGAGGTGGATGCCAAGTCACAAAGGTACACGTCTTTAAATAAGCATATGAGTTGTATGCCTTGCTTCTTTTGTTTACTTAGAGAGAGGTAATAATTAATGGTTTCCAGACTTAAATATTCGTTGATAAGGATTAATGGCATTTATTGGACTGTGTCAGAGACAATATGAACGGGAAGGATGTGAGTGATGAAGTGAGCGGCGATAAAGAGTTATAGAAAAAATCAAAAGCCAATGGTGAAAAATGTATGTAGGTACTTTAAACTTTCTTGCCTTATAGAAAAGTCCCAGAGCACACTTCTTTTTGAATTCGGGCTTCATTTCTCCCGCAATCTGTTCAGGCTTTAATTCTTGCTCCAGTACCATCAGTGCTTCTTGCAGCACCTCATCTGTGAAGATCTGCTTACCAATAATGAATCTAGGAACAGGCAAAAAGTGGAACGTAGGTCACATATCTACCTAAAAATATACGCTTTCGAAAATACTTGCAAGATGTTTTACGTTTAGCGGTGCTCGTGGATTGGCGGCGGTCCAAAAAGTTAAGCAACAACAGCCAAGGCCAGTTACTGTCATAAACCATAAGTACGATAGAGACGGAGATATACGAACTTCGAGATAACAGTAATGTCTTAGTTTGAGGGCTTTTAAAAAGTTAGAAGATCTCTAACTTGCAGGTCTTTAAATTAAGACCTTGTTTGTGAACAGGAGACGCATGCGGCGGAACGTGACCCGTGCCTTCAGGCAACGATGGATACGCTCACACCTAAGCGCATACTCCTAAGTAACGCCATTTGTTTGTGTTTGCGACTTCCGATGTGAGCGCCGCGCCGCTGAACGCCCCGCTTGTGCGTAAACGCGGCGCACTCGGCTTCAAAGCTGGCTAAGAGTAGCCGAGAATGCAAACAAGAAATAAACTTATCATCATCATCTCCTGAACGTAGGCCTCCATCATGTTGCACCATAATATTCGATTCTTGGTTTCCCCATCCAGCCACTGCCAGCAGCAAGAGTTGCAGGATGTCCCACTTTACTAAAATAACAAAGATGAGTATATTTTACGTCTCAGTGTTCCGAGCATGCACGAAGGCGGCCGAGATGCCTCCGAACACGAGTCGGGCGGAGCGCACCGCCTCGTGGTGTAGTTCGTACAGGAAGCCGGCGTTTACCTGCGCATGCGCGCTTTGGCCTCGAGGCATTATCTGAAAAATGTCAGTAGGTACAAAAATTGCGCGTTTCTCATGTCAGAGAAAAAGTTCACACGATTCGTCTAATTAAAAACGACAGCGTAATACGGGTACAGTTAGTAACTTTACTCCGAAAAATCATTTGTCCGAGAGCATTTTTCTTTCCAATTTCATATTCCGCTGAGAGTTTTTGATTTTCAGGATATAATAATAACCTAACCTGCACGCTTAGCACAAGACGTCGCGTTTGAAGGTACATTTTTAAAAGGCCAGTTATAAATCATCGTCACATCTACCTTAAAAGACACGAATCTATAATTTCGTGAGTATGGCGGTATCCTTATTTCCGTGATTATTTTCCCGGTCATGTCAAAGCTGAGAAATTCCGCCGGTGTCACATAGTGCACTCCTCCAAATTTGTCGACTGTAATGATTACTTCGTTTTTAACCAAACAAGACAAATAGAAAGCCAATTTATGAAAGTTAGTTACATAAGTTTCTTAAAAAATCAAGCAGGTAACCTGTGAATGTCAAATAACGTTTTGTATGGAAACTGAACCACCTTCACTAAACTACTTAGTACCATAGTTACCTACTTAGATCAGAGTGGATCCCTGCATACATAGATATACGTACGAATAGTCAGACCAGCTCCAATCGTCTCCAACAGCAAGAACAGGTCAGAGGAAAACACTGGCACTCGGTGCTTGACCATAAGGTTGCCAGCTATTGTGCCTATCTGCAAACCCAACAAAAATCTACATACTATATATATTTTGGCTGTACGGCTATCACAAGTTCACGAGACGGCGCGCGAGCTCTCTCAATTTTTCTCGCACTATGCTTCTCTTTCTAAGTTTTCTAATAAGAGAGAGACGGATAGTGCGAGAAAAATCGAGAGAGCTCGCGCGCCGTCTTGTGATAGCCGTGCTGGTTTTGAAGATTTTTATCCAAATAGCTACGGTAGCCTAGTGGTTCAGGCATGCGGCTGTCAACCGGCGGTCGTGGGTTCGAATCCCGGCTCGTACCAATGAGTTTTTCAGAATTTATGTACGGAATATTTACCGTTAGCTTTTCGGTGAAGGAAAACATCGTGAGGAAACCGGTCTAATCCCAATAAGGTCTAGTTTTCCCTCTGGGTTGGAAGGTCAGATGGCAGTCGCTTTCGTAAAACTAGTGCCTATGCCAAATCTTGGGATTAGGTGTCAAAGCGGACCCCGGGCTTCTTTAGGGGCATTACCGGGAATAACGCTAGGAGGATGATGATGAAGCTCATCGAAAATGACGTAATCGGCCTAGTTCAGTCAAGGAAAGCAAAAGTATTTACTTTTTCGACTTTATGCTTGGCTTAAAGTTACTTCACCGCAATAATCATGACATAAGGAACATAAACCATTAAAGAAGTTTTTCTTGAAATTAATTGTGCCATGAGCTCACCCTACCTACACCTTTAAATAAATCGCTTACATTTCTGACAGGTATATGTGCCACCAGTGTGATGTGATCAGCCACTAGAGAGAGATAGCTAAACTCCTCTCGTTCCTTGGCTATTCTGTAGAACAGTGTTATGGTGTCCGTCAGGGTGGTCGAGGCACCCATGATGAGGTTCTGGTCCAAAACATGGGACTTGAGCTCCAGGACTTCACTTATGTCAATGAGGACTCGAGGGTATCCAAAGATCGGGTACGCACCTAAGAAAATTAAACCATTGAGAGAAAACTGCATTTGTTAAACCAGTTCTTGTATGGCAACACTTTTGTAGGGTTCCGTAGTCAACAAGGAACCCTTATAGTTTCGCCATGTCCGTCTGTCCGTCTGCGGCTTAGCTTAGTTTTACTTACTACTAGATAGCTATTCGGCATGGGTATATAAATGAATCACGCCGATGAATAAAATCTTATAAAATCTCTTTTTGTAGGGTACCTCCCCTCCCCTACACCTAAAGTGGGGATGTAATTTTTTTTTCTTGTTAAACCCCTATAGTGAAGTATCGTTGGATAGCTTGTTCAAAAATATTATGGGTTTTTAAAACTATTCTTCAACTCGGTGATTCGTTTGCGAGATATTGGACCAAAATTTTTGTTCGAGCCACGTGTCCCCCCCCCCCCTTCTGCCGGCTAATAATGGCTACTGGGAATGTGAAAAAAAATTGTAAACAGGCAACGTAGTTCAGACGGTCAGTCGTTATTTGTAAGGCGCCACGTATCGCCGGTGTAACTTGTAGCTTCGTCAATCGGGCCAAGGTAACTGATTGCTTGTATTTTAATTTTCAACACATTTATCTATTTGTTATATATCGTTCACCTTTCCCCGTGTTCCCCGCGACTAACATATAGTCATCTCCTTCCTTCTGCAGTGTCTCCAAAATTTGCCTGACCTCAAACACCTTGTAGAAACATCTATTATCTTTCAAAATTATCTTCTTCACTTCTTTTTCCACATCTCTATCCACTAAACACCATTCTTTACATGGCTTGTGACATATTTGGTTGCATAGTTTTAAGTCCTCTATGTCAGTGATGTCTTTGTGTTTCGGCGCATCTTTTGCGAAACTCTTGAAGGCGTCGAAGATCGACCTGTAGCCGGTACAGCGGCAGATGTTACTGCCGAAGGACTGCTCTATCTCGAGCTGAGTAAGGTCGTAATGGTTTGCTTCTAGTAAGCTGAAAAATAGGTACAGTTACTTATACAATAAAAATAATTACATTTTGGCTTAACCAACGTGACATTTATCTATATCTGTTTATGACATTATCAGGCTAAGGTGGATGTCACACTGCGACCAGGCCTTTAAAACGTTATAAAATGAACCGGAATTATAACGGTATATTCCGTTAGTGTTCGAAAATTACGTTATAACAAAATCAATATTCTCCATAACGATATAAATACCGTAACAGAATGAATAACAGAACGATATATAATAACGTTATAATATCGTTTTAAAATGCGAGCCGCGCGCTACGGCTGCGCCGTTGCCGCTCTGTGCCAATGTCAACATGCCACCACGTGGGCCGTAGCGCGACGTGCGACGTTGCCGTTATGTTGTTCTAGCTTCTAAATCTTATTAATGCTTGTTTACCTCGATCATTTGCAAATTGGTTGTGAATTGTGAATATTTGGTTGGTTGCGACGATAAATGGCGGAATAAAAATGGGACGCAGGAAACGCAATGCTGTCCACAGATTCGTGGACTTGCTCATAAATAAAAAGAAAGAGTGCCAATCTTAATAGCCCCTAGGTATACACTATTACAATATGTAAGAGGGTCAATATTTTTTTATGTTAATTGTTTGTCTCGGCACTAAATCGCAGACTCCCAGTATTAGGACCTATTCCAAACAAGCCCTACGACCGACGGTGTTGCCGTGAGCAAAAAATTATGCATAGGTATGTTGGTATGTGCTTTTGTTCATTAATCGTAATAAAATTAAAATATACTTTTAGTTTCCGACATTTTATTTTATTTTTGATTTAGAGCCATTCCGAAAACGACAAGTTAAATAAAATCTGATTATAAAACCAAAGAATGTGTGAATTTTCGATTTCGGTTCTTCGGTCTAGATAGGGGAGACCAAGGACGGTTGGTACACATAAATATGTATCGATCCTCCTTTTCTTACGATTCATCCTCCTTTTCTAATTAATCCTTAGTCACTAAATATTTATACAAATAACTAGCTGTTGCCAACGACTTCGTTCGCGTGGAACTTGTTATGGTCTTAGAAAAAATATTGCTATTAAATTATGTTCGGTGCAAGCTATTTATCGCTGTCCCAAACACACTTCTACCATCTTAAAGATATACAAAAACTATCCTATATCCTTCCAAGGGTCTCAAATTATCTGTACGGGAAATTTCATCTAAATCCGTTCAGGGATTAAACCTACGTAAAAGGTAACAGTGCGATGAGTTCGTTAGTTTAAATTGATAAATCTAAATTGAAAACTTCGTTTTTACAAACATAAATATCTTAAGAATCATCAACAGACGTTTTCACACAGTATTAAAGAAAAATATATTTTTATATGTATACTAAGCTACATTACTGTTATAATAATAAGTACCCAATGTTGATTAAATCTATTCGATTCTGGGAGCATCGCAGTTCTAACCTAACCTATCCTACATTTCTGGTAACTGTTCAAATCTGTAAGTCTTACTTTAAAAAAGGTCTTGCTCTCTATGCAACCTTCAAACCTTTTAACTCTCTTAGGGGATGAATAAAAACAACGCTGAAATAGTTTTCTAATCATTAAACAAACGGTCCATAACCTAAGTAATAAATCTATTATTTTAAAAATATCTTGCTCTTCGTATAAACTTTGAACTCCCTAGAGACCCTCTTGGGGGATGAATTTCAAAAACATTGAAATGTATTGTTTAGTTTTAAACAAACCGTCTAAAATCGTAGTTACACTAATGTTTTACTTTAAAATTGTCTTGACCCTATACGGCCTTCGAATCCTCTTTAAACACTCTTAGGTGATGAATAAAAAAATCTACTAATCTGCTCTCTCTATTTTAAGAACAAAATTAAAAAATCTTACTTAAAAAATTACTTTTCCCTCCATATAAACTTTGAAGCCCCATTAACGCCTATACGGGATGAATTAAAAAAAAAACTCTGAAATCAGTTTTGTTGTCTTTTAACATACAGACTAAGACTGACATTAGAAATATCTTACGATATTTTCTTGCTCTCCATATAGACCTTGAATACCGTTTTAACACTTTTAACCCCCTTAGGGGTGGTATTTTTCCAAGACGATGAAAGGGTTTTTTTTTTCTAATAAGTAATCGTACCACAAAGTTGCCCATCTCTAGCTCAAAAAAAATGTTTCTCATCCTAATCTTGCATTAGTACCTTTTTAACCCCCTTAGGGATGGAATTTTCTAACACGTTAAAAGTACTAACTGTTTTTCTATTCTAATAAGTAATCTTTCTACGTTTCAAATCTCAAGCTCAAAAAAAGTGTTTCTCATACAAACCTTTCACCCCAATTTAACCCCCTTAGGGGTGGAATTTTCTAAAACGCTGACAGTCCTTTTTTGTATTGTATTTAGTAATCTTTCTACAAGGTTTGAAGTTTCTAGTTCAAAAAATAATGTTTCCCCCATACAAACATTGCACCCCTGTCCCCTACTTAACCCCATTAGGACTGGAATTTTCTAAAACGCTGCAAGAACTTTTTATGCATCTTAATAAGTAATCTTCCTAGAAAGTTTCAAGTCTCTAGTTTAAAAAAAAAGTTTCCCTCATACAAACTTTGCACCCCTATTTAACCCCCTTAGGGATGGGATTTCCAAAAATTCCATCTTGTCCCTTCTTTTTAGTCCCAGTAGTTTCGGCTGTGCGTTGATGAATTAGTCAGGAAGTCTTCTCTTACATATATAGATAAATCAAATTTCTCATTCTCTCCACCTCATTTTAAGCATCTTAGCTGACTATCCATCCGTAATGTGCGTGCTGGTGCCATGAGACCGGTTTAATTTATTTAAACTTTGTGACACAATACAAAAAAAAAAAATTATGGTGGACTTAATGCCATAAGGCATTCTCTACCAGTCAATTAACGGACTAAGCAGAAACATTTGATGCAGGCATTTAAATTATTAATAATTTACCATGTTATAACAATGCCATTAATATCTGGGGGAACGGCAGTGCCCCCGCCAAGTCGACCGCGAAGCAAACACTGCCGTACCATCCTTTACTGGAACCATTTCGCCACATTTTCAGGCCCCTATTTGAGAACCTCTGGATAAGACCAGAATGCAGAAATTTTCGTCATCCAGTAAGCTATAATCACATACTTAAAATCCAAAATTTCAAGTCTGTAGGTCATTAAGTTCCGAAGTTAAGCGAAAGCAAAGTTTCGCATTTATGACATTCACTCATTCATGATCATCAAAATAGAACTAGTACTTCCCATAAACTTAGAGAGCTGAAATTTGGTACAGAGTTAGAATTTAATGGCCACATAAAGGGAAAACTATAAAAAATTGCTATTTCAACCCAGTTTTCTAGATACACCAACTGTATACATTACTTTGTAATCCTATACAAATATATAGGATTACAAAGTTACATTTGCAGTGAATGGGAAAATTCAAAAGCAAGAATTGGCCTGCATTCATAGTTTGTATGTATGGATAACACATTAACCTACAAAAAGAAGTGAGATTCCATAAAAAACACTCCATGTAAAAAAGAGGCCAAGTCTCGAAACTCTTCCACCGTAAAAACTGGTGAGATATTTCGTAGAGCCAAGTTTCAGGCATTCTTATTAATCTTTATTTGCTTGCTAAATAAAATTTTGTGACTTGGCAATCACACAATACTACATAATTTTAGGTAAGTATGCAAAAATCTATAAATACAGTTAAGTTGTGTGATTGCCACGTTGCAGAATTTTATTTAGCAAGCAAAAACATTCCATGTAAAAAAGAGGCCACGTCTCGAAACTCTTCCACCGTAAAAAGTTGTGAGATATTTCGTAGAGCCAAGTCTTAGGCATTCTTTA
Organism: Epinotia ramella; assembly: GCA_947578815.1. Taxonomy (NCBI): domain Eukaryota; kingdom Metazoa; phylum Arthropoda; class Insecta; order Lepidoptera; family Tortricidae; genus Epinotia; species Epinotia ramella. The sequence goes on from OX388214.1 coordinate 24,957,006, forward strand.
ATCTTTATTTGCTTGCTATATAAAATTCTGTAACTTGGCAATCACACAACGTTCCTGCATTAATGGATTTCTGCATACCTAAAGCTATGTAGTATTGTGTGATTGCCAAGTCACAAAATTTTATTTAGCAAGGAAATAAAGATAAAAGAATGCCTGAGACTTGGCTCTACGAAATATCTCACACCTTTTTACGGTGGAAGAGTTTCGAGACTTGACCTCTTTTTACATGGCATGTTTTTTATGGGATGATGCATTTCCGATTAATGAGGAACATAGCAGCTAAAGACAATCTGATTTGAAAATTATTAGTCAGGATATTCGTATCAGACTACAACCTGCGCCGACAAGCCGAGCAAATCGAAAAATTCTCTATTTTACTATGACGCCGTGCACTCTAACAAACAACCTACGTTACGTAATCACATCGCTTACATTGCACGAGTAGGCTATACTGAATGCGAGAAAGGGGTAGCCTATAACGTTATAACATTATTATATCGGTTAAAAAAGTATCGGTTTTATATTAATGGTTCAGATTTATAACGTTATAATGGATATCGCTATACAGCGCGTCAAATATCGTTTTTGAGTATAGCGGTTTTAGGAATAATAACGTTATAAATGATAGCGCTATACGAAAATAGCGCTATTTAAAGGCCTGACTGCGACGCATCTCCGGACGGAGGTGCGTTTCTCGTTGTACCTCAGTTTGTATATAAATTCCGTGTGGTGCAACACACTGCAACGCACCTCCGTCCGGCGAAATTTGTATGCAGCGGCGCTACCACGAACTTCGAAAGTCGAAGTTCGTAATACATGCATCTCTGTTACTCGACTAAGGGAATGCGATAGAGATGGAAATACCCGAAATTCGATTTTCGAAGTTCGTGGTAGCGCCGCAGCTCCGCACCTCCGTCCGGAGATGCGGCGCAGTGAGGCGACCGCCTAAAAGCAGCAGTCACAGCCGGTCACGCTGGTAAAAAAAAATCTTGTTCAGGATTAAAGGAAATATCATGCCAAACCGGTTTCGGTGCGGTTTTGGCGACCGGTTAGCCTCGTGGTTAATGACGCTGCCTACGAAGCTGGAGGTCCTGGGTTCGAATCCCGGTAAGGGCAAATATTTGTGATGAGCATGGATATTTGATTCTGAGTCATGGAAGTTTTCTATGTATTTAAGTATTTATATCTATTATATACATAGTCGATCGTCGTCTATAGTAACCATAACACAAGCCTTAAGCTTAGTATGGGACTGGGTCGATTTGTGTAAGATTCTCCCCTAATATTTATTTATTTATTTTAAACACTAATACTAACCGAAACTAACCGTCAATATCATAAAACCCAACATTATTAGTTACACTCCCTGAGTTCCACTTATTATTGTCAGTTGTGTTTGAGAAGATCGACACATATAAACAGAAGCAAACAAGCAAGATATGAGACTCCTTACCTATACATGGTCATGACCCAACCGGTGCTGCAGTACCCACACTGAGTCCCGTTGTACTCCGCCAGGGTCCGCTGAACGGGGTTGTACCCTATCCGGCGGTCCCCGATGCCTTCGATGGTAGTTATCTCCCAGTCCTGGCATGATACTATTGACACCAAACACTGGAATTATAGTTAATGCGACAATATTTTTTTGTGTTATGCTATGTATAACGAGGTAAAATGAGAAGGGGTACTTAGGGTGATGATTGGTTAGTGCCAATGTCGATAGCTACCTACATGCCAGCCCGTGAAAGGATTTTCTAATTGTCGTCGGCAGCACTCATCCTCACACTAGATTAGAACTTAGGTTCGGTCCCGTACGGTATGGTTTTAGAGGATTCTCCTCCCTCTAACGCTCCGGTGGTGGAGAGTATTCCCTGTCGAATATTTTTCGAGGGCTACCGAGATGGTATTTAAAGAAAATGAACTCACTGAATTGACGGACATACACCTCCTGCCTCCGTCAGGATCCGGAACCGTGGCAGACACCACGCAGGCACCGCAGCCGCCCTCCTTACACATGTACTTCGTGCCACGGAGATTCAGGAAGTCACGCACATAGTCGTTCACCGACACGTCTGCGTCCACTTCTGAACCCACTGTCAAAGCCATAGGTAACAAATGTGAATGTGTATCTGCCGGTACGTTAAGCCGTATTCATTATTTATCTGGGGGGGGATGCCTTCTGATGCGTTATGTTGCCTTACTCACAAAGAGCCGTCACGTCAGATGGCGTCAGAGCGCACCAATTGAAGATGAATATAACTGTACTAAATGTATGAAACCGATATCGTTCTATCTCATCACGAATGTCAGGACACGCACTACAATAACGATCGATCTATTATGCTGAATTCCGCAGCGGAATTTATCCGCCTGTCTGTGGTAGGGCCGTGCATTTTGTATGGATCTGCCCAGCTGGCACGATAGATTTTATCGTCACGTTTTACGACGAAACTGTACTGAAACGTCACGTAAAACATAAAGATAAAACGGAACATGCTGCTAAGCCAGGATGCAGCGGTCTGAATCTACCCAACAAAATCATATGCGGGCGATGCTTAGGTACAAATTAAGTTCGACCACGACGCAGTTTGACCACGACGCAGTTTGTCCACGATTGCAATTAAGGCTTGTGTCACTTGTGTGAAAAATAAAAGTTGGTCGACTATTACTCGGTAACTCAGTAGTTATGCCTACTTAGCCGTGATAGATTTGCTTTTAATATAAAGATTACATCCTGACTTCCAAAAAAAAAATATTTCAAGATTTTATTCAATGATGTACCGACGGACGGACAGACGGACGGACGGACGGACGGCCAGATGGACATGGCGAAACTATAAGGGTTCCTTCTTGACTACGGAAAACCAAAAATGTAAAAATAATGTCTGAATAAAGGCTCAAGATTATATTTTAACTACCTAATAATAATTACCTGAGCACGCCTCTCCGTTAACTTGGAACGTAATTCGGTCCATACTGACGCGAGCACATCTAGTGAGCCGTCTGCTACTACTGTGTTATCGAATCCCAAACTGCACGCAATTATAAAAATTCAACTAGTTTTTGTATTTAATTGTATGCGTTTAAAATGGAATTATCTTGTCGGATGTAAGAAGTGCACTTTAATGCGGTGTCGATTACCAATGAACACTACTTAGCAATTATTACAATGTTATGTTGTAAGTAAGAATTAGTAGGTTAGCCAGATCCCGATCATCCGTTCAACTGGCCGGGTTACTGACATTTGAAGTAGGTACACGTCCAACCTGGACCGTAAGTTCCTGTATTGCGTCTTTATTCTACTAGGCCGTTTAAGGCAGGCTAGTGCAGAGGCGAGGGCCTAATCAATACTACGGGACCTTTAGACTAGAGGTTAGGGGTCCGCGGTGTCACCACTCACTGTCACCGCATGCGTGCTTATTATTGAGTAGGTAAGGTACCTATTCATATTTTTACAAGCTTTATATTAACTTGAACTGTTCGTATTTATGTAAGTATGTAGGATCTCCCGCCACGCCAGTATTAATGACGTTATCCGTCGGGCCCTTGTCAGTGCGAGAGTGCCGGCAGTCCTCGAGCCCAGCGGGTTGGCCTGGAACGACGGCAAGAGGCCTGACGGAATGACCCATGGTGCCTTGGAGCATGGGTCAGCCGCTAGTTTGGGATGCTACTTGTGTTGATACCCTGGCACTGTCCCATGTTCCCCTGCAGCATCCCCGGCCGAAAGCCTCAAGCGCCGCAAATATGCCATCCTAGGAAACAGCTACATGTTTGCGGCGTTTGGCGTTGAAACCTTGGGGCCATGGGGGCCAAGTGCGCGTCGTCTATATAAAGATTTGGCGAAGCCTCGGGCGACCAGAGGGCTGGCCACTATTTCGCACAGCGTATTAGTATCGCTATACAGCGAGGGAATACGGCCAGCCTTCTGGGTTACAGATCAATGAGGATCTAGTCCTCCGGTCAAAATCAGAAACAATGGAGAAAACTTTAGAAGTTCTCAACACAATAAAGATTAGGAAGATCATCTTGGCCGCATATTCAGAGGCCGGAAGTTGTTGCAGCATCATGCCGGGAAAATCCATGTACCTACTGAGTGATATTTTCGACGTTTTTTTAGAAAACGGTTGGTTATTTAATTATCTAAAGTATTCCTAAATATTCATTCGTTTTGACTTTGATAATATGATTTTGATACCTATTTCTCAAGTTGGTCATTGCACGGCCGAAGCGCATGGGCACCTTGCCCGTTGAAGGCGATTTATGCCAATTTTTTACCAAGGAGGTTAAGTTTTATTACGTTTGTTTTTTTTATTGTCTTTAATAAATTAATATATTTAATTGAACTATAATTTGTAAGTTTGTACTTAAATAAGTATGTAACTTGTCCGTCAAAATCTGCAATCTATTTTTCGGTCACTTGATCCGATTGAGCTGAAATTTTGGGTATTAAGTAATATAGTTTGGATGACAAATCAATATTATGGTACCATCGAGTTGATCTGATGATGGAGACAAAAGGTGGCCATGGGAATTGAGTATTTAATTAACCAACCCAACCCCATTGAATTTGGCCTCGTTAGGATCGTCTCAATGAGTAGTTGATGATGGTATACTAAATAGTAGGTACTGTTGGCAATAAAAGCTTGTACCAAAAGCGGCCAAGTGCGTGTCGGACCACGCACAACGAAGGGTTCCGTGCCTATTAAAAATGTCGTATCGTTACTGAAATCTTAAGGCGCTTACGTCCTTTTCTTTAAGGAAGGCAGTTTTTTAGAAATATCTCGAAATCCTTTGAACCGATCTTGTTCAAAGCAATTTTTGCTGAAAGAATTTAATAAGAATTTAAATATACTGTTCAAAAATTAGAGGGTGCGGGGATACAATTTTAGTGACTTTCGGGGCGATTATCTCCGACTCTATTCGCTTAATCAAAAAAAAATTGCTGAGAAACCTTATATTTATTTTGAAAGGCCTATCGATTGATGTGCCACACGTGGGCTTGCAATGAAAATGACTTTCAGTTTTATGTATGGAGTGCACTCCTAAAAAAATTTTTTTAGTAATTTAATTACAAAACTGTAGCGGTTAACAAAATACACCTATCCTCGAAATTTTATTCAATTACACGTTATAGTTTTCGAGTAAAATGCCTGTGACATACGGACGGACAGACAGACAGACATGACGAATCCATAAGGGTTCCGTTTTTTGCCAATTGACTACGGAATTATTGACAGAAACTTATTCTACTAAGGAGCTAAAAAAATATTGTTTGGTAAATAAGCGAAAAAAGTTAACAATCTATCGGCATCGGCAATATTATTCGCTTCAATCGGAACCAACCGAAGTCAGTAATGCATTAAATTCCCCAGATCAAAGGGCATGAAACTGTATATTAAAATAACGAAGTTGATTCAACCGTATTTAATCGAGGACAAACGAAACGTTTCTGCGAACAAAACGCGCGGCACGTCACAGAGACGGCCGAGCCGAGACGTCATGCGTGCCGCTGTTATCGTCATCGGTTTTCGGGATAACGTAGCGTCCCTTTCAGTCGTCGTCGTCTTTCGTCCCTTAACACAACAGCTTTTGCCGGTTTTTTATCCCACTCATTTCTGAAATATAGGAGCGGGAAAGCCCAATCAATCCAATGAAATCCTTGTGAGTCTTGTGACTGTGATCCTCGTTCGACTCGATTCGATTTCTCGCACTCTGCAGTCTCTGCACTCTCGCTCGCCAGTGGCAGTCTCGCCTCGCAGTGGAAGTAATAAGACTGTGTTTCGTGTATAATATTAGTGTGTTTTGTGAAATCAGACATAAAAACAACAACCAGTGAGCTTGTGTAGTGACAATAATTATACACCAACTACTAAAGTTTGGATTGTTCGTGTGTTTTTAACAAGGTACGTCGTTTTCAATATTTTGTTTATATTTGCATTTAATCGATCGAGTAGATATAGTCTGTTTTTCGTTGAGGCGAGTTTGGCAGTTTATATCTCAATGTTGTTGTTATCTAACGATGTTAAATTAGCTCGAAAGAATACGTGTTTTTTCCCAAAGTTTGTGTGGTATTAGCGACTGTATTGTGATCGCATACACGAGCATATTCTTGAAAATAGTCAACAAAGCAACGTAAGTAGGCACCGTGATACTGTCACAAAAAATACAATAGGTCCAAGCTGGCTGATGTACTTAATATACTTAATTGTATTTCAATTGAATTAACATTTATAAAATTAATTGAATGTTAGGATAGAAAAATTGGGGTATTGAGAGTAAGATTATTGATTTGACAGGATGAATGACACAAATGGATTTCAATCAATATTTTTTCTGAGACATTATACTGTTGCTTGTCAAAGTCAGGTACTAAAGATGTCATGTTTTTAGTTCTTTTTGCAAATTAATGTCATGTTTTAGTTCTTTTTGCAAATTAATAGACATTGAAACACTATTACAAATTAGATGCTGGAAATGAATACCTACCCTAGTCCTATGGTGGTTTTTTTTTAAAATGTTGAAATACTGCATCTACAAAAATAATCCTTATAATGATTGAATCTGCTCACAAAATTACATTAGATCGTTGAGAAATGCAATCTGTAGACAAGAACAGCTGGGCAACAGGACATCTGTAGATGAGAACAGCTGGGCAACAGGACATCCGGACATAAAGAATTTTGGCTCCGGATGAAACAGAGAACTTTGTTTGTTTTGCTCCCTCATGCAATAATAAACGCAATTTTTATCCATAAATACTTGAGAGTTAATACTACAAAGTTTGAAGACAAATATTCTAACGTATATAAATTAATGTTTTGGTAAATAAATATTTTTTACTTTTTTTTTTTTTTATATCTGTAATGGATTTGCAGAATTCAGGCATGGATATGGATATAATCATGGAACTGCTGAAAAGCTGCCTACTGCTACTGATGTAGATGTCACCGTAAAATGGTGAACATCATCAGCTTATGTTGTACAGGACTATATGGAAATAATTTAATATATACATTTACTTTAATGCAAGTATGTAGTAGTGTTGTATGTACATGTGTTTTCTTTAATGTAATGTGGTAATCGCTTACCATCAGGTGATCCGTCTGCTCGTTTGCCTCCTATATCATTAAAAAAAAAAAAAAAAAATGTATTTCTAACTATGTTATCCATATTTAAAACTAGACTTCTTCCTTCTCCCTTGTCATATCCTCATGTCTGAGGGATGTGATTGCTGTGGCCGCTCTTCACCATCACTCTCCGCGCTGCTCGGTCCTGGGCTTGATGCATGCTGGTCTGAAGTGTGGCTCTAGCCACAGATGTTACCATGCATTTTCCCTGCCATGCGGCCAGTGATAATTAGCTTTCCCAGACTTTGCATGGGCAAAGAACCTGAGGACACCTTGGGTACAGATGGTGGAGAGCCTCGTTTTGATGCAGAGCTTGTCGAGAACAGACTCATTTGTGCGGTGTTCAGTCCATGAAACTAAAACTAGACTAGAGGAGTACAATTTTCACTTCTGTAATTATTCATTCCTACTTTGTGTGAGCCATTTGTAAATGATACTGTTTCTTTGATATTTAGTTATTGTATTTGTATGTGTATTTAGGGTTGCATATATAGATTCAGATTCAGATTCAGATTCATTTACTCACAATATAAGATTACATTATAAATTACATTCCATGTCAATTTAAAAGAATCCCTATTGTGATCGTCAACAACATACGATAACATTCAATAAAAGTAATTTGAAGAATAATAATTAATAACTAACAATTGAAATATAACTATGTCCACTTAATTTAAATTTATGTCATAGTTATCAAAGTTCACCTAAAAGGATCGTCAGTACATAATAATACGATAATTGAATTATATCAAAAAACAATAAATAAAAATTATGCGGTTATGTCAAAAAATTCACTTATAGAATACAGTGGATTTTCCAATAGAAAGTTTCTTAATCGACGCTTGAATATGGTTTCTGATGTTTCTATGCGTATTTCGGCGGGTACACGTTCATAGTACGTAGGACCTATGATGCGCGGGTTTTTTCCTGCAAGTGCCATGCGACGTGGGACTGTTCTTAGTTGGCCTGTGGAACGAATAGTCTTACCTGATACCTCGACAACCCTAAACATGGTTAAGTTTCGTCTAACAAACATTATAATTTCAAATAGGTATGTGGAGTAGTGCGTCATAATTTTGTGCGTTATGAAGATTTCTCTGCATGAGTCACGAGGTTTCACACCAGCTAGCGTTCGTAATGCCCGTTTTTGCATTATGAAGACTCGATTGGCATCCGTTGAGTTTCCCCAGATGAGTACTCCATAAGTCATTAATGAATGGAAATGAGCATAGTACACCGATTTTAATGAGACATTCGAAATTAGGGGTTTCAACTTTCTCAGTGCAAATACCGCACTACTCAACCCAGCACACAGCTTATCGACATGGCACTTCCAGTTAAGATTTGAGTCTAACATAAAGCCAAGGAACCTAGTCTCGTTGCATACTGGCATTGGACAGTTTGATATACAGGGAGGCACAGTTATATTCCGTCCTGAAAATATCATTATGTTCGATTTAGTGACGTTTAAAAGTAACCCATTTGCACAAAACCACTGCTGCAACTGCCTACATGCGTCACTTAGCTTCGCACCAAGCTGCTCGTGCGTTTGCGCACTAACTATGACCGTAGTGTCATCTGCAAACAGCACGGGCAAGCCTATGGTGATAGCAGACGGGAGATCATTTACATAGGCCAAGAACAAGGTGTTGCCTAGGGCTGATCCTTGAGGGATGCCTTGGTTGATGTATCCATAGTCAGACTCAAGAGTTGTTCCATTTATGGATAGTTTGACCTTCTGCCTTCGATTTAACATAAAATAACTAAATAAATCGTGAACCTTATCTCCAACGCCATAATATTTTAATTTATTTAATAGGAGCGTATGACTGATTACGTCAAAGGCCTTTGACAGGTCACACATAATACCGGCCATCTTGTACCTGCTGTCCAACCCCGTCATAATGCAATCAACCATCTTGTGCGCCGCTGCAGTTGTTAACATGTTTTGTCTGTAAGCAAACTGGTTTGGTGAGAGAAGGTCATTTGCTTCAAGATGGTTCATCAGGCTAGATGACAGGATGGACTCCACAATTTTCGAGATGGTCGGTACTATGGTGATCGGCCTATAGTTATTGACGTCAGTTTTTTCGCCCTTCCCTTTATATACTGGGCATACCCTAGTACATTTCAATACATCGGCGTAGACGCCAGTTTCAAACATACTATTTATCAATACAACCAATATGTCAGAGACGACCGGATAGATACATAGGATAATGTCTAAAGAAATATCGTATGTATCCACGGTTTTACGCGTCTTTAACATTGATTGTATTGTCCTGTGCAAGAGATCGTGCGTAACTACGGGGAGATGAAATACAGGCACGTCTGAGTTGCCTAGATGCTGACGTAGGTAGTGTGTAGATAATGATTCATCATTTCGAATAGTATATCGAGATGCAATGTCTAAAAAATAAGAATTAAGCATGCTTGGCACTTCACTGTCTAACAGTTTGGTATTCGAAATAGGATCATGTAAGTTGAACGTTGGTTGAGATCTAGTTTTGGTTCCTATTTCGTCATTTACAATCCTCCATATAGCCTTACTAGAGTTCTCGCTTTCTCTCAACTTATTTTCTATATGCGATTGTTTAGCACGCAGAGTGGCCGATTTAATAAGTCGAGAATAGTGAGCAATGCAGTCTGATATTAGTCGATTATTAGGATATTGGCGTTTTATTTCTTGAAGGTCATTGTATTTACAAATCAGACAGCTCGTCGTTCATCCAAGGGACAGAATGCTTATTTTTATTTAATTTTATTCTCCTTATTGGAAAATGTAGATTAATGTAAAATGTCAGTATATTAAATAGCTTATTAAATTTGAAATTAATGTCAATAGAATCAGAATAAATAAAAGTAAAATCATAATTGGAAATGTCAAAATAAAATAAACGGAATGTATCTTGATTAAATAGCCGTCGTTCCACAAACTGGTTGGATCCATTTTTAATGCGCCCTACCCTCCTTTCAGTTGTCAATTCATACCTTTGCGCATTGTGATCGCTAATGAACGTGTTCACTGGCAACACAATAATACTATCTAGGGCATGATTTGTTATACCACAATCGATGGATGACACAGACTCCGTAGTCACGCGAGTAGGAAAAGTAACTGTGTTTTCGCAGTCAAAACTATCCAATATATCGTCCACCCGTTGCCTCATACTGTTCTCAGTATGATAATTAACATTTTGATCGCCAATTATAAGAAACTTTCTACCTTCGTCTGATAACTTATTTAATAACAATTCCAATTTCTCCAAATATATGTCAAAATCGCCATTTCCGGTTCTGTATAATACAATAATAACTAGATCAATACATACAATTTCAATCGCCGTAATTTCAAAGTGATAAGGAACGCAAAGACAATGAAAGTCATTACGCTGCCTATACTGCACACCTTCGCGTATATACAGCGCCACCCCACCATGAGCGTTGACTCGTGCGCGGCAGTAGGCGTTCGCAAGGTCATACCGACATAACCTTATTCGTTCCAAATCACGTTTTTGGCACCAAATTTCGCTTAATCCTAATACATCCGGGTTTTCAGTGCTACATAACAGTTCTAGCAGTGAAGTTTTACCGCAAATCGATCGAACATTTTGATGCATAATTACAAACTTAGTTATTAACTTATTTTTGTCGGACCGCGCTGTGTTGTGGAGTTTTTTTGTTGTTTTTGTACAACGTTAAACAATCGTATGGAGACACCGTCAGGCCAATTTTGACTACTCCTGACCAGTCTTTGCTTATCCGCTGGCACTTCCAAACGGAATGAGGTGTAATTTCCTCGAGTGACTACCAGCTTTTCACACACCGGTGCCGAGATACCGAACTTAGTCTGGACGTGATGGATGACATCTTCTCCAGTGGTGTCCTCACTGAGGTTGAAAACGTGCAGACTGACGACACGAGGTCCCGCTGCACGCAGACCGGGGGTGCTCAGTGCTTGAAGTGGATCGTCGGCGGGTGCTGCACGCAGGCCAGTGGTACTCGGAGTCTGAGCTATGTCAGCAGAGGAAGCCAGAGCTGGCGATGGCGCAGGATCAGCTACACTAGCGGCGACAGGGGCGTTGCCACAGGCTTTCTTCGAACTCTGCTTAGTCCGGCTCTCTACAGCTGCACGTCGCTGTCGAGTTTTGCGCTTCTCATGCACAGGCGCAGAATCTGCCACCTCGGGACCGACCAGCATGAGATTCGCTGGTGTGGCGACTGGCAGCACAGGGCTCGCGGGTTCGGAGCTCGCAGCAACACCGCCGTCAGACCTAGGGCTCATCGGGGCAATCGTTACGGGTGTTGCTGGCGCCGAAGCCGGTGGATCCTGCCCAGCATCCAGTGGCGGATAATCATTAAAAATGATCAATCCTTGAGGACCAGATTCGTTCAAAGGCTCATATGAGGTGCCTTCCACTCGTGCAGTGTTTGTGCGTGTTAGTGTGTGTAAAATAGTTTGGATGTATCCAGTCTGACACGTGAGTAACTCTTCCTGTTTCTGGATAACGTCAAAGCAACACTTCATCTGTTTTTTCAAGTCACTGATCTCATCTTTTAAATTTGATATGATGTCCACCAACCTTGTAACGGCCGCCGCATTTGTCGCTGATTTTGCCAAAGATGGAGCCATTTTTTCCACTTATATCATTTGACTACTTATGTTGTAAGTGTTTGAGAACGTTTAATAATAAATTTGTAAATATAATCAAGTTAAAATAATTAAATCAACTTAAATTCGAAGGAGCTTTTTTTTTGGCAGCTAACTGCTCGGCAGCGCCCTCTGATAGTATAGACACAGATATACATACATAGATATACACTCAGAGGCAATGAAAACGGGTCACTTCCCATGGATTACTATACAAAGTGACCCGTTTTCATTGCCTCTGAGTGAAATTTCCAATGTGAACTATGAAGGTACGCTACCTCAGAGGCAATGAAAACGGGTCACTTTGTAAAGTAATCCTTGGGAAGTGACCCGTTTTCATTGCCTCTGAGTGTATGTTATGTACTTACATTCGTGTATAGTCATTCCTATAGTTAATTGTTTAAACTCTGTTTTTCTGTTTCATACCCCAATAATATAATTATTTTGCATCATCTCTACTACCCAAAGATTATCTGGGGAGATCGCTTTTTAGCGATAAGACCACCTGTGTGTATGTTTAATTTACTTCTGTTTTTCTATTATGTATTGTTTTTGGTGAGCAATATAATATATTAAATAACCCTGACAGGTCTATACCTAGGCCAATGCCTCCTCCAAGTTGTTCCAATTGTCTCTAATAATCCAATTTGGTCTTATAAATGAACATAGCCTTATTCCAATGTCACTTACTGTCTGTTTGTATCCAATGTTTGTGTCTGTTTGTGTTTTTATCCAAGATCACTTACCTCCTATAGTATAGGCCTTCTCCTATTTATTTGTTCAGTGAACAACAAAGATGTGTTTACACTCACATCATAGTCCTTTGGAATAAGGCAAAAAGACATACATACATGTCTTTGATATTGACTGTTCAAGCCAATTACCAAGAAAAATATTATTATTATTTGATCACCCTAAGTCTGTGAACTAAAACAAATATTATATTTAAGATTAACAAACAACTCTTGGGAGTTTGGAGAGTTCTCTTTCTCCAACTAAATTAAAGAACAAAAGAAGGTTTAGAGTACCTGAAAGAGCCAAATTTCTCAAGTCAGGATTGTAGCAAATGGAAGTCCATGATCTCTGTCTACCCCCTGGAACACAAGTGTGATGAAAATGTGCATTGAATTCCATTCTGTACATACTATGCTATTAGGCTCAGCACTCGAATGCTCTCAGCATACAAATTCGCAAACGTCTGAAGGTTAAAATGTTAATCACTCAGACAGACACAATTGGCCAAAGAATCCAATGACAAGCAAATATCGCCTTTACTGCTTTGTAGTATGATCTATCTAGATTTATGGAAGTTGTGAGACAAGGTCACCCTGCCTAAAAGGTTAAATATGAGTATACTATGTAGTACGTGTGTACTTGTCTGGGATTCCGAGATCCATTTTTTATCGCTTTACTTGGGTGCCGAGCGGTGAGGCATGCGACCTTATCTACGACTTTTAGGGGTGCGACGAAAACGAAGTCGTTCATGTATCTCCCTCTGTCGAGAACCAATGACACTCGAGTTCGCTCAACTTTGCATAGGTATAATCCGAACTGAATTCTTCTTGCAAGGGGAATCCCCACGGCGCGGCACGCCACGTTGACACTTCGTGCGTTCGGATAGACGCAAATGCGAAAATTCACGTTCGAATACTTCGAATACATTCACTTTCACGAGCGGAATTTTTTGTTATTATCAATCGATAAGTATCATTGGTAATTATCCTTTCTAACCCTGCTGTCGCTTTCGTAAAACTAGTGCCAACGTCGAATTGGGTTATGTAGTGAAGGATGACGTCGAAATCGTGCTAGGCTGGCTACTGCAAGTTTACTTTGTTTTGTTTAACTTTACTGACATTTTGACAATGCTTTATCTTATCATTAAATATGCTCCACCCACAGTGTGCACTACAAATCCATACTATCCATAGGTATATAATATAACTACTAATATTATAAATGAGAAAGTTTGTGTGTTTGTCTGTCCTCTTCACGCTTAAACCGCTGAACCGATTTAGATGAAATTTGGTATAGAGATAGTTTGAGACCCGGGGAAAGACATAGGCTAGTTTTTATCCCGGAAATCATCCTCTAAGGGGGTGAAATGGGAGGCGTAAGTTTGTATGGAGCTACGATATAAATAAACGAGATCCACGCGGACGGAGTCGCGGTCAGAAATTTGTAATAGATAAAAAATAGTTGGATATTCTATGTAAAAAAAAAAAACTCCCCGATGGCCGTTGGGGCGGAAAGGTTCTCGAGTTGCGACCACGTACCGGAACTACCGGAAGGCGCAGCGTGGGTAGACCCCCACAAGGTGGACTGATGACCTGGTAAAGGTCGCGGGAGTCCGCCGGATGCGGGTGGCGCAGGACCGGTTATTGTGGCACTCTTTGGGGGAGGCCTATGTCCAGCAGTGGACGCCTTTCGGCTGGAATGATGATGATGATGATATGATGATGATGACGACTAAAGTGTAGTTTCCCTTTTAGGTAGGTTGGAAGGTCAGAAGGCCGGCAAAACCTAGTGCCACGCCAATTCTTTGGATTGAGCAGCGGAACGGGATAAAGTTTGGTGGAGGGGGAGGGTTTCTGGATGTCGACAAAGACGACTCCCCTCCAGAGAGATCCCTTATAGGGATAAGCCCCTCCCCCCCCATCCCATCCCATCCCTTATACCTTAATCTTATATAGGTATCATTTTTATGTTTTAACCAGTTTTGTGTACAATAAAGTGCTGACATACATACATACTACTTAGTCCAGGATAACGGCACAAAGTTTTAAATTCGAATTTAAGATAACTTCATCCATATCTCTATCACTCACGTATTAAATATTAATCGAGCGATAAAGTTGGAGATAACTTATCTAAGTTCACACCCAGCTCATCCATCATCCTCCGCGTTATGTAGTGCCCCTAAAGGAGCCCGGGGTCCGCTTTGACACCTAATCCCAAGATTTGGCATAGGTACTAATTTTACGAAAGCGACTGTCATCTGACCCAGAGGGAAAACTGGACCTTATTGGGATTAGACCGGTTTCCTCACGATGTTTTCCTTCACCGAAAAGCTGACGGTACATATTAAGTTCCGAAAAACTTATTGGTACGAGCCGGGATTGGAACCCACGACCGCCGCTTGACAGCTGCATGCCTGAACCGCTAGGCTACCGTAGCTTCCGTTCACGAAGCTACAAGTTTACATACTGGCCCGAGCGGTTATTGGTGTTTTTTTTCTCGCTTATCGCCTCGCAACCTCGGACAGCTCTGGTGGATCACCCGCTTGTAAAATTTTAACTAATTGGACCATCCTGAAAAGGGCCATAAGTGTTCGCTACTAGACCGGGCTTGCAAGACTCTACTCGGTTGATGCCAGGGCTGGGCCCGACGAGTTCCTGACCCGAATATAGGCCTGGACTAGAACGACCGGTATAACCCCGCTAAGCTATAGCTTCCAAGAAGCGTGGCATACCGAAGATGCGCCAGGTATCAGTCCGATACAAAACAAAACGTGTTTTTACCTTGATGGAAGCTTCATCCGCCGTTATCTGTCGGCCGGCGTATGTGTCTCTGAATGTATGTGTATGGTGTGGGTGGGTGTCGAGGCCGTCGCGTGTCCTGGTGAACACTTCCTGGCTCCTGGATGATAGCTCACCACGTGAGCGCACCCGAATCCAAAACTACCGACCTAAATTTATCACTTCACTCACAGGCAACAACAAAACTCCTCGATAGGAGCGCCTGGCCTCAATTATGAACTGATTCCAATTAACATAAATCAAATGTCCCGAATGCTTTCACAAAACTCAAAATACAAATCAAAGCATGGTGGTTCCCACCAACAAGGTCAAATTCTAGGTTATACTAACTAAAATGACAGACGTCAAACGTCAAATAGTGACGTGTCTTTTTCTACCCAAATTATCAACCGAGTGATACCCGCGGTAAAAGACTGGTATCGAACAATCCCCCGCTCCAGGCAGAGGAGCTCTGTCTGCTAATAAATGGGCAGGCGGGCTAAGCTCGCTACAGCTCGCTTCAAAACCGAATCTCCGACCATAACCTCCGCAACCCTGGGGACCCCGTCAGACCCATACAACAAATTTACAATGCGTCCACGACGCCAATACAAAGGTAATAAATTAGCTTCCTTAACTAGTACAAGATCTCCAACGTGAGGAGGATCAGTTTTGTCAGTCCACTTAACGCGCTGCTGCAAGATGTGCAAATATTCTAGCGACCAACGATGCCAGAAGCTTTGGGTCATCTGCTGTAGCAACTCAAACCGACTTAAGCGTGATGATTTTATCTCCCTGAAGGGGTACTCCGGCAGCGCGGTAAGGGGCTGGCCAATCAAAAAATGACCAGGAGTCAATGCTTCCAGGTCATTTGGGTCCGACGAGACAGGGCAGAGAGGGCGCGAGTTGAGGACAGCCTCAATTTTACAAAATACCGTAGCAAGTTCCTCGAACGTTATAATCGTTTCACCAATAACTCGGCGGAGATGCGTTTTTGTAACTTTTACAACAGCCTCAAAAATACCACCCCAATGTGGGCAAACAGGGGGATCAAATTGCCACTTAATGCCCATTCGAGACATTGCAAATCTTAAATTATCCTTATCACTATTCAAATAATTACAAATTTCATTCAAGTAACGGTCAGTGCCTTTATAATTGGTGCCGTTATCAGAGCGGATCAGAGATGGCAGTCCCCGGCGGGATACAAATCTACCTAGCGTCGCAAGAAACGCTTCCGTGCTGAGGGCATGAGACTGACCGAGAGGGGGGCGTGCAGCCCTAAAAGGCAACCGAGTAACAAAGCGACCATCAGCGAGGCGACCCGTATTATTCTGATACGACAATTCGCATTCTTGTTCCGCTGGATCGACTCTGGGAGCCTTGGGGGGCTCCTCCACCTCCCAGAAACGCTGGACGGCGTCCGAGAGCGAGAGCCCTACGGTAACAATTTCATTTTCAACCCGTGGGACCAAGCCCCTCAACACGGGTCCAAAAAAGGTGTAACCAAAAATGGTTTGCAAAGCCATCAAACCGCAGGGTTGTAAAACCCGCTTGTCCCCGGACAAGATCAAACCTAAAACATCAACACCCAAGAGCAGGTCTATAGGTCCTGGAACAAACCATTGGGGGTCAGCGGGGGTCAACTCTGACGTCAATTTCACCGCGGTAGGGGAGATAACCACCTGCGGGTTGCTGCCCAAAATATCGTTCAACACAACCGCTTTGGCCACAATGGCTGGCCCACAATTGACAGTTGAAAAACAAACATTAATTTCCCCCATGGAACCTTGCACCTGAAGGCCACCTATTCCGTGGATGACGGAGGGGCGGGGTCTACATGGGAGGCCCAATCTCTCCACCAAATAAGACGACGCAAGACAGCCCTGGGCACCCGAATCCAAAAGGGCACGAACTAACAAGGACTTCCCCATCGGGCCCCAGACCCTGACACAAACAGTTGGCAAGAGTACTGTTTCAGGGTGGGCGGCTGTGGTGGAGGAGCGGGCGGCAGCTACCTATTGGGGGCGTCCCTCATCGGGCCGCCAACAACCCTCATAGGCGCCGTCCTGTTGGGCTGGCACCGCCCAATTGGACCGCACCAGGTACTGGTCCGCCGGAACCTCAGGGCAGCGACCCGGGCGCGCCCAGGTCGACGCGTAGTACTCGGAGCGGCGTCCAACTTGGGGCGGGCGGCGTTCCAACCGCGGTCGTTCGCACAACGGTGGTGAGAATCTCCGAGGCGGGGAGCTGCGCTGAGCAGCAGCGAACCTGGCCTGTGGACGAGGAGATGGGGGAGGGGTACCCCCGCCCGTGGACGGCGAGCCCCGACGAGACTCCCTTTGGGGGTAATGGGGAAGCGGGCCCCCGCCCGTGGGGGAACGTCCCGCACCATCCAACCGATTACCCCCATTTTGGTTGGCGCACAACACCAGGTGGTGTTTCCCTTGGCAGTGCGGGCACGGTTCAGGCCGTGGGCAATCCCGCTGCAAATGCTGCCCCAAACAGGAGTAGCACCACCGGCGATCATTCGCGGTACCGCGCCGATCCTTCACCCTCTTGTGCAGGAACCTGGGGCATGCTGCAACCAAATGGCCATCATCCGTGCAATACACGCACCTTGGGGGCGCGTGGGCCGTCGCGTATCGGAGGGGCGGGCGGCGTGGCTCTACCACCCCTGGCTTAGGGGGGCGAGCAGCCACACGCCGCTGTTCCCGTGGAGGTCCCGCCGAGGGTCCCGAGGGGCCTTCAATCCCGGCGTTGTCCACCAACCGACACTCCTCCTCCAGAAAGGAGACAAGGTCCGCAAAACGTGGCAATTGTGTGGAACTGCCCCCACCGTGCTTATACTCAAAACGGAGCTTCAAGTCCGTGGGCAACCGTGACAAAACTATATGCAAGAGCATGAACGACCATTCATCCACCGGCAGGCCAAGTCGTCGTAAAGCATTCAAGGCCACCATCACGGGATTCACCAAATCCCTCCGCAACGTGGCAACCCCATAAATGTGAGGAAGCGCCAAAATTTGTGCCACATGGGTGTCTGCCAAACGCCTAATGTTGGCATATCGTTTCTCCAAAAGCTCCTGGGCTGTGGTGTAATTTTGGTCGGTGACCGCAAGATGTGAGACTAACTCCAGTGCCTCTCCATTCAAGGTGGAGAAAAGATATGCCAACTTTTGGCTCGGTGCCAAGTCCGTCCTGGCGTCCACCAGACTTGAAAACAAGTCGTGGTAGGCGGTCCAACATTTTAAGTCCCCGTCAAAATGGGGCAAATCCAGGGTTGGCAAACGTCCTAGGAGAGCCAGGGGTGGCGGTGATCGCGTCTCCGCCGTCAAAGGACCCCGCTGCACCTTGTGCGTAGCCTGAACCAGCTCATCATGCAAGTCATAATATTGTGTGATGTCTGCCTCCACTGAATCATCAATCTTTTCATCCATCGCCAAAAGCGCTGCATAAGCACTCTGAACTACCGCACTTCGGTCCGGTAGCTCAGCCGATCGCTTCAGCAAAGCGTCGATCCGGTCGGGTCTACCTATCAAATGCACCGCAGAGGACAACCATCTCAGCTCCGCCCTAATCTTGGCTGTCCACTTTGCCATGGCTGTAGCCAGCAACAACAAACACTCACAAACAAACGCAAGTCCAATCGACTTCTAATTAAAATGTTCAATAATGCAAAACAAAAACAATATAAACTAAAATTATTTGGCACCAGGAACCCTGCAAAATGTTACTTGTTGAACCCTAAATCAAGTAATATTTATAATGAGAATTAATTTATTTTAACAAGTATAATTTATTTTCAAATCGCAACACATTGGTCAATACAGAACCCTTCTGGACAATATTCACTTCTCAGGGAACCCCAAAATATTCCAAACCTGTATGTTCCCAACGCACAAAACAATTAATCCAAATAATTTTAGTCAATGCAAATTATATTTAATTACCAACTTATATGGCTTGCCAAGGAACCCCTCAGAATATTACTTATTCTCTGAGTGAACTCTAATTTATAACTGCTAAACTAAGCCAAACAAACAATGTCAAACAACCAGGGGCAAACTTCAAATAATTATAATCCCAATCAATACTGATATATATCCACACCGAGCAATCCTGAGATATAGTTCAAATTATTATATAAACAAGCAATATCAATTTCCTCTGTGTTTAGTATATACCTAAGAATTGAATTTGAGATTGCTATTGCTATGTTCAGTGACCAAGAAATTCACCAAATAATATCAAATCAACTATCAAAACAATTAGCAATGTATGCTATTATATCACTACAAACCAATTCAGTAATATTTTGCTATTTTAAATACAACTATGTATGTTCCATCAAGGGTTAACTTCAAAATGTTTTTTCCACTAATATCAAAATAATACTGTGAACCAGTCAAAGATACCTATTGACACGGCCAGAGGCGTTTCAAAGAACCACGCCCTTGCTACCAAAATGTTCGCTACTAGACCGGGCTTGCAAGACTCTACTCGGTTGATGCCAGGGCTGGGCCCGACGAGTTCCTGACCCGAATATAGGCCTGGACTAGAACGACCGGTATAACCCCGCTAAGCTATAGCTTCCAAGAAGCGTGGCATACCGAAGATGCGCCAGGTATCAGTCCGATACAAAACAAAACGTGTTTTTACCTTGATGGAAGCTTCATCCGCCGTTATCTGTCGGCCGGCGTATGTGTCTCTGAATGTATGTGTATGGTGTGGGTGGGTGTCGAGGCCGTCGCGTGTCCTGGTGAACACTTCCTGGCTCCTGGATGATAGCTCACCACGTGAGCGCACCCGAATCCAAAACTACCGACCTAAATTTATCACTTCACTCACAGGCAACAACAAAACTCCTCGATAGGAGCGCCTGGCCTCAATTATGAACTGATTCCAATTAACATAAATCAAATGTCCCGAATGCTTTCACAAAACTCAAAATACAAATCAAAGCATGGTGGTTCCCACCAACAAGGTCAAATTCTAGGTTATACTAACTAAAATGACAGACGTCAAACGTCAAATAGTGACGTGTCTTTTTCTACCCAAATTATCAACCGAGTGATACCCGCGGTAAAAGACTGGTATCGAACAATAAGTAATGCAATTATAGTGAACTTCGCGTGAACTCCTTTATCAACTGCCATCCCCAATTGTATCCCTTCATTGTGATAAAAAGTATCCTATGTTTTAATCCAGTTTATAAACGATCTCCATGCCAAATTTCATATCAATCCGTTTAGCCGTTTTTGCGTGATTAAGTCACAAACATTCGCATTTAAGAGGCTGACAAGACCTAATTTTGTTGAAATTGATGTTTATTAAGCAGTTTTTTAAGAAAAACTATTTGTTCTAGCACATAAAAAAAATATATGTTAATATTCACCATGTTTCAAAGACCGTGGATGGACTGGGTACATAATTGGACGAGATCGGCTCAATAGAAAATAATTGCTAAGATTGGTCTTAAAATCATCATTAGACGGTTCTGTCTTTATTTTTTTGACGTATGGGTCTGCAATTAAAACCATGAAGTCAACATATTAATACCTAAAACGCTAACGAGTCATATTTCACAAATAGTCAATACTTTTTTTTATTTCAATATTTATGTATTATTATCATCTAAAACCGGGCCGCCCAGTAACACTCGCTCTCGGAGTTTACTCCGATACAAATAGACAGTGTGCGCGCTATCCCAAATCCTCAGGGGCATTTTGGTGTCGACAGCGTCTTAACTATAATATTAGTAGGATAGTAGGATATCCTTTTCCTCAGGCAAGGGGACATTCAACCTTAAGCCAATATCATAAAGACTTTGACAGTGTAACACTTCTCACATTATCTGTAATAGGTACCGTTGTGGTTTCGCTGACGAGTCTGGAGCCAGTTCTCAATTAATGCGACGAGTGACCTTGGGACACTGACGCTGTGGTACATAACGGTACTTAATGGGCCAGAAATGTGGTCCAAGTCATCAGTTAGAGGAGTTATGGTGCAATAGCAATTCCATGCATCGCGGCCGATCGCAGCCGCGCGCAATCGATCGCGTGCGGTGCGACTGACGCGCGCGGCATGCGATACTAGTCAGTGTATGAAAAAGCCGGTCGCGTCTGTCGCAGACTTCGGAAACGGCGACATACATTTTAATACACTGACTATTGTCGATGCACAGAATTACACCACAGAGAGGAATGATTCATTTTGTTTTCATCACGCCATTAGCCGTCTCTTCTCCTTCCTTTGTCAAGTGCTGCCAGGAAGATACGATTTCTTTAGTCTAAAACAAGACTAGTTGCCCGCGGCTCAGCCCGCGATATAAAGCTAGACACTTACAAACTTTACCTCCTTATCCTATAGTATTTTAAGACCTATGTCTAAGTCTGTTTCCCTCAGCTCAGTATTTCCCGAAGAAATAAGTCATTAAATTACGTTTAAGACATACCTGTAGCTTTTTCCTGTTTGTCGTGTACGTGTAGGTACACGTCATGACGTCACTTCACTCCATTTAATTAATATACAGCATTCGTATATCAAGTAATGTTTCTTACGTTTTAATAAATTGATACCGCAGACGACAACCGCAACGCGCGCGTAGCACAAAAATCAAAGATAACATAAAACATTTGACCGACCGGTTAGCCTAGTGGGTAGTGACGCTGCCTACGAAGCTGAAGGTCCTGGGTTCGAAGAAGTCATGGAAGTTTTCTATGTATTTAAGTATTTATATCTGTTATATATATCGTCGTCTAGCACCCATAACACAAGCCTTAATGAGCTTACTATGGGACTAGGTCGATTTGTGTAAGATTGTCCCCTAATATTTATTTATTTATTTATTTGTTATTATACTGTGCGCCTTGGGGGCCTATTTCACGAAAGTCGAAACTACAAGTTATAATTTTACAATCTTACCTTTGCTTGATGAATAGATATAGGTCCATTGCTACACCGATGAATTGCTCGATCAATAACGACTGGCAATTTGAAGTGTGTTGCCTAAAAGATGTAAAATTGTAAGTTGTAGCTTCGTGAAACGGACCACTAGATACTAGGGTTCTAGAGTAGGACCTAATATACATAAGGCAGTGGCTCCTATGCCGATTTCACACGGGAGCAGAACAGTGAGGCAGAACAGTGGGCAGCACAGTACTGCTATATACTGTTTGAACGCACAGAACAGTAATGTCTTCTATCTCTGTCTACTGTTCTGTGCGTTCAAACAGTAGCAGTACTTGCTGCCCACTGTTCTGCCTCACTGTTCTGCCTCCGTGTAAAATCTATCTCTACTATCTGGATTTACAAAAAGAGTCCAATGAATACCGTGTAGTTTCGATCAAAGTGTAAAATAAATAAATAAATAAATAATTGCACCTTAGGGAGACTCAATTTTCCCGTTTGATCGTAGTTTTTAATTTCGTTAGCGGACGTTTCTGCTTAGTAAATATTTACTACCTATTTGAAATTATTTTCCCGCTGGGCGCTTGTGACTTAACCATAACCAACATAGATCCTTGCAAAAAGGCCCTTTATTTTTTGTGCACCTGTGTATGTATGTAACAATGTGTCCGAGATAATTGCAATGCAGATGCACAGACAGTGCACCTTCAGCAATGGCGGCGGACGCTAGTCAGTGAGTTTACGTAAAAAATAGGTTTTTAAATTCAGTGGATTGACAATTTATTTCTGTGTATTGTTCTCGCCTGCTATGATTATTTTCATTTCGGCCTTAAAGGTTGACTGGTAGAGAATTACACTTAATGCCATAAGCCAGCATTAAGTTCGCCTTTTGTATTTGTGAACTGTTAGTGTAATAAAGTTAAAATAATAATAAATAGTACATACAATGCTTTAACTTTTTTTAAACCGAATATCGTATTTATAGGAGTAAAAATTGTATTAATTTTAATAATTAATGAATTGCATAATAATATGAATAATGTCGTACATTATTACAAAGCATACCCCGGGCTCCTTTAGGGCACAACCGGGAATAACGCTAGGAGGATGATGGTTCATGTCATGTCGTACGTTGGTCTTAAATAATAAGTAGGTTCGAGACATGAATGCTGAAAGGACACAACAATTTACAATAGGGAATATGCATGTGATTTAGAAATGGACAAAAAAAATCATGTGTAATCTATATTGCTTAATAGATATACACACATGATTATTTTTACAAATTATCATGTTTCTATTAATAAATTTAATTGTTTAAAAGTACTATTTTTCAAATTCCCTCGCAAATTTCCAAAACGCAACGCCATTGGCGGAGCGAAACGTGACGTCACCGTGCACTCGGTGTCTACTGTTAACAGGTCGTTAGTATGATTATTGAAAGTTATTCGCATTGTTCTGCCGCTGTTTATGATAAATAATCAGTGTTTTTTGGTAATTATTAACTGAAAGCAGTGACTCCTGAAAAAGACTCGCCACAATGACTGAAAGCGGTTTTGTCAAGGCACAGTCGGATAATCTGCCTAAAATTGATGTGTTCATGATGACTAAATACGTACTTCGCAAATATTTGTGACTTTACGTCAGCTGAACTAAGAGGAGTAAAAGCTGCAAGGTAAATAAGTTACAGATATTCAATAAATTTTCATATCCCTTGTTTTTATACACGTGAGATTGGTCAATGAAGTAATTATAACCTTTTTTGGCGCTTTAAATAGCTAGACTTTTAAACTACTTCAAATAGGTGTCTTTCTTAAATAAGTGGAATAAAAAAACTAGTACATATTTATATTATTTAATCAAAGATATGTAGGTACCTATTAGGAATGTTAAATATTGAGAACATCTATATGAACTTTAACAAACTAGGTTGTTTTCGTCAAGGCTTATAAATAAAACAAATTTGTGTAGGTCACTCAGTAAAAAGGATTAAATTCTTTCAACTTCGATTACAGTTCAAACAAAGAAACTTAGCTAAAACGTTTCGTGATCAAAATCAACACTCGTAGTCAGCTGTTGATCAACAAAAATCATAATATTTGTAACATTAATAACAAAAAAAATTGGGAATCAGAATAGTTTTATGAATAAGTATATAATACAAATTTGAGGGTAGGTTATTGTTTATATTGTTCGCGAGTCCTGATAAAAAAGATTTTAGGTACATACATATTTAATACTCACGTCAAAATGATCTTCACAACAATATAAAATCGCCTTACACCACTTTATCCTTATATTTGCATCTTTGGGCATATGAAAATAATTCATATTCATATTCATATATTTTGCAGTTTTAATGTTATTTTCACACATAGGGACAATACAATATTTATAATAAGCTTTTGTGTGCTCTTCCATTACAATAAGTTGATCTTATAAGCTTTAATCACTCACATTTATTAAAAGTGTGAATCAAACACTTTGTTGTTAACTTGTTACTTAATTTGTTCTTAGTGGTGACGTCACAAAATGAGCGCGTCAAAATGGTGGCGTTTTGATCGTCCAAAAATGATAGTAGATAGTTTTAATTATTATTTTTTAGCTAATTTAATAATATTGTGAAAGTTTTATATTTTTTCCAGTTATATAATTACTTATAGAATAGATAAAAAAAATTAAAAAAAAACATGAATATTCCCTATTAGGGGCTATCTAATATTAACTTGCTATATAAGACGGCTAACTAACACAACCTAATAAATTCAATTTATTAAATAGTCCCCTAGCCGCCCAAAGGTCTTTTATAAAGCATCGTCCTCTTCAATGGAAATGATACCATTCTAAATTGGAAAATAGTTACATTTGTTATGATTCGTTCGATTTAAAAACACAACAGACTAGGTACTCTATTTCCTATTATACCTACCTGCAGTTGATTACATTTTCATTGCCAATTTGTCTCATGGTGGGCGGCCAGAGGTTAGATGAAAATAGACACAGATCAACGACGTGACGCAGATTTTTCATAGAATAAAAAAAAACTACAAAAATATCTCTAAACTACCAAGCACAATATGTCGACATCATTGCACGCAGAACCGATGGTTGTCGGGGCGGAAAGGTTCTCGTGGCGACCACGCACTGGAAGACTTAGCATGGGTCACCCACAACCCACAAGGTGGTAACGACCTGGTAAAGGTCGCGGGAGTCCGCTGGACGCGGGTAGCGCAGGAACGATTTGATAATACTCTGTATTTAACTATTCTAATGATCCTCCCATCTGTTCCAGGGATAACAAGGAGGAGAGCATGGGTCTCCCACACATCACCTCGTTCTGCTGGTGCATGGGGCTGGAGGCCGGCGCCAGGGCCGTCGGCGTCTTGCATCTGGTGAGTATACATTATTATCTACACTACACATACATATTATTACTTTAGCCAATTATTGTACCTATATGAGGTCAAGAGACTCTGTAGCCGAGCGGTAAGGTACGCCATTTTTAATCACACGACCTTTACATGGGTTCGAACCCCGGCTCGTACAACTGGGTTTTGTTTTTCAAAAAAATCGGTCTAATCCCAGTAAGGTGCCTATAGTTTTGGGCCTCTGGGGGGGAAGGTCCGGTGGCAGTCGCTTTCGTAAAACTAGTGCCTATGCCAAATCTTGAATATAGGTGCCAAAGCGGACCCCGGGCTCATTAGAACGGGCATAAATAAAACTCACTACAATACAATACAATACAATACAAATACTCTTTATTGCACACCTCACACAAACAAAGCAGTTAAAAAGAGAAACAATACAATAACATGTAGGTAGAGGTAGACAACAGGCGGTCTTATCGCTGAAGAGCGATCTCTTCCAGACAACCTTTGGATATCGGAGAAAGAGATAAAACTAGATTATGTAGTAGGTAGTGCAGATTATAATAAGCCAAAAATCTAAATAATTATATTAATACACGTACATAAATAGCTCTATATATAAACATACATACCCAATCATACATATATACAAATAATACAAACTACTTGACTTGTCGTCGTTTTATGGAACAAATAACTACGCAAGACCATAAGGAATTTATCCTTATGTTTATATACATATATTAAAATCACTTCTGTTACTTGGAAACCCGTGGATTTTCCGGTGTCGATATTCTTAATCAAATAAGCTAAGAGGAAAAGTCTGTGAGATTGTAGCTTTGTAAGTTTGTATGTAGATGGTAAAGTTCGGAACCGCTTATCCGATTTAAAAACATTACACCTGTGTACAGTGTATCTGTGGTTTCCTGCATTCTTTGCAATACGCGGTCGAAACCACTTAATAAATATAATAGGATTTTATATAAATCAAACTAGCCCCATAGTAAGCTCAATAAGGCTAGTGTTATGGGTTCTAGATAACGATATATTGAATAGATATAATTATTTAAACACGAGTTCATACCCATCAAACACAACACAATATATGTTCTCGCCGAGATTTGAATCCAGGACTGTTATTTCGTACGCCCTAGGCTAATAGGCTAAACCGGTCGGCCAGTCAGAAACAGAACCCGTTGTTGCATATTTTTGCGATTGACGGTGCAATTAATTAAGTAATCGTTTTTTTTTATGTTATGTCACCTTGATGTGAGTTTAACTTGTTGTTCTTTAAATGGTGTCATTACATAAATAAGTATATATGGACCGCTTAAATGAGTCCAACCCCGCAACTAGATAGGGTATACTACGGATTCTTTTTCTAGACCGAATTCACTTATTGTGCCTAGTAAACAAAGCGATTGTCTTTAATTGTTAAGTGTAGTGTAACTAATTAACACTGTAAAAGGTAACACGTGTGTGGCCAAGTATCCTCTATCCTGAGATATGGTTTACTGCACTGGGGTAATTCTTGTAATAAAAAGTGGCCAAGTGCGTGTCGGACCACGCACAACGAGGGTTCCGTGCCTATTAAAAAGGTCGTATCGTTACTGAAATCTTATGGCACTAACGCCCTTTTCTTTAAGGAAGGCAGTTTTTTAGAAATATCTCAAAAACCTTTGAACCAATCTTGTTCAAAACAATTTTTGCTGAGATTCGCTTGCAGATTTAATAAGCCCTATGAGCATGATTTTTTTCATTTTTTTTAAATACACGGTTCAAAAATTAGAGGGGGGGGGGGACACAATTTTAGTGACTTTCAAGGAGATTATCTCCGACTCTATTCACTTAATCAACAAAATTGCTGAGAAACCTTATATTTATTTTGAAAGGCCTATCGATTGATGAGCCACACGTGGCCTTGGAAAAAAAAAGTTGACTTTCAGTTTTATGTATGGAGTGCACCCCTAAAAATAGCAATTTAGTTACAAAACTATGTAGCGGTTAACAAAATACACCTATCCTGAAATTTTTATTCAAATACACCTTGTAGTTTTCGAGTAAAATGCCTGTGACATACGGACGGACAGACAGACAGACAGACATGACGAATCTATAAGGGTTCCGTTTTTTGCCATTTGGCTACGGAACCCTAAAAAGATGTATTTATTCTACAAAAGAAATGTGTTCGATCTATTGCACGAGCAAAACATACTGATAGTTGCAAGCCTTTATTCAATAAACTTTGGTATCTTAACTCTCCCCTCTATGTTTATATTGGAAGCGTGCATATTTGTTAAAGAAAATTTAAACCTCTTTAGGAAAATAGAAAAAAAACCTGCCCGAAACCATAAACATAAATTGTAAAGGCGTTAAATTTTTTTTTGTTCGAATACTGAAAAAGAGGGTGCCTTACAATATAAACGATTTTTTCGATATAGATTTCTCTACAACTTAGTAATATGATAGCACTTGCCTTATTTTTTCTTCTCAGGTAAAACTAGGCTAAAAATTAAAAATGTGTTAATTAAGATTTAGATTTAAGTAAACTAATATTGTGCGCCTGAAAGGCAAATTATAGTGATTCTACTAAAATACATAATGTAACCTTATTATAACACCTATAATTATGCAATAATTGAATTATATTCTATTCTAAAATACACGTAGGAAACATCAACATTTTTTCAACCAAAAGGTGGCTTTATGACCAAGGAAAAGAGTTCCACTTAAAAAAATACTACTTAGCAATGTTGACCATTCTGCATTTAAAAAAATGGACTTCATAGACAGTCACTATTCGAATAAAATATTTATTGACATGGTCTTTTCATTTCGAAGCGTTTGTGGCACGTGGCTAAACAATTGCTTTGTTAGACCGATTTGACTAAAGATCTTCTCACTATACCGAACTATTATATTGTTCTGTCGCAAAACTAACGTGATCTCTCCGTCTCTTCCAGATCGCGTCAGCCATCCTCCTGGTGATCACGTCTCTCATGGCGAGCGACGCCGGCGCATACGTGGGCACGGTGGAGGACGCCGAGGACCATCTGTACTCGATCTGGTACAAGATCTCAGTGGGTGCCGCGGTGTTGACAGTGGTGCATGTTCTGCTGGCGTTCGCGCTGCTGTATGCTGTATATAAGGTAAACTAAATAGATATATTGCTCCATAATTGAGTTTTAGCGCCACCGCCAGCGGACTCCCGTGACCTTTACCGGGTCACGTACACTTGTCCTCGTGGCACTCTTTGCGGCAGATTAAGTTCAGTAGAGGACGACTTTCAGCTAACGTGATTATGATGACGATGCTATAAAGGGGGTTCTGCCTTTTCGGCGAAATATGTTTCGCAGAATTTCACATGGCAACCAACTTTTCGCAGAATTTTCATTTGGCAAACCAATTGTTGGCATAACTTAACTTCGCAGTTTTCTCATTTAGCAAAATTTTTATATTGCTAAATTTTACTTCGACAAACTTTTATGTGGCAAATTATTATGAAGCAAATGATTTGCTTAGGCAAATAACAAACCGTCAAATGACGTTTGGGCAACCAAAAACATGGCACCATTTAGATCGCTTCAAAGGTCATAGAAATACTGAGGCGCGGAGCACTATTCTGGACGCGGATTATCAGGGCAGACAAAAATGGCTTGTCATAAGCGGACTGTCTTAGGTCGGTTAGGTTAGGGTTCACTTGTGTCCCTCAGACCAGAAATAGACACCCCGCGCAGCGGGGTGGCGTCGACTCGCTGGAGATTATCAGTCCGCACAGATAAAACTATGGCACTCTAGTTCGTAGTTCGTTCGTTTGACGAATACATAAAAAAATCTTATAATATATTATAATAATCTTAAAAAAATCCCAGGTAACAATTTATCAAATCAATAGTTGCGAAATGATATCAGTGCTAAAAGTATGTTATGCCAATCAATACATTTGACGAATACATAAATGACGTATTAAAAAAATCCCAGGTAATAATTTGCCTAACAATAATTTATCAAATCATTCGTTGGGAAATGATATCAGTGCGAAACGTTGAGTTGGGAAATAAAACTTCGGCCAAATAAAAATATGGGAAAAATAGTTTGGGAGTTAAACATTTGCCAAATAATTTTCGCCGAAACATTAGTAAACCGCTATAAAGTTTGAGCTGCTCGAACTTTGTGTACGTTCTGTTGGCTCTGTATATCTTGTATTGGCAGTGGAACATACTTTTGGGTAGATTAAAACATCGTCTAAACTAGTACATTTCAAAATGAAGGAGTAGAGTGCTTTCTCGTGGAAATCTGATGAATCCACTTTTTTTTCTGTCACTATCACTTTTGCCTTAGGCACAACATGCAATTAACCATCTTATGGGTAATTATTAAAACTGTGTTTTATGAGTTTAAAAATCCACCAAATGTGTTAAAAGGCCATGTAGTATTTTTTTTCTAAGAAGTTCTCCTACTGTCTCCTTGCTAACGGGAGAGAATAACGACAACACATACTTAGTTGATATACTCTTAAACATCTGAAGAAAATGAGCACTAGGCTAACATGAAGAAAATTCCATTGACTCTAGTATATACTGATTATCATGATTTCTTTTATTAATCATATGTTATGTCTTCCAGCGTCACACCACCACCCTTCGCGCCTACGTGTACATCATGTGTGTGCTTTACGTGAGCGCGCTACTATACATTATCATCTCCGTGGCGCTGCGCGGGGTCACGGGGTCGGGGTCAGACATGTTCCTGGCCTTCCTGGAGGCTTTGCTGGTTTTCGGTGAGTGTCTTTCGGTACATGGGACACTCGTTGTTGCGAGTCATTCATTCATGAACTACAACCCCAGGAACACACAACTAAAGAAAAGTTTAACAATAGTGCTCAATAGTGAATCAGGGGAACAGGTAGAACGATCTCGAAATAGCGAGCTGGAACTTATCCCGGAGACGAGAAGACTTTATATTTATACGAAACAACGTGCATCATTTCACCAACACTCGCCCTCCGACGAAGTATCCTACCTCTCCTCTCTTGGCTAAAGACTGCATAGCCGGTCGATGGTGGCCGACTGGTTGCGGCTGGTCGGTCTTCCTTCTCAGAGCGTGTCACTCCCCACAAATTTGCTCCCCCTGGTATATCCGGCTCGTCCGGGTCAGGCTTGCTTCCTGGCTGGGTGTGGTGCTTATGTTCATGATCGTGACTTTCTGTTTATACAACCACATCATCGCTGCTCTCAGGTGGAAAAACAGTCTGAACGTGAACAGCCTCTATCTTAAGAGTCGTTCGTGTCACTCATGTGCTGGAATGCTTCTCCTATAACTAACTACATTGGCTCATTGATCAAAAGCGAGTCTTGGGCGCTGACACGAGCTGCCATCACATGCTCCTATCCCGCACCATTTCGCGCCAGTTCATGGCATGAAGATTGCGGAGGTCTGTTAAGCGTCGATCCAACGATACCCGGGACGCGTGGGAGAGACCTAATATTTTTCCCGCTTTTGTTTAGCTTAAAAAATATGGTATTGCTTTAATCCTCTCATAAATATGACCCGATACCTAAATCCGATAACACAAGGGCGATGGGACATTGTTTATGAGTAAGTATGCACCCATATTTTTACACTTCACTGTAAGTAACTTGTCATCAAAATTTGCTGACGAAGTATTTTATATTTGCTAACTATAATTTCAGCTACTTGCCTCCTATCCTGTCTCATCCTATTGAAATTAAATTTGGCATTATTATGTAAATTCGGTGACAAGGCAATATTATCAACAACTCCTACATTACACAAAAGGTTTTGTCATATTTAGCATATAATATAGAAAGTTGGAAGCCGAGGTCAAGAGGGCTCAACGACTATTAATAGTTGATGATTGTAAAAGAAAAGGACAGTTGACTAAAAGAAAATTGTGCTGCCTTGTAATTGAAGGGTACATAATTCCGAACAGTCATTTATCCAAAATCATATTTTTTGCGAATTTTAGAATTCCGTAAATAAAATTATGTGACGCTGAAGGACTTTTTGATCTCTCAAGATATAATACTAACGAAACCTGGCCTATTTTGGTATTCTATCCATTCATCCGGTTCCATATTTTCGTTTGGCGGTACACGGCAATAACCCATACGCAAAATAGGCGCTATTATGACGTCGAGTTGCGGAAACCAAGCCCGCTTACACCTATAACCTATAACCTTGGCGGTACACGGCGTTCGGAATTTTGTGATTTCGGAATAATGATGCTTTCGAACAAATGACTCCGGATTTTTTTTTTGTAATTGAAGCTTGCTAATGACTAATTATTTCTCAACGAAAACTCACTTGATCTCTTTCCTACGTTGCAGGTTTCCTGGCCTACTGCATCCTCTGCGTGCACAGCTTCTACCTGATGCTGCGGAGCGCCGAAGACATGGAGGGACCCAACAAGCCCTACTAGACCAAACCCATACACTTACGTATGGCATACACGTCTGTCGATGCTTAAGAGTTGTCGCACATTAAGCCACTAGACAGCACAGAGTTCCTTCAAACATTGTGTAGCATCAGCAACAGCACGGCTATCACTAGACGACCCGCGACCTGTGTCGCGGCGACATAGACTATCCGTCTCTTTCTAATTAGAACCCTTAGAAAGAGAGGGATGTTGATCTATGTTGCCGCGATATAACTGGCGGGTCGTGCATGCGATTAGTGGCCGTATCGTGGCTGTAATGTGCGGGCATTCTAAGTCATGAGGGTTCTCGAGAAATCAAGTTAATGATAGGTTAATCTCTAGCCGCCTTAAAGCCTTAACCCGTTCACTGCCAGAATCGCTACTCTCGCAGCCGATCCCGTGGTTTTTCGAAAGCGATGGCGTAGGCGCCCGCCAGGCCGGTTCCTGGCAGTGAGTGTTAAAACATTCACTGCCAAAGATTTCGTAGCGCTACGCTCGTATCCGATATCATGCGAAAACCTGTATGTAGAGGAAAGCGCCTAAGAGCAAAGGGTTCCTGGCACTGAAAGTGCATTTGAATTTATATAATTCTAAATAGGGTATTTCACAACAGTGAAAATAAATTGTTTTTTCATTAGCAACAGACAAACAATACGAAAATACTCGAAAGTATCAATCTTTCACAATACGTTTGGAATTTAAAACTCTAAATTCTAATAAACTTACATCAAGCACTTTGTTTGATTGTGACGTCACAAGCAAGTAATCTCTACAAATTCCATACTAACGGAGCGTTTTTGACGTTTCATAAAAAGGAGCTGATTTGATGTCAGTCAAATACCGTATTGGAATTGAGTTGCATTGGTTTTCGTTCGATTTGAAAGCGAACCGAATTCTACTCTATTTTCTAATATACTTGATGCAAATTTCATTGCCAATTATTTTTGTGTACGGTGGGCGCCTAGAGGTCAATATCGTTCCAAAATGGATGCAAAATTTCAAGTTTATACAATATAAGAATATATGTATCCTATACTTTAAATGATTTCTCATGACCATTTCGAACATTGATAATTTATTCAAATAATGCAATTAAGTTTTGATCAAGAAAACTTAAATTGCAGTGATGATATTTAAAATGATGTATCAGTTTATTTCATGTTCTCACTATGTTTTTAACCAAGAACGCATTTATTCTAGCCGGGCTAGAAATTGACTACGAATCGTCGACGATTGTCGAAATGTTGCGATTTTTAATATTTACAACGTACAATATGTATGATACATAGTACTTACTAAGTACTAAAACCGAGAACTGACTATTCCTCAAGCAGTTGGGCAATTCTTCTTTTTCGTGACCATACATTTTTGTTACTTTTTCGTAAAATGCATATTTTGGTAAATTTGGCAATTATTCAATTTTTTATGTTTTGGTTGAGAAAGAGGCTTATTTAGGCTATCAATTCCGATAGCTTTGTTTAATAAATAATCACTATCAACATTCTTAATCACGGTAACTCAGTGGTCCTTGATTGTCTCCCGATTTGTATGAAAATGAGGCATTTACCACTGTGTTACCATCTTTTTACAATTATCAATATTAATATATGAATTTTCGTTACCAATTTCCAAAAATTTGGTTCAGGCAGAATTAGGCAATATATACTTTATACACCATTTCAGTATTTATGATACTTTTTTCTGCCAATAGATTAATGGTCACAGAAAAGTAGAATGACCCGGTTTACATTTTAATAGGTTACAATTGTAACAAGTTCCATTAAAATAAGGTAAATATCCCAATGCTCGAGAATGTCCCAATAATACAGATGTAGTGCATAATTATTTTCCATCGTATTTTTTCGGAAAGGTTCGTATTTGTCATGCTACGATGCGCACACGACCTCAACCTCAATACTTTTTGTACCGAGACTGACTGAAATAGCAAGACACGTCCGTACGTTTCCGTGAAAATACGATGGAAAATAATAATGCACTACATCTGTAGCACCTTCATTCGTATAATACAGATGACAAGCAGGGTTTGAATTATTGAAATGAGGATGTCAAGCAATGGGACGTTTACCTTAAAGTCGTTTGACTAGCTACAATATTCGCATTGCTATAACAGTCCTAGAACACCTTAATAAACTAGAAAAATAATAGAAACCTGTTAAAAGCTCACTCATATGTGAAATAAGGGTCTAAGTCTTGATACTATTGTTTTTAGAACCAACTAAAAATATACCTAATTTATTATTGCATTTGAACACTACTTCTAAGCAAAATTAGTAATGTGTAGTATTTTGGGTGCCAATATTTTTTTCACTAATCTGAATTTAAATAATTGGCATATAAGGCCATAAGTTTACAATAGTTAAGTATTTACAACATACAGATACTTGTATTCCTATTACATTTATTTTTGCATTTAAGACGATTTTATAAACATTTTTAACCGCGCTTTTTGAACGAGGGAGCGTCAGCTTGGACCAAAATTATTTTATATGTCCTTTACAGGTCGCATTAAATTACTCAACCGATTCTCGTGAAATCTTGTGAGCAGGTCCAGTAATATATATAACATTTTTCTCTATTCAGATATTAGACATTAAAAAAAATTGGTAAATGACAGGCTCGCGAGTGCTACTCACTCACAGAACCACGAGTGTTAAGGTGTGTCAAGTTTTGGAGCCACTGTTTTGACCACAAAACACATATTATTTGATTTGTATGAGGATTTTATAATGGATAAACAAAGTATTGTTCATGGCTGTTTTATGGATATTGATTGGCTTAAGTGGTGTGGTTGACTACATTATACAGTAATAGCGCACAGGTGTTTATTAAGCAATGTAGTACGAGAGACGTCATGTAGTACGAGAGACGTCATGTAGTACGAGAGACGTCATGTAGTACGAGATACGTCATGTAGTACGAGAGACGTCATGTAGTACGAGAGACGTCATGTAGTACGAGAGACGTCATGTAGTACGAGAGACGTCATGTAGTACGAGAGACGTCATGTAGTACGAGAGACGTCATGTAGTACGAGAGACGTCATGTAGTACGAGAGACGTCATGTAGTACGAGAGACGTCATGTAGTACGAGAGACGTCATGTAGTACGAGAGACGTCATGTAGTACGAGAGACATGGAAAGTGCACGATGTCGTCCACCTTGCATGTTATGTACAGTCCGCCGCAAAGAAATCAGACCCCCCTAGTAGGCGTACGAGTTGTATATAGTATACATCATAGCGGCTATTTGCAGAAAATCCGCAAACTTCATGACAATAATTTCAGGGGTAATGGACCTTTAAAGTTGGCGAGCGAGACACAGCTATCTAATAAACTGAGATAACTTAAATTGAAGCGCTTTTAACACATTCACTGCTAGCAATTCGCACGCTAAAAACCGCCCGTCTAGCGTCTAGTGTTACTACCACGTCGGTGGCAAATAAGCACACGGCCCGCCTGATGGTCCGTAGCCTATGGATGTATTAATAAATAAGCGACGCATTAGTAAATGATATATTTCGGGCAAGGTTAAAGCTAGGCAATGTAGCTGTTTCACAGTATGAATATTCAATTATTGGATTATTTAATAGTTCGTTCTCACCCTGTCAGATAGGTGCGTCTCTCACTCCAGTTGCTTGCGGGTTATTTATAAACAATTTTGTATAAAACCAGCAGTGATGTTAAATGTGCCTCTTTTCGATACATGTATGTAGAAACGCCAATTTTACATAGTTACTCGTAGGGGTTTTGACAAACCTTCTTAAAATATATTTCCTATCTGTATCTCCCCTTGATCGATGTTGTTGCTAGCAGATGTGGTACTTCAATAGTTATTCATTGTTGTATTTTTTATATTCATCTATTTTCACATTAAATAAGGTCGGATGTTAGACTATTCTATATAGTCTTACATGCGACGATATGAAAATGTATAATCACAATAATATATAGTGATAGGAATACATAAAATGTGCGATTGAAAGACTGCGTGCAAGCTTTTACTTAAGGATATGATAATAATAATGCTTTTATTATTGTACTTACTATACAATATTATAACAGAACAAGTGTATTGTGGCTATACTGTGTATTTACTTGCAATCATTGTTCGGACAACGATGCGTCTGGTAGCTACACTTAGTTTGTTAATGAAGGGTAATAAATAATAAAAAAAACTTGTTACGTCACACCGGCCGCAATTGTCGCCCGCTCATGCGGGTCGTGCGGAAAATGCCACTTTCCGGCCAAGGGAGACACGAAATTGTTCACCACAATAAAGAAAGCCTCAGATGCCATATTTGTTGTCCTTGCTTTCACCTGCGATCTGAGATATTCTTTGTTGTAAGTACCACCACAGTGGCACGAAAAACAAAGGTAAAAATCCCTTACGTTGGGTTGTTTTTTTTAGGTTTGAATAAAAAAATGGAGTGGTTACTTACATGGTACTTCAGCCTTATTTTTGTAGGTATCGCGGTCCTCAATTTATTAAGGTGAGAACGTTCGGTGAAGTCAGTTCTTTATATATTTTTAATTACAGTAGTTTATACTAGTCACAAAAATGTTTATGGTCTCTTGAGGGAAAGTTATTTTAGGTTTTGACCGACCAGGTATATATTATCTATTTTAACCCAAATTGAACGGTGACATGAACTGCCATCTTAGGCTTTATAATGTTTTTTTATATTTGCATTTTACCTACACCTTTGTAAAGTATTGTATTAAAAAAAATCACAACATATTGTGTCAAATACAAGTATCATTTCAAATGACTGGAATATAATTTTTGAAGCAATTTGAGGTGCTGTCTAAGGCATTTCAAATTTTGAGGAGAGTATTCATTACCTTAAACCTCATTTATAAATGATAAGTGAAACACAATAAGTTTTAAGTAATTGCCAAACATTAAGCCATTCTCTTCAGCACAGAGTCGCTTGACCAATAGTCACTGGGTATGACCACTTGTAAAATTGTAACATAAAATTAAAAATAAATTTTGATATGCAAGTCACTTATTACTTATATTTATTTACGACTTATTTACTTATATTTATTGGCACGCAGTCAGTATTTTTTTGGTAAGCGATTAATAATATTTTCCCCATACAAATTACCTCACGAAATATAGCTCGACTTATAATTAATTTGTCTATGCTATAATTTAAATATAAAAGGGTCCTCGATTGACTAAATTACGTCCAGTCGTTGCGCCGTCTGATATAAAAAAAACATGAAAAATTAAGTAATAAAATCAATTATACATATAATTATTCTATATACCTATATTAACCTTTGCATTTATATAATTTACTATACTTATGTATGAACACCTTATAGTTTTTATTTTTAGAGAAGCATAATACTGCTAGAAAATAATTAAACATAGATTTTATTTTCCAGGGGCCCATCAACTTATAATAGTATTACCAACGCCTACAAGCGAGAGCGAGAAGGCAAGCTCTCCTGTCCCGCTTGCTGCGCCTACGTCACAGCCCAGCAGTGAGGAGGTGGGGAAGCGGCCGCAGCAGCGACGGACTTCACTTCGGCGGCGCGCTCGTTAGGGATCGGACGATTAGCTTAGACCCGTGACCATCGCATAGCAGATCTAGCCTTTCTATCATAATTCGCGTTACATTTGATTTGTATTTAATAAATTAGTTGATTAAGTTGTTCCATTATTTAATTTCACACCCTGATCCATAAGATCAGAAGGTGGGATAAGATATTCACGCGAGTGGCATCCAGACGATTATCTTTTCCGTTTGAATATTTAAACCGAATTCCGTTAACTGACGCGCTAAAGAATTGTCTTTTGTGTAAATTCGATCGCATAAGGAATTCAATGTTAAGTACATCGTTATAACTCTTTAACTACTATACGGCTTAGTAATAATAGCTACGTTTTTAATAATAGTGTTCGTGAATCTAGATCATTTTTAAGTTTTGCTTTGATTATAGTTAAAGTGGATAGTTCAATTTTAGTGATTGCTTAATGCGTTTATTTTGCGTACATGATTATTGCTTATTAAATGCTTGTGCTTTGTTATAATACGTTGCAGTTATAATAGTTGTGCAAATACGTAACGGGTGTAGATATTTCCGTTAGTCATTTACGTACCGTGTAGTTAATTACAAGTATTTATGACGGTTCGTTAATAATACGTTACGCTTTTAAATATCGCGCTTGTGATTTGCTAAGAGTGCTAGTGTAGATATTTTGAATTAGATTAGTTAACCGCTTATTGCTGTAAATAAAATGTCGGATCGTAGTAAATCGAGTAGTAAGCGTAAGAGTCGCAGTAAAAGGCGTACTACCGAAACCGACGTAGTCTTAGGTACGATTTTAGAAAAATTAGGAAAATTAGTTGAACGATTAGAGCCTCCATCCCCAACGTTGCGCCCTCATTCCTCGGTTTCGGAAACTTGTGCTGGTTCTGCTTCTGCTCCACAGCGTCCGACTACACCACCGCTGCCGCCTCCGGCTGCACCGCCAGCCAGCGCACCGGCCTCCACGCGCGATGACGTATCGGTGGCTAGCGGCTGCCCTGCAGCGTCTGAGCACCAGGAATCCGTCGCGGCTCCGCAGGGTGACCCCTCCGGCGACGAGGTAACGGAGAGGATCGTGGGAACGCTTTCGTCGTTGTTACAAGTAAGACCGACCCATTATTATATTTCGAACTTTGATCCGCAAATACATGATTTCGATGTTTGGTGTACAGAGGTGGACCGCGCGCGTGAAAGAAATCGCTGGGCCGATAATGAGTGTTTATCACGTGTTGCAAATTGCTTGAAAGGTGATGCGCGTTCGTGGCTCAATGATTGGGTGACCAATGATCGCACCTGGACTAACTTTAAAGTCGAATTTCGATCCCTCTGTCCACGAAACATAGATGTGGCGACTGTGCTTTATGATGTGATGCGTACCGATTCTAAGGGTTTTCTTACGTATGCCGAGTATGCGCGCCGTACCCTGTTGCGCTTAAATATTGTAACCGGTTTGTCGGATGATCTTCGAACAGCTATAGTTCTTAGAGGTATTTCGGATTCGCAGATTAAAGCAGCCGCCACTAACGCCAAGCTTAAGCCTAATGAGATTGTCGATTTCTTGTCGGTGTTTGTAAAGCCTAGGACCGAAACGCGTGTTGCTTCCCATGATCCTGCCCGTTCTAACAGTAGATCCGCAATATCGTATTCGCGTAAACGAGAGCTGAGTAGGTCGGACAGTAGATTGAAGTGCTTCAATTGCGGTCGTATGGGTCACAAGCGTACCAACTGTTTTAAAAAGCCCCGATTTGAGAGTACTGCTACGGATAGCAGCGATCGTAATGTACCAGTATCTGGGCCTGCGGCTAGCACAAATACGAGTATAGTAGCATCACGTACTACGCCCACAAGTAATAGGTCTTCGATTACTTGTTCGTACTGTCACAAGCCCGGTCATAACGTAGAATCCTGTTTCGCAAAACAGCGTGCGGAGACGAATAATAAACGTCCCAATAATGTAAATTTGTGCCGCAAACGAGAGTCGGTAGCAAACAACGACGTAATGACTGCTGTCATAGAGGGAGTTCCTTTGGACGTTCTTATAGATAGCGGTTCGTGCATTTCACTGATATCCAGATCGGCTTTAAAACATTTTGTGTGCAACCACGTTCCCACTTACAGAGTGCTAAGAGGTATAGGGAGTCAAGAAATCGAATCCACTTCATTCGTTACGTTAGTAGTCGAGTTCCCCGATGTATCGATAGAGGTTGATTTGTACGTAGTGCCCGAATCGTGTATGAACGCGTCGGTACTAATAGGAACAGATGTTTTGAATCGAGAAGGGATTACGTACATTAGGACCAATGAGGTGCAGCGCTTGATGAGGACTGAGTGCTCGTTTGTTCAACAAATTAACGAATTGGAGCCCAAAATCAACACGCCGTTAGTCGGCGATGAAAAACAGCAACTGCTCACGGTAATCAAAGAGTTCTCTCAATCATTCATCAGTGGCACTGCATCTTCCACAGTAAAGACCGGTACTATGGCGATTAAATTGACTAAGAGTGAACCTGTAAACTATCGGCCCTATAAGCTATCTCACGACGAGAAATTACGTGTTCGCGAAATCATAAATGACCTCAAGGACAAGGGCGTCATACGGGAATCTGACTCTGACTTCGCGAGCCCAATTATTTTAGTAAAGAAAAAAGACGGCACAGACCGAATGTGCGTCGATTATCGCGCTTTAAACGCGATAACAGTCAAAGATAGGTTCCCGCTTCCGCTTATAGATGATCATATCGATCGGCTAGGTAAAACTAAGTACTTTTCGACTCTTGATATGGCCACGGGTTTTCACCAAGTGAAGATGGACCCAGATTCAGTAAGCAAAACGGCGTTCGTAACACCTGAAGGGCATTTTGAGTATTTAAAAATGCCCTACGGTTTAGCGAACGCTCCAGTAATATACCAAAAGATCATATCAGAGACCCTGAAGCCATTTATCGAGACTGGTAGCGTGCTTGTGTATATCGACGACGTTTTGATACTGTCTGAAACTGTAGACGAGGGCCTATCTCTCTTGCGTCAAGTCCTACAAACGTTAACATCTGCGGGATTTTCTATCAACTTGAAAAAGTGCAATTTTCTCGTGACCGAAATAGAATACCTTGGACGGCTTATTAGTAGAGGTCAGGTACGGCCGAGCCCGCGTAAAGTTCAGGCATTGAGTGATGCACCCCGTCCCACAAATGTCAAGCAGGTCCGCCAGTTCCTGGGCCTCGCTGGATATTTTCGCCGATATATTGCTGGCTTCTCGCAAAAGACGGCATGCATTGCTAGGCTCACGCGACGTGGCGTAACTTTTGACTGGGGGCCCGAACAGGAGGACGCTCGCGCATATATTATTAAATGCCTTACTGAGGAGCCAGTCCTCGCCATATTTGATCCGAGCCTTCCCACGGAATTGCACACGGACGCGAGTGCGAGCGGTTACGGTGCGGTTTTATTCCAGGAACATGAGGGCAAGCAAAAGAGAGTAGTAGCATACTTCAGTAGGAGGACCCAAGGCGCTGAGTCCAAGTACCATAGTTACGAATTAGAGACCTTAGCAATCGTAAAAGCCCTTCAGCACTTCCGTCACTTCCTAATTGGCATTACTTTTAAGATAGTGACGGATTGCAACTCTTTAAAGTTAACTGAGAGAAAGAAAGATCTTATTCCTCGCGTTGCACGTTGGTGGGTGTATATGCAGGATTTCCGATTTAACATCGAGTATCGCAAGGGCGTTCTATTACCTCATGCTGACTATTTAAGCAGAAACCCCGTGGAAATCTTGCATGTTCGTAAACCAACCAATTGGGCACAGCAAGCGCAAACTGCCGATTCTGAAACGCAGAATCTTATCGATAGTTTGAACGAAGGTCGCTTGGACTCGACGCGCTATGAGGTTCGCAACAATTTACTGTACTACAAGTATAGTTCTGCTGGTGATGAAGCTCGCCTGCTTTGTTTTATTCCAAGGGGTTATCGACTCAGTCTATTAAGGATCTTTCATGATGAGCATGACCATATTGGAATCGACAAAACGGCTGAACTCATTCTGAGACATTTTTGGTTCCCCGGGCTTAGAGCATTTGTGCGGAAATACATAGGCCATTGCTTAGTTTGCTTAACTTGTAAAAAGATTGCACGAGCACCTCATCAGCCGATTGAGTCATGGTCTAAGCCCGATGCGCCATTTTCGACGCTACATATGGACGTATTAGGTCCGTTACCGGAATCTAAAGGATTCAAGTACATTCTTGTAGTTGTAGACGCATTTTCGAAATATTGCCTCTTGTACTCATTGTATCGACAAGACGCTGACGACCTTAAACGTGTATTTACGAATGTCATATCGTTGTTTGGTACACCTCAGCTTATTGTTAGCGACCGTGGTAGAATGTTTGAATGTAATAGCTTTCAAAGTTGGATATCAGAGTTAGGTTGTAAATTCCATTTCATTACACCCGAAATGCACCACGAGAATGGTCAGGCCGAGCGCTATTGCCGCACAGTACATAACTTGATTAGAGTAGAAGCGAATAATAAAGGTGCAGAATGGTCTGATTCCCTATGGCGAGTGCAATTGATTCTTAATTTGACTAAAAACGCTGCTACGAACGAATCCCCTCTCAAACTGCTTGTGGGTATTGATGCAACCACACCCGTGTTGCGC
The DNA here is from genome assembly GCA_947578815.1 of Epinotia ramella. NCBI lineage: Eukaryota > Metazoa > Arthropoda > Insecta > Lepidoptera > Tortricidae > Epinotia > Epinotia ramella. Next base: position 24,999,242 of record OX388214.1, read on the forward strand.
TCTCTAGTCCGTGACGTCGCTCTCGAGAATACTAGCGGAAATCGCGAGGCATTCGTAGTGCTTAAGAGACAGCGTGTAAGCGAACGGTTGGCTGCTAGACAAAAGCGGCAAGATGAGACCACTAACAAAGGCCGTAAACCACCACGTGCTTTTAAAGTAGGCGATTTTGCTTTTGTTATCAAACAAGCGCAGAGCACTGGCAAATTAGATTCCGGTATGAGGGGTCCCTACAAAGTTATTTCAGTTCTCCCTCACGATCGCTATGAACTGGAACTGCTATCCGGTTCTTATGGGAAACGCACGCGGGCCGCCGCAGAGTATATGGTGCCCTGGCGTGGGGAGTGGACCCCGGAGACATGCGCAACGTTCTTTCAAAGTGAGTTGCACTTGATAGCCTGTTTTGTCATTGTGGTATATGATATTTCAGGTTACGGCTTTATAGCCGGCAGACTGTACTCACCTGTTGAGTAGCAGTGCGATTTTATCGCGGCAGACTCTGATCTCTCGGAGTACGGATTTATATCCGGCAGACTGTACTCTGTTTTGAGTAGCAGTGCGATTTTATCGCGGCAGACTCTGATCTCTCGGAGTACGGATTTATATCCGGCAGACTGTACTCTGTTTTGAGTAGCAGTGCGATTTTATCGCGGCAGACTCTGATCTCTCGGAGTACGGATTTATATCCGGCAGACTGTACTCTGTTTCGAGTAGCAGTGCGATTTTATCGCGGCAGACTACAATATTTGTAGTACGGATTGGCCATCCGGCAGACAGCGCTCACGTCAGTGGGTGACTGTATTCGGGAAGGGCTTCAATGCCTGGCAGACTGGACCTTGTATCGTGGTGTCAGTATTATTTTGTTCCCGGCAGACTGCACTCCTTGGGGGGTGGCAGTGCGACATGTAGTCGCGTGAGACATTATTACGGATCTAGTATCCATTTTGTGGCCATTTTAGATTCAGAACGTGCGAATGTGTGCGCGTGAACATGTATGAATGGCAATCTTACGTCATAGTGGCTAAGTGCGCACAGACATTATCACGTAAGATTTTTGTTCGGTTTGAGTGAGTTGCTCTCTAGAGCTAAACTGGTATAAAAGCTTTATTTTCTTTGCTTGCAGCTGACGAACAGCCTGATGATGACAACAGCCCCCTTGACGGTGTAGCGGCCGAGGACGTCTCGCAGTCAGGAACGGCCGTATTACCAACGCCTACAAGCGAGAGCGAGAAGGCAAGCTCTCCTGTCCCGCTTGCTGCGCCTACGTCACAGCCCAGCAGTGAGGAGGTGGGGAAGCGGCCGCAGCAGCGACGGACTTCACTTCGGCGGCGCGCTCGTTAGGGATCGGACGATTAGCTTAGACCCGTGACCATCGCATAGCAGATCTAGCCTTTCTATCATAATTCGCGTTACATTTGATTTGTATTTAATAAATTAGTTGATTAAGTTGTTCCATTATTTAATTTCACACCCTGATCCATAAGAATAGTTATAATACACTACTTAAAATCCGCATCATATAGTTAGTAACAGCCAAAGTAGCCAAATATACCGTAACACATCCTTACCGCGTGTTCACACTGCGTCCGTTTCTGTGTCCGGGAGGCATCCCTCTTTTTCTCGCTTGCGATGTTTCGCCCGAGTGCGAAAGAGACGGATGCCTCCCGGACACGGAAACGGACTCAGTGTGAACACGCGGTTACTCCAATAGTAATAGACGTGTTGCGATAACTTTGACTACTTTTTTCGTGTAAATGTTGCTTGAATTGTTTTTGAAATAGCATGTAAACGATTTGGTGACCTTAATGTAAGTTTATTATGTGACTGAATAAATGAAATAAATACGAGCTGAAGTCTCTTTTTAGTGAAATAAGTTGAAAAGAGATTTCCGCTTTCAATACAGGTTACAAGTTATTATGTAATGGGCCCCTGCTCAGCTATATCAGCAGCAATATTGTGTCAAGCTATTTTAAATATTACTTAAGGCCTTGCAATGTAAAACTAGTTGTTGAGTGCATCACTTAAGTTAGCGTTTAAGTTTAAGTTAGCGTTATATTCGTTGGGATTGAAAGTGGTATCGGATTTGAGTGCTCATATATAATGTTGGTGTATGTGTAAAATAACTTTCAGAGTCTGGCGAGTCGCGTTACCAGAAATATCGTCATTATTGCAAAAAAACAGCTCAATGCATAGGGCTTGTCCATATATTACGTCATCTTCACAAAGTGCGTAAAAATAGGAAGTCTGGTAAGTAACCTTATAATTTTAATTTTTCAAATGAAAGAGAAATAAATTATTAAATTATTCTAAAATTAAGCCAAATCGTGTTTTGTATAGAAATGTCGTCATATAGGGGGAGAAGTCCATTCAATTATGACGCTACGATGATGTCAGGGGGGAAGGAGGGCTAAAAATCCAGACGATGACGTATGATATATGGACAAGCCCATAGCGGCGTAATAGGTACTTATAAGTCTTATAACTGACAGTTAATTACACTAAAATGATTGCCATATATAGAATAACAGAAATGCTTGTGACACAACTCGCTGGCGAGACGCTACCCATTCTCTGAAGCCATAGTTAGACCAGTCAACTTTTACACCTACAATTCTGTCTCCTGCGTTACTTTTTTTACCAAATTTAAAATGTATTTATTTGAAACTGTTTACTAAACCAACTAAATAGCTATAACTATACAATCCCAGAACTGTGTCAACCACTGTTATAAACAATTGAATACCCGGTTAAGGGTGGGTTGCACCAAACCTGTAAACGGAAGCGCTGTTCCTTAACACGTTCGCAACCAAGAACCCGCCTGGTAGGCACTCGTAATGTGTGCTCAGCCGGCTCAGCGCGCTAGGCGGGCAGTACACGCCTAGCGAGATCTGTCGGTTTCTGGTGTACTGTTCCATTTTTAGTCCGGTTGCGAAAGGGTTAACATCTGAATGTATGGAAATGACAAGTTTCTATGGAATGTCAGGTGCCGGCTCCATATTTTATGTAGATTGGTCTGGAATCGTAAGCAGTTTCTATAAGCGTGACGGTTTCCCGTCTTCCGTTGTGTAGAGTGTGTCGGTGTTCAAGTTGATTGACGATTATAGAAAAATGCACTTTGTGATGTGTTGGGTGGGATCGATGAAAGCTGGTTATTAGATAGATAACATTATTTTAATTTTATGATTATGCAATATACTGTAATTAGATGCTTATTTTTTTATTACGCATTTATTAAATGGCTTTGCCAAAATTGAAGTGCTTGTTCTTTGTTCCCGAGAGATGGCGCTGTTGGTCCAAGTGTTTACATGATAGCAGAGCAGCATCAATCTGTGGCCTATTGCACAAAGGCTTGTATCTTGTGATAAAGCGGAAGTCTCTTTCTAAAAACAGGAGTTGAAAAGTGGCGCGCTTTGATATGTAGGTAATTTTGATAAACAAATGGTCATTTTCAAAATATTGTGTACCCAATCAGCGGGAGTACTTGAGTAGTTCAACAAAAATTAACTCATTGACAGTTTTGTGACGAAAATTATAAGCATACACTTGCAATTAAGCATGAACTTGTTTCACATTTAACTCACGCGTTTATATTATGTATTTTTATACTGACACTGAGCTAATATTTATTTAACAATTCACGCTCTTAGGCAAGGTAGGGACACTCATTTTAGAAAATGTCCAAATACACCAGACTTTTTATAAAACAGCCTTTGGAGTTGAATTTTTATACATTGGACGGTAGACTAGCTTTTGAATAATTCGACCAACTTAAATAGTATAAGTGATACTCTCTGTATCTATTATGGTAGATGGGTAAAATAATACTTCAATTAGAGATTTACACAGTTTTATTCATCGGAATAATCTTAACATTACGATGATCGCCCACATACTGAGTGCGCTCTGTTAAATATCATATATTACAGCTCTAGGGTAGTAAGTACTGGTTAAGTACATCGGTTGCAGACTATGACAAGTTTAAGTGACTGTTTCATGAATCAATACAATATCATTTCGTTTGAAGAAGACATTAGAATGAAGCAAAATATTAAATTCAGTATAAAGGGATTCCAATATGATTTGACTGAGTTTTGTATCAATTTACATGTACCCTATATGGTTCGAAATCTTTTAAGGGATTGTCTACAGAGAGACAAGAAAGGGAAGAGAAAAGACAAATAATTAATAGTCGAAAAGTGGTAGTGTACCTAAAGTTTGTTTCAGTTGAAATGTCGAAAATGCACTTAACGTGTGATTATACAACTTCTTTTGTTGCTAAACATGAGAGGAAAAGATAACAAAGAGTCATAAAACTGACCGAATATTTTGAAACCGACGTGTACAACCCTACTTGAAGATAACAATTCAACAATAGAGGTCGGTAATTTTCGTCATTCAAACTGAAACAAACTATACCTAGTCATTCTCTGAATTTGTACCTAGTTTTTAACTGAACAATTTATTAGGAAATCAAATATATTTCCATAAAAATAAGTACTTTTTGCTAGTCCTTCCAGATGTTTTAGCAGAAAGAAAATAATGACAGAATTAAACATTTAAAAAATGTACAAAGAAGCCAAAAGAGTCGATGTCGCATTCGATTCTAGAAAAGTCACTTTGCAGATACTTTACACGTAATTAGGCATATTAGGTCTATCCATTAAGCTAAGGCAAGATACGGCGAGCAAAACAATACATTTTCGTTGCTAATACAATTCGTTTTCGATTCTTTGAGGTACACTCTGGTTTCATTGTCAGTTTAGGGCCAAATTTGAGACATCTCATGTCTAATAAATACTAACGTAGTTGTAGATATAGAAACGTCGTCGTCGCCGGATGTACGCGTCACAAATTAAGTTGTATCCGGATTAATAAAATTAATGACAACCTTTCAACATTGAAAATACTTACTAGCTAACACTTTTAAATTTAGTACCGTTTACTCTTGCCTCGAACTGGTCTAACGGGCGAGAATACGTACTTAGAACTAACGTTATACAATAATATCTAACGCTTGGGACTTTTTACAACGCCTATATTAACACAAGCTACACACATAAATACTTAACTAAATGTATTGCACGAAAAATAGGGATTTAGTTAAATACGCTTAATAATTTACATAATTACACTTAACGTTTGAACGTAACGGTCTTTTCCACCAATCACGACTTGAGTTTGCGCGCGACCAATCACAGAGCTGGAATGTAACGGTCATTTTTAAATGCACCAATCAGGAGTCTCGTCCGCGCGCGGGTTAGCCAATCAGGAGGCTTGTTAGCCGATGAGCGCGCGCGTTCGACCAATGGCGGGGCTGTGCGGAGGTCAGTAGAGGGAGACGGGCGCGTGCGGGTCGAGGGGGGGCGGCTCGGTGCCCACGTCGATGTCCGCGGGGCCGTCCTCGTCGTGCGGCGTGCTCGGCGTCCGCGTCATACCTCGGACCTGGAACGAGAGGTATCGTTAAGCCGGCTGTACATATTGGGCCAACGTTGGCGCGCGAGCAGGAGGCAGCTATGTAAACGAAAGAGATCGAGTTATAGCTCTCTCCCTCTAACGCATAGGTGCCTTCTGCTCACGCGCCAACGTTGGCCCGCAGTTGTACCGCAGGCTTTAGACATACACGTAAATATTCAGTACACGGTCGGTCCGGTCCAAGGTCGCTCGGTCGGAGGGGCTTGTTGGCGACCGTCAAGCAGACGTTTTAGGTATTATAAGGGCTCAATAATAGTGGTAATAATAACATTACATAGGGATAATATTTGCTCGCTGCATTCTCGCTGGCGCTGGAACAGCACTGGATAAGTTGTTATTAGATCAATTTGAATTCAATTATGGCATCCAACACCAAAAGGTAATGCGCGCTTTACCATTCGTGAACTTTAAAAAAAACAGTAAATGTCGTGAGGAAACCTGTCTAATCCCAACAGTCTAGTTTTCCCTCTGGGTTTGAAAGTCAGATGTCAGTCACTTTCGTAATAGCTATGCCAAATCTTTGGATTAGGTCCCAAAGCGGACTCCGGGCTCCTTTACGATACAACCGGGAGAAAACGCAGGGAGGGTGATGACTTGATGAGTATAACTACAAACAGACACAGTGTCTTAGAAATCGACGGAGATATTTTGCATAGGTACCTGAAGCAGTATATTATTGGAGAGGATCCTCGCCTGATGCTCCTGGGCCTTGGCCCGGAGACACGCGATGCTGTTGTTCCGGAAGGCCTCGGGATCCTCGTAGGAGCCGCCCTCGGGGGAGGCGCGGCCCTTGGCGGAGGAGGAGGCGGTGGTGCTGCTGGCGGGGGAACTCTGCGCCTGGAGAAGTCAGGAGTTTGTTATTATAGCCAATTAATAGCATAGCTGAGAGGTCGCAGCCCAAATAGGTGGTCTGGCCAAGAACCTAAGAGAGAGATTTGAGAGTTGAGCGACTCTCAAATCTATCTCAAAGAAAGTTCTCAAAGAAGGTTCTTTACGAAAGGAGTGAATACTCGTACATTTTTAAAGAGTTGCCACATTTTCGGCGCCAGGAACACCCCAAGTAACATTTTAGTCGGGCCTAGGTTGTAAAAATTACCTTTAGGTTTTATAAGGGTCGTAAAATGGTTAATGCTTAGCTATCTGGTCATATTAAGTACTTGAGAATGATTAATAAGTCCTAAAACTAATTGTCTATTATAACAACCTTGAAGCCGCTGACAATAGGTTAAATTAACGTTATTTTGACTTGTGTTTCAAGAGCTTATAGTCCTAGGATCTTATAGTTGTCGTAGACTACTGATTAAGTTCTGGAAAGGCTAGCATTATGCTAAAGTGAGATCTAAAGGTTTAATTTTTAACTTTGATATAACCTTAAAGTTATGGAATGTCGAAATCACTTATTAGTAATTTCTAAAACCTACTTAGAACTTTTAGGCTGTATTAGAGTTGTCTTGGCAAACAAATTGGGACTCCGTGGTTAAAACCCAAACCAAAAGCTATTGTTTATGAGCTGAAGGCATGATTAAAGTCCTTTAAGCAATTTTAAAGCTTTAAAGGCATCCTCAAAAACTAACAGTGTTAAGCGACTTCTAAGCATTACGTTGTCTTGTAAAATGGAGCGATACAGGGTGATTTCAAGAAATCGGAGTAGATATTTTAAACGTGAAGTGCGTAAAAATCTAAATTAGGTAATTTTCAAAGACGTTCACGTTATTTTCACCATTTTTCTTGACGTTACATCTAGCAAAATGTTTATTATTACCTAAAATAGGTAGTTTATTATTTACTACAGTACGTTGATTCTTTTCTCACAACTAGGTACCTGCCCTACGAACTAGGCGGTGTCTGTAAAGCGAAATAATACAGACCTTCGCGGCGCAGATTTAAGGGGCATTTTGCATCGTTACGACGCCACTATCGGTCAGAGAAATAGAATCAAGTAGTGTAAGACGTACGATTACAAAAACCGCAAATCCATGTACAGTTTAGCCGTTTGGCGCACGCATACTAGAGGTCAATTCAAAATATTTGACCAGCAGTTCCTAAAAAAAAATCCCTTAGGGGGGGAGTGCTAAGACATTTTCTTCTTTGTATGGAAAAAAAAATTTTTTTTTCGGAAACGGTCATATTTAGTATCATATGAAAGGGCTTTTTGAGGCGATTCTAAAAATGTACCACATCATTCCATTTCAGGCATTTTATTTTTAATTATAACAAAAAAAGTTTTTGAAACATACCAAGTTTGGGCTCCTCCAAACACGATATGGCAGATTTTTTGAAGTGAAAACTTCTTAAGCGGCGCTGACCACTTTTTGGGATGGGGAAAAACTGTTAAACTCGCGACAGAATTTTGTGACGTCAGATGCTTAGGAGGTCACGTGACCGTAGGATGGTGAGGTGAGACTCTCGTGAGACTTGAGGGGCACATAGTTTTAATTTGTTCTTTATTGTTAACAGTATAAGGTCGTAACACATTTTCCGTAAATGCAAATTGCATTTTGTTTTATCAAACTTTTATATTTTGCTGTTAGCCGATTTGACTTCATTCAAAACTGAAGGCTATTCGTAATAGATATAAAGCCGTTAAACACTTTTTGCAATTGCATGTTCTGCAAATAAATTTGTAATTTTGTCCACGCGTCCTTTACCGTTTTGCTAATAAGCCAATTCGAATAGTTCGAATTAGGACGTTATTCCTAAAGAGATAAAGCTTTGAAAAATATTTGGCAATGGCAAAAACAAATTGGTATTTTATTTCTTCGTTTCCTTCATCAATTTTGCCGAGTTAAGTAGAACTATAGCGTACTACTAATAAGGTTGTTATTAGATATATTGGCACGCAGGGGGAGAAAGGGGGAAAAGTAATGTTTTTTTTGCAAAATTAAAATTATTCAAGTTTTCACTTCTGTCGGCACTCCCGGAGTGCAGCCCGGTCTTTTTTTTATACAATACACCACAAATGATACACTGATATCCTCATATCTAACCTATAAAAAGCAATTTTGAAAATAGTTTCATTAAGTATTTTATTTTTATTTTTCTATATTACAAAGTAACACAGTTCTACTTCAATACCTATTTTACGTGTCTTATGGATACTAAGTACGTATCATTTTATGTACCGTATCTGCAGTACAGTTCCTACCTAATATATTTTAGGAACTGCTGGTCACACATTTTGTTTTGACCTCTAGTATGCGTGTGCCAAACGGCTAAACTGTACATCGATTTGCGGTTTTTCTTTGAAATTGGGCTTGTACGGCTACCACTATCCGTGCCGTGCTAGGTATTATTTACGTCAACTGTCACAGAGATATCTTTCTGTAGGTACTTGTACTATTACTAATTCTGTGACATAACTACCTGCCCAAGACAAGAGTGTTAATTATTATTAATAAATTGGAAAGTCATGACATAGGTAGTATAAATTAATTTCGGTAAGGGGAATAAATAAGTTAGGTAAGTACCGACCTACCAAAAATAATTGAAAAAGAATAGGAACTTACTTGCACTTTAAGAGCACCCTGTAGCTGTTTGTTTATTACTCTTATTGTCGAACCGTCATCAACTAATTGTGCTCAAAGGTTGTTTTCGCGATTAGCAGATCTCTAATTACTCCTGGCGATAACCTTAAAGCTGCGAAAAAAGCCTTGGCGTTTTAAGTAGCTCCGCGAGATTAACTTTAGCTCCCATTTTGGCAAAAATTAGGAGCTTATAGCTGTTACATTTCTGAAAAGGTTAATTTTAATGCTTTCTAGTAAATTCCTAACGCCCGCCATATTTTTTCACTGAAATAATAAAACACAAAACAAAATGCAATATTTAAATAAAATAAGGCAAAATTAAGTATTGTGTGATATTATTATTTAAAAATACAATTTCTATATGATTAGAAGTTTTATTTCTAGTGCGATTTACTCACAAACAACTAATTTTATATTTTTTTATTTCATTAAAATATCTTCAAAATTGTTAACTTGCGAAAAGCCCGTCTCGTATACAGTACTGTTATCCAAAAGTCTCACGATAAAGTGCCAGTTGCACGGTTTTTTTAGTTTTCCTGACTTCAGCAAGCCATTTATAATTTTTGTGAATACAAGTTCACTTAGCCATTTTGAAACTTGGTATAATGACAGGACATGGCTCCATTATAAATAAGACTCCACGATTGCAATGGTCACTGTGTAAAAAAATCTTACACAGAAACATTCTAAAACCTGAGAGTCCTGGAAAGGCAGTTATTTATGTACATCGTAAAGGTTTTAAGTTGTTATTGAGTTACATCCAATACTCATTTAGAACTTAAAAGCTGCCTTGCAAGGTCATAGTAACGTTAAATTAAGGTTGTGAAGGTTATATTTGGGTTCTGTGTAAGTAGTTCGAAAGGTTCTGGATTTGAGCTATAGGTTTTGCTGCAGCTCTCAGAAAGGTTCTAAAACGTGGGCCCTTTTGGCACTCAGGAGGTTAATATAAGGTTCATATAACGTTTTTGAGACTATTAAGACTTACGAGCAGATTTCCATACAAAGATCCTAGAATCTTTTCAAAACCTTTCTAATACCCAAAATGTTACTTGGGACTGTAGGTGTGAGTGTTCTCGTGGCCGCTTTACTCTAGAATGCAGAACAACCGCAGCCAATAGGATAGGCTAGGATAACTCGTAGCGTTAGGTAGGTAGGTAGTACGAATTCTTAGGCACTGAAAATATTCAGTTAACAAATATCATCATCCTCCTAGCGTTATTCCCGGTTGTGCCCTAAAGGAGCCCGGGGTCCGCTTTGACACCTAATCCCAACATTGGGCATAGGCACTAGTTTTTCACGACAGCGACTGCTATCTGACCTTCCAACCCAGAGGGAAAACTAGACCTTATTGGAATAAGACATCAGGTATCCTCACGATGTTTTCCTACACCGAAATGCTAACGGTAAGTAAATACTCCGTAGGAACATAAGTTCCGAAATGCTCACAGGTACGAGCCGGGATTCGAACCCACGACCGCCGCTTGACAGTTCAGTTAACAAACATCACTGCCAACAAATTCGTAGCGCTACGCTCGTAGCCGATGCCGTGGTTTTCCCGTTAAGTAGAGGAAAGCGCCTACGACAAGAGCGCCCGCTATGCGGGTTGCAGAGGCCCTAGCACGATAGGTTTTATGTCACGTTGTACGTTTCAGTACATTGTCGCCGTAAAACGTAGGTATCGTGCTAGCCGGCCAGGTATAGGGAAAAGGAAATGCTACAGCCAATATCGGCCGGACTACATGCCGGCCGACGAGTGATTCGGGTGGTGTGGGGGGGTGTGGATACGTGTCGGACGATACCAAATCAAGTTCACTCCATACCATAACATCATCATATCGGCCCGTGTAGCGTCTCCTGTGTGAACCCTTACCTGTGCATCATGGTTGTCATGGTGGTCGTGTGGCGAGGCGGAGTGGGCCCTCTCCTCGGGCTCCGAGCCCTCTCGCTCAGACCCTGACTCCTTGAGGTGGTGGGCCGCCTCCAGCGACTTGCGGTGCATGCCTGCAACCAAACAGACGAGAATGTTATAAGTATTGTTTTCTTTAAACTGTAGTTTCATTTTGATGAACACGTCACCTATAAAACACTCCTGACACAGAAGATAGGAAGTATCTCGACAGACAGACAGACAAAGGACCGTATTGAAGCGTTCTCTTGGAAGGGTATCCACGGAAGACCAGCGTCAAAGTAATCACAAAGTACCTTGACATAAAGCTGAGTGGAGGCCATTTCAATGACGATTTAAAATTCTGACTAGGTACTGTTACTTCTCTTATGTATTAGCCTTAGTTTTAAAATGTCATGAATAACCTAATTTTCTTTCTTTTTTTAGAAAAAACTTTCGATTTCACAAAGTCGCACTTAATTTAGTTCTTTTTTTTTAAATTTATTTATTTAGATAGGGTTTACATTATAATGTTTACATATGTGCCACTATTGGAAACCCCCGTGGGTTTATTTAATATTAGTTGGCGAGATCGCGCGGTTCGATCCGCGTGTAGGTACTAAATACGAGTATATAAAAGGTATCATGCTAATATTACTATAATTACTAACTACTTAACATTGAGCTAAGTTTAGCTAGGTACATAATTGGTAATCGGTTAATACTGACAATGTGTTTGTTTGGCTATGTAAGTTGCAAGTAGTGTTTTTTTAACAGTTTTTTGAACTTGATTCTATCGGCTGTAATACTTAACAAGTCATGCAGTAAATCTTTAGGTAAGTTATTCAGGGTACATGGAATCAGGTAGTCGTTCATTCTTTTTGTTGCTGTTCTTCTGTTTGGGAGTAAGTAACGATGCCACCAACAAACAATATTATACATGTGAAAGTTTGGATCTTTAGATGTTGATGTTTTTATCCCGGTTACACGCAGACGAAGCTGCAGGCGAATCCTACTATTAAATTATTTCAATCATGATGATGAGACTTGGTGACGTTAGTATTTAGCATTGTCACTATTTGTCACAACCGAAAGGGAAGCGAATCTTTTTTACCGAGTTACGTCATAGGTACCTAAAATAGTTTATGTAGACAAAGATTATCTCTCTAAAATAAGACTGCATCGAGCAACGTATGTTTTGTAAGAGAGGTTAATCTCCAGACATGACACACAGAGGGGTAGGTAACTTTTGAAACGAGCGCTAGGACAAGTCACCTTATCAATTTCCCATCGAGAAAAATAATTCAAGTAGATCAAACAAATAAATAATCTGAACACGTCTAATGCCACGACTATAGAGACGTGTTCAGATATTTGTGAGCACTTTGGCCGCTCCGATATATCTGATGGCGATGTCACGTACGACACGTTACGCAGTCGACCAGCAGGAAGACACTGTTAAAGCCTGTCGGGTTATTCGGACCCACCTTGTATCGGGTGTATGAGTCACCGCACCCTTCTTCGCCACTGGTCCATATGAATATAATTCTCTGTAAACAACGTTTCCCCAAAAGTTGTAACAAAGATTTTATCCTTATTCCTCACAAAACGACATTAAAGCCTTCTCAGAAGAATATTCTTACTCGTACCCTCCGCATCGTAAATGGTCATAAAAAGTTAAGTAACTTGATTTACCACAACGCGGGAGCCAAATTAAATTACTTACAGCAAAATGAAATTGTGCCTGCCGTTGCCGTCTCGATAAATTCATATTAAAGGTTAACTACAGATGATGTTATATAAACAGCAATAAGTTAATATAATACTTGTTTGTACATTGTTTTCATATAACATCTTAAGGGTCCTTACGACTAAAATGAGCGTATTTTGCAAAATGCATGCTTTTTCATTCAAGATTACGACGTAACTAGTATTTAGTTAGTATTTATTCAAAAAGTGATAACGTACTTAAATAATTATTTCTTAAACTAGGGGCTAACATGGTTCAAATTAAATGAGTTTTCTTGGGAGTCTTTTTCAAATTTTGCAGTGAGAAGTGTCGTTTCGGTTCTCAATTTTGCAGTAAACAAGAATCATTAGGTACATGAATGATTACAATTCACATCACCAAATCTTTTAAGAGGGGCTGACATGATTGAAAATCAAAGATTCATTTTAAAAAGTTGATAAAACACCTTCCGAGTTTTCTTAATTTTTTTGGTGAAAAGAGGATTACGTTATTATTTTTTACCGCAAATTGTACTTTTATTTTGCCCTAAAAATAATATGATAGCAAATTATAACTTTATGTTAACCCATAAAAAAATGATCATAAATCATAACTATAGGACCTACGATGCCGTAAATGTATATTTTTTTTAAAAGGCGTATAAATCACGCTGCACGGATGCCGCGCGCCGAAATTTATTTTTTAAAAATTATTAAGAGGTTAAGAAATGATTATTTAATTACGTTATCAGTTTTTGAATAAATACTAATAGTTACGTCGTAATCTTGAATGAAAAAAGAAGCATTTTGCAAAATACGCTCCCGCTTCGGCTTATGTGGGCGTAAGGACTCTTAAATCTTATAGAACCTATGTTATGATGAAATTTGAAACTATAGCACCGGGATAAATAACTAACGAAGAATTGGGCAGGTAGGTACCTAATATTTAGCCTAAATCTGTATAGGCTGCAGAATATTGTCAATGGTAGGTATCGTCCAATAAAATTATCTATGGTCTACCTATTCACAGTATCCCCATTTTTGTTCTGTAATTAACTAAACTGATAAATCATCTTTTACACCGTCCCAATCCAGAGTGACTCTACTAAAATATATAACTAAACTCTACTAAGTAATTGGCATTTAAAATATTTATTTGTAGACCTTGCTTATCTAATCCTGTGATCTATGTCCACCTGAGAAGTAACTAAACATTTTTAGTTTTCCTAAAGATTTCTACGTTGCAAAGGTCTAAACTAAATAAATCGCTACACGATATACCTTACAAGAACCTCTCATAACTCCGACTCCCACTTGACAGACCCGGATAATAAAGCGCACAATCGTTAATTATTCAGCACGATCGTAAACACGAGACGACGTATGCATGTATCTATGCGTGCACTATGAGTTTTCGTCCGCATGTACATATGTACTATGTAACACCAACATATAGATACATCTACGTTAAAACCTTCTGCTTCATTATGATGCCTTAAATATGGTACCTAAACACGGACATACGCGTGGTACATGCAGTTTTTATTGGTATTTTGTCACCGGCAACATTGTAGATTTCGCGTTGAGATTATCCACACAACATAGAGCCTTACTGAAACTTAACGCGTGCATCCGCGTGATATACAGTTTAGTTATTAGTTACTAGCTTCCGCCCGCGACCTCGTCTGCGAGGACCCGGGATAAAGACTATCCTATATTTTAATACAGGTTTTAAACTATCTTCATGCAAAATTTCATCCAAATCGGTTGAGCCGTTTAAGCGCGATTGACTAACAAACATCATAACATCCAAACATCTTTAGACATCCAAATTAGTCCATATAATTTTCTTTAAGAATCATAACTTGCTGACAACATCGCGTGACAATTTCACATAAGACATAGGTATGTAAATAAAGAGTATTACGCTTCCCCACGTTTCAAAGCCTTGCTCAAACTAAACGCGATATACAGATGGTATGCAGCACATGCAGTTACGTAATTTTCTTCAGGAATCATAACTCGCTGACAACCACCCGACAATGTCGGATAAGCCGGATATTAAAGGGATCATTCATTATGCAGCGCGGTCGTAAATGCACGCCACGCGACGTGGATGGTAATCGCGTTACGTCCTTAGAGCTTTTGTACTACTGGAGTTGGGATTCAGCTCTGGTTAGAGCTATAAGGAAGAGTCGAATAGAAAAATCTTTATTACTATACAAGCAGAAAACCATTAAATCAAAAATCGTGTAACATTTATATATATATAGTAGGTCTTACGTTAGCTGGTTCGATGTTAGCTGTTCTCCCATTGAAGAACTGTGTAGGAAGGCCAAGAGGACACAAATTCGAATTCTTCTTTAAACATAAAGAAGTAACTTGAGGCCGTCTCTTATCAGAAAGTAAAAAAAATGGCGAGGACCGAAACGGCTGGCGATTGCCCCTCGGGGAAGAGTGCTATAGAGTAGAAGAATATTAAAGACTATTAGCTGCCCGTACGGGTTCACCCGCGTATTACAGTGAACCCAGGTGAGGGCTTTTAGAAATCATGAAGGTCCCATCGATATACATATATATATATATATATACCTACTAGAGAAATATTTTTTGAAATCGGTCAAGTAGTTCCGGAGATGTACATCATTGTCATCATCATGACGCCCCACGTCATCTCCGGAACTACTTATCCAATTACAAATATAGACGTATAAAGGTTTTACCCCCAACATACAAAATTACAAACTTACAAAACTTTACCCTCCCAAAACTATAATATATAAGTATATAGATACTATAGTTTTGGGATAGATATTAGTACCTATAGAGTATTAATGTTTGATGGAACATTGATGATTCTGGAGACAGTGGAGAGCATACTAAAAAAAGGTTAAATTCCGCAGCATTTCTAAAAGACGACGTATTCTCCAGAACAAATCCATAAGCGGTAGCAATGCATCTCAAACACTTCTCAACCTAGTACATGCGATGGCGTCACGCCTTCCGACACGACGCGTGGTAGACGTGACTTGCCCTCAAACAGTCCGATCAGTCTTGCGATGGAAAATATGCAGCTATTCGTCTTAAATATATTTTAATGTTCGTATCGCGTTGAACCGGGGACCTAGATTCTCGTGAGTGCTCTCAGTAGATGTAAGTCAGTAAATTGGTGCTTATACCAATTGACTGACTCCTGACTCACCTGTATTCCTTAGCACAGTAAAACTATTGAGCTGATCATTTATTTCTCTTGATTTTATGTTAACATGTCTTATTCTCTCAATTATTATTATTTAAAATTGTATTATAATCTACTCATTAATGAAGAGCGGTGAAGAGGCATCAACTGTTATTTGAAAAGTGAAAAATTAAGGTGTTTTGGAAAAACGTGTGTCACATCGCAATATAAACGTCTTTAAACGAATAAGTTTTTTATTTGGCTTTGGAATTAATGCGCAGCGTACCGAAATTTGCTAAGTTATGGAATTACCTCATTGTTTGTATTGATTGTTACAAACTGATAGGTTACCTATACGTAGTAGGTCTATATTATAGTGATGCAAATAACAACATATTCTGTACAATACAAGTGGCCAAAATAGCTTCAGACGTTGATGACTTAGCAGTAATAGGAACCCGTACAATATTTTTTGTCAAATGAACACATATTCATTTTGTTGAGTATAAAAAACAAATAAATATCACGGGACAACTAGCTCCACCGTAAGCTTAACAAGGATTGTATCATGGCTACTAGACGACGATATATTTAGTAGATACGTATTTTGAATAGGTAATTAAATACATAGACAACATCCAAGACTCGGAAACAAATATGGTGAGCACCAGTCCAGGCCAAGATCAGTCCGTAGGATCATGACCTTCGTATGTAGTGGCATTACCACACCCGTTCGTCAAAGTATAAGATGCGTTAAAGTTATAATTGAGGTAATGAGTGCTTGGCCGGACCGGCCGAAATCGATGGAGGTTACCCGAGGTCAGACGAGTTCAGAACATAAACAGTATATGAGGCAGTTATCGATAAGGCGGGCAGGGAGCAGGAATATCAAGTAACTACAAGCCTGTGTACCTACATCATGTGGTGTCTTATGTTCGGGCACATTTTGAGATATTTCACCAACAAATTGCCAAACAATAGTCACCGAAAGTAGAAAATTCGAATCATCATTTCGGTCTTTAAAGTAGATTTATCCTGATAGGGGTTACCACCAAATTTTACCGTGTATTCAAATGATAGGTGTCCAATGCTCAAACACCTTATGCTGGGTCCACATTTGTATCATTTTGCCGATCACGATCACGCGTATCGTATCGAGCTCGCGTATCCTAAGTATGGACGCTCACTTTGGGCACCCCGTATCACTAGCATCGTCGCGTGAAAAAATGCGTCCATACTAACCGTAGCATAGCAGCGTATCGTATCATAACCCCGTATCATTGAGTGTGGACGCTCATCCGTGTATCCCCTTTGATGATCGGGGAAAAACCGCCTCGAGAGCGATCACGGCGTATCGCGTATCAAATCATAACTTCGTATCGTGATACAGTATCAAAACACGTCCATACTTACCGATCTTGATACGCGTATCCGATAGCGAGTGTGCGGGGTATATAATAGACGCGTGTCAACATCAACGTGCAACGCGACGGAGATACGATACGACAAAATGATATAAATGTGGACCCAGCTTTAACGATCAGCCACAGAAATTACATGCACAAAATCAACTAGTATATTGTGTGTAGCTCCCTCTCAATTCTAATTTCGGCACTATTTATCTAAAACCCAACTTAAAACACAACTCTTACTTAAAGTACTATAAATCACATTTAAAATCCCTTCTTCATTTCCCGCACACAAGTTCAGTTCATCACTCACAAACATCGCCTGAAAACCAACAAAATTTAAAATTCTCATCATCCCGCACACGCGGCGGGCCCCGGGCGACATCACTATCCCGTTTAATATCTCGGCGTAGTATTTTTACGAGATTTTTAGTGACGTTCGCCTCCTGCATACCTAATCAGACTTTTATTTACTGCGTATATATCTACATATAATATAGTACCTATGATTTATAAAGTGGTATGTAGCGGCGGGACAAATTATGAATATTTAGAGCGCGGAATTGCCCGTTGGGGATGATGAATGTTAAAACGTAATTGAATATATATATATCTGATTCTTCTTATGTTATTTAATTATTAATTTTATTTCCTCTCCGCTTCTCCTCATTATTGTAATTGTAATTTTTTCATGATTTTTTAATGTGAACTTGGTATTTTTGTTTGCATTCGATATTATTATAATTTTGACTTGTAAATGGTATATTTTTTATAATTATTATTATTGACTTTAACGCTCCTCAAAAATGTTTTGCACGCCTGGACGCAGGATGAATGCACTGGACTATTATATTGTAATTTTACATTTATGTAACTGCATTCCGAACAAAATAAAAATTTTTGATAAGATAAGATAAAAAAAGAAAAAAACTGTCCCAAGATATTTTATTCCATTCCGTTACCGTTTCACTACTAAGCTTGTATGGTGGTAACGGAACGGAAAATCGAAAATTATATTTAACATTTTGGACAGCTTTTTTCTCCTATAAAAATTTTTTTTTAGTAATTTAGTTACAAAACTGTGTAGCGGTTAACAAAATACACCTATCCTGAAAATTGTATTCAAATACACCTTATAGTTTTCGAGTAAAATGCCTGTGACATACGGACGGACGGACCGACAGACAGACAGACACGACGAATCGAAAGGGGTCCGTTTTTTGCCATTTGGCTACGGAACCCTAAAAATCAGCTTTCTAGGTTCAACGGTTTGGGCTGGGCGTTGATTTAAGTGAGTGAGTCAGTCAGTACAGTAGTCAAGTACTCTTATATGAAAAAACCGGTCAAGTGCGAGTCTGACTCGCGCACCGAGGGTTCCGTACAAACTATCAATTAACTCAAGGTAAAGTAAATGTACCAATATTTGTTAAATTAAATTACTTATTTTAACCCAACACAACAGAATTCAATTTCAAACAACGAATAACTATTACACCAAGACCATCGAACTACCAAGATGATTGAATCGCGAATATCGCGATCTTTTTTTTAGACCTGCTGTTGAAATATCCCGTCCCAACCACATTAATTCTAGGTTAGGTTAGGTTAGGCTAGGTTCGAAAGTGCTCTCGATTCTGAGTAGAAAAAACCCGATTATATCAAAATTAAAAAAAAAAGTCGAGTGTACAAATTTTCGCAAAATAACCCACAGGAAGGAATTACCTGAAGGTAATTCTAAATTGATGAAAGATTTTTTGAAATCGGATGAGCAGTGCGGCATATTAGTCCCTACACGCTACACAAACTTTACCTTTTAATGTTACTTACAGATTCAATATTATTTCTAGCTGCGTTAAGGAATGCAATATAGTTAGGGAACACGAGGGTACCCTACACGTTCTTTTCAAAATGCTCGATCGTCGTGATTTTTTTTCAGTTCCTTACAGATACGGATTAGTTTGGGTCAGGTGCAATCAGTTACCATAATGCACTACATTCATCTGCATTGAATGCGTGAGTGCCTGAGTGCTGTGGTGCTGTGAGTACCTGTAATTTAATAAAGCCGTGTGTTCTCTTACCTACAATCCTTTAATAACCAATACTCCTCTTCACATACCTACATAACGGATGATGCACCCTGCATGATCGAAGTGGCAAGACTATTTTGTTAAAGATCACACAGACACTGAGATCGCAACCACCCGCTGTCATTGACGCCTCCAATTTGTCACAACAACCGTCAGAAACGCAGCTGTAAGTAGATATATATTGCTGTCTCATTCCAACTTTAGCTGTGTCTCTGCGGATGTTGGTGACAATTTTCACCATTTGTGGAGTCCTTAACCGAATAGATAGCGAAACCAAAGTAAGGAATCTAGTAGTAACATGATTTTAGTGACTTGTACCTACATACATAGGCAGTGCCTCAGAAAGCCATAATTTCGTGTCTCAAGCGATTAACCCCAACAAGAACCCCAATCAGTCAACTTGGCCGTTAACTGGTCATTACCATACACGGATCCTCAATAATGGCCTGATTTGGGCGGCCATTAGCGCAACTTTCTCCATTAGTCCCGGGCGCGGGCATTCCCGGGGCCCGGGCATTCCCGGGACGGGTATAAATCCTCTTGATTTACGCAGCCCGGATGTAGTTGTGATCAATTAGTTTAAGGAATTTATCGTGGATATTTAATTATAGTTGGGTGTCACAGATGACTGGGATAACCGATCCAATCAGACTTTTTAAAGATATCATTTTATTACTATTAGCCCACTAACGAAACCTGCATTGAAATGGGATAATAATCACTCGTATATAGCCAGGTACATTATGAACAGTGAACACTTGGAGTTAGGGTAAAGCTTTTGTATCTAGATTTGATTGATTTGGTTTGGCTCAGATTATACCTACTATAGGTACGAGTAGATAGGTAATAGGTTCGCTTTTGTCTTTTCTGCGGTTATAGTTAACTGCGTATGCGCATGTAAGTTGCGTTGTTATCGTAAGAGGAGACGCCCCGTAGGCGGATTATGAGACCATCCAAAAAAATTCGCTTAACTTTGGCAATGCCCACAGGACAGGAGCGACGCTAAATCATTGTATATCCTTTACACTCGGGAAGTTTTCGAATTTTGGAACCTACTGGTATGGAGTGTAGTGCTACCACTACACTCCATACCAGTAGTCTACTAGGTAATTCTTAAAATAGAGGTAATTCTAACTAATTCTAAAAGTAGGTATTTTATACTAATATACTCTTTGAAATGAAGATCCCTTGTTCTACGCATCAATGAAGAAGAGCACTCACGAATAATCGTCACTTTTTACAAAGTCCTGAGCATCACTTCGCAGCAACGAGCTGCACTTAGCGGATTCTTTGACCGAGTAATTATTATCAATTTCATATGTCGAGATGCGAAATCAAAGCAAGAAGCTCCCAAGCACTCGCGAATCCCATAAAAGAATTAACTTTTCGCCATTATCGGATTTTAGCCACGATAGAGCTGCGACTGCTGAAAATCCATTTAGCGCTTAACGTTTTGAAGTTAAAGTGGAAAATTCAATGGCTTTTCGTTTGTCGATTGCGCGTTAGATTGTCGATGGTGGTGTCATTTGTGAGATGAAAGGGATGCACAAAGCGAGAGGGTAATCGCAATTGCAGAATCAGAAGAGGTGCATTAGATTCCATTAGGCGAGCGGCGCCGGGCGAGGCGGTAGTAGAGCAGTAATGGATCGAGAATGGATTTCATTGTTATTTTCTCTTTGTTTATAATTGAGATGATAATTAAGGATGTTTCGGTGTGTTTTATTAGTTTCCAAAGAGTGTCTTTGATTTTTAAGCTAGATTAGCTATGTCTATTATTTCATTAGCGATAGAAATTATTTTCTGTAAGCAAAATAAGAACTGTTTTGATTTAAAGATATGTGTAATTATACTAAGATTAATTAAGTGATTCGTTACTTTGAATGAAAATGTAAATTTATCAAATGCAACGTCGTTACGATCGTAATAATAAGAAGAAAAAATGTATCCATCATTATTCTTTCTGTATATACGTTACCTAGATGAAGACTATTTATTTAAATAATTATTAGGTAGGTACTTTACCTAATTAATCATTGATATATGCAGAAAAATGCAAAATAATGTTCCCTTTTAAATAGGTACAACATTTTGTAGCGAGATGTAAGTTCTTAATAGGCAGTATCTACCTATCGCAGACTTCATGATCCTTTAAATAACAACCACTGAAATAATTACGTGTGTTTATATAAGCAACAAATAAATTTGACAGAAAACACTATTAAAATGTCGAAACTGTTTTTATTAATCATTTTTATTAGCTCTTACAGGATATTAATAAAAAAAAACACAAACATGGTTAAGAATTAAACATAACTATTTATTTAAAGTATTAAATTTTTCATACATCTTTATCATTGTAAGTTCAGATTTTTACTATTGATTGTTATAATATAAAGTTACGTATATACGATTAATTTGACATAATGAAACCATACCAATAATAACTGCAGGTAAAGCCATATACAACTTTGAAACAATCCAACAAGGCTGCAATCGCGCTCCAAAACTTCCACAATCCAAACTACATAACAGTAAATAACACCCAAGAACTCCTCATTAAAAAACTCGAGCACAAAACACAGACTACATAGTGCAGGAACCTTACTAAGTACATAATTAATATGTAAGCGGTGGTTTAAATCTGCCTTAATCAACGCTTAGACAATAGGTCCGCCATCTTGCAGACCCCCCTTCCCCCCGCCACGCCCCGCCCCCGGCCACTCCGCTGATGGAAAGGCGTTTTTGACGCGGAGATTTGATTAGTCTGTGAGGCCATTTTTTGTTTATGGTATTGAGTTTTTAGTTCTGTTGGGAAAAGGGTGGGAAATGGGAAAAGTGTTTTAATTTTGTAAGTATTTATTAACAGTCGTCACGTACTTACACCGTACGGTGTATTTGGTGGTTTCATTTTATGTTGATAGTTTTATAATATTTAGACGGTGTGTTGCTGTTTCCTTTATAAAAAATATAGTTACCTAAGTGTTAAAGAAGGAATATTTATTGCTCATCCTTAACTAGTAACTACAAAATGGTCCCAAAAATTATTCTACCTACTTCAACATAATAAACAGAACTGGATGCTGGAAGACAGTCTTAAAATGCACCTAAGTTTTGATTTCCCTTCCCTATCCTTCATAATCCAATTTCCCAGTTCTCGTTCAGAAAAATAAATAAAGAATATAAGACGTAGGTATAAGAGTCCACTGCTGGACATAGGCCTCCCCCAAAGAGTGCCACACCAGTCCAGCAGTGGACGTCTTTCGGCTGATATGATGATAAGAGTAGTAGATTTCAGTTTTATTATGTACCTACTTCACCACTATAAATTCGTAAAGTAGGACTTATTTGGGGATAAAAAATATTTGGCCTATTCCTTCGCCCGCAGGGGTATAGAAAAAAAGCTTAAGAACCTACACATTTTTAATTGCTGGTGCCACCGCCCTTTTATATTAGCTAGTGTGGTTGGCCTGTTCTTTTATTGTCATTGTTCTTTTAAATTTGGTCTTTAGATGCATACCTACAAATTTTCCTTAAATGATAATATTGGTAAAAACCTGAAAAAGGCGAAAAGCCTCAAAAGACTTAACGAAAACGTAACTCCGTCACATAATTCCTAATTGTGACACAACGTGATTACGCTGTAATTGTTCTAAGCCAGAGCCTCCCTGAATACAGGGCCTCATAAGCCTTCCATCCTAATATACACCTTAACAAACACACCATAGAACCCACTTCACGTTAACAAAGGAAAATGAGAAGGTGGTGATGTAAAAAAGAAACTTAAGCCGTAGGTGACAGGGTGTGTTTTTCATTGTCTGCCGCTGTTGGATGAAAAATGAGCAAGACTTGTTGGGATTAAAAATTATACTTCCTTTGTGTTGTCGTGATTTACGGGTGTTATTGTTTTGGCGAGAGTAGCGACGCCTAGTTGGCTTTAGGTACGGTCAGCTCTCAAAATATGCAGAGGATTTTGAGTCTTACTCACCAGACTTATGTTAAACGTATCATTAAAGTCCTCACAGCACTGGAGTTTTCACTGGATCTTTACGGATCGAAGGAGCATTGTTTGTTTCGGCGATGTTTTAGACCTAGGTACATACCTACTGTTGATCATCTGTTGATCAGTTGCTGCTTTTAATTATGATTCTAATAAAGATAGCGAACCTGGTAGATTCGGATATTTGAAGGAGTCTGTTGTTAATTTCGTGCACAGCTGCCTTAAAACCGTTTCATTTTGATGATAATGGTTAAGAACTGTGTAAAACGACTTCCGGCTTAAATAGGTATCTTTATAATAAATAAATATTGTGGACAATCTTACACAAATCGACCTAGTCCCATAGTAAGCTCAGGTAAGGCTTATATAATATGTAGGTATATCAGACTATTATTATGAATAGGTGAAAAGTGACGGACTTAATAAAAAACTCCTTTTCTGCATGACGGGTGAAACCATCTGTAGCCTGCAACTTTTCCGAAACTCATCATAATAATTTCGTGTTCTTTGTCTGTCTTGTATACCCACATCATTCTAACATACCCCTATGTGGCTCCTTAACTGAAAACGTACCTAAATTATCAAGACCTTTTCATTGCAGAATACTTATAGCATAATAACTTTACATGAAGTAGATATGAACCTAAATGTAGGCTAATTGCTACCTAATTTGTCATGTTCTGGGCTAATTACTGTGCAAGAGCAGTGTCAAGGGAGGGCTGTTTAGTGAAATGTCCGCCAACTTGTTGACCGACTTGTGCGACGCGCTTTTGTATCACAGTTGGAGTTAACCACTCAGCATTTAATTACTATTCACTGCATGTTACTGAGAGATCCACAGACATTCTCCTTTAGATTCATCTGGGTATAATTCTACTATTGCTGGAGTCTATGTGCATTTAATGGACTATATTTGTAGGAGTGTTTTTATTATTCAGTCTGTCTAGGACACAAGAACTGCTTAGAAGACAAATTCTGTAATGCGGCAGTTGAACATTGCAATAATAATACAATATAATAATATAATATATACATTGTAATAACAAATAGCACAACAATAAGTATTTAAACTAATTGCAGCATTGCAAGATTATATGCTAAGTGGTTAACATCCGCATAAGTCAGCCATCTTGCTGATGGTGGGTTTAGTTTTTTTTGTTAGTTAGTAGACTCACCGGGGGGTCTGGAGGGGGGAGGGGTCCGCTACGGGCGCCCCCCACCTGACACTGCGCTCGACTCTTGAACAAAATCATCATGGTCAGAGCGGTGAAAGGGTTAAGCTTTAGTGGAGGATTCTTTGGCCCATAGTCAAGAAGTATGAAAGAAAAAACTATACGCATGATATAGGAGGCCCATCCTAACGTAACCTTAGAACTTTAATGTGCCCATTTAAAAATGTAGTTACCTAACCTTTTAAGAAATACATAAATTGTTATTTAGATCGGCATGTGGAGTAAGATCAATTATGAATTTATTGTGTGTAGGTTAGGTACTGATAACGTGAGATTTTTTCCCATCAATTCATAAAGATGACACGAGATTGAATTTCACCTGGCCTTTGGAAAAGGATTTTTTCTGTATAATTGTACTCGATATAAATATACTTAAAATGTCTAGACACAACACACAACTTACCTTTATCACTGTAGTATTTGGAACCATTAAAACCTGAGTAGTAGATTCTGACCCAACTAATCTTTTTGGGCGTCGTTCAAACAAAATATGCAGTGTAATTTCATCATAATTATTGGAAAGCGAAGAGTGGCAGACTATTGCAATCATCATAGGACATTCGAGAGCAGAGATATTGGCTTAATGTTTCTTTAAAAGTAACAGGATAATTAAGGTATAGGTAACAGAATATCGCCAAATCCGTATCTCTTTTGATTTAGATTATTGGCAAGTGTAGTTATAGGTACTATCGACAACACAGCTAAATGACCATCTGTGCACTTTATGTGCATTGTAATAAGGTTCTTTATAAATACGGGATGGTCAGTTAACCGCGTTGGCGTTTGTACTAAAATTAAAAATAAAAATAAAAGAAGATTTATTGTCGCAAAAAAAACACAAAAACACAATCTCAAATAAAAAAGTTAGTAATTATTAGGTTAGCTGCGACAATAGGTTCGGGCTCAGCGTTTGCTGCTAGCCTGCTTCCAGTACGCGCTTGCTTTCAGCATTACATTTTTGAGTCTTTCCCAGAGGCTCGATCATGATATTTACTTATTTTTATCCAAAAAATGTCGCAAATAGGTAGATATTGGTCTCCTGCGAGTAAGTATGATGTATCCAAATTAAGTTTAGGTACTACCTACCACTATAAATATTTTTAAGGGATTAACTGGTGCTTGTGACGTTTCTTGTTGCCAGAGGATAACCTCGCAAAATGCAGAGGATAACCTCGCAAAATGGGCCAACTATAGTTTGGTGTATAAACACCAAACTATAGTTGGCCCATTTTGCGGAAAGTTGTACACTCGACATTTTTTAATTTTGATATAATAATCGGGTTTTTTCTACTTAGTATAGAGAGCACTTTCGAATGTTATACGAGAAAAAAAGTGTCCCAAGATTTTTTTATTCCATGCCGTTACCATTTCAATACTAAGATTGGATAACGGAACGGAAAACCGAAAATATGGAACATTTTGGACAGTTTTTTTCTCCTATTAGGTTCGAAAGTGAGTAAATTCTGAGTAGAAAAAACCCGATTATATCAAAATCGAGTGTATTCCGTAAGTAAAAAAAAAGTCGAATGTATTCCGTAAAATGGCCCAGTTCTCATAATATTTGTAAAACAGCTCTCGCGGAGCAAATTATAGAATTTATTTAAGTGCAGGATTCGCCAAGTCGCCACTCCCCGCCCCCCCAAAAAACAAAATGGCCTCACCGAACTCACCGAGTAGCCAGGGCGCGACGGCGTCGTTCTCCTTGGCGGACTTGAGGATGGTCTCGGGCAGCGGCAGCGAGTGCCGCACCATGGCGCCGTACAGCCCGTACTCGGCCATGATGGTCGAGCGGCCCCAGCACTTCTCGGTCTTGCGCCATTTCGCCCGCCGGTTCTGGAACCAGACCTGTGGAAGGAAATATACGTGAGCCTGGGTTTTCTAGGCAGTTGTCGCTACACGCCTCCCTATGGTGCTGATTTAAGGAGTAGTCGACTGAGCTACGTTGTTCCGATAGCTTAGTTTGCTAAGAGCGACGGGTCGCGTATGCCGTGGTCGATGGTTTGAATCCGGCTCGGAGCGAGAATATTTTATTTTTCGCTCTAATTGAAAAATCGTTTTAGTCTATTTCATCGTAATGAAGTCTAATTATAATAAGGGCCAGAATCTAGATTCCTTTTTAAAGTCAGATGGTACCTACGTGGGTTTGGTAGCAAGCGGATCCATGGGTTATTTAACAAGAGTAATGAAACAAGTTAGTTAGTTATCTTCAGTGTAGCTCGACAAACACATAACACATTTTCTAAAAGTAATCATAACTAGTGAAACCAAATTTATAAGCACTCAGTTAGTATAGTTTTTGACCCGATAATGTGCATAAAACCTAGTTATAAACTTGGTTAACTTTAAAATTGTAACACAATCAGTTACATTCAGTTCTTGCTGCGGCGCGCATAGAAAACAAACCAATTACCGGGACAAAACGCAACTAAATTAAATTTTCAAATTCGGCGAGCGCGTTAGGGTTGCGAGTCGGATCGAGGGGATCTATTTGTTACGAGATTATTTGTAACATTTGTAAGCTTAGTAATAATGCAAGTTTGGTGTTAAGTCGGTGGCTTTGAGGAGGGGCTTGGACGACAGTTGTGTCAGTCGTTTGTAAATCGGTTCGAGTTTGGATGTTGGTACGAGTATAAGGTATATACCTACATGTGATATCTTAATTTTATTTGGTATTTGGTTTTCGATTCTAATATACCTAAGCTTCTGAAGTATAAGTGTTACAGATATTTTATGTTTATAAGTATTTTCTGTAAATTGTACAGAAATGTACCTACTCTGCTTACATTGATAATAAATTGCTATTTAATTATTTGCAAAAAAAATAAGAGTTCTTCACAAAAGTATGTAGTACGTATACACACTTATTTTTAACTTTAAAAATATGCATTCTCTTCTCATACATACTTTGTCGGTAAACATTTGAATGACAACTTAGCACCTAAATCTCTAAAATCAAATTAGGGACTTCAATATTTCCTCAACGTACCTATTGGTACGTCTATTAATCATCGATAAGTAACCTTCAGAGGAATTATAAAAATCTTTTCCCATCGAAAACATCCGGTCTAATCTTACTACTCTCATAAATTATAAGCCACAGAAGCGCGGCAGCCCTGCACTCCAAACAGTTAATTTTTAATTAAATCCGTTAATTACGCGATCCGCTGCAAATTAATACCGTCGACTATACATAGCTAGTACACCGCTACGGAGCGTTAGGTTAGAACTGAGGGTTCTATTCTCCATGCTCTACAATAGAATTGAAACTGATGATTTGTTTGTTGGTTGATACGAATTGTCCAAAAAATACTAGTATCACCAATTATGCTGAGTGGACTTCGTTTTCGCATCTAATCTTAATTTTAATACATGTAATTAATGCGTTGAAATGTAGTATCAATCGAAAACAGTGTAAAGTCAACGTACGGCAATAATATATAGGTAGGTACAATCACAAAATATACCAATAATCATCAAATAATATACCTACTTAGTAGAAAAGTAGACAACTTCAATAGCTGACTGTAGTTACAGTCAAGTGTAAAAATATTGGTCAATAAAACTTACTCATAAATATGTCCCAATGCTCTTATTTATTTATTTATATAAACTTCATTGCACAAAACAAACAAGGACAAAAGGCGGTTTTAATGCCTTCTTCTTATGTTACCGGATTAAGGTTATTAAATCAATACATATTTTTCCACTTGACTGTACTTGAACGTGAAGTTTCTGTTACCGGGCGAACCCCGGATTCCTTCAGATAGGAAGATAAATCCCTTGTTCCTACTAACCGAGACACAAACATACATAAAAGTGGGACGCATTTATATGTGAATGGTAATTGACTAGATTAGAATTAGACTGCTCAGAATAGGGTCCCTGTTCATTGCCGAAGCACGACGACCGACGAGTATGCTATACTATTAGGCACTCGTATGCGGGTTGCATTGCAGGCTGCATGTTCTAGCTATACGTTACTAAAGTTACCACTACGGTACCGGGGAGGCGATATATTGTATTACTGCACACAATTAGCATCTAGTGTGGAGAATAGGTAGGTTCATTCACGAAAACTTAGTAAAACTAATTCTGTCGTCGTTATTAACGTCGTCGTGAAGTGTTTGGAAAACTAATCATTATTATCATTAACCTAAATATAGCCTCACCTTTGGGCACATGCCTCCCTTCGTAGATGATCGAGAAATACCTATTATACCGACAAGGTTTTGCTCTCGTTTTGATACACTACATTGCGCAGAACATACCTATTGTTATCATATTGGGAATTAATGTGTTGAGTCAAATTTACCTTTTGGTAGTCCAGAAGCCTGTCGTCGATTTTAGTGAGGCATTTTAATCTTATAAATATATCCATCAGTTACAGATTTTGGTGAACGCTGTCTATGATATTTGGCGCGCGGAAAATATATTATTATCTATGTTATATATTGTAAATAACGGTTTAGAAAACCCGTCCTCAACAGTTTGTAATTTAGGATACATTGACGATTATTAAGGTACCTATATATGCTTCGAAAAATTTACATGTGTATAGGTTAAGTTTGTCGCGGAATCAACCCTTTTATTAACCAATAACCATTTCTTATAACGAAAATCGGTATTATCAGCCAGAATGACCGTAGAATAAGTGAGAACAAGTCATCCGGAAAACAATTACCTCTGCGGGTCTAATCTGGATGATAAGATTAGAGCATTATGTAGGGTTAGTGCGAATCGCCGTGTGGACTTAATCACAACATGAGGCATACATCGGCTTTATTAGGTTTGTATAGTTGTTGCATAGTTTTGCTGGACATAGACAGATAAATAAATATAACGGAGACCATCTTACACAAACTGATCTAGCACACGGGTAAAGGTTTATGTTATGCGTAGATATCTACTAGACGACGATGTACAATATTTATAGGTACAGATAAAGACATACTTAAAACATATATACCTACGCTCGACAACATAACCCTCCCTTTTTGGGGCAGTCGCAAACAAACAGTTGTCTGCACGTCGGCAGGCAACCCAATCGGAAATAATTGTAGGTAAATGTAAATATGGGTTTTTAATTTTATTGTATGCAGTATTTTATTTAGTTCTACTAGGTTTTTATCTAAAACAAAGATTCAGTAAGGTAGCATGGTATTCCAACGAACGTTCGCGTTCGCATTTATTCCCTTCCCGTAGAGGACATAGGTAACATTCCCTTTGTTTCCTCGGTCAATAAATCCTGCGCCGCCAGCGCGTTGCCAAATTAACAATTACTGGCGGTAATTAGGACGGCACTTGAAGGGTTGTTCGGATGCGGACCCGTGTGTGCTCGTGTGTGTTTATTGTTTCGAGTTTGTTGTTGAGCTCTTAAGGAATGTGTGTGTCGTAAAAAAAATTATTGTAATACAATATATAAAGCAATGAAAGCTTGATATTGGCCTATTGATAAATGTTTAATCTTAATTTTCATAACAAGAGGTAAAAAATAGGTGCCAATTATTAAACATTGAAGTGTTAAACATTGGGCCGTTTGTTTATTGAAGCCTGAGTGAAAATGTCAGGGCATCTAATATTATTAATAATACATAATTATTTCCTGTTTCAGACTTTCAGTTCACTAATAAAGTCCGGTTCGATCGGTTGACAGCCGCACCAAGCGTCGAGGAAAATAGTGTAATCGTCGAACGATTAGGATCACACAATGTTTCTATTTTCCCCCTTAAACCTATTACCGTATGTAAGTGGATGTAAGCCGGTAAGCCGTGCCGTGCCGGGGGCCGGGATCAATTAACCGGGACAATCGGGTCCTTCCGGATTGTGGGCCGCATCGCAATATTAGTTTGATTGGAGTGCGCTTGAGAGGATCAATTTGGTGATTGCATTTCACTGGATACTTATAAAAATTGCTCTTAAACGACATATTCTTTTAACCCCTGACACAACAAGCAGCTAAAAACCATCTAGACAAGACCAGGCTTTCGGTTTAAAAAAAAAAACTCACTCAAATCTGGCCAGCCGTTTCGGATGCCATAGACATACGCCAGGATATTTATTATTATTTATTTATTTATTCAGAAACAATACAGAATTGGGTTTGAATATTAAGATTAAAATTACTTATAATTAATTATACATTTTAAAAACTTGCTTAAACTATACTATTCAATAACTATAATTTATACATTTCATTTAACTTATAATTCTAATAATTTTAAATAAATAAATAAATATGTTAACTTATTACATGTCACGTCTATAATTATTATAACTAGGTATCACACACAAAAATCTCATCAATACTGTAGAAGCACCCTCTCAATAAAAATGCTTTCAGTTTTCCATGAAACACCTTATAATTAATTATATTTTTTAGGTCTGGGGGCAGTTTGTTAAAAATTTTGACAGCCTGATGTTTTGTGCTGTGCTGCGCTACTTTGAGCTTCGGGAAAAAACTTCGTGTTAAGTTTTTAGTTCGCGTTTGTAGGCGCAAATCTTGTTCTTCGATAGACTCATATTTTAAAATATTTTTGACAAAATCAGTAAGCAACACGAGTCCATACAAGCAAGCAAGCAAGCAACTGTTAGGATGCCTAATTCCAGGAAGTGTTCTCTACAAGATATCCATTGAGGAATGCGTACAATAGTACGGATGGCCCTTTTTTGAACAACCAAAGCTTTGTTAAGGTTATACTTAAAGCTATTTCCCCAGAGCCTGATACTATACCTAAGCTTAGATTCTACTAACGCATAGTATATGAATTTAAGTTGTTCTATAGTGAGTTCCTCTCTCAGGCTCCTCAGATCATAACAGGCTGAAGAAATGGAATACACACAGATGCTTCGCGGGCGTCGAGGGTTAAACTCTCACAAGTAAAAATAAATTACCCAGAAATTATAGTGCGTTTTATGTCTGCCTGAATATCCAGGATGGGAAGCATAGGGAACAATCTTTGACAAAGTTGTGGTGGAATTGAATCATCTATGTATGCTATAATATCAGGAATTAAACTAAAAGCGTAATTTAGATCTGCAGGATACACTATAAGTATGACTTATAGGTATGTCGGACATAATATAGCTACGATATCTCGGTGATAATATAATTTAGAGCTAAATTACGTAATATAGGTAGGTAAACAAACTAAACTCATCTCAAAGCACTAAAAATCCCTCTCATCCCAAAACACAGGCTTTGCTATAACCAGTTAATTAAACGCATACCTACATGACGGCAGCAATTTATTAGCAGCCCCACTCAACTCCACGAAACGACGTATCTCAATAACAAATACTCGGTGGTTACGTCCTTTTAAGAGTTACTCAGCACATATGTGGCCCAGCATAATCTGACCCGCGCGGTGTGAAAGGCGCGGTTTGGTCCGCGGTCCTAGTTGACCTGGGGGGTCGAGGTATGCGCAGTAATGGTGGTATTCGGTAATTAACCCTCCAATGGCAGTAATTTCGAACAGAACGATGATTTTCTTTAGACAAACAGATAAATTAGATGATGTGTGAATATTAACACCCCTTAACGCACGCGTGCTATTCGTAGGTATAATACCTGACTTAATGAGGAAATGTTTGCCTTAGTCTCTTTTAGTGTCGTAATTTGGAAATAATTCAAATGAATTTAACGTTTTATGCCTAATTATAGTTCAAAGGTTGATTATGAATAGATACTTAAGGCGTTCATTTCTAACCTAGTAGGCTAAAGTATTTTCTACTGTCTGTGTCAATTAACATACAAAAGTTTATGAATTCTCAGTGTATCGAAACTAGTGGTTAAACTGTATGATTTAAAATAAGTGATGTCCCCGCGCTACATAAAATAATAATATGATGGGACTATGACCTTCGCTTATAAGCGTTATTATAAATATAACGCCCGTAGTGACGAAGTGCTATTTTGGATACACGAATTTTTATTTTAGTTCAATTCAATTACATTGACAAATACCGGACACTACATTTTCAGGTGCAAAAATACTTAAATGTAAGTATGCAAATATGATCACATATTGCATAAGCCTTTTTCAATAAAAAACTAAATTACCTGTCAACTCAATAAAAGCGTCACCACAGTAACTCGCGTACAACTCGCCTCACGATCGCTACAGTCTGCGCCCCTCGCGTGCACTACATTATAGTGACAACAGCTCTATTAATATTAACACTGCACTAACCGCCCCACAAGCAATTGTTTAGGATGGCGATGCACGAAACGGAGCCAGTTGGGGTCCATGCAAAAGATTTGGGGGTAATTTTATTAGATTTATAGCTGGGGTCAATTCAATACGCAAACTATCGGTCATTTTATTAGATTAAGTCAGGCATCTAATTAATTGCGATTGATGACATCGAATGAAGTTAGCAACGCAATCAAGAGTGTTAATATATGAATTTGTCTTTGTATTCTCCAAGTCAGCAGCAATGGCAATTTTAAGTTAGGTTTTGATCAATTAGCAGTAAACATATTTTGTGTATTAGGTAACTAGGTGTTATTGATCAAATTGTTAGTTCGGATTAAATAATCTTTTGGCTGTACGAGTAATCTACTGGTTCGGGCTTGACGCAGAGCGGGATGTACTCGTAGCTTTACTTATTCTTCTTTTTTATTAGGTAGGTAGTATTAGTTTAGAGCTTATACGTATTTTAATTTAATCATTGTTTACACTTCTGATTTGATATATTTGTATGGAATGTTAATGCGTTGAAATAAAGATTATATTTTATATTTCAAAATGATCTACAAATCAAATAACTTAAAAATAATGTAAATGTAAATGTAGGAAAACGTCATACTCGTAACACCAGTTTAACGGATTTTCCGCACACATTTCGACGTTCAGTTCAACTTTTGATATAACATAAGACATATTGCCTCAATAACCCCGTTTACTATTATTTCTAACGACAATACAAAAAAAATAAAATTGGCATGACACCATCCCATCCCGGGTACCGTGACAGTGACAATCAGGTGCTAAGTGAGGCCCCGGCGCGGCGGGCCCCAGTCCCTGGGCCCCCGTCTGTGGGCCCCGGGGACTCGGCTTATCTGTTCATTAATTGAATCGCCAATTGCTTGTTTACTGGACGCCATTGATTTCCAAGCGTTACAATTAAATATTAGTTTCGAGATGGAAATTTAAATTCCAGTGCGTGAGAAATAATAGTGCCGATGTGGACTCAAACTACTAAAAACTACTGCTGTTTTGTGTTATATCAGAATGTACAATAGTCATATTATAATCATCCTCTCAGGGTTATTCCCGGCTGTGCCC
Source organism: Epinotia ramella (assembly GCA_947578815.1). Lineage (NCBI taxonomy): Eukaryota > Metazoa > Arthropoda > Insecta > Lepidoptera > Tortricidae > Epinotia > Epinotia ramella. The sequence continues at coordinate 25,033,038 of OX388214.1, forward strand.
TAACCGAGCCCAGGGTCCGCTTTGACACCTAATATAATAAAGAAGATAATTCTGGGAGCTTGTAACATTGGAAGTGAATGAATGACAGACATACATTTCAGCGAAGACACAGTTTAAATTGCGAAAAGCAAAGCAGATGAATATATACATATAAATAAATAATTCAATAAATAATGTGTTTAAAATATCGCTATAAAATATTTTAAATTATTAATTTTTAAGTAGAGTATTAATCTCTTGAACTTCTCATCTGATTTAAAAAAACCTTTCACCTTTATGTAGAATGGACATAGGTTATAGTTAATCTAGAAATAAATTAAAATCAAACGCCCGTTCCCGTTATAGATACGGGTAAACTCGCCAAATCAAACGCCCGTTCCCATTATAGATACGGGTAAACTCGCCAAATCAAACGCCCGTTCCCATTATAGACACGGGTAAACTCCCCAAATCAGCGTAGTTTATTGCCCGACTACGGCAGAGCCGAAAGCAAGGGATATGTTTTTAGCAGTCTACATTTAATTTACGTGTGTTCCACCGTAGCATTTAAGTTACTGAACTGAACCGAATTTGATAAATGAGGTGACAATCGATTCGTAATCATTCTCCGGATGACATAGGCTACCTTTTGTAAAAAAAAAACTGTTTTTTCCTTTTAGTTTTTCGTACTCGGATTACAGTGTTTTGAACTAATAACGCTTGCGCTTTAGAAAACGGATAGTCTCTCAACAATATACATTAAAACTACAACAAAGTCAGTCAAATAATATTGTTAAGTAGATCCAACCCCGCTACGGCTCCGAGCCGTATAATTTGCTTATAAAGCACACGCCGTCGTTATTGATTTTATGACTCAGCCGAGCTCTTAACGCTGGCAAGGCTAAGAAAACAATGCAAGACTACTTGCTGGAGGAATACAGCAAGTATCTCTATCAAATACAGGACATAAACACTTAAAAATAGAGGTTAACAACAGGCGATCTTATCGCTAAAGCGCGATCTCTTCCAGACTACCTTTGGGTAGTGGCGAAATAATTACAAGTAGGTCCGTGGCAAAATTAGAAGTAAACCAACTATAAGTATAACAATAAGTTAGTGTCGGTTTATATTTTATTGAATAAATGAATATGAACTAACGATAGATCGGACATCCACTTACATTAGATGTTTTACCACATAAAACAGAAAATTAACACATGAAACAGGGATGTAGAATTGTAGACTGGTAGTCCTATCAGCAACATTTTATAAAACGTCAAAAACGTATATATATATATTTATCCATGTATAGGCATGTTTTTATTTACCTTAGGTTTTGTTTTTATTTTCTCTGTGTGTTTTTGTACACGGTATACCTAAGTTTGCCTATCTCGTTCTACCTAACCTTCCTCTCAATTGCTCAAAGGTTAGCTGGAAGAGATAAGTTCGCCTTTGTATTTGTGATATGTATATTCTTTAGCCTGTTATTGTGTACAATAAAGTGCTTAAATACATACATAGGTACGTTATATTAGTATTCAGTTGAAGGGAAATAGGAAGAAAATGACGTCACGATTTTCTCTTGTCAACAGAGTATATTTTTTGATATACATTTATTATAATACAGGCTTTTTTTACTGTTACAAAAATATGTTTGAAAAATATCTCACTATATCCAACCAACCATACTACTATGAAAGCGATCAGCGCAGAAATACTATGTAGTAATCTTACACACTCCTTACATCCACACCATCGGCTATGATTGATATGGCCATTTTAAATGTGCGTGGCTTTGTCCAATTGTAACAGTAAAAGCATCGATACAAACCAATTATCGAGCGCGGTTAAAGCGACATCGTCTAAATTGAATAATAACCTGTTAACGGTGACGTCATTGTCGGGTAAATTGGTGGCAAATTGGGAGCAGGCCCGCCTCGCCTGCGTCTGATTGGTCCCGCCCCCGCAAGAAATGGAATTATGCACCGTGGCTTTGTACTGAGCTGGCTTTGTGTGGATTTGGAACTGGTTAAACTGTGACGTGTTTGTAATTTGATTAGGGTAAATATACGTGTTTAATAATAGGTATTATTATTTACTTTATTGGCGACCGGTTAAGCCGAGTGGGTGTCCCTGCGATGGAGACGGTCCTGGGTTCGAAAGTTTTTATTTATTTATATAGGAAGATCATCAGCTTAAATACTACACAGTAGTAACAGTGAGCTAATAACAGATCCTCACCGATAGCGTAATAAATATGCAAAAAATAAGTGAGCAGAAGCCAAACGAAAACACAGCGCTTTTGCGTCTTGGTACTGTTACATATTTTAAGTAGGTACTTATTTCTAAATAGACTAAAAAGAGTTACCTAAACTATTTCCCTACCTCTACCGAAAAATTGTCGAGATAAGCGTTGTCTCACTGAGGGGACATTTGCACTGAATAGGTCCCACTATTTAACAATGTAGGTGTTAACACTGAGAAACATTATCAAAATATTATTACCATAACGAATATCTTCAGAGGGCAAAGAAAATCAATACCAACGCGGCATCATACTTTATACTTGGTAACTGAATTTACCCGCTCTAAGCCGGCCGGCCGGCACACGCAGCATCAAGCCGATCATGACAGGTTTATTCATAAGCCAAATTGAATTAAAAGACTGTATCAAATCTATAATTTGGCATTTTCAAGTCGAATTTTCTAGGGTACGCGGTAGAGATATAGCCAAGTCTTCTTGCTTTTTATAACATTCCTTATTTTGACACGAGAATCATATCAGACGAAAGCCAAAAGACGTCCACTGTTGGACATAGGCCTCCCCCAAAGAGTGCCACAATGACCGGGCGTACACGACACGAGAATAATGGGAAGTTATTGTTAATTTTGAGCATTCAATAAGTTTTAACAGATGAATACAAGTGGGTACGAAGAAATACTAATTGCAATGAGCTTTTTACACTCGGAAATTAGACAGGCTTAGTTTTTAGACATTTTGTTTGTAATGTATAGCATTATTAACAAAATTAGGAGCTTAATTTGATGGTTTATTTAAGTGGAGGTAGTTATTATATTTATTATAAAAGATAACAACCGGCCTAATAATAAGCAAACAGGGAAAAACGGAAGCCACTAAAAAGGCTCCAATTTACTATAAAAACTCTCGCGCAAGTCATTCCGCTAACAAACGCGGTTATTGGTTCATACACACACTAGATTACAGAAAAGGGAGTATGTGTTACTCAATACAATTGTACTTAAGTCTTTTTGGGTGGTAGAGATAAAATATGATGTTATTAGGAGAGAAATTGAGGCGACTTCCGACAGGTCGGAAAATAAACACGACTGTCGCGGCAAATTATATGCTGACAGCCGCGGGACGAGTCACGAGCGGGCGCGGGAGCGAAAGCGTCAAAAACAGCGAAATTTTTAAGATACTTATTTTAAAGACCAGTACCTACAGGCGTACAGTTTTAACGCTGGCTAAAGTAAAAAAAAGAAATAACCGATTTTAAGATAGGTCCTTTGGAAATCGATCCTTTTCTACGAGACACTCCCCTAAGTTAACACAATAAAAGGCATCCATTAGTAGTCATTTCATAGACCATTAAATTAAATTTCTTAAATTTTTTCTACATTTTAACCTTCTATAAGTATTTAACGAATTTAAATTACGATCGTATACCGTGGGTACTAGGTGCGATCATTGACTTATGTACATACGTTGTACCTAACTCGCCGCTTTAACAGACTTATTTGTTCATACTCATCAAAAAGACACATATACACTCAGAGGCAATGAAAACGGGTCACTTGCCATGGATTACTTTACAAAGTGACCCGTTTTCATTGCCTCTGAGGTAGCTTACCTTCATAGTTCACATTGGGAATTACAGTCAGAGGCAATGAAAACGGGTCACTTTGTAAAGTAATCCATGAAAAGTGACCCGTTTTCATTGCCTCTGAGTGTAGTTTACGACCCGCTGTTACTCTTGCCTTAAACCTCATCGACAGCTGCGCTAACTAGGCAACTAGCGAGCGTGAATAAGCGATTTCGGGCAATCGGCATCGGCCAGAGTAATTGCAGTTATATCAATCCAACACGTATCTACAGCCGTATAACTATCCTACACGAGCCTGGCTCGGCACGTCAAATCTTGTAACCAGTTGTCTAACTGCCAACGCGCATTTAAAACGTTCATTGATGACCTTTTAGGGTAGCGTTTAATAAATTGATTATGTAATGGAGTGGATCGAGATAGATCCGAGCGTTATTTGTTTAACGGTTTTTTGTTAAGTTTCTATGATGATCATATTTTTTTAACGATATAATACCGTTATAATATATTTGTCTTTGTTATATTGATGTTAATATAAGTGTTCACCTGTTTTAATGACTTGGTATTATAATAAGTAGTTGTTCACAAATTACTCGTGATCAATGATAATAATACAATCTTTTACTGATATCCTCTCCTTTTATCATCTTTATTAGACCCACTTTAGACCAAATAAGTTACATAAAATAATTATAGTTTTGATATAAAAGTTACTTTGTAAATGCACCCGTCGCGATTTTCAGAATTTCGATTATTCAGAATTCAAAATGAAGTGGATAATATTTGTTATAGATCAACGTCCTTCTAAAGATATCCGATTTCTTCTTAATTGAATATAATAAACGTTGTAATATCCTTATCATAATTTTAGCAGAAAGACGTTCACAGGTAGCCAAAAGTCTTCCTCTAGGGTCGACGTCCACTGCTAGACAAACTCCTTCCCCAAGGATCTCTATAATTACTGGCTGCAGTGTGCACCCGCAATCCAACGGTTTACTAAGATATGTAGACAGCAATGTTCGTATAACAGCGTTTTCAAAACATTTAATAACTAATCGAACCAACAACCTAAGCCCGTGTAGAACGGAAATCTTGTTTCAAACGGCCGATGTTTTTTAATTACTTACTCCTTTGCATACGCAATCATAATCAAAGGGATCGCACTAGTTGGACTGGACTCAATATGGTATTAATATGGATTAGGCGGATGGTCATCATATTGGTTTTTAATGGATTAATTTATTTCGTCCTTTTGAGGGCCGCAGAAATTTGTCTACTAAGGGATTATGTACGTTGATTGAGTTCGGTATGTCAAGGGAAGTGGACAGACAGAGATTATATCGGATTATAATGTAATACTAACAAGCTTTCGAAAGTGCGGAAACAAATGTAGTCAGGACGTTGTAAATTGTAAGTAATAACATATTTGAAATATAAAATGTTTTTCTTGAAAGTTCCTAAAGTTTGAAGAGGTTGGGAAGAAAAATTGTGATACATTAAAAAATACAACGCAAATAATAGCGCTGTCTTACAATGTCTATCAAATGTATCGTATATTTATAATATTGTCCATTAAAACCAAAACTCAGTTGCATATTCTAAGCTATTGTGGATGGACAAAGCCTTTTTTTCCAAACGAACCGTGTCAGACGTCTTCGTTGTCGTTAACAATGTCCAAACAGATATATTCTCGAACCAATTCGACTTGTCTAGCAATTCGTCCACATAATGTGACCTCTACATTTATAAAAATATTTGGAAAGACCTAAACTGGTCTTTCAACGACGCAGTTGTAGACAATTTGGTGAATAGCACAGCCAAACAGTGGTAATGTGGCGTGGAATGTTGCCCGGCACTTGTGCCAACATAATCAGCCGGGTATTGGACTAATTCTTACATTGTCGACGCTGTTTGAGGAGACTGGAGTGTTTACAATAGTAGGGACGTAAGATTTGGTGATGGTCGAAGGATGTAACAGAATTAATGAATAACAAATACGTTTTCGAAATTTTTCGTAAAATTAATAATGTAATAAAAAACGATTACACGAAACGATACAAACAGACTTTGCTTTTCTCTTACAATATGTATCATTATAAAATACTGCAATATGCATGCAAAAAAAAACACTTATTACAACGGGAAAGGCAAAATGTACCAGTGCCATTAAAGTAACGGAAAACACACACAATAGAAGTACATAAACATAACCTAGGTAAACGTCCGGCGCGCGCAGCGTGACGCATTAAGGTGCGCAGGAGCATGACGCTGACGGCTTTGTCCGCCATGTTGGCGCTGTTCATGTCAAATTGAGCTGTAGTGTCATAAATGCAGCGGAACCAGTCGTTGGCCGGAAAAATGTGTATAAATAGCAACAGGTAGTCATGGAATATAATGAAAATAAATTTAATTTGACATATGGTTCCATCTTTTTAGTTATAGATACATTGCTCATATAGCTGACTATTCAAACTTTCTACTGGTTTGTCAGTGACGTCAGGAGTCCTAAAAAAGCTAAAATAATGAAATAAGACGGTGTTAAAGTTAAATGTACGTTTATTTATAACTATAGCCGATGTTTCTGTCACCATACTTACTTAGCATCCTAATAAAACACGTAATCCCAAAAAAACTCGCACACTCGACACTCCTAACTAGGTAATCACTAGTAAATAAATATTATTCGAACCGATCAGTCCCTAATGTAACACTCGGCTCGGCGCGGGCCACACGCGCGCGGACTTGGCGCGCCCACTTCACGGCGCACTAATAAATTACGAATTCATTTTCTTTCAAAATAAAACTTGACATTTCGAGATGCATCCCCTGTCACTTATGTGCAACGGCAGAAATACTGTTACCGTCAAAATTGAACCTTGAGATTGTGTGTCTTAAGGAATAAAGGTGAAAATCGAATGTGTTTTATTATAAGAATGATATGTGTAAGTTGCATGGTCGTCCGAAGGCATACGCTCATTAGTGTCTTGTAGATACAAATAATGGAGGTCGCTTATTGTTGAAATAGTACAACAATATTAAAATAATAAGGCATAATAAGGCCCTTTGTCGTGTGAACGGGCCATAATGGGCCGGGCATTTAATAATAGATTTAATAAGATGTGTGAAATTTGTTGGTAAGTGTTGGGCTAAGCAAACACGCGGCTTGTGGGCGGTGGGCAAGTCTGTCTGTGTGACTGCCCGGGACGAATTGAGACATTCCTTAACTAACTACATCATCATGTATTTGAAAGCTAGACTGTGGAGTAATTACTAATTTATTCTACATTATGCCTTTTTCTTTATTTCTATCACCCTTTTATTTATTATTTTATTAGTTCCATGTAGGGTTATCTCGGTCTACCGCATTTCTTTTCTTTAAAGTTTCAACAACTACATAAGTATTTCAGAATAGAATATACAGGTAGTATGTACTCATTACATTCTCAGAAAACGTCACAGACGTGTTTAAAAGATCAGCTGTGTTCTGAGAACTTGGATGGCATCGAATCGTACACGATAAAAGTGGGTATAAATAATGCGTTTGTATAAAAACAAGTGCGCGCAACAAATATAACGGTTTTTTTTTCGTTTTATTTAGGGAATACTTTAAACACGCGCATTTCAATCTATTTAAGGAAAAATGTCATAGTAACAGACTGTTTATTTAAAACATTAGAGATAGCTTGTAAATCTTGCAATAGGTACATCACAATTATAAATTAAAATCAAATAAATTAAATAATAAATAAATATACAAATTGTGAGGTACCTATAAAGCGACCAACATGATTTTAATATGTCAATACAAATCCTAATTGACTTAAATTACACCACATCGATCCGAGGTGACGGGGTGGGGGGATAGTTATGAGGCTGGCAACCCCGTTTCACGCCTAGGTAATGTAGGTATAGTAACGTGCTTTTCCCAAACATGCAATGAAATAAATAAAAAAAAACTCCAAGAAATAAAACTTCCATTTCTAGACGAACTAAAAGTAAACTGGTCATCTTCCAAGCGTTGTTCCCGGAAGGAGCTCGGGGTCCGCTTTTTACACCTAATCCCAAGATTTGGCATAGGCACTAGTTTTACGAAAGCAACTGCCATCTGACCTTCCAACGCAGAGGGAAAACTAGACCTTATTGGGATTACACCGACTTCGTCACAATGTTTTCCTTCACCGAAAAACTAACGGTAAATATTCCGTAGGTATACTCGTATAGGTGCCTACATAAGTTCCGAAAAACTCATTGGTACGAGCCGGGATTCGAACCCACGACCGCCGCTTGACAGCCGCATGCCTGAACCACTAGGAGAAGCGAGAAAATAGTAAAAACAAAGATTATCCATCGACAATCAATAATAAACACCACGGCTAAAAGATTGTTCAATTTGGCTCCATTCTTTTTTTTAGGGTTCCGTAGTCAACAAGGAACCCTTATAGTTTCGCCATGTCCGTCTGTCAGTCCATCCGTCTTCGGCTTAGTTCAGTAACCCTTACTAGTATAAAACTGTATTTCGGCATGGGTACCTATATAAATCAATCACGCCGACACAACAGTAGAATAAAATCTTGAAAAAAAAGGTTGTTAAACAATAGTGTATTAGCTTGTTTAAAAATATTATTAGTTTTTTAAGACCATTATTCAACTTAGTGATTCGTTTGCGAGATATTGGGCTTTAAAGCCCAAATTTTTGTTCGAGTCATGTGTCCCCCCCCCTGCCGGCTAAATGGCTATCTACTACTGGGGATGTGAAGAAAAATGTGACTGAACACCTGAAACATGATACTTTGCTGCCTATTATAAGGAATGTAACGTCAATAATTCTTTGCGTTATTGAAAGAAGTAAAAAGTGAAAGTAAACAGGCACGGGCACGGGTCACCCCGCGTATTTGTCTGTCTATCCTTCCGTCGCAAGACGAAGTGGCAAATGCCAAGTTGGTTTTCGAAGCCTTATTAAGGCTTTTAAGAAGCCGGCAACAATATATGTATGTCAAAATAATTCACTAAAAGAGACCGCGTTCAGCTCAAGGTAACTACGACAATATTTGAAAACATATTCTTAATGTTTTTTGTTTGAAGAATATTCCTTGAATCATGTTTTTTTCTGTGTCAAGCTTTATGAATAATTTACTTAGGTAGTACTATTGAGTTATTTAGATTCGAGTCAGCCACTTTAAAACTGCTGAATTTTAGTAAACTCACTCTCACACAGGGATGGTTGGGGAGCGTGGGGTGCCATAAGACAATTTATAGCCCTCGTGTCCCCTTTTGTAAAGTGCACAGCCTACCATACGTACCTAAAACGAATTAATATAAAGTTGAAAAAAGACACTCCAATTAGAAGAAGGTTACCTACAACTTTTTTTTCTATATCATCACTGAGTAATTTTTTAGTGAATGTAGCGTTGTCTTCATAGAAAAACATGTTATAATACACTCAAGGGTAAAGAAAACATTTAATATCAAACTTCTGCATAACTACTATAATTTATTGCAATTCTCTGAGTTGTTATAATTATTGTTAAATTTTCTGAGTACCTATAACGTAAATATATTATTATATCAGTTTGGCACTGTTATTTTTATATCGATAAAAATGGGTTGACCTTCGGGCTGATTTTAATAATGGTTGCTATAACACAAAACAAGTCTGGATGTTTTCTTCCAAGAAAAACCTAAACTTATTCCTATTCCAAAGTGGGCTATTAAAGCGATCCTGTGCTCGAAACTCTCCAATTTGTTGCGAACTTAGCTTGCAAACTCCTTCCAAGAGGCCACAGAAATGTATGGAACTAGTACAGACTTGGTACCTTCTGGATTTCGAAGGGTAACGTTGAGGGTCTGAAGAGCGGACCCGCAAACTACCGATAGGGTTACACTCGGCCGAGGCAAGTAGTTGACTCCTTCGGGATCGAAGTACCTATTTGATTTTAAATAAGGTTCGGAAGTGCGTTTCTAATCATTTGTTTATCACAGTGGAACCAATTATTTTATAAATATTTTTCAAGCGTTGTAGTCAAAAAACCAAGACAAGGTAAACTTCTAGTGTTTCATACTGATCCTATATACTTGACGTGTTAAATCTTAGAGGTGAAAAGAATAGGTGTCAACTATTAGGCATTAAGGTTTTAAGCATTGTGACATTTACAACTTAATTGTTTTGTGCGTCATAAAATACCTAATATAGGTACATTTTAAAGTGGTCTGAGATTCCTTGCGAGATTTAAGAGCAATATAACCCTGTCATGACTCATGACGTGACTGTACATAGTGTACATACCTACCTAATACAGGGTGTTAACGGGGTCATGATCCGGAATGACAAAAAGCGAATAAGATGATCATACTGAACAACCTTTCCCATGGGACCAACCACGAAATCGCAAAAAAAAAACCAGGTATTCCATACATAACTCTCAATTAAATCGCAGTTAACTCACAGTTAACTCTTAATTGGCTCTTTTTTTTTGCGATTTCGTGGTTGGTCCCATGGGAAAGGTTGTTCAGTATGATCATCTTATTCGCTTTTTGTCATTCCGGATCATGACCCCGAAAACAGCCTGTATACAGTAGCTGTCGGTACATACATACTTACATACACTTGTATATGTATAAGTGGCTATTCCATTCTGAAAAGTGTTTTATTTCCTCAAGACGCGGTACTCTAATTGCAGTTCTCGGCACATCATTATTCCGTTTGTCGTGTGTCCAGCGGGTCCACTCGAGCCGTTGTGTGCGAGAGGGTAGTTTCCAACTTTCTAAACCAGTTTGATCCGCTTTGAGGATGTTGACGCTGCCTTGTTAACCGGTTTTCATGTTGATGTGGTGATATGGATAAAACTTAAGAACTTCAAACGTAAGTAACTTATCGAATTCATTGATTAACCGCGGATGGTGTGTCCAGTTGATATGACGTCATGTCTAGACAGGGTTATTATCACTGTTAATCTCGCAAATGCCTACTCGTGGCCATCATAAATTGTGAAAGTTACAAATTATCACGACACGTGTTTTGCCTGTCAAGGAGTCATGACTTAGATTGGACGCGGCAATAGCAACATGTGCCACAGCATCTCTAGATGTGGCGGCTGGATTTTGTTTTGAACCTGGCCCGTATTTCACCAAATCGACAATTGTCGCCTGACAACGACAATTCGCTTTACATGGCTGCGTCGACAGGTTGAGTTGGTTGCTGGACAGCTTATTGACTCAGCAATGTACGTGGAATTGTCATTGTCAGGTGACAATTGTCAAGGTGGTGAAATAGGGCCCTGGCTGTTGCTTATGTAGGATGAACCCAATAGAGCGATCGGAATGTGTGGTGGGAGAGTAGTCTGGGGAAAATGGTACTGCCTAGATCCTACAACCGTTAGGCATATTTATATTCTGACCGCACTACTATGCATGTGTTATTGAAATGGAAGAACGCGTAATAGTAGCAATTTACAATGTTGATGCCTTGTTTTTCACACCTTTCATTCAGAAAAGTAAGTTTTGCTCCACGACGAGAGGGATCAAAACGATACTTTTCTCTTCAAGCTACTTTTTTAATTTATACATTGGCATAGCATGTAGCATTTACGCAATGTGCCAATTGAAAACAGATCTTAATAAAATAATCGATTGTAATTTTATCGTAATCGGGTTGGGAGGGGGGAAGATGAGGAGAGGGGGAAAGGGGAGGAAGGAAGAAGGGGGCTTTGGAGGGGAGGTTTTTTTTTAATACTGATAATTAAAGCAATTCGCAAGTTTTCACTTCTGCCGGCACTCCCGGAGTGCAACCCGGTCTTTTTTTTTTAATACTGATAATTAAAGCAATTCGCAAGTTTTCACTTCTGCCGGCACTCCCTTTTTTATGAATTTTTCGTAATATTTAAAAATGATTAATAAAAATCAAGAAAATTTGTTAAAACTTCTCTTTTTTTAATTTCTTTTCATAGTCGGTTTGAAAAATAGTAGGTATGTGTTACTCACTAGCAAAATTATTTTTGTCTCGGGCGTTAACACTTGTATCCCTCACTACGCTCAAGATCCTACGTTAGAATCCCTCGCTACGCTCAGGATTCAATACACCGCCCTCGCCGTAAATATACTATTTTGCTCCCTTGTGACACAAATAACTATTAGACCCCCTGAAAAAGGCTTAGGGCGGGTTGCACCGACTTACTATTACAGACGTTAAATATGGCGCCGGCGGCTGTCAGTCCATAGAAACTTGTCAAACTTGCCATACAATCAGATTTTAACGAACACCGCTGACGATTACAGATGGTTTGGTGCAACTCACCCTTAGTTAGTTACCACTTGACTACGCATTAACTCATTCTGGCAGGCAACCCGGGAGGCCAATTACTGGTAATAAGGTACATGCGTTGAGAACTGTTTGCGCAGTTGCGACGCGCATCCGGCCTTACGAGTATTATGGCTGCAATCATACCTGGAAACGCTGCGCAACACCTTGTGACAACATGAGGTTGGAAGTTGGAAATGTAACAATTGTTACTAAATATTAAAGTCACAATTGAAACTTGGAATCTGCTGTTCTGCTGTGGGTGTTTTGGGTGGGATTGGGATTCGTAAGCAAAAATGTCGCCCATCTTCAATTTCGAAAACAAAACACATTATATTATTTTAGACTAAGCTAAACTAAGGCCCATTCCCAATGTAATGATGAAGATGATGCAGTCGCCAGGATGCCATCATCTTCACAAAACTGGATTACTGGGTATCTTTTGATCAATGTAGTGAGATAATGCGCATCCCGCTAATCAGCAAGCACATAATATTAAGTTGCACTTTTAAGTAAATGTAGGCGCGTAAAACAATATGCAGCGGGTGACTTGACTGAGAACTGGCACTGTCAGCTGACAGCTCACCTACTGATCGGTAGCTCATTTATAATTAGATTTGTTTAACAGTCGACATTTGACAGCCGTCATCCCAGTACAATAAACGTCAATGATTTATTTATTTCATCGTATGTATGGCATTTATGGAAAACAGAAAGGAGAAATACGACTATAAATCAATTTTAAGATCCGTCGTCAGCCACTTGATGACCTTGTCGCTAAGTCTGATGAGGTCTTCTGGAGGTCCTTCGGCGTAGCGCGTTATGGGGCAATCCTCGATTATATGACGGATTGTTTGTTCTTCGGCACCGCAGGAGCAAGGTCGGGATTCCTGCCATTACTCCAGGCAAAATACGGTTTCGCCAAACATTAATTTATAATAGCCTGTGTTTTTTTTCTCCGTCATAAATACATATTTTAAGATACTCTATTTACGAATCTTACAAACTTTCGACCCGAAAGTAGGTATAAAAAAATACTGTCAAATATACGCCGATTTTATTAATTAAAATTAATAATAGTTGTCTATAATCGTCAACACAACAATATTATTGTCTTTAACCTGTAAACAATGAAATCCGACATTTTTTTTACATGTAAAATCAATATATTAACAAAATGCATGGCTTGGGTGACAGGTGACAGAAGTTGGTAGAAAAAAATTGTAATAAGTAGTACTTTGATTTGATTCTCATAAAAATAATTGATGAACCTATTTTGCTAAAAATCGTATAGATTTTTGTTTAGAATTGCATATAAATACATTTACTCCAATAAACTATCGGTAAATATATTTATAGGACCAAATTGTGTCCAAATTTAATTTAACTATATAGATTATTAAAGTAGTACACGAATCCTACAGAAAAAAGGTTTATGTAAAGCATAATACACATTTGAATAGTCCTGTTTAATTCTACAATTGAACTTGAGCTCTTTCCGCGTGTGTTAACGATCACATTCGCTCGCAACGGCGGCACGCAACGAGTCCTTTTCTGTGACGCGAAGTAGATAGATACCTACATTACCTACGCAGATTATTTGTAATCATTTATATCGTCTTCGACGATGTACTAGTAGGAGATTGCGACTATTCACGGTGTAATAATGGCGTAAGCGGGAAACGCGCTAACAATTAATGAAATAAACATATTTTAGTGAATACATGCCAAGAATTTAGTACATTTCTATGTTTGGTGTCTCAATGCTTCATAATTATTTACTGATAAATGTCATCATTATAAAACAGTGACGACAATTTTAACAGGTGATTTCCTACTTAAAGTAGTTAATTTCCCACTTAATCTGCGTAGGTAGTACACAGACCACTTAACCTAGGTTAAGTCGTCTGTGAGTTTGTAGTACAAGATCCATCTGCACATCATTGTAGTAACGGAAGTAGGTACTTTATTATTGGAATGGGTAAGAAAGAACACGCTGCTAAAATACTGCTTAGCTGCTATAGCTATACAGAGTGGAAAAACCTATGGGCCCTGAAAGAAAACCACCGTAAATCCATAACATCAGTGGCGTGCACCACGTAAAGGCAGAAAGACACTGCCTGCCCTACTCAAATCTGTGATATTGTTTTACCCAAAGGGTAAAAACGGGACCCTATTAGGTAGTTTGGGCTAATTTGGTTTATTTTTACTAATCATATGTTTAATCTTGGTGAAAATTTAAAGTCAGGCATTAATATATGTACAAAAAAAGGGCATAAATATCTGTGTACGCCTCTATGTCAGTTTTTATCCTTACTCTGGTACAAATATTAATATCCCTGACTGGAAAAATCGATTTTCAGCTACGTTACGCGTGTATCGACTCGATAAAAATGCAATACTTGAGTACCATTTGGTTTTGGTATTCGATGGTTATTCTCGCCAGTTCCCACCAATTTGCTAACACTAGTAACGGCTGTGAATTGTTTCCTATGGAACTGGACTGAGAAAAGTAACCCTAAGTAAAACCATTATTGTCCGCTAATCTAACTTTTTAAATTTGCTTACTAATATTAAACTGACAAAGGAAAAATTACATACTGCCAACCACCACTAGACTCTGTTCTGTAAGCAAACTTGTGACATAAAAAAAAAACGATGGTACTATACCTATGTGCGGTTAAACATAGTGCTCGAACGGCTTGTTTAAATGGCATGTTTAAAAAATAAAAAGGCGGCAAATTACCTATTATTTAATTGATTACCTTGTATTTATTTTTATTTTAATATTTCCTCACATCGTCTGAGAAACGCATTATACAATCCTCGGCCGGAACATGGATTGCTGGACTCGTTGTATCCGGCCTCGTCTACGACTCGGCCGTTTACCCCAATCTCGTCTACTCCAGGCAAAATACGGTTTTGAAAAACATTAATTTATAATAGCGTTTTTTTTGTTGATTTCATTTGAAAATGTTATTCTAAGATGATTTGGTCAAGAATCCGACAAACTTTCCACTCGGAAGTAATTATGTAGATTTCAATGAAGCATGCATTATCTTTTTTTGTACGATTTATCTTGAATATTATAGAGCAAATGTAAATGAACCAAAATTAAGACAAAAACATTTATTAATATTTTTACTGACTTTTTAGAAGAACTTATCATTTTTTCGATGTCTGAAATTTTGTCGGATTTTGTCGCTGGGTAACTATTTAGTTGATAATATATCCGTTTTACATAAAAAATAAGCTATTATAAATTATTTCCAAAATTGTCATTTTTTCCATACAAGTTGTCAGTTCATTGCCTGGACTAGTCCAGCAATCCCTTACTTCACTGCCTCTGCAGTAATGTACTATTATTCAAAATAACACACGTATAGTCTGGCCAGGGAAAGATGAGCCTATATTGTTTGCATATTTAGCAAGTAACCAAGTAAGAAAATCTCAATGAGAACAACGTTTACGTTTACACATTCCTATATGACTATGACGTAAGAAGTTTCATTATATTTTGCAAAAATGCTTCACAAGACGACGTTTGGGATGAAATGGGTAACTCTGGGTAGGTTGGGTAAACACCATCTCTAGGCAGGGTGTTCTTTAAATAAATCGATACTAAATAATTACAACATTTGGTTTATCAAGTTATTTCTTCCGACCTGACCCTTACTTATACAGTACATATGTAAATATTAAGTAGTAAAAAAGTGTTCGGTTCTGGCGCTTCGCCGGCCGCTGCCACGGCACGCTACGCTCGCTCGGCTCGCGCGATGTAGGGTCGCAAACTCGCAGTTCACCTAAAACTCCTCCTCGCTTCGCTCGTCGTCGTACCTACACCGACCTGCCTTAGTCTCTGTAAAACTACTTTGAATTTCATTCAAAATGAACATTTGACTAAACGTATGAAATGCGGAAAGTAATGCTGGATAAGTCAAAAATTGGCTATGAAACAAAAGTTGTAACAAAGCTCAAAAGACTGTAGTGGTAAAAGTTTTTCGGACAACTGACATATTTGGATAACATCAAATGGTAAATGAAAAAAGTAATGAATTGTATATTCGGAGAAGTCATAAAAATACGAAAAGTTTTCGGACAAAAGATATTCGGTCAATAAATTTTAGTGATTGCGATAGTAAATTGTAATTCAAATGTAATTCGGGCTAAAACTAGGTAAATTAAATTTAAATAGTGTTTAATTCATGATAATGAGAGCGAGAGGTTTCCCTTCAGGTTCCATAGATTTTTTCACCCTGTATATTATCTAACGTGTAATATTGGGCATAATAAAAATCAAATAATAGGTAAGGGTATAAATCTCTCTAGTTTACTATTTTAACGAATTTTGCTCTATTACAATTACTACACGCCCACAATCTGTCTGCTTTGCGCAAAGGTTGACTGGTAGAGAATGCTTACGGCATTAAGTCCGCCTCTTGTACGATAAGTTGTCCTTAGTGCAATAAAGACTAAATATATAAATAAAACTGAACCAAAAAAGAAATTAATGTAAACAAAGCAAGCATCTTCCTCTAGTTCACAAACTACATAATATACACGTGTGCACAATCTTTGAAGTCCCTTTTTCCAACTTCCACTACCTACGTCAAAGTTCAAAGTTAAATTGCATAGGTATCTTCATCCCACGCTCGTCAGTGTCACTCATTGATAAATAAATAAAAATACTTAAATATTTTCATAATTCGTTTCACAACGAGTATATTAAAATTTAACTACTATCAACAACTAGATCTTAGACGCGTTAGATGGTTTCGCGAATCGTTGCGATTCGCGCGGTACCTACACCTACCTAGTATGTAGTACCTACGCGGCGAGCGGGCGGCCGACCAATCACGTTAGCTCTGCGGCTCGCGCGCGGCATTTTTAAACCTATTTTAACAGGTGTTTGTAATAACATTACTTGCAACCGATTTTATAAGGGGATTCGTACATTATTCGATGAAAAATAGCTTATAATGAAAATCCCAAAAGTAACTGATCAATTTGCATTTTTTTAAATAGTTAAACAGCATTTAACCCCTAAAATCCGTTGTTGTTTAGTGTGCGATTCGTTTCTAATGTTTGTGTCCACTACATTCATCAAAGAATGTAGGAACCTACAGCCAATTATTATTTTTGGACACGGAAATATGGTAAATGAATAAAATGTTAGGGATCTACTAAATAGAAATGTAATATTCGGAAACATTTTTTGCCTGATTTATCATCAAACTTATAGAGGAAATATTAATTTATCAAAACAAAGAATAAAAAATGAGTTATTTTTTTTTTCCGATTTTAGTGGAATTTATACATTTTCAATTATTTATTAAAATATCTAAATCACAAATATTTTGTCGGATTTAGTCTCGTCGTTATTAATACAATTATAATTTATCTGTTACGCAGAAAAAAAAAGCTATTATAAATTATTTCCATTTCGCCATACTAGCTGACCCTATTTTGCCTGGAGTACATCCACAACTGTGTTTATAGTGAGCGCAGCGACTTTGGCCAGTACGGAGTCGGCGACATATGATGACATAAATCGTACTGGGATGACAGCTGTCAAATATTGGATGTAAGGGCATTTTCACGATAGTTATATACGCACAATAAAAGTGGATCGCGGGCAAACGCTTTATTTCTGCCAGTTGCGTCAACATTATTTTGTCATAACTCCAAACGGCTTATTTATATTCCAGTTCGCGACCCAATAAGGAAATTGAGTAAAACCAGAAAGTCTGTGACAGTTCGTTTTCTTCATACATCACACAGCCCGAATAATCGCAATATCGTAACTCAAAACGCAGCAAACAAACAAGACAAACAGCGAATAAACAAAATGTACGACATGAAACACACATAAATAATAAGCTACAGAGCCTTGAACGCTTGCTGCGACGCTAACGGCCGCCACGGCGTAGTTAGGAGTTATGGTTCTGTACGTTAGTTTTATTACATTGCGTGTGGTGGATAAATAAGTTTAGTTTTGCATGTCTAATATCTTCTTTGCGAGTGTAGTTGACGTCAGCGACATGTACTTATAGGTACGTACGAGTATGCTGCATTAAAAGTGTAAAAATATCTGTGAGGTCGACTTTACACCCATTGGGAGCACAATTGCAAAGAGTAGTTTCTCCAAAACTCGTGACACATCCGAAACGTCGGGAGACCTCAGAGAGGTACCTACTACATAAATAAGTTAATCAAGTACACGCGATTAAGTCCCGTCTAGTAAAAATAACGTGTGCGAATCGTGAAAGTTTACATCTATATATTATATAAGTTAGTTAGGTTAAGTCACTATTACTTAGATATATCCTGAAAAATCATAATTCCTTCAGCGAAATACCTAGTATGTTTTTTGCCGATTATCTCTTCGGATTGATGTAGTGTATACCCACCTATAAATACGTTGTTACGTGTTGTGTGTCGACTAGTTATTAGTCTTCCAACCTATCACAGTCGTCCGGACATTGCTCACCGAGCCCCGGTTATCCGATCACCGGGTATCACCGGACGGACTCGTTACCGGCCGGTTCGAGCGCTATTTGTCGCGGGCGGAGCGAATTGCACTTTCCCGGACGTCGATAAGCCAAGTCCATGCATACCTTTATTCCCTTAGTATTTCATTATAACTACTTTGGTTGATTTATACGGGTCAACATAAAGAATGCTCAAATCAATAAAGGGTCGGCAACTCGGCAAATTGTGATTACGGTATCTGCTTGCCATCAGGTACGCCGTAGGATTGTAAGTAAGTATATGCTACCGCCTTAATATAATAATAATTTCATATAGCCTTTATTCAACCAAACTTAAAATATATAATATGTATTTTACAATATGTGTGTTTTTTTTTATTCTGTGTCCATTTGGTCTTGCTTTACAGCATAGGCCTCCCCTAGAGACTTCCACAATTTGCGATCATGTTGCGCTCATCCAAGTTGCACCCCCTTAGTGCATGCTACCGCCTTAGTAGGTATATAAAAATACTTCATACAGACGGGAGTCATTCCGCGGCTATTGACCGCAGAGAGGCTAGCGTAACAGCCGCCGCGACGCGAGACGAGAAGATTTAGGTACCCCTCTCTTTCTAGTTTGCACAGTGCCAACTATTATCTATTCTGTGACAGTGCGAGTGAGATAGGATGTAACTTTGCAGACATTTGTGCTAGATATGTCAGTAATATCATATCATTTATTGCGTCCATATAGTTGTACAGGTCATATATACACGGTGGAATTTAATCGGTGATCAGGAATCCAAAAATCTTAATTATCAATCTACACAGAAACCAATACGTGAGATCTCGTGCAATATAGCTCACAATCTAATTAATCACACTTAATTAACATCGGTAAAATGTACACTGACTGAATAAATGGACACCCTACTTTTATTGAAGGGAAGTTACTCGTAAGTGTACATACGTCAAGTGCTTGTTGGCTTTGGCGGGAAACTAGACAGATCAGACGATTTGAAGCAATTTGCTATGAATTTGACAATGAAAAATTGACAGCTTATTGCTCATTTATGTTTTAAGTTTCTATGGCTGATAGTTTGAAAAGAGGTATTAAACTTTTCAGACTAAACCATTAGTAGGGTGACAATAAATTTTAATTAAAATTTAATTTCAACTTAAAAATTAGTTATGATAAAAAAAAAACTTGGTTCCACTTAAGTACTACATAAACGTGACCGCCATCGATTACTGAATTAGAAAAATGGGTTCCTGTTCACCGATTAAATTCCACCGTGTATAATAGGTCAGAGAATGAAAAAAAAAATAGAAGTCTAAGTAGCGCCGCAAAATGGCCAATGGAATGGGTGCCATTGGCATTATGCGGGGTTGGGGGCGGGGTGTCAAAACGATGCCAGGCAGCCGTTTAGTTCGAACATACCGGGTTTTAGGCACGTGTTTGGGTAGACATTTGTAAGAAGCTCGCCTTATATGGTTTTTTCGTTCGCTGTAATAGGTAGGCACATTCGTTTCATATAGGCATATGCTGACAACTATGACAAGGGTAACAAAGTATCCCAGACCCGCGATCTACCCAAAATTATGCCAGCTCTACGCGTTAATTTGCCCGTACCATAATGTCCCGTCCCGGTACCTATGCGTACCGAACCTACTCGTAATGACAAAATGACTTAATCAGTAATTCCGTCGCCGGAAGGGTTACCGACGCGGGTGACGGTCCCAACATGCTATAGACTCATTATGCTTATTCAATTAGTTCATTGTTTGTTTTGGGGAAAGTAATTGATTCATTTGGGTGTTAATTAAGGATAAACATTGGGCAAAAATCTTACATCAATTGTCTCATTTAGCCAAATACACAGAAACTTACATAATATATCTAATTTAGCATTTGAGTAATAGGATCCGTTCAGGCGAGGTAGGTTGCTATCTTAATTACCTAGTTGGATTCGTGGTTGGAGTAGGTCAGTTTATTTTTGTGTCGATTTTGTAATAAGTAGGTGGAATTCTGATTTGTTCAGATTCTAAGTAGATAATTAAATAAATAATAAATAAATAAATATTTGGGGACAATCTTACACAAATCGACCTAGTCCCAAACTAAGCAAAGCTTGTACCTACTATGGGTACTAGACGATGATAAACATAATTATATAGATAAATAAATACATAGAAAACATCCATGACTCAGAAACAAATATTCGTGCTCATCACACAAACAAATGCCCTTACCGGGGTTCGAACCCAGGCCCTCTTGCTTCGTAGGCAGGGTCACCACCAACTAGGCTAAAGCGGTCGTCAACTTTCCCTCCTTTTCCTTGCTTCCTTCTTTTTTTGGGATAGTTCCTTATTTTGTCGATGTCGGTTTCTGGTATACAAAAAAGACTACAAAATTTTCGGTGAACATGGTATATGTTTTAAAAGCATAATTGATATGATTTTGAATCACGTTTTTATTTGATAATTCTATAATGTTACATCATTTACATCTAGCCCAAAACGGCGAGCGGTACGAGAGGGGGCGAGTCAACAGCCCGCACAGAATTGATGGTGTTTCTAGTTGTTCATTGCTTCACGCTATAATCGGAGAATGCGATGTCAGTATGTTAACGCTTTTAGTCAACAAGGAACCTTTATAGTTTCGCCATGTCCGTCCGTCCGTCCGTCCGTCTTCGGCTTATAACCATTACTGCTAGAAAACTGTAATTCGGCATGGGTATAACTATATATAAATCAATCACGCCGACAACTGGAGAATAAAATCTTGAAATTTATTTACACCTAAAGTGGGGAGGGGATGTAATTCTTTTTTCTCGTGTACCCATAGTGTGGGCCTGTGGGGTATCGTTGGATAGTTAGTCCAAAAATATTATGAGTTTCTTAAAACGAGTTAATTAAACGATTAGTGATTCGTTTGCGAGATATATTGGGTTTTTAAGCCCAAATTTTTGTTAGAGTCATGTGTCCCCCCCTCCCTGCCGGCTAAATGGCTGCTACTAGGAATGTGAAAAAAATCGTGGCAGTAGTATTATATTAGTTATTCATAAAATGAATCTAAAAGGAAAACTATCATGGATAAGTAGAGTTATAAGTAGTTACCGAGTAATAGTCGACCAACTTAAAATGTACTTAGAAAGGCCAACTTTCGTTCAAATCCGGCCGACGCAACCATTTAGCTCTTGCACACTAGCGTTTTTTCCGGCGGTTTCTCGGCTATTGGCGCGCGCTTGTCGATGTAACTAAGAAAGACAGGCAACTACGGAACCCTACACTGCGCGTGGCCCGACACGCACTTGGCCGATGTTTTTAGACTATTGATTTAATATTTTGAATAACTAACTATGCGTGATGACTTGATTGAGCAGGGTGATGCTAAGACCCTAATTCAGACAGTTATTTTTAGTATTTGGTAGGTTATCTATTATTATGATCACAATGCAAATGGTTTTTTTATATGTTTTGTCAATAAAACATAACCGTCTCTATCTTTAGAAACTATGTATAGTAGGGTATTTAGGTACTTAGTAGATGTATTTTTTGCAGCTGTAAACTCCTTTGCGACCGATATATGCCTTTCTCTTTCTCTCTCTCTTATAAGGTCACCATTAGGGTTGATAAATCATCCGCATGAATTAAAATTTAGTTTTTGACAGAAACTTGTTTGTAAATTATAATTTAGTTAGCAGCTCTGCTTAATAAAATGTACAATCAAAACGTATCGCATTTAAACAGTTGATTATCCAATAATGGGCAATAACGTAGTTAATCTTCGCGTGACAGCGCCATTGTCCGGAATCGAACCCGCTGTAATGGATTACACGCCGGCAACTGAGTCAATAGCGCATTATATTAATTAATAATTACTTAGGCACCTGGCACACCGCGGGCGAGCTAGTTGAAAGCTGTTATTACATGGAAAAGGTATAGCGCGGACAGTGTTCGATAGACCGAGGATCAGAGACAAATTTGGGTGTCGTATATATTTTTATATATTATACAAAAATAAAAAAATTAATGGTTCACCGATATTGTCACCCAACAGACGTAGGTAATATATTGTGCACTCTACGAAGATGATTTTCCTAATGGAGGAACAGTAAAGAAGATAGTAGTAGTGTAGTGTGTGTGTGAGTGTGTGTGTGTGTGTGTGTGTGGGTGGTAGTGTGTAGTGATTTTCACATGCCTGTTTTGGCGAAACATATTTAGGGACGCTAATTGATTGTAACATCTGTATGTACCATATGTTTCTGGTGAATAAACGACATTCATTCATTCAAGCCAATTTCGACAAGAAATGCCTAGCAATTATAGTTATTTACGATACAAGTGCCGAAAATAGGAAATTCGCAACCAGTGGTGATAAATTAAAACACGACCGAAGGGAGTGTTTTAAATCGACACGAGTTGCGAATTACCTATTCGCACGTGTATCGTACAACGTTTTACTGTACATATGGCTCTTTAAAGTTTCGACATATGCACGGAAAGTACTCTTTCCGCACTAGTGCGAGAAAGTAGCACCATACCAGCTACGTTTCCAAGTGACAACGCTGTTTTTCAGTACAAAAATTGCGCCGCATCTCCGGACGGAGATTACTGGTGGGAAAGCAGCTTCACCCCAGAAGACGCATCTCCTCGGATCAGCGCCACCGTTTGTCATGATGGAAAGGGGTGGAGGGGATGGCTATTATCAGCTTAGTGCCGCGTCATTTGCCCGCCGGCGCCCGCCGCGGCCGGAGCTCCATCGATCCGGTGGCGACCAAGAAACGAACGCGAGAATAGAACGCTATTGTTGGCTTTTCTCGACGTTTTCGTTTGTATTACGTGAAGTACGCACGTAAGGTATTATTATTATTATTATTATTTTATTATTGTGAGCCTGTAGTGTCCCACTGCTGGGCAATACCATACGTAAGGTATATATATAGTTTTTGTTGGTTAAGAGTATTTTTACAAGCGAAATTTAAACTATATTAGGTAGGTAGGTACTAGTTATACTGATGATACACTTCTGCCTGGGACAGCTGGGTCCTGTGTTTCTGGGTAAGTAATAAACTAGCTCGACTAGAGGTTCAGTTGTATTTTTTATGAATATAAAGCCATACGACATAATCCAGTCAATATGACAACCTCGTCAAGACAAAGTTATATATATCACTTTTGAACCTCTCGAATAATCCATCCACCCAAGAACTGCATGAGTAAAGTATCAAGTGGCCATTGATCTTGATTTATTGTATTATGGTAATGGTACAATTTAAACTTTCGAGAAATACGGTTCGAAACATATCGCCCGTAGTTACAATACATATCTGCGTGAGTTTAACCTTTATTATTAGTATTTATCACTGTAATGCTGGTGTGAGTACCTAAATCTTAATCAATACCTACTCAGTGACTATTATTCCAATGTTTATTTTAAGTATGTTTATTTCAACATAAAATTTGAACAAGTGTTTGAAATATATAATTAAGAATCGTCATAAATGGGACGTAAATGTAATCCGGAAATAAATTTTAAGATGTATGTATGTATATATTCACTTGCGTTATAAAATCGTCTTAACATGTACGTGAATGTTAAGTTTAATTGAGAAAAACTGTACTAAAGACAGGCATAATCATTGAAAGATTAACTATATACCTACACTTCCCAGAAAGCAACAACTAGTCGCAGTTTTTATAATGCTTGAAAGTCTCAATTGAAAATCAATTTCCATTTTAAAAGGAATAAAGCGACAGCCGCGCAATTGCCAGCAGTCCAAGTTATAACTGAACCGAAGAAAGGGGCGCGTAAACAGCGAGCCAAGTTCGCGCAGTTAAAACTTGCGGGTAAATAGGTGTCGGCGGTTGACTTCCACTCGAGTTTAAGTTTGGAATCGGGAAACTAGTACCAATCAAAAACGTAGTGTCAGAAAATGTTCAAGTGGTTTGTACCTACTGCCCGACTATGGTCATGCAATATGCAAGATAAGTCGTTAAGTACCTAGATTTTTATCGTATTCTTCAAACTAAGCAAAGCTTGTAATATGGGTACTAGACGACGATAAAAATACTTGTATAGATAATTAAATACTTAAATACATAGAACACATCCATGATTCGGGAACAAATATTCGTGCTCTTCACACAAATAAATGCCCTTACCGGGATTCAAACCCAGGACCTCTTGCTTCGTAGGCAGGGTCACTACCAACTAGGCTAAAGCGGTTGTCAATCTTAAATCTTGTTTTATTCTGCACATGTAAAAAAACACCTGGTAACTTGATACTTCAGAGAAATCCGAACGAGTTTGTCACGAGTGGAGAGGTACCTATACGGTGTGTTTGCACGCTGTACAATTGTAAGTACTTACACAATAGACATTCTTGCTTTTTACAGCATCTTATATGTTCCCAATTTCTAGGATCGTCTATAAGCACTAAGCAGGCTATAGCCGCAGGCCAGGCTGTGCTGCACATTTAATAAGAAACAAGATTGCCCGGAGCATGCAAATTGTCTCACTGCACTTGCATTCGACATAGATACCAACCTACACAAAACACTGACAGGAGAATGCATGATGCCACAACACGGCGCGGACAGGCGCATTTCGAGGCAGGCCAGTGTATCTTTACATTTGTTAAGAAATTTTGCATATAACATTTTAATAATCATGCTTATATTCATAATTATGTAAGTGTATTACAATCTGGAAAAAACCTAACTTGGGTACCTAGATATTACGTCGATTTATGTTGGAGATAACTGAATTGATCGATTTTTTATTGCAACAATGTGTTTGCTGGTTTACAAACGATAAGTAGGTAGATATATAGGTACCATCAGGCACAAAAGAAAATGGTAACAATAAAATGTAATATCATATCGAGGATCTTGAATCAATTGAAAAGGGCCTCGAAAGTTCGGCAGCCATTACTGGTAATTCGTAAATGATTGGAGCGATTGAGCGAAACGTCGGAGCCCCGAACCACAAGTCACAATGAGCATTACCGTGATTCGATGACAGACGTAATAAATTAAAAGTGGGCTGGTCAGCGCGTTGAGGTCACGTCAAGGGTGGAGCTGAAGCGATCCTATTATCAGAATTAGAAATATAATTAGAAATATACTAAATAAGTTTATTATTATTAAGGATCAGTACAAACGGCTGACTCATTCCCATCCAAAAGTCTACATTGTCCTTAGACATTGTAATATCGTTCACCCAAGAAGCAAGTGAATTTCAAGATTAGCCTCTATTCTTGACTTTTAATACATATAAAATTTAGTCCTTATCCCAGTGTGGTCATGTATCTAACAAGACGTTGTATAATATCCGCTTCCCCGTGTCATCCGCTCCATCCTGTCCCCGGCTCGTCGTGGGCGGGACAATGCGTCGTCTCCGCCGCGTCTCCTATTGTACTCTAACCGGATTACATCGCCGTCTAATAAGTTAGAGTGACTTGGTATCGGTTCCTTAATACGATGACCATTAAGTTTAAATGTCGTTTTAGTTGCGGAATGGTTTATTCCATTTGTCGTCTGGAAGTCATCCATGAAGCGATTGAAGGCGTACAAGAGTGGAAATTATATATAGGTATCTTACTTTTAATACGATTTGTGATTAATGATTTTATAAATTGAATTTATACTTTTGTAATTTTTTATTTAAATGGTGTTTTAATATTGCTGGAGTGAATATTTAAACTATGACTATAGACAGCGGGTAGTTTTAAAATCATGAAAAATATGAACATATCCGATCAAATTAAAGCATCGTAGGTATCTAATTCTTCTCTACACCAATATCAAGTTTCTAATATTAACCAGAATACCCCTCACATTAAACAGCGATCGGAGATATCCCGTTAAACAAGCCAACAATGCATCACAACTCACAACACAAAGAGCATTATATCATAATTTGGCCACAACAATGTCTCCACCCCAAAAAACAAACTAGATAAGTCGAGAAATAACATTTAATAGTGCGCGGCGCAGCGGGCGGGCGGGAATCTCACTCGTTAGAGTAGCGTCTCGTGCCCGACGTGCCGGGCACGTGCCCGCGCGTGCCCGGCGCGTAATCGGCAATTATGGCAAATGAGGATTCTTTACAGCACGTCTCTGTGTCGCCCGCGGCGGTTTGTCTGTTTAGGATTAAATACAGTTGAGAGTGCGAAGTGAATTGTAATGAAGGGTTACATTATTTTTTCATACTTATCTAATTTGTTTTTGTGATAATTTTATTGGGAATTTTCCGCAGCAAAAATGTCTTTAGGTACGCGATACAAATTTACCACATATATTTCCAAGTACCTACTAACGCATAAAATCTATTTTTATGCCCGAATAACAGTGTCAGTGTTATTATTATAAAGAGTAGCTTTAATTTAATCTTTCATTTATTATAAAGAGACATATTGTAAGTAGGTAGATAAGTAATCAATGTTTGTAGGGCTTAAACTCCAGAACCACTTATCCGATTTCAAAATTCTTTCACCTGTGTATAGAAGAAACTCTCTGAATGGACTGACGCTATATTTTAGCTTGCGGTTCTGAAACAATGTAACTAGTGAAGGCATACGCTTCACTGCCCTAACAAACTACCCAAACAAGTGAATAAGTCTGGTTACACTAATTTGCCTCACGCGCGTGCGCTCTGAGGGCCAATCCTTGCAAATGTCCACACATTGCCCATAATCTCATGTGATTATTGGGCTCCCCTTTGGTTAAAATCACTCTTGAAAGGGAAGGTGGGCATAAAAACACGACGAGCTATGCTTAAAAAAATATTTGTCTTCGCTGATAGACCAGCACGGACTTCCGCAAATTAACGCCTGATTCAATCAATTATTTGAACCTAAAAACACTGAATATTTATTTGCCACACTGTAAATACTTATTTACAAATCAAATTCAAATGCAAAACATAAAATAATAAATCTTGATTAGATCAAACACGACATTAGAGACACAATGTCATGTACTTTATTCATCCACGTCATCAAATCGAATTAGACGTTTTAAAAAGCATAATGCGTTTAAAATCCGATTTGTAACAAGCAGCGAGTTGCGTAACAAATATTAATAGTGCACATTATTACTCGTGTTGCGAGGGGCGTTGGACTTGGCGGTGACACTTCAGTGCACCTACGAATAATATTAGTTTACACTGTTATAATGCTGTTAGTTTTAATGTATTTCAATAAATGTCTGAGGATGATCAATTACCTATACGAAATATGATGTCGCGATGGAATGGAAAACTTTTAAAGTTAATTTTGAAAGCTGCCATGAATGAAGTGAAGTCATATTTGCAAGAGTGCAATAATAACAACATATTTTAATTACCTAAGTAAATAGTTAGTTTCGCATTGCGTGTTTTTGTCGTCAGTAAGTATTAGGTTTTATCCATTTTCAAATAAAATGACCTATACTCAATATTAAGTAGTATAGGTAATAGGTTTTTACATTTTGTTAAATACTTACATATAAAGTTAGTTGATATTGCAAAGGTTCTCGACTCACGTAACGTTTTGAACGCGCGTTAGATAGATCCAACTGTCATTATCCCATATAAAAATTGACATTTAGATCGACCTAACGTATATTTACCTGCGTACAATGCGTTACGTGATCGACCTGCAGGTTACAAAACCAACATTACAAGGCTAAAATATTGACCAACTTCGATACAGAAGGAGGTTCTCAATTCGAATGTTGTTCAATGTGAATTTCGCACAATATCTCAGCTATTTCTGAACTAGTGAAAAGATGTATGTATGTATGTATGTATGTAAGCACTTCATTGTACACAATAACAGGTTAAAGAATATACATGTCACACAATAGATCAAAGTACAAAGGCGAACTTATCCCTATAAGGGATCTCTTCCAGCTAACCTTTGAGCAATTGAGAGGAAGGTAGGTAATAGAACGAGATAGGCAAACTTATACCGTGTACAAAAACAGAGAATTGTCCAAATCGACATTACTTTTATACCTAATACTCTGTTGTCAACGTTGGCATTTATTAGTACCTATCTATCTATCTATTTATTTATTCAACCCGTAGCCACCCACTATGTTGAGTAGGTATAGGCCTCTTCTTAATTATGAGGCTTCTAAACGGGCCACATTTTCCTGCAATTTCTGGCCGGCAACAATTGCTGTCTTACGCTGACTTTGTACGCTAGAGCAATCAACTAAGCAGCAAGATACTTGCCGGCCACACATTGCCGTAAAAATGTTGCCCGTTTAGAAGCCCCATTACGCCACTCTCCTCGGCCCTGTGCTGATCTCATCAACTGTCTGGTTCCTGTCCGGCAGATATCCTCGGTCCAGCGGGCGGTCTGCCCGCTGACCGTTTCGATGACCTTCGCCAGTAGCTAGCTAGCTATTTTTAATTTACATTATTTTTGCACCAACCCTAAGTCTTTTTAACACTTAATTGTTAAATAGATACATTCCCACCAGTGAGTTGTCCCCGGGGAGACGGCGGTGTAATCAGGCGCAGCACACGTCCCCCGGGCATGACCCAGGGGACACGCTTTACACTAATGTCGTGCGAAACGATGACATTACATTACCCAATCACTAACCTTTGTTAAGTTAGTAAAGTTAATGAAAGTGAAATGTTTTGGTACGAAAATAAATACTTCTTTAAACTGTGAAAAGGATTTTAATTAAAAAACTCGAATACCATAACCGTACCATCCACTTTGTACTCTTATTGACTTCTTTCGATTCAACTGAAAAAAAAAAAAATCCTACCTATTTCATAGTTTTTAGCGGGTAGGCTACTAAATAAGTTGTATTTAGAATGATTAAGGAATTAAGTAGGAACTGGTTTCGTGTGGTGTGATACTACTAGAAACTTTATACCCTTATAACAAAACAAATTATTTAATTAAATATCGCTAATCCGAAACTATCTGATGTGGTTCGATTGGAATGGAGCGGGCGCATAGCTCGCCCATTAGAGTGTGCCTAG